>CM062627.1:57295604-57895604 GCA_025617555.3 Puccinia polysora
TCATTACATTATGAAGGTCTCTCTCACGTTACCCTTACCTGAGTAAGCTCTTCATCAGCTGTTTTCTGTCTCCCACCCTCTGTTTGATTTCTACTCATGACTTGTGCTCGTTGTTGCAATCCTCCCCTCCTATAACTCCTTTTTTGAAAAAAAAAAAAAAGTCTAGCAGTTCTCTAAATTGCAAGAATCTTAAGTTTTCGGGGCGAAGGCGATAGGTTGCAGATGTGAGATGAAGCTGGATGATAAGTACAGGCCATGGTTGGCTCCTAGATGTATCTAGGATTTTTGACTTAGACTTCAGCAGGGTACAATTGCCTGCCGATGCGAAGTTGATGGATGAAGTGAAGTGATGTGTTGGGGTAACTTAGATAATCTGGCCGCGGCGATGAGTCACGAGTATGTGTGCGTGGAGATACGGGGTGCGAGGGAACTGTCACAGTACTAGATTCGAAGGGTGTCGTCGAAAATGTTCGGGGAGCGTGAGGTTGGGCTGGTGAGCGGCTGATTACATAAGCTGCAGCCTGCTTACATGCATATACTGATGTCACTGCGACGTTGTCGTTCGTCGATGAAATTGACCCAAGTACATAAACCGACGGTCAAGAGCCCAAGACGGTCAGCAGTCATGATGAGACCCAAAGCGACCAGCGAAGTGAGTTCATGACTTGGGCCACCTAGAACAACCCAAGAACGTAGACTCGAAGGAGAAGGATGAGAACACCGATCGAAGGCCGAGGAGGACTGTTGATGATATCGAGAATTGACTAAATCATCGATCGAAGAGCCATCGACCATCGAGATCGAGACTCGAGGACAAAGAAACCCATCTCAAACGGGGATCTCTCGCACCTTTCATCTGGCTCGAACTAACGCAAGCCCTTAAGGGCTTCGACGACCCACAAGACTCATGGACGGAAATCGAGACGAGGCTCAACGTGCCCTCAAACTAGCTCAATCATACCAAACCAGTGATCCCGTCAAGTCATTAAAACTCGCAAACAAAGCATGCTCGCTATACTGGAGTCCAGAGGCAGCTGCACTTGTCAGAGCCCTCACGACGGGCGAAGGACCATCATCATCGGATCCTCAAAACAAGAAAAACCAGAATACGAAACCATCCTCCAACTCTGCAACCTCCACCTCTACCAAGACGACCTCCGATTCCGGTCATCATCTACGCTCTCGGACGACTCCCAAGCCCAGCGCTCCATCATCCAATTCAACCTCGTCCAATTTTAAACCCGCCCAACTCGAAATCGTCAAAAAAGTGAGACGGCATCAGGTCACTCAATATTACGAGATTCTTGAACTCAAGAGGGACTGTGATGAATCACAGATCAAGTCTGCGTACAGAAAGGTCTATCCTTCATCCCTCTTTCGCCTTCAAGCCCACCCTTATAGCTCCTCGCCAAGAATCTCTTCAGATTTTAGTAAACTGAAGCGCAGACCCCTTTTTGGTTCACAACTTAGCTCGCACTCGCTTTGCATCCCGACAAAAATAATGCACCAGGTGCTGATGAAGCATTTAAGAGTGAATCGATCGGTCTCATTCATCCAGATCTGTGATAGGATACTAATCTAGTCTGTCCCGATCCATGAATCCAGTGGTTTCAAAAGCCTTCCAAGTCTTATCAGACCCAGAGAAACGATCGGCCTATGATCGACATGGTGCCGACCCGGACTCACGATCCGCTGGAGTCCCGACTAACTCGCCATTCGGAAGTAGTACAGGAACGGGGACGCATTTCGCCTACGACGATGGAATCGATCCAGACCAGTTGTTTAGAATGTTTTTTGGAGGCGGATTCGATCATCCTGGCATGCAGTTCGGCGGGGGGCCTACGGTGTTTCAATTCGGTGGTGGTCATACTGCGTTTCGTCGGGGACCGACTCAAAGGATGTGGTCTCAAAATCAAGGATTCCGCCGAAACCAAAATCGTAATCAAAACGAACCAGAAGTGCGAACACCCTCCACTTGGATCAGTTTTCTTCCGCTCCTCGTATTCTTCTTGGTCTCTCTCTTCCAATCATTTCCTTCTCTCTTCTCTTCCTCCTCAATCCCTGATCCTTCCATATCTTGGACTCCCAACTCGATCTATCCCATCCAAAGAGTCACCCATGGTTCACCAGGTGTTACATGTCAGTCCACGTCATGCTTGGTTTTTCAAACCCATTCCCCCTCACTCCTTTTTACATTTTTTTTTTTTTTTTCCAAGAAAGTCCACAGAAACTTGTTGGATATCGTAAGATTCTGATCGTTTTACCATTCTATCGCTCATCGATTAGACTATGTGAATCCGATGGAATTTGCGACTCATCCGATTTACGAAACATATATCAAGGCCAATCCACACCTGAAGCCAACAACCGCATCACCAGCAGACGAGACCACGACCACGACCAAAAATGGGGAAAAAAGTCTAGAAGAAAAGAAGAGATTAGTAGAAGACTTGATCAGCGAATCCTCGCAATTGATAACAAAACGGCCAATCGAACGTCAACGACTAGTTATACCTAAAGAATTCCGGAGATTCGAGAATGATATCGAGTCATCTTGGATTAGAAAGTTGCAGCTCGAGTGTCAATCAGCCCGAAATTTCAGGGATGCTAAAAAGAGAGACTTGATGGGTTTCCTGGGTATCAGGTTTGCTATTTCATGACTCATGTTCTGAATTTCTGACATCGTTCACTTTGGACGCGTGGGCTGGCTAACGATCATCCTGCTGATTTTTCTATTCAAAGGCCTGATTGGGAAGCCATCAAGAAGTTGGAAGCTGAGATCATTCCTGCGTGCGAAGGATTGAAAGTGTTGGGCTATATTATTCATTGAAGACTGTTGGAAAGATGTCAGATTTAAACGATGCCATTCAAGCGATTTTATTTTCCTTTGTTTTTTTTGTAAAGTTTCTCTGCCCTGATCTTTCACTCCAGAAGTCATGTTTGCTTCCACCCTCCTCCAATAGGAAAAGTAAACTACCTTGGTTTAATATACCCTCGCTCTCACATTCAGTTTGAACTTTTGTCTAAGTAATTCTTTTTCATGCTAAAGTCCCATTAGAAAATCACACATAAGTGTCGTTCATGCTCACATTATTTTGCCTGATCATTTTCCCAACAATTGATAGATTTTCTAAAAGCATGGTATCGGGTAAAACTGTTAATATGATTGATGAGACGTCACTTCTATAAATGCACAGGTATTATTGAGTCATTATTGGGCATGGTTCTGTTGCATGGGTTAGTCGATTTTGAAATCTAAACATCCAAAGACATGAATTAACCAAAAAAGTTGGGATGAGGTATGAAAGAAACATTCGGACTTGAGAGATGAAGAGTGAAATTTGATAAATATGAGAAGGCTCCTTGTGTTAGCTGGGCCTGGTGACCAGGAGTCAGGTTGAAGAACTCCAAGGTTGATGGAAGAATGCCTGGACTTTTCACTACACAAAATCTCATCTTGGGCTCAAAACTATGAGTTCAAGAAAACCACGGAAGCTCACACCGGAGCTCATGAGTCTCTCCAGACAGAGGAGATCTCTAGTGGGGTAACACCATCTCATAAAACCTGGAAAACTTTCAGTCTCCATTACCTGTAATATCTCCTTTATATCTTTCTTTGTTTTCCAGCAAAGTAATGAGAAGTTAAATCCTAGGATAGAAGAAATAAAATCTTGGGTGTACAATTTGACTGTTCCATATCAAATTTAGAAAATATTTTTTAATTGAGGAAAATCTGCAACATTACCATTGGATCACAAATGATAAAGAGAAAATCAAATTTGGATAACTGTATCATGCTATAGATTTTGAGATTCATTGTGAAATATTTCAGGGTTTTCAATCATCTCCAGAACTCTTGTGAGAAATACCGATAGGGAAAATCAGATTTAAAATCTACAAAACATAAGATGGCTGATTTCAGGCATACCCCAATTTTTTTTTTTTTTTCAAAAAAAAAAAAAAAAACTCAAATAAAAACAAGGCTTCATTCTTAATTTTAGTAAAAAAAAAAAAAAAATCTTCTCAAAATACACAGTTTAAAAAAATTAGTGATTTAAAATTTCCAAATTTTTAACTCTGAAATGCCCTAATGAGTTTCAAAAGATTTGGTGGAATCTTAAGTCAGGCAGAAGGTGTAGATTTTGTGTTTCATACTGTGGATTGTGGGGTGTATATTCTTGGGACCACTTATTTGTTTTGAAATAGACTGTTCTAGGTAAAACAACTGGCTTCCAAATCCAATTCTGAATCAGATTCAAATGTTGTCACAGATTCAGTCAGCTTGCTTTCATTTTGAGCTAGCTTTCTGGAGAATATTTGGCACATACTGAGAGTGATGGCTTGGTGATTTAATGAGTTTTCCATTAGTTACATAGCTTGAAAAGTGAAGCATGAAAAGGATGTATATTTTCAATAATTATGTGGAGGTTTGGATAGGTGTTTTGAATGTTTACTTATGATGATGCATAAATGGTGGCTTTTATGATGTAAATCATCCCTTTCTATGAAATAATCCACTCTGAAATACACCAATTAGGGGGTAAATGTTGTTAAGAAAAACACTGTTAAAAACACTGATGTTTATAAAAAATACTTCAAACAAACAAAAAAAATACAAAGATTAGTCTTTTTTTAAAACTATGATTGATTCATGGATGGCTGGCTAAAATTGAAGTGGAGACAAAAATCAATCAGACCAAGTGATTTTCTTTTCAGGGTTGAAGCCTCCCCTACTTATCTCAAGTAAGATATCTGGTCCATATTCTGTTCCCTCTAACTCTGATTTTTGGCATTCTACTGTTTATTCTTATTATTTTCCACCAGATCAAAATCCATTATCATTTAATCCCCCCCCCAAAAAAAAAATTATCTTCTCCAATCAATGAAGAAACTAATAGTTCAACCAACAAGATTAGAATTTACCAACAAAGAGGGGACCAAAACCAAAACCAAAAAAAAAAAAAAAAAAAAAAGTTTCAGAAAATCCTGCTAAACAAACAATGGAAAGAAATATGAGCTGGAAAATTAAAGATAGAAAAAATGTGATAGTTCCAGGTCTCAAATCCAAAGAGCTAAAAAAAAAACCTCATCCAATAAGAAAAAAAATGTTGACCAATCATATCAATCAAACCTATAAAGCAACCAATCCCTTGTTTTGTTTCTTATAAAATAAAAAATGAGAATTTTTCTAAAAGAAACACCAATAATTGATTTGGTAACCAGTAGAAAAATTGATTTTCTACCCATTAGCAAGTTAATTTCTAGTCAATTACCAAACTGGTTTATAATCATTTGTAAAAGTTGATATTAAATTAATTTTGCCATCAATCAGTCAACAAGGGGTGGGAGGATGAAGTGAGTGGGATGGAGGAAGGGGATGAGGGACTTACCAAAGGGAAATAGGAAATGGTTCTGGGGAGATCTATACACATACAAAGCATACGAGATTGGCCAGTAGTGGACCATTAGTTTTTGAAACAATGAAAAAGAGGACTTACAGGTTGGGATGGATTCAGTGGGAGGTTTAGGATGGGTTAGATTTGTAGGTGAGGAGGTTTAGAATTGCATTGGATTTTTAGGTGAGGAGGTTTAGGAGGAGTTCAAAATTATGATGTGCAAATGCAATGATTTCTGAGCTGCAGTCACCCTGAAAAAAATTGCACCTTCCGGCAGGTTTTTCACCATTACTTGTGAGTATTCTTTGTTGGGAATACTTACTGGAACTTGAAATAGCTATTTTTATTCTATTTTCTGATATTTTCTTGCTTATTCAATTAATTTTACATGAATTAGAACTTTTGGGATTTTGAGGATTTCTGTGATTTCTTTATCTAATTTTTATTGGTGCATACTATTCATCCAGGGAATGTACCAGATTTGCCTGGTGGTTCCTTTGAATGATTACCATCAGATCCAAAGAAAAAAAATAAAAGAAAAAAAGAAGAGAAACAAGAAAAAAAAAAATAAACAAAAAAGAAGAAAAAGAAAAAGAAAAAAAAGAAAAAAGAAAAAAAGAAAAAAAAGAAACAAAGAAAAAAAAGAAAAAAAAAGAAAAAAAAGAAAAAAAAGAAAAAAAAAGAAAAAAAAGAAAAAAAAGAAAAAAAAAGAAAAAAAAGAAAAAAAAGAAAAAAAAGAAAAAAAAGAAAAAAAAGAAAAAAAAGAAAAAAAAGAAAAAAAAGAAAAAAAAGAAAAAAAAGAAAAAAAAGAAAAAAAAAAAAAAGAAAAAAAAGAAAAAGAAAAAAAAGAAAAAAAAAGAAAAAAAAGAAAAAAAAGAAAAAAAAAAAAAAAAGAAAAAAAAGAAAAAAAAGAAAAAAAAAGAAAAAAAAAAAAGAAAAAAAAGAAAAAAAAAAGAAAAACATAAAGAAAAAAAGAAAAAAGAAAAAAGAAAAAAGAAAAAAGAAAAAAGAAAAAAGAAAAAAGAAAAAAGAAAAAAGAAAAAAGAAAAAAGAAAAAAGAAAAAAGAAAAAAGAAAAAGAAAAAAGAAAAAAGAAAAAAGAAAAAAGAAAAAAGAAAAAAGAAAAAAGAAAAAAAGAAAAAAGAAAAAAAAAAAAGAAAAAAGAAAGAATAAAGAATAAAGAAAGAAAGAAAGAAGAAAGAATAAAGAAAGAAAGAAAGAAAGAAAGAAAGAAAGAAAGAAAGAAAGAAAGAAAGAAAGAAAGAAAGAAAGAAAGAAAGAAAGAGAAAGAAAGAAAGAAAGAAAGAAAGAAAGAAAGAAAGAAAGAAAGAAAGAAAGAAAGAAAGAAAGAAAGAAAGAAAGAAAGAAAGAAAGAAAGAAAGAAAGAAAGAAAGAAAGAAAGAAAGAAAGAAAGAAAGAAAGAAAGAAAGAAAGAAAGAAAGAAAGAAAGAAAGAAAGAAAGAAAGAAAGAAAGAAAGAAAGAAAGAAAGAAAAAGAAAGAAAGAAAAAGAAAGAAAGAATCCAATTTTTTTCTGAAAAAATTCAAATTCCATGAATTTTTTACCAGAAATGTGCATCTATTGATCAATTAATTTGGAAATAAAATGTGTAATTTAAGTGATTGAAGTTTCTTTTGACTTTTTTAATTTGTTAATTCAAATTTTACTTTCCATTTTAATAAAAAGAATATATATAATAGGGTGTATCAAAGTTAGAAAAACTGCCATTAGAACCCTGCCATTAAAAATGGCAGGTTTATGAAATACACATACCCCCTAACTGTTGTATTTCAAACTGGAAGGTTTCATGAAAATGGTGGGTTTCAAAAATCAAACCCACCATCATCATGCATCCACCATCCATTGCATGCAAAAAAACCATCCACAACTCCACCTCAGCAAATCCATACCAATCCCATCTACATCACATCACACAAATCTCATCTCCATTGCTTCTCATCTCCATCTTTGCATACCCATCACATCACCTAAATCCCATCATCATCCCATCACCCCACATCAAATCAAAATCTTTGTCAACATGTCAAATCAAACTTCCCAGCAGCAAGTTGAAAACACAAAAAATCTGACTGAACTTTTTTTATTATTTGAATCTGATTCAGACCCTGATTTGGAATCAACTTAGTCAGCTTTGAATTCTCTATTAGGAAAGCAATACATGGTTCCACAAAGACACACTCCCACAACCCTATGTATGAAAGGCAAAAGCTTCATGTCATCCCTGACTTAAGCTTCCAGCAACTGTTCCAAACTTTATTGCCTTCATTCATGAAACGTTTGGATATGATTGAAGACCACCACATCTTCCAGAACAATTCTCTGAATCCTCATAGCCATCCAGCTATCCAACTGGAGGTTGCTCTTAGTAATTTTGGATCAAATGGAAAGGGAGTGGAAATTCATCAATTACAAAATCTATTCTTGGTCAGTTATGGATCCATTGACTTATAAACCATTTGAGTCATGATTGCTATCCTATATATCCATTGCTCAGTCCTTTGTTGGCCAACCAAAGCAGAATGCAAGGAGATATCTCAAGTAATGCAGACTGAAGGCTTTCCTGGTTGCATTGGTTTTGTTGATGGAACCACTATCCCCTTGAGTCAAAAACCCAAGCTAGATGGCAACCACTACTTTGATTGAAAAAAATGCAATCAATTCATTTCTTTTCCAAAAATTTTGATAAAAAACTGACCAAATATGTTTTATCTGTTTGTATAGATAATCTGTGGCACTAAAACTTGTTTATGATAATAACAAGAAGTTCATATCCCTCTATGCTGGCCTTCCAGGTTCATGTTGTGATTCATATTTTTTTTCAATTGGATGAAGATTGCCCAACAACCAGATAACTACTTTGAACATAATCAATACCTTCTGGCCAATTCAGCTTATGCTAGTGCAAAATATGTGGTTCCAGAATACTACAATGCTTCATCCAACAATCAAGCCAAAACTGATTTCAACTATCATCTTGCCCAATCCCAAGTTTGGATTGAGAATGCCATAGTAATCCTGAAAGGAAGATGGGCCAGCTTACGGGAAATCTGAAACCAGCTTCAAAATTCCAAAGACATGAAGATCCTCATCAACTGGATTATCACTTGTGTAACCCTTTACAACCTTCTGGCCAAAATCAAAGATGATTGGCATGAAATTTTTGAAGAAAATATTCCTTATCCTCCTCAAGTCATCTGATAAATATTGGGTTGAATTACCAGATGACTCAGAACCAGCATAAGCTGAACAGAGATACAATATTAGAAATAAGGAATCTGGAGAAAAGAAGCGATAGATAGAAAGAAAAATAAAGAGAGATCCTACAGCTTAAGTCAGTGAAGAAGATAGACACAGCAGCTTGATTGCAGTGATGAGTTGTTCAGGTTTTGAGACAGAGATCAAGAGAGAAAACAGACAGGAAAAATATTATAATAGTGGAGACTGAATAATACCAGGATCAGATTGAATCCAATCAAGACTTTCAGAGATGACAAAGTCTTACCAGGCAGAAACTATTCATAGACAAGATTGGGATGATAAGTGGGTGAGAGTGATTGAGTTTCAGAATCAGGAAGTTGGAAGATGAGTGGAAATAAGAAGGAGTAGTAAGAAAAGGAAACAATTTTGAAAAGAAGAATGAGGAAAAGAAGAGACTATCAACAATGAGATTCAGAAACATACCAAAAGAAAAGAAACAAGAAAATAAATAGAAAAGAAATAAAACAATGAGAGAGCCTGCATATGGGTGGACGCCCGGAGAGAGCATTGAGGAGCACACAGATAGGTGCGGATAAAAATAGAAACTTAACACCCCTTGTGACTGGTAAGCAAGTGAACTGAGAAGGTTTGCAATTTCAATTAGACAAATACCTCCTGTTGTGGAAGCTTGAGTGTATAAATGGAAGTGGCCTTAGTGAGAGAATCCGCTATCATCTTATTTTTAAAGTTCTGACTCTCTCTCTCTCAGATCTGTATTCTTGTATTTAATTGTTTTCATCCTTCTCATACCTTTGATTTCTTTCCAATCTCTTTGTTACTCCTTTGATTTCAATCCAATCTCTTTGTTACTCAATCTCCATTACTTACTTTCTTCTTTGTAAAGCACACTCGCGTGCAACTCTCACTTTCATGCCCGTGCGCTATGTCCACTCTTACAGTTTTCACTCCCGCTCTTGCAATAATCATGTCTCCAACAAATGAATGAACCGCTCAAGCCCATGAAGACAATTGCTATTTGATTTGACCTTTATCTCTTATTGGAACAACCAACCAACTTTGATCAATCAATTATCTCTCAACCCAATCAAACAATCAATATCAATCAATCAATCTAGCCAATCAATCCAATCCACTGTACAATTCCAATCAACTCTTCAGTCCTACATTCAACATCTATCATCATCCAATCCTTCAACCCATCACAATGAGCATCCAGTCAGATCATGGTAAGAAACTTACCTGGCAACTTGTCAATCAGTGCAGGAGTTTACTATTCAACTCTCAGTTCCTCTCTCCTTAATCAGTTATTCTGAACTGGCACTGCAACTCCTACCCTGGCTGCTTCTCCAAGTCTCTCCCTCTTAATTCCTTAATATAAGACTTGCTTGTCTCAGCCAGCTTGTTCTCTGTTGGTCACTTCTTTCCTGTCATCTCATGTATGGCTGTTCATTCTCATTCTTACACTTGTCATCTCTTTCTGAAATTCAGCTTGGTCTTGGTTGCCAATCCAAATTCTCACACTTATTAGTTGAGATAAGGACAAGATTGAATTTGGAGAGGGAGAAATCTTCTCTTAAGCCTTTAGTTTTAATATCTATGTGTCACAACTTGGAGTTTGATCCAAATTTATTAATTTTGTCATCCAAACCCTTATTATTGATGTAGATAGTAGGTTTACACTTAGGAGAGGAATAAATTTCACTAATGAGATGAGTGATCCACTAAAGCTCAAGGTAGCAATCTAGAAGCACATTGATCTCTGATTTGGTAGAGGAGTAGGTAATTTTTCTTTGCCTTGAGGAGTTCCAGATGACCAGGCTACAATAATGAAGAATGATATACCCAATTTGAGACTTACAAAATATGGGATCATCTCCCCAAGTATCATTGCTGTAACCAGCAAAAATATCTTGAGAAGGATCATATTTGAGAGTTAGTTTGAGATTTCTGGTGGTCTTCAGACATTTCCAGACCTTATGCACTTCCTTCCAGTGTGACAAACCAGGCTTGGTATTGAACTGAGCCAGACTTGAGAATGCAAAGGAGATTTCAGGAGGCGTATATTGGGAGAGATGATTTAAGAGACCAATAGCGGATCAATAGTTTAAATTGAGGCAAGAGAATTCCGCATGGTCTTTGTCTGATTCCGGTTTGAGGTGGAAGTTTTGAGTTAGAGGCAAATTGGTGTTGTTGCAATCAGTAAGACCAAGTTCTTCTAATCAACAATCTATGTGATTTGGCTTACTAAGGAGGATTTTTTCCTCATTGAGTTCCATAAGCATACCAAGGATGGTGTTTGGAGAATGGCAAGAAGAGTTCAGAAACTTCTTCAGGAAATTGTCAGCAAAAGCGTTTGATTTTCCAACATGAATGAGGTTGTCAACATGGAAGTAAATAAATTCCCCTGATACAGAGTTGAGATATAGGCAAGGATCACTAGTTGACTTGTGGAAAACGTGCGACTTGATCCAGGGAGTGAGGGTCTTGTAGCAATTCTTAGGAGATTGGTGGAGTTTGTAAAGAGATTTTTTTAACTTGAGATAAGGAGATTTTTGATCTGATCCTTCAGGGGTTTTAATAATCACAGCTTTGTTCAGAGGCGCGTGGAGGAAAGCACCCTTCACATTGAATTGAGTGAAGTTCATCTTATTCTTCAGACCATAGAGAAGGGCAAGACAGAGAGATCCTAGTTTTCCATTTGGAGCCCAGGTCTTGTCAAAATCCATGCCTTGGATTTGGTTGAATCCTTGTATGCAAAGTTGGGCTTTATAATTAGCAGGTTCACCTTGACAGTTATCCTTCACTTTGAACAACCAGGTGGTGTTAAGAATATTATTTGGTTTTTCATAGTACTCCTCCCAGACCTCTTGCAATTCAATGGAACTTAGCTCATCTTCTGACACTTTCTTCCATTTAGGGCATTTGGGACATTTATGTGCAGCTTTATATGAAGGAGGCTTGTAATAGTGATGGAAGCCATATCTTTGAGGTTTCCTAATCTCATTTTGCGGTCTTGGATTGGGTCTTTGATTCATTGGTTCCCAAGTTTGGATAGATGGTGAATTCAAGAGTGATTAGAAGGTGGATCTGGAAGATAAGTGTTAGAGAAGCTAGGCTCCTCCAAATCAGAGTTGGATTCAGGATCTTCTGGGCTGGTTTCTCTGATTGCATATTGTTTTTCATTAGATGAGAAGTTGGTTTTTTAAGAGACCAGTTTGGATTGAGAGAACAGGTCTAGACCAGGAGATTTGAGAAATGGAAACGCGTTCAGCTGAGTCTTGAGAAACTTGACATGTTTAGTTTTGACTACTGCACTAAGAGAATTGAGAATAAGATAAGAGTAAAAGGTGGGATTGAAGACAATTAAAATGCCCTTGAGTCCTTTTTTGTCAAAATTTCAACCTTGTTGAATACCATTTGCAAGATATATAACAGAAGTACCTACAGGTTTTAAATAATTAGTAGGGAGACTCTTACCAAACATGACTTCCCAGGGATACAGGTGATTACCTTCTTGAGGAATTTGATTTAACATGAAACATCAACTTCTAGTAACTATGTGCCAATAGTTCTTAGATAACCTGGATGATGAGAAAGTGGCACGGGCGGACTCAACAATTGCTCTATTTTCTCTTTTGGCTTGTCCATTGTGCGGGGAGTGATAGGGCTCTGAGGTTAATAACTTGATGTGTTTAGATTTGGCAAAATCTTTGAAATTTTTATTAATGAATTTGGTTCCTTTATCAGAGAAGATCTTGGAAGGGTAGCAATTCAATCTCTTTTATTTGGTTTCAAGGATGCTTATGATTACTTTGGTTGTCTTGTCTTTTGAAGTTAGAGGAAAAGCCGCAAGATAGCCGGTGTAGTTTGCCACTAGAGTGAGAATGTAATGGTAACCAGACTTAGATTGGGGTGAAATTGGACCAATAAGATCTAGGTGAATTTGCTCCAAAGGTTTGCTTGAAGGAGTAGAAACACTTGAGAATGGAGATCTAGTGATTTTGCTCCTGATACAACTATCACATTGAAAATTGTTGAGTTCTTCTTTAGTATAGAGATCCTTCACAATTGGTTTGAGGGTCAAGATAGAGGCATGTTCATACATCTTGTGAACATCCAGTAAAGAGAGAGAACAAGCATGTGATTGATTTGAGAGGTTAACCATTTGGCTTTGATCCACTGACTTAGGTTTCTCAATGACAAATAAATTGTCTCAAATCAATCCCTTGAGTACAGGTTGGCCACCCCAAGTGACAGAAAACTTGTTGTCCACTTGCAAGAGGTTACAGCCCTTCCTTGCAAAGAGACGGGGACTAATAAGATTCACAATAATATTGGGTATGTAGACACAATCTTCCAGAGTAATTACGGAGTCCCTCCATTCTATTCTTACCGTTCCAGTTCCACATATCTCAAGATTAGCTTCCAATTTCCCAGTTTTGATTTCATCCAATTCTTACTGGAGTTTAATGGAAGAAAAACACTTAAGATTGTTGAATATGTGGACATTTGCTCCCAAGTTTAAGATGAGATTAGGGTTTTTGTCTGTGTTGATCCAGAGAGTTAGTAGAGTGTGGTAGTTGATTGTTGGTGTCTTCTTAGTTTTATTTTTCCAGTCATTCTTTTTATCTATCCACGACTCCAGGGAAATTTGCGGATTTAAATGAAAGCACAAAGATTAAGAATGAGGAGCATTAGGATTGTGGTATCCTTGATGACACCTCATCTTTATCTTCTTTTCATCCTTATGAATCTTAGTTTTTGTCAATCCTAGTGAGACATCTGTTGATAGTTTTCTGGGATTGGATTGTGCCTTTCTCTTGTTACTATACTGAGTTAGATGATTGGATACTACTTTGACCATCAGTTGTTTTTCTACGTGCATTATTTTCTGTTTGAGATTCTTGAGGATTGAGGCAAATTTGAAGAGTACAAGATAAGCAAGGATGTCCTTGGGAAATTTGATTCCAATGTCTTTCATCCTTTTAATAGATTTTTTCATTTCAGTAATGAATCCTTTGATTGCCTGTTCATTGAAAGTAGAATGGAGAAAATGGTTGAAGACTCTTGCCCTATTAGCTGTGTCAGAGGAAGCAAATCTTCTGGTGATTTTGGCCCATAGAAGTTTAGACAAGGTCATATTGGAGGAATTGACAACATTGGCGTGGGTCGTGCTGTCCAGCTTTGACAAAATTATAGCTAAAATTTCTCTGTCTTGTTTAGAGGATAGGGGGCCAGAGTTTTGTGTGATGGCATCCTTGATGTCTTTCAGATCAAATAACATTAGCATCTTATCCCTCCATATTGATTAATTTTCTTTGTTCAGAGGAGGAAGGGCATCAATGGAAGCTTTCAACGCCACTTGATGGAAAAAGTCGGCTGCTCCTGCTGGTTTGTTCATAGTTTGCTACGTTAGGTTTGATTTTAGAACTTTGCATTTTAACCGTGATAAATATTGGGTCAAATTTCTAGATGACTCAGAACCAGCATAAGCTGAACAGAGATACAATATTAGAAATAAGGAATCTGGAGAAAATAAGCAATAGATAGAAAGAAAAATAAAGAGAGATCCTACAGCTTAATTCAATGGAGAAGATAGACACGGTGGCTTGATTGCAGTGATGAGTTGTTCAGGTTTTGAGACAGAGATAAAGAGAGAAAACAGACAGGAAAAATATAATAATAGTGGAGACTGAATAATACCAGGATCAGATTGAATTCAATCAAGACTTTCAGAGATGAAAAATTCTTACCAGGAAGAAACTATTTGTAGACAAGATTGGGATGATGAGTGGGTGAGAGTGATTGAGGTTGAGAATCAGGAAGTTGTAAGATGAGTGGAAATAAGAAGGAGTAGTGAGAAAAGGAATTGATTTTGAAAAGAAGGATGAGGAAAATAAGAGACCATCAACAATTAGATTCAGAAACAGACCAAAAGAAAAGAAACAAGAAAAGAAATAGAAAAGAAATAAAAAAAATGAGATAGCCCGCATATGGGTGGGTGCCTGGAGAGAGCATCAAGGAGCACACAGATAGGCGCGGATAAAAATAGAAACTTAACATCATCCCTGTCTCATCTGGTCCCTCATCTTCTCCCATGAGAGAGAATATTCTAACCCTCACACTTGCTCATTTTGATGAGTAGCATTTGGTTTTTAAATAGGTAAATCACACTGAATTTTTTTAATTTGGTGGTTCAACAAAAAATTGTAGGCTGACTCTGTTTCTTTTCTTTTTCTTTTTCTTTTTTTTTTTTTTGGTGGAATTGGACAAAAAACAGAACCAAAACTTCCAAACCACTGTTCCACTCCCCCGTTCCAACCCTTCCTACACCTCACCATCCACCTCCACCTCACCATCCACCTCCACCTCACCATCCACCCCCAACCTCAACATCCACCATCCACCTCACCATCAACCTCCTCCTCATTCCATCACTGGTAAGCTCCCCCCCAACCTCCCCTTCCTCCTCCTGATCTGTTGCTCATTGTTGGTTTGTTTCATTTTTAGGACCCCCCCCCCCCCTGCCTCCTTGCTCACTCCTCTAGGTAATCTAAAACCCTCCTCCTTTTTCTCCATTTCCCTCTCCCTCCATCCCAATAAACCAATTGATTTGCTATTGATTTTTTGATTGATTCCAAATCAATTGGTCAATCAATTTTCCATCAATCAACTAATCAATTGGAAATCAATTGACCAATGAATTTTCAATCAATTGGTTGATTGATTTGCAATTGATCAACCAATTGATTTGCTATTGATTGGTTGATTGATCTGCTATCAATTGGTCAATTGATTGCAAATTGATTGACCAATTGATTTGTGGTCAATTGTTTGATCAATGAAGCATTCTCCTCCTCCTCCTCCTGACCAATAGATTTATTGATCAACCCTCCTTCTCCTCCTGCCTCATGACTAACAAGGGGGCTGACTCTCTTTTTTTTTTTTTTTTTTTTTGAAGGACATTTCACTGGTATTTTTTTTTATTTCCTATGTTTTTTGATCATCTATCTTGATTATACCGGACTAATGAATGTTTTTTTTTGGTTTTTTTTTTGATTCCATGCAATGCAATCCAAAATTCCACCCCTTTGACCACCCTTTCTTGATGGCCCATTCTTCTCCCACCAAACTCAAAATGTTAGACAACAAATTGATTTCCATCTTGATCCTCACCCCAATCAAAGTATAAAGTTGGCAGGAAAAAAGATGGAAGTAGATATTTTCAAAAACATATGGAGAAGTGGGAAGAAAAGGGCTTGCCAGAGAAGGATTTCTCAAATGAGGGATTCTGAAATTGCATTGGAAGTGACTGAGGAAACAATTTATGAAAAGGTTGATTTGTCTTCACGCAAAACATGTCCTTTGGATCTGTATCCTTCCATTTTCAATAAAAGTCAAAAACCCTTCCCTGAAGAGTTGGAACAGGCCAAACAGAAGATGAAACCATTCCATTTCTTCAGCTCTGGAAAATTATATGTTCAAGATCAATTGGATCATGAGGCTATGGTTGCAATCATCAAATTTGTCCCTTTGAATTAACTCTCTGAGCAAGAGAAGAAGGACATCAACTCAGTCACAACATTCCTTCACCAATAAAAAAAAATTATCAACACCATGGGTCCCTCATGATCTTTGGGTGGGAAAATGTGGGTAATTGGACGGAAAAAATTAATGCACCTTTCTGAATTATTTGGAAAATATTTGAAGAAAGATTCTGTCAAAACCTCCCTTAAAGAGTATTATTTTTGAACCTTAGGTCTGACAAGGTCTCTCAATTATTGGGCCAAATGTTTCAAAAATTAGCCAAAATTGTGCTTGATTCCAACAGTGAAGCTATGATGGACAAAAATATGCCTTCCTTCTCCTCATTAGAATTTGGATCTGGCCTCACTCCTTTTGAATTCTCCCCTCACATCACCTTCACCTTGGAATCCTTCTAAAACTCTCCCCATATTGACAAAGGCAATTTCTCCTCCTATTCACTTTTACCGGTGGTCCCAACCAAAAAATTCAATGGACAAATTATTGACAACAAGGATGAATATCAAGTATCCAATGGCCAATTTGTGCTCCCTGACTTGGATTTTGGGATCAATTTTTTAAAAAAAAGGCATTGTTAAAATGGTTTGGGCAGCAAACAAGTACAAGCACTGTAATTTTCCTGCTGTGGAGTGTGCCACTCATACCAGGATGGCCATTTCCATGAAAATTAACAAGACCACTCAAAACACTAGCAAGGAATTGGCAAGTGGAAAAATATACCTTAGGAAAAAAAATATAAATAAAAATAAAAAAGATTTTTTCATTGGTGGTGTTAAAAATACTCTCAAACATTGTTTCAATCAAAATATTTTTTTTTGTTTTAATTTTTACAATTTTTGTCAAATTAAAGATATTTAAAAGCCAAGCAATTGAGTAATTTCCTTTATTTCATCCACAGTTCTACTGCTACCAATACATGCCATGGCTACCAATAACCAATTTCTTTTTTCTATGGCTAGCCTTTCCCTCTCCTTTTCAAGTTGCTCTTCCTGTTGATCCTTCTCCTTTTCCTATGTTTGAAACTGCAACTCAGCCTGTTTAAGTTGCCACTCAGCATCCAAATTTATTTGATGAGTCAAACTCTCATCTTTCCACTGTTGAAAATCCATAGCCAGTTGGCAATTGCACTTCTCCTTTTCAAATTGAATTTTTTTGGATTGAATTTGTTATTTTACTGTTTTTTGGAGAAGGGGAATAGGGATGAGCTTCATTTTGAAATCAAGGAGAATAAATCAATTCACTTACTTGAATCTTGCTTCTCCATCATATCCTCAAATCCATAAAAATTTGAGGTGTTTCTCTGCTTTCAAAGGCTATTAGGCTTGAGGTTGATGGAATTAGAGGCCTTTTTCTTTTGCTTTGCAGAGGAGGTTTGTGTTTGAAAATTATCACCCTCATTTTAATTCAATGTGGGAGGCCCCATTGGCTTGAGTTTTTGGCCAATCAGGAATGGATCAGGCTATTTTTTTAAAATCTAAATCAGTCAGGATTAACCGGACAGAAGAGAAAAGAACTTGGTTCCTTAATTGAGAAGATGTTGATGGTAGTGGCAATACAGTAATAACTTGCTCCTCATTGACAAATTTGATAATTTCTTCCACCCCTGGAAGAGAGCAATCGAAAGAAGGAAGTGAGGGGTCCAAGGATGGGTTTTTCAATGCTGATTTAGACATGACCAGAGCTGGTTGTGTTGGAATATCCTTCTCTGCATTGGATTGGGGCCACTCATAGTTTTCTTCTGGATCATCATTGCTAGGCTGAGGATCCAAATCCAAGTCCTCATATTCAACAGATTCAGACTGTTGGGCATCAAAAGCAGCTAATGGGGTGATGTTGGCCTTCTTTCCAAATATTTCATCCATATGAACATAAAAAGGACAAATGGAGTCCAACTTATAAAAAACCAAGGTGATTCCTTTGGCTTTATCAGATTCAGTGATTCCAAAGCCAGTGGGGATTGACATGTAGTGGGCTTTTTTGTAATTGGTTTGATAGTTCTTTAATTTCTCCCACATCTTTTTGGATGAAAGATCTATCCTACCTTTGGTTTTATTCTTGAATTCATTGGCCATCAGGAGATAACCATTAACCTTAGAGGATGGAGGTTGGCCAACTTTTGTTTCATTTTTGGATCCAAAGCAAGCATCATAGTTGGATGGAATTCTGAGCCAGTCTACAAGGATTATGTGATCAGCTACCTTGAGCTGACTTAAGATTTTGGAAGCTGATGGGGGGGATTGTTTGCTGTTGAGTTACTGGGGGATGTTTGCTTTGGTTCAGTGGACTTGCGGGGGTATTTTTGCTGAGGCCCCATGTAAAAAGAGTAAGAGGGATGAAGGGATGAAGCAATGAAGTGATGAAGCAATAAAGAAATGATAGTTAGGACGTGATGAAAGGGGGGATGAAGTGATGAAGCAATGTGAGAGGATGGATGTGATTAAAGCAACAAAGTGATGAGAGTGATGAAGCAAGTTGAGAGTGATAAATTGATGAGGGGATAAGATTGATGAAGCAATGAGGATAGAAATGAAGAGATGAGATTGATGAAGTGATGAGATTAATGAATCAAATTTCTGGATGAGGTTGGAGGTAAAAAATTTTCCAATGAGGTTGGAGGTTGAAACCAGGGGTAATGATTTTGAATGATGTTTTTTTGAGCTGGTGAAGGCCTTTATATACTTTACTTGAAAAAACCCACTTATTTCATGTTAACTTTGACATTTCTGATCTGAAATAAGTGGGTTTTTTTTATTTTTAATGGCGGGTTTGAAATGGCACATTTGAGTTGATGCTTGCCATTAAAAAATGGTGGGTTTGCTTAACTTTTATACACCCTAATTGAAGGAACTTCATCTTTTATTTTCCTGGTTTTATTGGGAAAAACCTGGAATTTTCAAAACAAGTAAAAAAATGAAAGTTTTAATGTTGGGCATCAGATTTTTCACATAGAGGCCCTGGAAAATTTAAAAAAAATTATGTGGACTTGATGTCTAGTGTGTACACACTCAACTTGGAAAATCAATGTAATTTATTTTTTAAGAAAATGGTAATTCTAAAGCAACAGCTGTGTGAAGTGGGTTCTGAAACCTCCAGAATGGATTCTTCAGATTTTTTGAAGGGGCTTAACCCCTCAAAAAATAAAAAATAAAATTCCAAACAAAATGGTTCTACATTGTTTGTTTTCAGCCATTTCTTAACCAAATTTTCTCAAATGTTTTGGGGAAATTTGAATTTGAAGTATATATTTGAGAACATGATAGAAACTCAAAACAATTTTTAGGTCTCTTTATTCCCCCCAAAACTTTTTCCAAATTCAAAAAATTGAAAGAAATTAACACATTTCTGTTGAATTGTTTGTGAAATTATACTTCATTATTTTAGAATTTCTGAACCTAGAGGAATTTTCCCCACCTATTTAACCACACCCCAAAGAATTGTTCTTTTAAAAATTCCATTTTCCCTGTCAAATCTTTCATGAATGCATATTTACTTGTTCAAAAAAAAAAATTCAATTCAATTCAATTTCTGTTGGGATTTTATTAGTCCTCAAATATACAACCAAAAAAAAAAAAAAAAAAAAAAAAGGAGAGCAATCCAGGTTTATTTTTTTTCAAAAAATGAAATAAAATAAATTGATGAAATACAATAAGTATAAAATAATCAATTGATCAACTTGAGTTTAAAAAAAATGCACAGAAATTACTTCAAAAAACTCTTTGAGGATTTCAAATGGATTTCTTTCAAAAATTGATTTCAAATCCTTCAATACACTTGTTGAAATGTTTTTCATAAATTTTCCAAGATGAACTTCAAAAACACTTCAATTATCTCATCTTCTGTGTTTGAGAATGTTTTAAGGGATATGCAGGCCACTTAAAGAATCCCAAAAACTGTTTTTGGAGTGTTTTGAAAGGCTGAAAAAATTCCTGCTATTGTGGCCTCTTTTAGACACAACGTAGAAGTGAACCATTGATTATAAAAACCAAGGAAGTGGAATTTTATTCAAAAATAAACAATCACAGAACAACATTAGAAAATTGTTTCACATCACTTGCAATATATGGTGAGCTGATTGGTTGGAATATAAGAGAACACTCAGGCTAGAAAACATGGAAAGCTGAGGCACTGGGCACATTGGGCAGACATGGATAACCAAATGCGGACAACAAAGCCATAGACCAAGAGAGAATACACAAGTAAGCAATGGGCACAGGACCAAGTTGGGGAAAATGTTGATGGGATGGCAAGTGTGACAGATTTAGCAATTGGGGCTGAAAAAATGGGACATTGGGAAGTCCCTGCAATTTTAAATCAAGGTGATGTCTGAAAAGCACCAGAGATATAAGTAGGGAGGGTCTGCAGCTGGTGCAGGAAATTAATTAGAAAGCCTTGTTGCAAGTTTTGAAGGATTGGGTAGGTAGCCAGCTGCACATCCTGAAACTGCGGACAGTTGGCAGAGAGTAAGAGGGGGTAGGGAAATAGGCTGGCTTCTTGATTTCTGTTGTATTTAATTTTGTATTTTCTATATAAAGCATGTGTTTCTGAGAGGAAAAAATTCATGGAATACAGAGTATGCAAACAAGAGTTTAATATAGGGGAATCAACAGATTAAAAATATAACCTAAGATTTTGGGGAGAATTTTTCAAACACCCTTGCAGAATTATTTCCTTTAGAGAAAACTGAAGAACTAGATACCTTTCTTTTACTATTCTACTTTGCCTTCTGAATTACTAAAGCCAAAGGAGTATTACAGAGGAGTTTACCCATCAAACTGCTTTATAACTAAGACTGTTTTTCCACACCACACCACAATTTCAGAAATTCTAGAAAATTGAAGCATAAAGTCACAAAAAATTCAACAGAAATGTGTCAATCTTTTACTATTTTTTATTTTTTATTTTGGATGCATTTTTTGGCAGAATAAGTTTAAGGTTTTTTTCATGTTCTGAAATTGAGTACTTCCCATCATGATTTCCCAGAAAAATTTAGCAGATTTGTTTAAGAGATGGCTAAAAACCAAAAATCCAAAGCCTTTTTTTTTTTTTTTGACTTTTTTTAATTTTTGAAGGGATTTTTGAAGCGCTTGAAGCCCTTCAAAAAATCTTTGGAATCAATTCTAGGGCTCTCAGAACCCCCTCTACACCACTCTTGTATCAGAAATCTTAATTTCAAAAGTGAAAAGAGCATTTTGATTTTCCCATTTGAGGGTGTATATGCTAGATGTTGAGACAACACAAAAGTGTGTTGATTCTTCAGGTCAGGTATATGAAAAATCTAATGCCCTTAATTTTTTTTCAATTTTTGATTTTCCAAAGAATGAATTTAAAGAATATGGGTTTCCATGAAATGAAATTTCTTCAGAAAGCTATTTATTTATTTTCATTTTCATTTCCTATTTTTTTTTTTTTTTGATCTGATGGTTGATTTTTCTTAAAGCAACCAGTAGGCTATTTGGGGCCATGACATGGCTGCACAGGAGGTATAAAAAAACCCCAGTGGAAAACTATTCCAAAACTCTTCAAGATTCTAAAAATTTTGATTTATGTAAAATCGATAGATTAGATTAGAACCAAAATGTTAGGATATGACCATCCGTAAATTCTGCATTTTTGACGTGCAATCTCTTTCAAATCGCCAGCAGTCTCCGAACAGCTTCCAACTGCTACGTCTGCCAGCCGGTGTAACCACTTTTTCCATGGCGAGTAGAGGTAGCTTACGACTACAGTCGAGGTGGAAGTGCGACTACAGCTCCTCTCACTCTAGAACCTTCCGCGGAATGCTGGTCGTCGTGGCCAGAGTCGATTATGCATGTGAGTCGTGACGGCGTCTATGCATCTTGCCTCACCTCTAACACTTACACCGTTCTAGATGCCGTCGAGCTCTGGCAGGGCGCGCACAGGGCAGGGCCTATCCATCTCACCAATCTCGGCAACCTCGAGCGAGATCCACAAGTTCCAGACACATATCCAGGGTAATTTTCGATGGGGAAGGCAGGTGGAAAGGGAGCTGGCGCCAAGGTCAGCTCAATTCCGGGCTCTCTTCAACATTGACATATCCTGATATCGAAAACTTGATTGACGCATCATGCATACATGCCACTGCCATCGCAGGCCGCGAAGGCCGCCCACGAAGATGATGTTAAACTGCAGAAACAAAAAGAGCTCGAGGCAGCTGAAGCAGCCAAGTGGGCTGATGGAGCGAAGGAGAACAAGGTCAGTAGCTCGATTGTCGAGTCCAAAAACCCTTCGCTCGATTCTGTTCGCTCATTATGGTCACTTCAGAATAATAAGAAGGAAAAAGCGGAAAAGGCTGCCGCTGCCAAAGCCGAGCGTGATCGTTTGTTGTTAGTCACCTCGATCAGTCTGGGAGGCAATCATAACGATTGAAATTTTCTCCGTATGGGAATTTGTCATTAGGAAAGAGGAAGAGGAACAGGAAACAAAGAAATCTGTTGGGAAAACACCTAAGTCAGCAGCGTCCAAGCCGACCATAAAACCATCTGCTGGTCCATCAATCGTTCCGGAATTTTCTGCTCGGAATATTGTGAGACCTTTTCCTCCAGGTCGCAGCGTAAGCTCTGGATGATTATTTAAGAGGACTAACGTTTGAATTGGATTTAGGATGATGTTCGTTGCAGTAACGATTTCAAATTTCACAGCCTCGTTGTGATCCGCTTGTTGAATGGAATCCTGTTTGGGACGGTCACATTATCTTCTACTCTTTCCGCTTCGTATTCAGGCCTTGGACCTTTTGGACATTGCAAATGAAAAAACGGACAA
The DNA here is from genome assembly GCA_025617555.3 of Puccinia polysora. Classification (NCBI taxonomy): domain Eukaryota; kingdom Fungi; phylum Basidiomycota; class Pucciniomycetes; order Pucciniales; family Pucciniaceae; genus Puccinia; species Puccinia polysora. The sequence continues at coordinate 57,318,564 of CM062627.1, forward strand.
GGCCTCCCTAGGCGCCAAAGCAGCGAAGGGTGTTGACGCTCACCCGGAGAGACGTTTCAAGGCTGCTTTTGAAGCTTACAAAGAGAATGAATTGCCAAATATCAGGAAAGAGGTTACTAGATTCTTCTTTTACAGGCCCTTGTACCTGATGAAATACCGAACTGGATCTGACGAACATCTTTCTTGTTCAAAAAACATCTTGGGGGTCTTGGTTCATGAAGCAACCCGGACTCCGTTTGCAGCAGTATCATGATTTATTGTACAAACAATTCCAGAAGCATCCCGACAATCCGTTCAACCAACTCACTGTTTCTTACGATGCAACCAAAGAGGATAAGGTGGCTGCGCTTCAAAATAAAAAGAAGGCAGTCGAAGAAAGGTATTTTCCGCCTTCAGTCTTCCACTCGTCAGATCTATGTTGTCCCTTTTATCCTTTGTTACCTAACTATTGCTGATGAAATGTTCGAAAAATCCTATAATCAGGTTAAAATCAAACTAATAGACATTCTATGTAAGCTTCACCTGCTATCCCACTTCAAGTCAACAAGCCAAGGTTTTAGAGTTTGATTAACTCGCTCCTAGGTTTTATCATTATGTGTAATGATGCCCTTATCCCCGAAAACATGCATCCGTTATCTTGTACGTTTATGAGCATGCATATACCAAACACATTTTGATTGAGGTTAGACCATGATTGATGGTCGGAATCCGACGGCGCGCTGGGCTTAAGCTTTCATCTCACGCGTAAAGGATGATATTAGGTGAAAATTGTGAAGTAATGTTCGAGACCTGTTGGAATGGGCTCAATTTGGAATTGCTTTTTGTTCTTCTGACGGAGTCTTCATTCATGCAAAACTCTCTTAGCGTTATTACTCTGCTTCCTAAGCCGGTGTTATTTTTCTATCTACCAATATAACCCGCCCGGATCACTCTACGCAGCCTGCTCGCAGAGGATTAAGGCACTGGGCCCTAATGTCGGTCATACTCAATGACGTGAAAGCAACTGAGGTCAACAGCCTTATTTCCAAGACAGGATGATCTTCACGCTCATGGTAAGTGAAGGTTCTATTACGCCCGGAAATGAACCTTGGTTATCAGCTTTGGAGAGCCAGTGAGTGGGACGTAGAAGAAAACAGGCTCACCCAATCCAGACATTAACTCAACTCCAATCAATCCCCTTCCGTTGATGTGAGAGCGGAGGTGGGAGGAGTCCCACATTGACTTGGTACTCCAATTGATCCCAGGGAAGGGGGGTCAAAGGTTGAAAGATTGATCCATCATAATAAAAAAGCTATGCCAATGGATCAATAGTTGAATTTTGAGATGGGGTGGATGTCAAATGTAGGATGGAATGGAGCAACTAAGGTTGTATCTTGAGCCTTCCTCTTTTAATTTTCAATTTTCAATTTTTTTTTTTTTTTTTTTTTTTTGAATCATGTATCACTCTTATTCCCCTGACACCTTTCTTGAAGTTTGTCTCTCTTTGACTGACTTGACAAATTGGGACAAGTTGGTATGATTGGAACAAAGAATGGGATGAGAGGGATAGAGAGAAAGGAGAAGGAGGATATGAGCAGCAAGGGGTGGTAAGGTGACAAAGGAGATCATGAAACAGATCATGAGTAGCACCAGCTGTGCAAAGTAAGAATCCAATTGTCTTCTCCCATCCCAAGAGGGTGTAATCACTTGATTGTTGGGAGGATGATGTGATGGTGATTTCAAAGGTTCAAGTTTGAGTAGTAATGGTGACCAATGATTCTCCCAGGGGTGAGAGAGAAATCTCAGTTTGAGTGATTGGAGAGCAATCAAAAGGTGAGCAAGAAGTGGATGGATCTCAAGATTGAGAAGAGGAGAGAGGTGAAGTAACCTGCTGGATGAAAAAAATACTTACTTCTTCAACTCTTCAAGGTCATCACTCACATGAATGTTGGGATGATTGGATGAGGATAATAGGTAATTATCAGATTTTCTCTTCCATGTATGTAAAATCACGTTTGTTGGCATTGAGGTTGACCAAAAGTTTGAAGTTCCTTGATGATTGAGATCTTTTGCTTGATAGATGGTTTGATTTAAAAATTCTAAGCACCAATTCTCATCAACCACATGTTGATAGGGGTAAAGAGTGCCTGAATTGAGAGGATGACAACTGAGATGGTCAGATACCATGGTACAGCTAACTGATTGTGTAATGGGAAAAGGAGCTTTCTGATCAAGGCACTCATACGATGGACTGGGAGTTCATGTTCTAACTCCAGGGTTATAGCCCTTGGGAGGCCAAAATGGTTGTTGGAGTATAGAGAAGGGTATCCTGAGTGAGTTGAGAGTCAAGAAGAGGGGTTGTGGGAGCTGGGGATGATGTTGAAGCCAGTCTGGAGCTGTAGTTGTGGTCATAGGTTAAGATGATTGACTTGCTGTGGTTGGCAAGGGACTCTTCTGAATCATCAAAGGTTGATTAGTTGTAGGAGATCAGGAACCGAATGAGTAAAGTGAACAGGAGCTTTTTCTATGAAAAAAAAAAAGGATGTACAAGGACCATTGGTACAGATGATCATCACAACATCCACATACATTTTGTTTTGAAGGGAGGGGTGAGTGGGCTTTTCAGTATGTTGATGATGGATGAGGATGCATCAATGGTGGAGGTTGATGCTTGAAATTCACATCAAATTCTATGAAACCTTTCATTTTAAAATACACCAGTTAAGGGATATGTGTATGGCTACATGATGAAACCCACCAGGTTTCTAATGGCAGATCTACCAAGTCTGATAGCCCCTTATCATTAATTGCCCCTGAAGCCAAATCAACGCACGTTTGACTTTACTTTTTGGAGGTCTTGAAGGCTGGATTGATTTCAAACTCTGGTCTCAAAGGGTTCTCAAGTCATCAAATGATCGTTGAAGAAGCTAAGCACTTGTTGTTAAAGTATGATCGATCGTACCTCTTAATTCATCGAATCGATTGATGGGCGCAATGAGGTTTCTTTTTTTTTCAGTTAGTCACATCCTCATGTGATCTAGTATGAATCAGTATGTACTATGTAGTATCTCTTTGGCCACCCGATGCCAGTCTAGGTTTGTATATGCATGTAGTCTGTAGGTATGCATCTTCGTCGGTCGACCATCTCTGGCTCAGTCTTCAGTACCCAGTCCCCATGGCAGAAATGTAGGTAGAGGTAGCCCAGTCCGATAAACCTCGTCTCGACTTCTCTCTCGCCATAGGACGACGATGGCCATCGACTCCACCACACTCGAAGAAGATCAAAACTCAGATTCGGTACCCAGACGTAGCAAGAAACCAGACCCGAGTGGGACTAAGGATGTTGAACCAGACTCAGGTGACCCCAAGACGACGACGACCTTGTTCGTCTCTAATCTTGCAGAGTCGGTAGATTCAGCAAAGCTACTCGAATGTGCCTCTTCAATCGGACCAGTTCGAGATGCCTTCGTCGTTTCAGATCCAGCCAAATCCAAGTCTAGAGGCTTTGGTTACGTGAGGTTCGTCTTGCGAGAGGACGCCGAGACGGCCCTCAAGGATGGTTTGGGCACTTTCGAGGGTCAACCTAAAGTTCCTCTAGTCACCTGGGCTAAGCCCAAGTTAAAACCAGAGGAAAGAGATCAGAAGAGACTTCGACTCACAGAGCCTCCTGCTAGAAACCGGAATAGATTGGTTCAGGATGAGAGTGATGAACGACTCGGAGAACCAGAGCTCAAGAAGAAGAGGAAGAATCCATTGGCTCAGATCAAGAAAGACCCTTTTGCCAATCGAATCGTCGTCCTTCAAGGTCTCCCGATTCCACCCACGAATGAAGGTAATGATGCATCTCAGACCGAAACGAACGGCGAAGAAGAAAACCAAGGAGACTCCGAGGTAGATCTACCTCAACGTACCGGAACTTCTTCATTCATACCTACCAAGTCTATCACTAGCAAGGCATTGTACAAAAAGGCCAAAAAATTCGGCAAACTGGAATCGGTGGAATTCCCCGTACCTTCTCCACCCGGCGCATCATCTACTTCTGCTCATTTGACCTTTGCCGATCCGACTTCCGCTGCAATTGCTCAAACCAAACTTCATGGACATATCTTCAAAGCAAATTTTTTGACGACCGCTCTCAAATCCCGTTTAGATGCTATCACTCGATTGGGACACGCCTTTGGTGGCCGATTGATTATCAGAAATTTACAGTTTGATATTTCTGAGCAGGACCTGAGGTATCTTTTTGCCCCCTTTGGTCCGATTCATTCCATCGACATCCCTCTCACGACTCCCGAAGGTACATCAAAACCTAGAGGGCGAGGCTTTGCGTTCGTATGGATGCTGAGTGAAGCTGATGCCGCAAAAGCCATCGAAGGCTTAAACGGTAGAAAGGTCTACACAGGAATTTGCCTTGAAGCTATTCAACAGGAAACCGGCGGTGAAAAAAAGAGTGCAAAGAGAAAGAGACAGAAAGCAAGCGATTCAGAGGAACGTGGTCGAGTGATGGCCGTGGATTGGGTCCTCAGTAAGCAAAAGTATGAAGAAGCCGAGGCTGCCGAAGATCAAACGATGACTGCTAGAGATCCAGAATCCGTCCAGAGTGATCACGAGTCGAGTACTGGCACCGGTTCATCGGAAGACGACGACGATGATCAAGAAAGTAACGAGAGTGAGACTGACTCTCTTGAAGGTTCAGAAGCTGATACATTATCCGATGATAATCACGAAAGTCAACAGCTTGAGCGCAAATCTATCGCGAAAGAAACTGAAGGGACTACACTTTTCGTTCGTAATTTATCCTTTGAAGCTACAGAACAAGAGTTGCATGCTCTTTTTCGTCCCTTCGGGCCTCTCCGGTATGCGCGCATAGTAATGGATCCCAAGCTTGGACGATCTCGTGGGACTGGGTTTGTCTGTCTATGGAACAAAGACGACGCGCAAAACATTCTGGATTTGGCGAAGAAGTTGGAAAGCCAAGGTTTTGGCCAAGGGGTAAGCTTCTATCTCCTCGTTTCACTCACCTATTACCTGTTATCAACTCAGCCCAATTTTTTTTTCAGCCCCCCGCTGCCAATGGCCAACCTTCCCTACTTCAACCTGATCCCTCATCGAGCTTGGCCGCACGACTTAGCTTGCACGGTCGAGTATTGGGGATCTCTGAAGCGGTTTCCAGAGAACAGGCTGAAAAACTCCGAATCGATCGAGACAAGAGCGGTGCGGGCAAGGACAAACGTCATCTTTACCTTATGCGCGAGGGAGGCGAGTTCTTTTTTATTTTGAACTGATTTCCATCTTTTACCTATCAATCTCTGAGTGCCCTCTCTGTCTTCTTTCTCGCAGTAATCTTCCCGAACTCCAACGAAGCTCGAAACCTCCATCCAGCTGATCTGGCTGCTCGACAGCAATCATTTGATCAAAGGAAGGCTCTTCTCAGATCAAATTTATCACTTTATATATCCTTCACCCGATTATCTATACGTCAGTTACCCTTGTATGTATCCGAACGTTGTCTCAAACGTCTAGCCCGATATTCACTAGATCAATGGCGAAAAGAGGTGAAAGTTGGGAAACGACAGGAATTGACGGAAGAGGAACTCTCGAGGGACGTGCGCCTTGAGAATAAGCTCGCGTCAACTAAAAAGAAAGAAATCAAAAGCAAAGTTAAACAGGTCAAGATCTTGCGAACTACAGAAAAGACTGATGGCCTCTCTGGGTTGGGTAAAAGTAAAGGTTATGGCTTCTTGGAAATGAATACACATGCGGACTCCTTGAGGGTGCTCAGGTGGGCAAACGCCAACCCCGTTGTAGACAATCTTTTGAAAGAATGGACTTGCGAAGAGATCGAAAGGTCGATTCAACAGAGGGACAACCAAGCTACTGCAGAGAGCAAACGGTCAAATGACAAACAACAGAAACCAAAAGACCAAAAGACCGATGATAAACGGATTGACAAATTAAAAGTCAAGCTAGCTGAATTGCGTTCCGAGTTAGATAAATCGAAAAAACGTCAAAAAGCGGCCCCCTCGATTTCAAATAGCAAGAACGAGGGTGATATCTCGTCTATTAAATCTCACCGAATGTTAATCATTGAATTTGGTTAGTACCGAACCTTTACTTCTTTAGGATCAATATTAGGATCAATACCCTAGCTTGCAAAAGAAAACAGGCGCCGACATCCTGATTGCCCCTGAATCATTTTTAGCTATTGAAAATGCACAAACCGTCAAGAAGCGACTCGAGAGAAAGCCAAAACTCCGCGAAAAAGATGGTGCAAAAGTTGGGAATTCACCAGGTATGTCAGAGGTCTTTCTTGCGCGATCATTCCATTTCTCGCCGATCCTCAAGCTGATACTGTTTGATTCATCAACTTGATGAAAACCATCTTTGCCTCATGGAAAAAAAAAAAGAGAAAGAAAACCAACGAGTAGATAAAGCAAACCAACCAGACCGTCGCGATTCAAAAAAATCAACGGACAAAACCAAACCAGATAAACGCCATCGGGAAAAGAAGTCGAAGAGTTCGTCCTCTGTTGCCAAAGACGTGAATCTGGTCAAAAATCATGATAGTTCCCGCGAGACCCAAAGTAAACTTGCTCGGATTATTGGTCAGAAGAGAAAGGCTAGAAAGCTTAAGAACAAACATTGAAATAATAATAAAAAAAACTTGAATTCCGTACCCTTCGGTGTGACTTTCTCGGAAAACTTCAAGTGACCTTGTTTTTTTTCCCCTGCGCTCACCTGAGTCTACACTCGACCTGCTGCCCCATCGATTGTCATCAAGTCCACACATCCCATTTTGTCCTCTTGCTCAAAGTCTTTTGTTTGAATGATGACCAATAAAAAAACTGCCTGCCGAAATACTTCAGCGATTGAAACGTAACGAACGCCCTGGGGATTTTGTTCCTTACTTGTTCAAAGATCCCATAGCCTTAGTAAAGGAATCCTAATGACATGGCGACCTATGGTCTAGTGATCGTATCTAGATGGATTGATGGTTTCAAGGTGGATTTTTTTGTCAGGCACTAAACCTTAACCTGATGAAAGCTTTGGTTGAACCCTAACTCTAACTTGAATCAGAAGGTTGACACTGCTATCAGAGTTACTTCACATGACCTTGCCCCTGAGATGGTATCGAACATATCCAGATAACTGGCCACCCAAACCAATAAAATGCCAAGGTTTCTTTTTCATCAAGTATGCTTTCTTGGCCAAGGAACACCAAATCAAAAAAAAAAAAAAACAACAACAACACCATATTGAAGATACCTTTAACTGAGTGAAAAACTTTGTTTCAATTATGATACCAAAGAATCATTTTTTTTTTTTTTTTGAACCAAGGCTAAATTCAGACCTTCAGAATTACAAAACCCACACCACTTTTTTTTTTGTCAAAAAAAAAAAAAGGCCAAGGTATGATGAACAGCAATGTGTTTTTTTTTTTCTCTTTCTTTACTTGATTGATGCCTTTTGGTGTATTTTGCCAGCCCAGGAAGGTATCTAAATCTTAAAAAGATTGTGCCAATTGACCAAAAAAAAAAAAAAAAAAAAAAAAAATCATAAGAGGCTTGAACACAGACAATTTTGGATTTGCATGCCTCTTTAAGGTTTGATGGGCTGCCTGGGGTATGAAGACATGCCTTCTGAGGATGTGTTAGGCTCAAGGAAGCCTTTGAACATTAATTGAGGCCTTGGGGGGTGGGGGGTGGGGGTGGGGGGGACGCTAACATCAGGCCTCCAGACCCTGTGTGGGATTGATCTGTCTGGGGTAGAATGTGTTCTGAAAAATCCAAATATGGATGACATTGATTGCATCAATATGAAATGGAAAGATAAAATGAATCTAAAAATATAAAAATATTGGTTTTTTGAGGGGTGGAAAATAGTGTTCTGAAAAATTCAAATATGGATGACATTGATTGCATCAATATGAAATGGAAAGATACAATGAATCTAATAATATAAAAATATTGGTTTTTTGAGGGGTGGCAAATACCAACATCAACCTCCTTCAAAAGCCACTCAGTACCTGGCCTTGTTCTATGCTGTGGTAGTCCAAACCTGTCCTATAGCCATCAGACTCACTATTATAGTGTAAAACAGCTCAAAACCTCAAATTAACCTCAGAGGATTCTACATCAGAAATAACCCATAGTCACTCAGCCAAAGTACCCCTCTATATCTCATGGATTAGAAGATACAGCCCAAGAGGCCTTCAACTGTGGCAAACTCATACCCAACCAGGTGTCACAGCTCTGTGGAAGGCATGAAGACATACCTTGGAAACCCTCAAGTAAATACCAGTAACAGCTTACCCTCAACACCAGGACCATACAACCCTATCACCTCAGCCAGAATACAGCAATACAGATACAGGAGGCAGTGCAGCTAGTTCAGCTCCTGTCACCTCACCAAAAAAACGAGCAAATATACATACAGGAGGCTGTGCAGAAGTATACAGGAAACAGTGCAGGAAGGAGTGTTAGAATTATGGCCAGCAATTAGCTTAGGCAAATGAGCAGTATTTAAAGCAAAAGAAATGCTGGACACTGGGTGTCAATATTGTCTAATGGGGCTCTCACAATGGGGCAATATCTTGGATGAATTTGATTGGAATGATGAATGAATGGATGGAAAACAGCAGGGAGAAGGGCTCCTTAAGTACAAAAGATTGGCCTCTTGTGAGCCCATGATACAACAAGCCAAAAGGCAAATTTTCCGCCCCAAAAGAGCTCTACAGGCTCTACTGGCCTTGTTACTTGGTTTGGACTACATCAGCCCACATGGCATCAGTCCCTGTACCCTTACAACCAGCCTATTCCCGTTATTTCTGTTGTTTCCACCTCAATGGGGCTGAACCAGCCCCTTAACTGTCCAATCCCTTGGCTGGTTGTCCTTTACAACCAGCCATAATGACCTTTATTGCCTTGTTTACGGGCTGGTTGCCTCATGCAGCCAGCCCCTGGCCCCTCAAATGGGCCAGGTGGGACCCAGGGCACACCTGGGTCCGGTCTCAGACTCACATGGGGGGGGGGGGGTGTGACCAGCGGACATGCTGTCCCCCCCCCTCTTTCTCTCAAATCCCTGGTGGGGGCAGTCAAATCCCCTCACCAGGGGCCCTGGGGGTTGATACCCCCAGGGCGTCGTCAAGTACGTTGGCCTGGGAGGTGATCAAGTCCCCCCAGGCCCATCGCTCCTCCCCCTTGGTAAAGGGGGGGGGAGAGCGCCCCTGCCCTGCTTGGTCGCCTGAAACGATTGATGGTGGGGGGTGATGAAATCCCCCCACCTGCCGGTCGCTACTCTTGCAGCCGGCGCCGCCACCTCCTTGGGCAAGGGGGTGGTCAGGTCCCCCCTGCCCTGACCAACCGCGCTGTCACGGTTGGTCGCTGGCTGGTTCAACCCAGCCAGCCTTCCCCCATCCCCTTTGCGACCGCGAGCAAGGGGAGGGGGAGCGAGCCAGGGCCGCAAGCCCCGGCTCTGTGGCGCTGGTTGCCTAGTGCAACCAGCCGGGCCCGCCCGGCATCCCACCGCATGGGATCCCTCGGCCGCACAACAGCCCCGCGCAGGCTGTACAGAGAAACACAGGCAGCCCTGAACAGGCCGCGAAGCGGGCTGCGACAGGGGCGGCGGCCCCAATGGGCCACCCCAAGCCCAAATCGTGAGAATTACATACTTTGGCGGGCCAGCCTGTCTGGCAAAGTATGTCCATAATAAAGCTTGGGCCCTTTTATGCCCAAATGAGCCCATCTGGCTTGGGTAGCCCATCCACCCTGGCAGGCTTGTGAGGGCCCATGGCCCCAAAGACCATAAAAACGTGTTTTGGCTCCCAAATGCCAAAAAACAATAACACCCACATAGGCACACGTGGCCCACGTGATGTACAATGGACCGTGGAGGCCCATTTTTGTATCCCATTTGGATTACACACTCCTATGCACATTACCTGAGTGCATCTGCATTTTAACACACCCCCTTAATCCAAAAGGGATGCCATATGCATACTAGACAAAAAAACCTTCATGTTTGTTCCTATCTAACGCCTTAGTTAAGATATCCGCAATCATTGCCCCAGTAGGCATGTAATGTAACACTATCTCTTTGCAGTTAACTGCATCCCGTATATGGTTATAATGAACATCAATATGTTTTGTTCTAGAATGGAAAACTTGATTTTCTGCCCATGCAATGGCACTCTGGTTATCAGAATACAACAAAGCAAACCCTTGTGGTTTATGAGTATCCTCTAAGACCTTTCTCAACCTTTTTGCTTCCTGTGAAGCTGACAAGTACGCTCTGTACTCTGCTTCTGTTAACAAAAGACTTATTGCTGACACCTTTTTAGACATCCAAGACACTAGATTCTTTCCTAAGAAGAATACAAAACCACTTGTTTATTCCCTAGTGTTACCATCTGCCCAACTTGCATCAGAATAACCAACCAAGTCAAAGTTCAATGAATTTTAAAACTGCAGTCCCAGACTGCTTGTTCCTTTAAGATACCTCATAATTCTCTTAAACGCTGACCAATGCCTCATGCATTGTTTCTCTAAGTGTTGTGACAAAATCCCAATTGCATAAGTAATATCTGGCCTTGTACACTGCCCCAAATAATTCAAAGATCCAATAGCTGATCTATAATCATTCCTGGATTGAACAAACTCTAGATGCTCTTCATCTGTAGACTTTTCTAACCAAATGTTAGACTGCATTGGAGTACAAAACTCCTTTGCATCTTCTAAGCCATACTGCTTAAGTAGAGCTGACACATAATGGTTCTGATCCAACCTGATCCCATTCTTGCTCTTACTAACTTTCATTCCCAGCACCTGCTGTGCCAGACCAAGATCTTTTATCTTGAACTCCTTTTTGAGTGTCTCCATGACTCTCTCCTTACCATTCCCAATAATGATAATGTCATTGAACCATACAAACAAAATTGCATCCTTTCTCACAAAGAGACAAGGGTCAGCCAAACTCGTTTTGAAACCAATCTCTATCAGTTTCATGCTCATAGTATTATACCATGACCTAGCTGCTTGCTTCAATCCATACAGGGATCTACACAGCTTGAGTACATACTCCCCTTTATCTGCTGAGAGGAAACTTCTCACACAGATTTTCTTCATAGTTTCTGACTTGGTCTCAACCAGCCATTCCTTGAAACCATCAGGAATTGACATATAAACAGTCTCTTCCTCTCCAAGTTTTACATTCAAGTATGCAGTCACAAAATCAGCCTGTCTGATTTCTTCACCCAACTCCACTGCCAAAGCAATGATGTACCTGAAGGTGGACAGCCTTCCAGTTGGCAAGAAAGTCTCTTGGTAATCAATACCCTCTCTCTGTTTGAAGCCCTGTGCAACACATCTAGCCTTGAACCTCTTCAAAACTCCATTACTATCAAACTTCTTTGTTAACACTAATCTAGACCCAACAATGGTCTTTCCTTTTGGAACTGAATCCCGCTTAACCACTTCAAACACACTATTATTCTCTAGAGAATAAAATTCCTCAAAAATAGCTGTCTTCCAATTGGCTCTCTCATCAGAATTCATAGCTTGGCCAAAGCTATTTGGGTTAAATCTATTACCCATTTCTGAACTCAACTGTAGAATCTCATTAAGCATACACTGTTCCTGAAGTGTATCTTCCTCATATTCCACAGAAGCATAATGGGACTTCCATTCCCCATACCAATCAACAGGCATTCTCATCCTGCCACTCCTTCTAACTGGAGGTGGAGGCTCATCAGGTTCTGATTCCACAGACTCCCCTGAAGTGGGTACTAAACCCTCCTGTGGCACGTCTGCCACCTCAATATCATCACTAATGATATTCTCTCCAGCCTCTGCTGGGGAAATAGGCTCCAATGCTATTTCCTGCTGTGATTCCTGAACAGCACTAGGTTCACCCCTTTTGAGTGGAAAGGTACTTTCTTCAAATTATACATCCCTACTACGGATAACCTTTCTTGTCCCTGGACAATAAATCCTGTATGACTTACTTATTAATTCATATCCCACAAGTGCCCCTTTTCTGGCTCTAGGATCTAACTTTCCAACCATCTCATTATGGTGGAAACTATAATACACCAAGCAACCAATTTTTCTTAGGTGTGATGTTTTGGGGTACAACTTCCAAAACTGATAATGAGGAAACTTCCCATTAAAACTTACAATATTGTGCAACAGACACACTGTGCACACCAACTCAGCCCATAAAAACCTTGGTAAACCAGATTGAGCCATAATAGTTCTGACTTTGTCCAATAAAGTCCTATTCATCCTCTCAACTATTCCATTGTTTTGTGGAGTACTAGCAGTAGTAACTATATGAGTGATACCATAATCATTCAATAGTTTCCCAAAATCTTTACTCACAAACTCACCCCCTCCATCAGTAACCACCCTCTTGATCTCCCTCATCAAACCATTTTGTTTCCAGACTTTGAAGATTACTGAAACCTCCTCTGTGGTTTGATCCTTTGATCTTATTGGTTTTACCCAAACAAAATTAGTTGCTGTATCAACCAAATTGATGAAGTATCTTGCCCCTCCAAGAGACACTGGTGAAAATGGCCCTGCCAAATCAATGGAGAATTCCTCTCTAGGAACTTCTGTGTGGTCTCTACTCTTTGAGAACACATTCCTGGTCTTGGCCCCTAAGTTACAACTCTCAAAGTTGCTGTCCTTTACCTTATGGTCACTTCTATTGTGAGCAACAGTGCTCAGAGCTGAAATCTTGAAAAAGTCAGCACAGAGAAACTTATTCCAAACTTGTCCACTCAGGATAGTTCTCCCATTCAAATCAATAACAAACTTATCTTCTTTAAGATAAAAAATCTGGAAACCCTTTTTCCAGAGCACTCCAAGAGACACAAGGTTATAAGGCAAATCTGGTACATAGAACACTTTCTCAAAAATTATTTTGAAACCCATGTGATTTGCAAGAATAACTTTTCCAATCCCCTTAATCTGGATTGTTCTTCCTTTTTGGCCAATATTTACAACACCATCAAAATATCTAAGATTTGAAAACAAATTTGGCTCAAAAAACATGTGGTCTGTACAACCAGAATCAATCAAAACAAGAACATCCTCCTTCAACAATCCTCCTGTAAGGAATGAAGAATTATCAGCCACTGATAAGTTCTCATTTTCAAGGTTAAGATTACACACTTCATAATCAATCAAGTCCATCTCTTCATCCTCTTTGATTTTAGCCTTCTTGTTGGGGACTTATTCCACAACAGCTTGTTCCATTGAAACATCCACTGCCACCATAGCAAAAATTTCCATGATAAGGTTGACCTCTTTGTCTTCCTTTTCATTTTCCTTGGATTTCTTCCTTTTCTTGGCCTCCTTGCAATCCTTTGCATAGTGCCCCTTCTTCTGACAATTATAACACAAGACCTTTGATAAATCCTTTTTGGCCTTTGCCTTCTTCCCAGATTTTCCTGTCTTTCCCACCAGAGCAGCTCCAGTGCTCTCCTTCATCTTGAATTGAAGATCATCCTTTTCAATCCTTCTAAGCACATCCTCTTCTCCTGGAAGGGGATCCAACTGAGATATGATCCTGACCAAGGACTCATATTCTTTTGGCAGCTTTTGAAGAATTAAGAGTGACAAACACTCAGGATCCATGTTCAGCCCAGATGACTTGAACTTAGCAATACTAGATCTAGCTTCCCCCAAAAATTGTTTACAGTTGCCAAATTTCAACTTAAACAATCTATTGAAAGCAATCCCCTTTTGATGAACAGAGTCACCAGCATACTTTGACTTGACCATTTTCCATAAAAAACTCCCCTTCCTCTTCTGTTCCTCCAACAGAGTATCAGCAACCCATGTTACATGATGCTCATCCAAGTGTCTAAGAATAAGATGATAGGCCTTCTTCTCCACCTCTGAACTGATCAAAGTATCATCTCCTTTCATAATATCCCCACAAAAGATGTTATCCAACTCACTGTCCATAAGGACAGCCCAAGCATTATAGTTCTGACTATTCAAAACTATCTTGGTGGAGTTGGACTCTGGGATATAAGACATCTTCTTGGAAAACTTGAGGTCCTTGAGGTTGTCCAAACTAAGGTATAAGGTTCTATCTTGCTTGGAAATGATGATGATGATGGTACTGATAATGTGGTACTGATAATGTGTTAGAATTATGGCCAGCAATTAGCTTAGTCAAATGAGCAGTATTTAAAGCAAAAGAAATGCTGGACACTGGGTGTCAATATTGTCTAATGGGGCTCTCACAATGGGGCAATATCTTGGATGAATTTGATTGGAATGATGAATGAATGGATGGAAAACAGCAGGGAGAAGGGCTCCTTAAGTACAACAGATTGGCCTCTTGTGAGCCCATGATACAACAAGCCAAAAGGAAAATTTTCCGCCCCAAAAGAGCTCTACAGGCTCTACTGGCCTTGTTACTTGGTTTGGACTACATCAGCCCACATGGCATCAGTCCCTGTACCCTTACAACCAGCCTATTCCCGTTATTTCTGGTGTTTCCACCTCAATGGGGCTGAACCAGCCCCTTAACTGTTCAATCCCTTGGCTGGTTGTCCTTTACAACCAGCCATAATGATCTTTATTGCCTTGTTTACAGGCTGGTTGCCTCATGCAGCTAACCCCTGGCCCCTCAAATGGGCCAGGTGGGACCCAGGGCACACCTGGGTCCGGTCTCAGACTCACATGGGGGGGGGGTATGACCAGCGGACATGCTGTCCCCCCCCTCTTTCTCTCAAATCCCTGGTGGGGGCGGTCAAATCCCCTCACCAGGGGCCCTGGGGGTCAATACCCCCAGGGCGTTGTCAAGTACGTTGGCCTGGGAGGTGATCAAGTCCCCCCAGGCCCATTGCTCCTCCCCCTTGGTAAAGGGGGGGGGGAGAGCGCCCCTGCCCTTCTTGGTTGCCTCGAACAATTGATGGTGGGAGGGGTGATGAAATCCCCCCCACCTTCCGGTTGCTAATCTTGCGGCCGGCGCTGCCACCTCCTTGGGCAAGGGGGTGGTCAGGTCCCCCCTGCCCTGACCGACCGCGCTGTTGCGGTTGGTTGCTGGTTGGTTCAACCCAGCCAGCCTGCCCCCATCCCCTTTGCGACGGCGAGCGAGGGGAGGGGGAGCGAGCCGGGGCCACAAGCCCCGGCTCCGTGGTGCTGGTCGCCTAGCGCAACCAGCTGGGCCCGCGCGGCATCCCACCGCACAGGCTCCCTCGGCCGCGCAACAGCCCCGCGTGGGCCGTACCAAGAAATACAGGCGGCCCCAAATGGGCCACAACGCGGGCAGCGGCCCCGAGCAGGCCGCCACACGGGCGGCAGCCCCTAGCGGGCCGCAACAGGGGTGGCGGCCCCAATGGGCCGCCCCAAGCCCAAATCATGAGAATTACATACTTTGGCTGGCCAGCCCGTCTGGAAAAGTATGTCCATAATAAAGCTTGGGCCCTTTTATGCCCAAATGAGCCCATCTGGCTTGGGTAGCCCATCCACCCTGGCAGGCTTGTGTCCCAAAAGACCATAAAAATGTGTTTTGGCGCCCAAATGCCCAAAACCAATAACACCCACATAGGCCCACGTGGCCCACGTGATGTACAATGGACCGTGGAGGCCCATTTTTGTATCCCATTTGGATTACACACTCTTATGCACATTACCTGAGTGCATCCGCATTTTAACAAGGAGGAAGTGACACCAGTCTCAACCAGAACCAAACAAACAAGCAAATATACATACAGAAAGCTTTTCAGAAGTATACAGGAGCAGTATAGGCAGGGGAAAGTGGAACCAGTCTCAACCAGAACCAAAAAAATTACCAGTACCAACCCACCCCAGCACCACACAGCAATTTATGCAGCCAGTAGCATGGGATACCAAAAAAAGTACCAGTACCAACAACCCCCAGCAGTAAACAGCAATTTATGTAGTCAGAAGCATGTAATACCAAACAATCCACCAGTACACGTAACACAGGGCTACCCAGCAATATATGCAGGCAGCCAGAACCATGCAGTACCAAACAACCACAGCACCACACAGAAGTTTATGCAGCCAGTAGCATGTGATGCCAAACAAACTACCAGTAAAAGTACCACAGGCCTACCCAGCAATATATGCAGGCAGTCAAGACCATGCAGCACCAAACAAACCACCCAGTAATGCACAGAAATACATGAAGTTAGAAGCAAGTAACACCAAATAAACCACCAGTGAATGCACAGAAATAAATGCAGGAAGAGCAGTCAGTACCAAATAAGCAACCAGAACCAGAACAACCTTATCAGAACCTCACAGAAATTTATGAAAGTCTGTGCAGGCATGAAAAACCTTTACAATCTTTTCCCAACCAGAAGAATTGCCTCAGTTTCATGCAGTGTCTTTTTCCAACCAGCTAAAATGTCTCATGTACCTGTATCCCACTGTAACAGGGGAAGCCCCAGGGCACCCTCAGGGGCAGCCCTGAGCATCCCCTGAGGACCAGATTTTCTATTTAAGGAGGGCCTCTCTGCCCTATCCAGGTTGTATCCCCATCCACCTCTATGCCATCTCATCACCTATCCCCAGCTCATCCCATCTCATCATCCATCTGTGGTACCTAACCAGATAAATATTCTTAGTGAGCCAATTATAAAGAAACAGGAAATCAGAGACCAAGTTATAACCCACCCTTAACCAATTAAACCACACACAATTTTGTGGTGTTGTATTTATAACCTTGGATTGGGAGCTGGGTTGCGGGCCGCAACCCGCCCGGGGAATGCAGACCAAGTGATGGAGCCAGCCCAACCAAGCTTGTGGGTGGCTAGTCCGGAAGGCAAGGGCGGGGCAATCAGGGGTTATACGCGCTGGTGAGGTTTGTGCAGGCATAAGCGCGGGCCAACTCACGGATTGCGGGATCCGCGGATGCGCGCAGACGGATAAACCCAGGGGGGGCTCCAATTAGGGCGGGCATAAGCGCGGTCCGACTCACGGATTGCGGGATCTGCAGACGCGCGTGGACAGATAAACCTGGGGGGGCTCCGAGTAGGGCTCAGCGGAGGGCTGTGCCATGAGAAGGACAAACCAGACGTACGTGATATCAAAGGGGAGGGTTTTGGATGGGGTGGGTGGTACGGGGTAGGGTTAGGATGGAGCTAGGGTTCTGTAATTGAGGTCATATTTTATCTATCTTGTTGCTTGTGGTTGTACCTAGGTTAGGTTTGAGAGGGAGGACTTAAAAACACCTCACTCTCAACTCTGGGTTGGATCATCTCATCTCATTATCAATTTATTATCAGACCATCATATATCATCATCACCGGACCACCAGGGAATGGTAGGGGAAGGATTGGAAAGGAGGAAATTATCTTGCCATCACTCTCTCTATTCTTAAAAATCATTGCATCCAATCTCCTTACAGACGCTTAGACCAATAACTTCTGGAACTTGAGGACAACTTTGAGGGGTATCACCTCTCTTGTTTCCACATTGTGCTTGAATAAGGGTTCTTCTGTGACCTAAATATTCAGCTCCAGATTAAAGAAAAACCAAACCTTAATCAATAAATAAAACTTACAACAAAAGAGAGCACAACAAAAAGAAACCACCAACCTTTCCTCTACCCAGTCCCCTGTGGTTAAACCCATCCTTGGGTCCTCTCCTGAACCATCCCTTTGATAAACCCTTGAACCCTTTAATATTTGGATATTGGTTTAGATCAAATATATCTGATCAATAAATAACCAATAAACCAATAAATCTGGTCTATTCTTCAAAAAAATCTTACCAATAAACAGTTAAATAATTAATCTAGGTCTCATCTGAGACCTATATTAAGTCTCAAAGAAACCATCCATTAATTTAAATAAATTATTTTGCAGACTTACTATAGTAATAGAAGGGAAGGCAATTCAAAACCACTCTTAGTTTTACTAATACCCTAAAGGAGTAGAAGTAATACTAGATTCCACTTCAAGGACTGCCAGAAAGCAATTTGCTACTTTATTTATATAATCCCACAGGAGTCTCTAAACTGCAATCTTAGCCTCAAACTTGATGCAGGCCATGCATCTACTTCAGTCAAGCTTTTGTACCAGGCAGTCCCCTAATTTGGGGGAAATATACCCTAGTACATATATATATATATATTTATACATATTACAAGGTATTCAAATCTGAGCTCATAATTGGAAAAAAAAAGAACTTGGTTCAACATTAGAAAAATGAAGAAAATTATAATAGTAATAAATGATTTATTTATTTATTTTCATTTTTTTCAAAAAATGAAATGATTCTGGTGGTGTGTAAATATTCTTCCACCAATTAACATGATCAAACATATAAAAATTCCCAATTTGCTTATTTTTGGATAGTGTCATAACCACAACTTGATTTTACATACTCAGTCCCCTCAGCCACTCCCAACCTTTACCTCTGGGATCTACTAGTTCCACCTCATGAAGTATCTCCCTGCATCCCCTGCAGGTCCTATGAAATCTACCAGGCTCTCTCCCTCTCCCTCTATGGCTTGGTGCCTCTCTCATCTCTCCTTCAATATAATTGGTATGAGAAGTACATATATTACATAAACATATATCCATGGTACATACTCCTGGATGGTTGGCCCATACTTTCAGTTCAGTACATGCCATACCTTCTTGGAAAGGCTCATCACCCAATCTTTCAGCCACTGCCTCCAGTCCAATAGTTCAACATGTGATACCATGGGGAATATCAACCCAAGAACCAGTCACTCACTCCTCAAAGCCTTCCTCTCAGCTCTCACATATAATGGCCTCTCTTTCCCTCCTGGACTGATTCCCCCAAGGAATCAGTATACTCATTCTTACTGGTTAGTCCCTCAGCCATTAGATGTCATCTCAACACCAGGAAACCTTTACCCAGCCTGCTAAAATTTTATCACCTTGCCCCTTCTTGGTGTTGCTCTTATAGGATTCAGTCAATAAGTCTTCTTCAGAGCCTTACTCTTGGACTCATATCATCCCTTACTTCATCAACCCTTTTCCTTATTTTATCTCTCATCTTTTGCAATAAAATCTTCTCTATCCTGATTTCTGTGAGAATTAGCACCTGTGCCATCTTCCCCTTGCAAATCTGGGGATTTTGTTACATTATACTAATTCCTTCCCAATGATTAATACCCTTCTCTATATCTCTAGTCAACCTCAAATCTAACCCTGTTTAGATATTTGAGAGAACAACCATGGGTGAGATTCTGAGAAGGTGCAACAAGTGCAAGAGGGAGGAGTAGAAACAGAAAGAGGAGCAAAGACTAAGATGATCACCTTTGAGAGGACCACGATGGGTGAGATTCTGAGATGGTGCAACAAGTTCAAGAGGGAGGATTAGAAATGGGTCAAGGAGCAAAGACTTGGATGATCACCTGAGTGTGATAAAAAGGATAAAGGGCAATTAACAGGAGTTAGATTTCTGAACAAGAAAAAGAAAAGGAAGATGAAGAAACAGGAGAAGTAACAATGTAAGTAAAGTAAGAAGGTATCAAAAATGCAAAGATCTGAAACTTTGAGAGAACCACCATGGGTGAGATTCTGAGATGGCAGAAAAAGTGCAAGAGGGAGGAGTAGAAACAGAAAAAGGAAAAAAAAAATACTTAGATGATCACCTGAGATTGATGAAAAGGATAACCAGAGATGATGAGGAAAGAAAGAAAGAGACAAAGAGGAAATAAAACAGGCCAATATTTAAGTACAACATGCACTACCATCCTCACATGCATATGCATGATTTCCTTCTTCCAGTATGCGGTAATGGGTGATGGTCAAGGGTATGGGGTGATGGGTGATGGTCAAGAGTACGGGGTAAGGGGTGATATTGGATGATGGCCAAAGGTATGGGGTAAGGGTTGATGCCCTTTTTATAAGGGGTTAAGATGCCTTGAGGGGATGATGGGGATACAAACTGGATAGGGAATAGAGACCCTCCTTAAATGGAAATCCTGCCCTCAGGGCTTCCCCTGAGGGTCTCCCTACTACAGTGAAATACAGTTACATGAAGTATTTTGGCTAATAAGATGAAAAGGCTGTGCATGATTTACATGCATGTATGGTGTGTAAAGTAGGTCTGGGCGCCTGTCCAAGTTTGAATTGGTGTGCGCCCAGCAGGACTTGGATATGTGCCCAAAGGGCTTGATTGGGTCAGGCTTGTTGGGGTAAAAACTTGGCACCCAACCAATTTCCCCTTGATACCGATCAAAACTGGTTGCACCAAAATGAACAGCCACCCTACCAACAACTTTCAACCATCAATTTTGTTAAAAAAAAATATTTGGCGGTTCAAAGAATCCAGCTTTGATTGGCTCCAAGATAAACTTGGCCTGGAACCAGACTTATTTGGCCTGGCACCAAGGATTCTTTGCTAGGCACCAAAACATCTTTGCTAGGCCCCATACATGCTTTAAGAAATTTTCAAAAAACTTTGGTTGGCTCCCAAAAGGGCTTTATGGACCATACACCCTTGCATATATTACTTTTCTTTACTGATGGGGTGATTGATACAGGTACCTCCTACATTAATTACTTATGTATGGTGATGGGATGTTTGATGCAGGCCCCTCCTGTATAGTGGTGTGGTGAATTTGTTTGGTGCTGCATGCAGTGCCTTGCATATATTACTTCTGTATTCTGTTGCACAGCCCCTGTTCTTCTGATTGGTGTTTTTTTTGGTGTTGCAAGCAGTGTCTTTTGTATATTACTTCTGTATACTTCTGCAGGATTTTGGTTGGTGTATGAGTTTTACTTTATGTGGTATGCATTTAAAGGCTTCCATATTATGTCCATGTATTTGACTGATCTGTGACAACTGATTGAGATATAGGTAGGCCAGGGTTGATTTGAGCTGTATCTTCTAATTCATGAGAGATAGAGGAGTACTTTGTCTGACTGGCTATAGGTCATTTTTGTTTTATAATCCATTTTTGAGGTTAGTTTGAGGCTTGAAGCTGTCCTTACACTAGAAAAGTGAGTCTGATGGCTATAGGTAGGTTTTTGCCTACCACACTGTTTCTGTGAAACTCATAATAACCAAGTCTACCTGAGGACAGAGCTCAAGTCAGATAGAAGGACTTCTCTCATTCTTCTGTTCTGTTCTCACCTCTGTGTATCCTCAGTTAAGTGTTTTCTGTTTTCATTCTTTCTCTCTCTTAGGTTTTTCATCTCATCTGTAATTCATGATCCTTCTGTTCTGCTCTTGCCTCTGAATATCCTCAGTTCTGAGAGCTCCAAACAGTTATTCACCCATAGACTCAAAAAATTCTTTATAAAATCTTGCAAACTAGAAGGATCCAACACATATTGTTTTGTTAATCATCTAATATAATGGAAGGGACTCAGAAAACCAATCCAGGGCTCAACAAGCCATCAATCGTTCCCTTAAACTTTTCAGGATCCAAATCAAACTACCTTGAATTTTCCACAATCCTAAGGACTCCCTTCAGTGCCTCTGGCGTTGAAAACCCTATACAAAGTGGATCACTAAATCTCAACTAAAAACCTTTGAAAGAGAAAATCTTGTGGCCTGCTATCTCATCTCAAGATCCATAAGTGCCTAAAACTTTCAGCTCATCATAAAGCACAGTTAAAGCGCTTTTGGTATGTGGAATGCTCTCAAAGAAGCCTATCAAGACAACTCATCAGGAGGACAAATTTACTGGCTCATTAAGTTACTTCTCACCAAACTGAAAAAAAAGAAATGCCAATGCACCTCTCAGAGATGGTCTCTTAGGGTGAAAAATTTGCATCTCTTATCACACCAGATAACCCATTGACTGCAGAAAACCTGAAATAAAAGGCTATTCTTCTCTCCTTACCAGGCAACTGGCTTGGTTGTGTCTCAAGCATGATGAATGAAGAATTGATTCCATCTGAAAAATTTTTGGCTGCAATGAAAAAAGAAAATCTGAGAAGAAAGACTCAAAATCAAGACATACTTGTAAAATCAACCAAAGCCATGGAAATTAGAGAAATATCTACCAGAAAACGTTACCTAGAATCACAACTGTCAATGAAAACCTATTATTTTACCAACTGCAAGGAGGATATTCATTCTTTTTTTTGGTTTTCAGAGGTCCTTGAGGCTCTGGATTTTGTGCAGAAAAACTCCTGGAAATCAAAATACTGCACTCAAAACTCAAAATCTGCCAGCTCCAATCTAATTAAGGTTTGGAACAACCATTGTCCAGAATACCAAAATCTAGACAATTTTTCAGACTCAGAGATTGTTATCCATGCTGGTTCTGTGACCCTCAATCTTATTGACTCAAACCCCTATCACAAGAACAATTTTAACCTTGAATCTGGCTGCTCAACCTCAATGACACCCTATAAGCATCAAGTAGAAAACCAAAATCCTAGCTCAATGGAAATCTGATTTGCAGATTAATCCTCAATCAACTCAATTCAAGAAGCATTGCTGAATGTTTCAGGTTTTAAACTAAAAGCACTTTTTGTTGCAAGCCTCCACAAACCCCTTCTATCCATCTCCAGTTTCTGAAAATCTGGAATTGCCATGGTCTTCTCAAAAAATAGTTGCAATATTTAAAATGGAGAAACCCCAATCTTGAAATAAACCCCCTTGCAAACAGATTACCGTAATGGGAACCTTTACTACCTCCCTCAAAGAGTTGTAAGCACTCAAGCCTTTTCATACCCAGTAATTTAACAATCAAAAAACAACAGTCTCTTTGGCTATCACTGCAGACTATCCCACCTGAACTTGACAACCATCAAGAAACTCCTCAAAAATCTAAAAAGTTTGCCTCATCAATATAACAAGATTGAGGTTCAGAAATGCAAAAATTGTGCTAGATCAAAAATGACTAGAACCCCATTCCATTCTTGCCTCAGTCACAAGGCTAGAAAGATGAGGAGACAAGAGGAAAAACAGAATTGTGCTGAACAGCTGCAAGCATTGTGGTGATTATTTATAGACAAAATCACAAGTAGGCTCAGAAGGCAACATTTGACCCAAGTGGCTCAGCAGTGTGGGTGGGAAGTCTGCTGCACAATAGGTTTTGAAAAGCATATTGGTGGATTGTCTATTCTGGTAGAAAATTTAGTCTCAGCATTTGTTTTCTGCATGTTTCCACAGCACAATAGTATGGCTGAGCCAGAGTCTTTTGCCTTTTTCAGAACAATGGTCAAAGACTTAACTTTTGTGGAAAATGATTGTGGTCAAACATAACTTTCCCTCCGCAATCATGGATTAAGGAATGCAGAAGCAAGTTGTTGGAGCTATTTAGTATGTATCCAAGGAATGGCTATGGGGTATGCACTGAGGTTGCAGAGGATAAGTAATTTTTGGTACAATCAACACTAAAGTCAAAGAGGCGGCATGGGGATCAATGGGGATCTGTTAGGAAGGTTTTCAAGGATCTTTTGTTATGTCACATGCCGCATCATGGGTGATCTGCTAAGGAAGATCAACAGGGATCTGTTGTTAGTAATGCATTTGTGAAAATCAATTGGTAGGTTTATTGGAGATTACAATAGTATCACCAAATCTATTGTATGCAGACGGGTCAGCTAGGCAGATCAGGGCTAATAGTGAGCCAGATCATTGTGGAATGCATGGGAGGAGGATTGGAGTAAAATTTGTTCTTTTTCTTACTTCTTTTGTTTTGTAGTTGTGCTTTAGGGTTGTACATAAAAGGGGAATTTTTCTTTAGCCAGGAGGATGGGTATCTTGTTGTATCATTTTAGTTTGGTGTATTACCTTTCAAAGAGCTCTATTGTCGTTGTAGATTATTTTAGTATCTTTTTTTGTGTTTCTGTTGTGTGTAACAGTCTTAAGAACCATCTCTTTGAGTTAGCTAGATGTAATTTTAGGGAATTGTTCAAGTGTGGAGCTCTTTGGGGATTCTGTGCTAGTTTATTACTGTTATTTAATTTCAAGTTAGTCAAGGGTGCTTCTGTAGGACATAGAGTGGAATTGTAGGCAGCTATTCTGGTTCCAAGAGGGTATAGTAACTAAAAGGGCTAGAGAAGTATCCGGTACCCAAGCAGGATTGGTGAAGCCATTTAGTGTAGCACATAATTTCTTTCCAAAGCATAAACCAAGATAAACAGTCAGAGGACTGAACCACTTGAAATATGAATAGATACAATTAGTAATTTGAAGAGGATGGTGAAGAAAGAGAGGCTCAGAGCAGAAATGGGTGGAATTTAAAAAGATTTTTAAGGGGGTAGGGTCATAACCACAGTTCTGAAACTCCTTCAACTAAACCAATCCAAAATCTTCATCAGATTCACCCTCATATCAAACCCAACTTCACTTACTCCTGTACCTTCCACTGGATGGTACTCCTGCACCCCTTGCATTCTACATCTTCTCCTACCAGGTTCACCCTCTCCCTGTATGATGTAAGCTCTGTGCCCATGTAAACCTCATCACTGTTTCATGTGAATCAGTCAAACTTCCCAGGCTCTCTACCTCTCTCTCTATGGCTTGGTAAACCCTCCATCTCTCCTCAACCCAATTGGTATATGAGTCAGTACATATTAAACCTAGTATATACATAGTACATACTCTCCACTGTCTGTTCAGCCCATACCCCCAGGACTCCAGATCAGTATATTTCAAACCTTCCTGAACAGGCCCATCACCCAATCAGTCAACTACAGCCTCCAGCCCAATCAGTCAACATGTAATACCATGGGAACTTCAACCTGCAACACCAGCGACTCAAGCCTCAAGGACTCCTTCTCAATTCTCACATATACTGGCCTCCCCTTCCCTCCTGTACTAATTCCCCCCAAGGAATAAGTATACTACTTCTTACTGGTTAGTCCCTCTTCCAGTAGGTGTCATCTTAGCACAAGACATCCTTCACCCAGCCTGCTTAACTCATATCACCTTGCCACTTCCTGATGTTACTCTTACAGGATTCAACAACTCCTTCTTTAACAACTCCTCCTTCAAAAAAATCCTCTTGGACTGCTCTTCCCATCCTTCAATTTCTTCATCAATTTTACTCCTCCTGTCTCCTTCTTCATTGCCATCCAAATAAATCATCCTTGAGTTCTATGAGTAGTGCCTGTGCCTTCAGCCCCTTGCAGGCCAGGGGAAGTTGTGACAGGTAGATACCCTAAGGAAAATTCTAAAATAATTTATTGTGCCTTCCTTTTATTCTTTCTAAAAGTCTTAAATTTTAAAAATCTCACATACCCTAGAGAAAATGGTTCAAAAAGTGTTTGAAAATAAGTCTTTTGGGAATTTTTAGAATTTTACTGAATTTTTTGAATGAAAAAGACACCCCCAAAATCCCCCCCCTCCCTCCAAAAAAGTAATAAATGAATTCTTTGATACAATGAACAAATAATTGGATTGAAAATCCAATATTTTCCAAGCAAAAAGCTTGGAATTAAGTTTCAAGAATGCAGAAAAACACCTTTTCCTTTTTTATTTTTTATTTTTTATTTTTTATTTTTTATTTTTTCTTTTTTCTTTTTTCTTTTTTCTTTTTTCTTTTTTCTTTTTTCTTTTTTCTTTTTTCTTTTTTCTTTTTTCTTTTTTCTTTTTTCTTTTTTCTTTTTTCTTTTTTCTTTTTTCTTTTTTCTTTTTTCTTTTTTCTTTTTTCTTTTTTCTTTTTTCTTTTTTCTTTTTTCTTTTTTCTTTTTTCTTTTTTCTTTTTTCTTTTTTCTTTTTTCTTTTTTCTTTTTTCTTTTTTCTTTTTTCTTTTTTCTTTTTTCTTTTTTCTTTTTTCTTTTTTCTTTTTTCTTTTTTCTTTTTTCTTTTTTCTTTTTTCTTTTTTCTTTTTTCTTTTTTCTTTTTTCTTTTTTCTTTTTTCTTTTTTCTTTTTTCTTTTTTCTTTTTTCTTTTTTCTTCTTTTCATTTTTCTTATTCTTTTGCTACTTCTTTTTCTTTTTATGTCTTCTTTCTCTTTATTGATTTCTAAGGGGTTTAAACCCACTCAAAGATCCAAAAAAAATTTTTTGGGCCGTTTCTTTGACAAGAAATCCATATAACTGCAGCATCAAAAGACAAAATCAAATAAAATATCCCCCCCCAAAAAACCATATTAATTCAATGAAAACTGTTTGGGTGTGGGTTGTTGTGAAAAGTTCCAAGCCACATGAATTTAAGGATTGGGGGTGTGAAACAGATAATCCCCTATTTTATGTTTATTTTATTTTTTGTTTTATTTTCAATGAGATTTAATTTATTTAAGTTCTATTGAAATTCAATTTTGATTGTATTTTATTCATCTAAATCACACATACTTGAACTTGGGATTGTTTTTTTGGTTCTTTATGGATATGCATATGTTTAAGAATCCTCATTTCAAAAATTATTTCAAAAAAAAAAAAAAACATCAACCCCACCCCTTTTATTTTTCATTATTATGATAATTGAATCAATTCCAAAAATCTTAATCTTTCTTCTTAGGAATGGATTCTTCTCTTTAAGATCTTCAAACTAGTTCAAAAATTGAATCAAGATAAATGGTTGAATGGTCAACCACTATCATTCTCAATGGGAATATCAAAATTTATATGTACATAAAATACAATAAAGAAAGATCTGGTAGGTGTGTGGGGGGGGGGGGGATTATGTCAATACATCAAATCAGTCCATCATCTTCCAAAAGCTAGCTAAATAAATGAAATCTTATGAAGATTTTTTTCCTGTTAATTTGTTTATTTTCATGGATGGTGAATCCACTGAGTTTGGTGGGGTTCTTAACAGTGTTTTTTGATTAAACCAGCTTGGTGGGTTCTCAAAGCTGGGTGGTGGTTAGTCAACTACCACTTATCAGGTAATCAATCAATGGGGCTGCACCATCAACTTGGTCATTTCAGCTTTCAACTGAAGCTTCTGTGGTGGCTACATATAGAAATAGGCTCAGTAGTGAGGATCTACAGGCTCAAACATTCAAAAAACATTTCTAACACAAGAAGAACAACTCTGCACAAGAGGTTGGAAATGTTTTGCAGATGGGCAGAAAGAAAAATCTGAAACTTTTCCAATATTGGAGTGATATTGGTAGTAAAACAGAGAAAGACAAAGTGGGTGACTAGTTCCAGACAGACTATGAGTTTAGGTGTTGAAAATCAGAGCTAAGGTATATTGTCTGAGAATGAAATTAGACAAAGGACTTATGAAATGAAAGGATGGCTATGAGGCATGGGAAAGATCATTGATTGGGATGGTGGACCAGGGAAATCCAAGGAGGCAAGCATGTGGAAGTTTGAAGGGGATCAACCTAGGAGGCATCTCTGGGTGTATTGGCTAGTACACTGTTGGAGATCACAAGTGATTGAATGATAGTATGTCCATGTGGATGGATTGGGGTTGAGCCATCATGAGAGTTATTGGTGGTAATAAACTGAAGAGGTGTGGAGAGTGGAGGGTGGGCCTCTTTATTCTTATCTCTTGACTTATCTGATTCTAGAGTGTGTATATAAGGCCAAGGGTTTAGATTTTTTTATGGGGATATTGATCAGATATCAATCAACCGGGGAGATACAAAAGGAAGATAAGGGTTACCTAGTCAACAAATTGCAGAAATGTGTTCTATTGCAGAGCTTGGTATATTTTGACAAGTATTTCAAACAGTAACAGATGAAGAGAACTGATTGTGGAGCTTAGAGGAGAGAGTGTTGCTTAGAATAGGTCTGGAGTGTAAACATAAGAATTAAATAGATCAAGATAATTCCTGGACTGGAGCAGATCTTGGTACATATTAATCTTTTCCATTATTTTGCATCACACCACAAAGGGTGTATTATTATTATTTTTTAAACAAAAAGATGATCTGTTTACCATTGTGTATCTTAATAACATCATGAAAAAAAATAAACAGACAATCATGGAACTACTAGGAGAGGGCCTGTAATAGGCTGCATCTCTACACAGGACTAATAAAAACACTTTCAGTGATAAAAAATACACACACACACACACACACACACACACACACACACACACACACACACACACACACACACACACACACACACACACACACACACACACACACACACACACACACACACACACACACACACACACACACACACACACACACACACACACACACACACACACACACACACACACACACACACACACACACACACACACACACACACACACACACACACACACACACACACACACACACACACACACACACACACACACACACACACACACACACACACACACACACACACACACACACACACACACACACACACACACACACACACACACACACACACACACACACACACATTTTTTGTGTAAAATCCTCTTGAATTGCTTGCTTTATGTGATGGACAATCTGTGATTGGTTGGTGGGCTTTTGAAATCAAATCTACTACTTGGTTGTATGGAATGATTAGTTGATTGAATTGAGAAATGGTGAGTAAGGGGGGAAGGAATTCAATCAAGATTCCTTCTGAAATCCTAAGGTTCTCCCTAATCTCCGAAGATTACCATCTACAGTGGATTCTCACATTTTCCATGATGATCAATGCACTTGAGAGGGAGTTATGGTCCCAGGCTACCCAAAAACAAGCAAAAATTGTCAGGCTCAATCCCCTTGGCCTTTGTTCCATCCACATTCAATAGGGAGTATCAAAGTTAACCAAACCTGCCATTTTTTAATGGAAGATTTCAAACCAAATCTGCCATTTCAGACCCGCCATTAAAAATCAAAAAAAACACTTATTTCACATCAGACGTGTCAAAGTTAACATGGAATAAGTGGGTTTTTTCAAATAAAGTATTTAAAGGCTTCTGCCACCTGTCCACGTCATCCACCCCTGGCTTCCCATCTCCTTCTACCTCCAACCTCATTGCAAATTTTTTTACCTCCAGCCTCATCATAAAAAGATTCACCACTCTCATCACTTTATCACTCTCATCATCACTCTCATCAATTTATCACCCTCATCACTTGATCACTCACCACTTTATTGCTCTCATTTCTTCATTGCTCTCATTGCTTCATTTCTCTCATTGATTCATTGCTCTCATTGCTTCATCACTCTCATCACTCTACCTCCAACCTCATCAAAAGAATCCAATCATTGTTTTATTTCTCTTGTCACTTTATTGCTCTCATCACTTCATATCTCTCATCACTTTATCTTGCTTGTCACTTTATCCCTCTCATCACCTTATTGCCCTTACTCTTTCCAAATGGCCCCTCAGCAAACCTCCCCCCGCAAGTCCACACAAAAGTCCAACACACCAAAGCAAACATTGCAAATGAACTCCACAACAAACAATCCTCCCCCATCAGCTTCCAAGGGCTCAAGTCAGCTCAAGAGAGCTGATCACATAATCCTGGTCAACTGGCTCAAAATTCCCACCAACTATGATGCCTGCTTTGGATCCAACAATCAAACACGTGTTGGCCAACCTCCATCCTCTAAGTTCAATGGTTATCTCCTCATGGCCAATGAACTGAAGAACAAAAAAAAAGGTAGGCTGGATCTTTCATCAAAACAGATGAGGGAGCAATTCAAGAATTATTGAGCCAAGTACAAAAAGGCCCACTCCATGTCAATCTCCACCGGCTTTGGTATCACCAACTCTGAAAAAGCCAAGCAAATCAACTTGGTGGTTGATAAGTTGGACTCCATTTGTCCTTTTTATATTCAAATGGATGAAATATTTGGAAAGAAGGCCAACATCACCCCTTTAGCCACTTTTGATGACCAACAATCTGATTCAGTCCATGCTGAGGACTTGGCTGGGGATGCTCAGCCCAGAAATGGTGATCCTGAAGAAAACTTTTCCTTGGAGTGGCCCCATCTGATGCCAAGGAGGATATTCAATTGATATCAGCTCCAATCACTTCTACTTCCACATTGATTGATGTGTCAAACCATACCTTGGACCCCTCCCCTCCTTCTTTGGATTTCTCTCTTCCTGGGTTAGCAGATCTCATCAACCTTGCTGATGCAGAAAAAGATACTCCTCAGTCTCCATTACCCTCAACATCCATTCAAGTAAGAAACCAAGGTCTTTTCTCTTCTGTCTTGTTAATCCTGACTGATTTAGATTGTAAAAAAACAGGCTCATCCATTCCAGAATGGCTAAAAACTCAAGCCAATGGGGCCTCCCACATTGCCTTTGAACACCAGTGACAACTTTCAGACTCAAACCTCCTCTGCCAAGGGTAAGCAAAAGGCCTCCAATTCCATCAATATCAACCCCAAAATTCATCAAAAGAGGAGAAAAACTTTGGGTTTTTCAGGCTTTGAAGAAATCATGGAGAAGCAAGATTCATTTAAGTCCATTGGTTGAATATCCTTGCTTTCAAAACCATGCTCATTGCTTTTCCCCTGCAAAAAACAATTTTATAATTATGGCCAGAAATTAGCTTAGGAAAATGAGCAGTATTTAAAGCAAAAGAAATGCTGGACACCTTTTGTCATTAATTGCTTGATGGGCTCTCACAATGGGGCAATACATTGGATGATATTGTTGATGAATTTGATTGGATAATGAATGGATGATGGAAAACAGCAGGTAGAAGAGCTCCTTAAGTACAAAAGATTGGCCTCTTGTGAGCCCATGATAAAACAAGCCAAAAGGCAAATTTTCCGCCTCAAAAGAGCTCTACAGGCTCTACAGGCCTTGTTACTTGGTTTGGACTACATCAGCCCACATGGAATCAGTCCCTGTACCCTTACAACCAGCCTATTCTGGTTATTTCTGGTGTTTCCACCTCAATGGGGCTGAACCAGCCCCTTAAATGTTCAAAACCCTGGCTGGTTGTCAGTTACAGCCAGCCCTGTTACTTATCTTAGCACTTGTACAGCCCTGGCCCCTCATATGGGCCAGGTGGGACCCAGGACTCACCTGGGCGGGGTGTAACCCACGGACATGCTGCCCCCCCCTCTTTCTCTCAAATCCCTGGAGGGAACAGTCAAATCCCCCTACCAGGGGCCCTGGGGGTCAATACCCCCAGGGCATTGCTACAGTAAGTGGGCTGGGGGGTTTTCAGGTCCCCTCAGCCTGTTGCTCCTCCCCCTTGGTAAAGGGGGGGGGGGGGGGGGGGAGAGCACCCCTTTGATGGTGGGGGGGGGGGGGGGGGGGTGGTCAATCCCCCCCCCCCCCAACGCCAGTTTCCTTGATGCGAGCGGCCTGGCCATCTCCTTTGGTGGGGGGGGTGATCAAGTCCCCCCCACCATGACTGGTTGCTGGCTGGTTACAAACAGCCAGCTCTCCCCCTCCCCCTTGCAATGGCAAGCAAGGGGAGGGGGAGGAGCCAGGACCACCAGCCCTGCGGCCGCCACCCAGCATGGGCTGTTGGGCCCCATAGAGGGGCCAAAGGCAAAAACAGTGGCCCCAAGCGGGCCGCAACGCGGGCAGCAGCCCCAATTGGGCTGCGACATGGGTGGTGGCCCCAATGGACCGCCCCAAGCCTGAAAACTAAATAAACCATACTTTGGTGGGCCAGCCTGTCTGGCCAAGTATGTCCAAAATAAACCTTGGGCCCAATTATGCCCATACAAGCCCATATGGCTGTATTTGCTCATATACCTCACCAGGCCCGTTTGGGCCCGTGTACCAATAGGCCTGTTTCACGCGTTTTGAGGCCAGTTTCCCCAAATCCGTGACATCCACACAGGCCCGTATGGTCTGTGTGAGTGTCCAATGGGCCAGAGAGGTCCATATGTGCATCCCATTTGGATTACACTTATACGTAGCACACGCGTAAGTGCATACATATTTTAACACACCCCCTTAATCCAAAAAGGGGTGACATCCGCATTTTAGTCACAAAGCCTTGATGCTTGCTCCTATCTAAAGCCTTAGTCAAGATATCCGCAATCATTGCTCCTGTGGGCATGTACCTCAACACAACCTCCTTGCAGTTAGTTGAATTGTGAATATAGTTATAGTGAACATTGATATGTTTTGTTCTTGAATGGAACACTTGTTTTTGCACCAACCCAATGGCACTCTGATTATCAGAATACAACAAAGCAAACCCTTGTGGCTTATTTGTATCCTCTAAGAATTTTCTCAACCATTTTGCTTCCTATTAAGCTGCTAAGTAAGCTCTATACTCAGCCTCTGTTGATGAAAGACTTATTGCCAATACCTTCTTGGACATCCATGACACCAGATTCTTACCTAAAAAGAATAAAAAACCACTTTTTGATTCCATAGTGTTACCATCTGCCCAACTTGCATTGGAATAACCAACCAAATCAAAGTTTTCTGACTTTGTAAACAACAGTCCCAGACTGTGCGTTCCTTTAAGATACCTCATAACTCTCTTAAATGCTGACCAATTTCTCACGCTTGGCTTCTCTAAGTGTTGTGACAAGACACCAATTGAAAAAGCAATATTGGGCCTTGTACACTTCCCCAAATAATTAAGCAATCCAATAACTGACCTGTAGTTGTTCCCAGATTGAACAAACTCCAGATAATCCTCATCTGTAGACTTCTCTAAACAAATGTTTGACTGCATGGGAGTACCAAACTCCTTTGCATCCTCTGAACCATATTGCTTAAGAAGAGCTGCCACTTAATGACTCTGGTCTAACTTAATACCATTCTTGCTCTTACTGAATTTTATTCCTAGCACTTGTTGTTCCAGACCAAGATCTTTTATCTTGAATTCCTTTTTGAGTGTCTCCATGACTCTCTCTTTACCATTTCCAATAATGATAATTTCATCAACCCATACAAACAAAATTTCATCCTTTCTTACAAAAAGACAAGGGTTGGCCTCAGACGTCTTGAAACCAATCTTTATCAGTTTCTCACTCATGGTATTATACCACGATCTAGCTGGTTGCTTCAATCCATAAAGGGATCTACACAGCTTGAGGACATATTCCCCTTTATCTGCTGAAAGAAAACTTCTAACACAGATTTTCTTCATGGTTTCTGGTTTAGTCTCTACTAACCATTCACAAAAACCATCAGGGATTGACATATAAACAGTCTGCTCCTCTCCAAGTTTTGCATTCAAGTATGCTGTTACAAAATCAGCTTGTCTGATTTATTCACCCAACTCCACTGCCAGAGAAATGTTTTACCTGAAGGTGGACAGCCTTCCAGTTGGTGAGAAAGTTCTTGGTAATCAATACCCTCTCTCTGCTTGAATCCCTGTGCAACGTATCTAGCTTTGAATCTTTTTAAAACTCCATTTGTGTCAAACTTCTTGTTTAACACTAATCTAGACCCCACAATGGTCTTTCCTTTTGTAACAGAATCACGCTTAACCACTTCAAAGACACTATTATTTTCTAGAGAATCAAATTCCTCAAAAATAGCACTCTTCCAGTTGGCTCTCTCATCAGAATTCATAGCTTGGCCAAAGCTATTTGGGTTAACCCTGATACCCATTTCTGAACTCAACTCCAGGACTTCATTGAGCATACACTGTTCCTGAAATGTATCTTCCTCATATCCTGTGGCAGCATAATGGGACTGCCATTTCCCATACCTATCAACTGGTGCTCTAACTCTACCACTCCTTCTAACTGGAGGTGGAGGCTCATCAGGTTCTGAATTAACGGACTCCCCTGAAGCGGGCACTGAACCCTCTGGTGGCACGTCTGCCATCTCTTAATCTTCTGGAACCACATGTTCCTCAGCCTTTGCTGGTGAAATAGGTGCTAATTCTATTTCTTGCTGTGACTTATTCACAACAACATCTTCACTCCTTTTGAGTGGAAAGGTACTTTCATCAAATTTTACATCCCTACTACGGATAACCTTTCTCATCCCTGGAAAATAGATCCTGAACAATTTACTTATTAAATCATAGCCTACAAGTGCCCCTGTTCTGGCTCTAGGGTCTAATTTTCCAACCATCTCATTATGGTAGACACTATAATACACCAAGCAACCAATTGTTCTTAGGTGTGATGTTTTGGGGTACAACTTCCAAAACTGATAATGAGGAATCTTCCCATTAACACTTACAATGTTGTGCAACAGAAAGACTGCACACATCAACTCAGCCCATAAGAACTTTGGTAGACCAGATTGAGACATAATATTCCTGACCTTGTCCAGTAAAGTCCTATTCATTCTCTCAACTATTCCATTATTTTGTGGAGTACTTGCAGTAGTGACTATATGAATGATACAATAATCTTTCAATAACCTCTCAAACTCTTTAATCACAAATTCACCACCTCCATCAGTGATAAACCTCTTGATCTCATTCATTAGACCATTCTGTTTCCAGACTTTGAAGATTACAGAAACATCCTCTGTGGTCTGATCCTTAGATCAAATTGGTTTAACCCAAACCTAATTAGTTGCAGTATCAACTAAATTGATGAAGTATCATGCCCCACCAAGGGACTCCAATGTGAATGGCCCTGCCATATCAATGGAAAATTCCTCTCTAGGAACATCAGTGCAATCTCTACTCTTTGAGAACACATTTCTAGTCTTATTCCCTCTGGTACAACTGTCACAACTGCTGTCCTTTACCTTATGGCCACTTCTATTGTGAGCAACATTGCTCAAAGCTGAGATTTTGAACAAGCTCGCACACAAAAGCTTGTTCCAAACCTGTCCACTAAGAACAGTTCTCCCATTCATATTGATATCAAACTTATCTTCTTTAAGATAACAAATCTGGAAACCTTTTTTCCACAACCCATCAAGGGACACAAGGTTATAAGGCAACTCTGGTATATAGAACACTTTCTCAAAAGTAATTTTGAAACCCAAGTTATTTGAAAGAATAACTTTTCCAATTCCTTTAATCCGAATTGTTCTGCCTTTCTGACCAATATTTACAACTCCATCATAATCACTAAGATTTGAAAATAAATTTGGTTCAAAGAACATGTGATCTGTACAGCCAGAATCAATCAAAACAAGAACATCCTCCTTCAATCCTCTTAATAGGAAAGAAGCTTTATCAGTCACTGACAAGTTCTCATCTTTTAGGTTAAGATTACTCACTTTGTAATCAATCAAGTCCATTTCTTGATCCTCATCAATTTCGGCCTTCTTGTTGGGGCCTTCTTCCCCAACAACCATTTCCATTGGACCATCAAAAGCCACAATTGCAACATTTTCAGTAGTGAGATTGACCTCCTTGTCATTCTCTTTGGACTTCTTACTCTTCTTGGCCTCCTTGCAATCCTTAGCATAATGTCCCTTATTCTGACAATTTTAGCATAAGACCATGGACAAATCCTTTTTTGCCTTCTTGCAAGATTTTCCAGTCTTTCCAAAAGGGGCTGTTCCAGAACCCTCCTTCATCTTGAACTGAAGATCATCCTTTTCAATCCTTTTCAGCACATCCTCCTCCCCAGGAAGAGGATCCAATTGAGAAATAATTCTGACTAAAGAATCAAACTCCTTTGGTAGCTTCTGAAGGATTAAGAGTGACAAACACTCAGGATCCATGTCAAGTCCTGATGACTTAAACTTGGCTATGCTAGACCTAGCCTCTGCAACAAACTGTTTACAATTTGAATATTGTAACTTGAACAGTTTATTGAAAGCTATACCCTTCTGGTGAACAGAATCACCAGCATACTTGGACTTAAGAAACTTCCAAAGGATGCTGCCCCTCCTTCTCTCATCTTCCCTAAGATTATTGGCAACCCATGTCACAGGATTCTCATCAAGATGCCTAAGGATGAGATGATAAGTTTTTTTCTCCACTTCTGAACTGATCAAAGTGTCATCTGCATCCATTACCTCCCCACAACAGATGTTGTCCAGCTCACTATCCATAAGGACAGCCCAAGCATTATAATTCTGACTGTTCAGAACTATTTTAGTGGAGCTAACATCAGGGATGTAGGACATCTTCTTGGAAAACTTGAGGTCTTTGAGGTTCTCCAGAGTAAGGTACAAGGGTCTAGATGGCTTGGAAGTAATAAGGATGTTGGTACTGATAATGTGTTATAATTATGGCCAGAAATTAGCTTAGCAAAATGAGCAGTATTTAAAGCAAAAGAAATGCTGGACACCTTGTGTCAATAATTGCTTGATGGGCTCTCACAATGGGGGAATACGTTGGATGATATTGTTGATGAATTCAATTGGATAATGAATGGATGATGGAAAACAGCCAGGAGAAGAGCTCCTTAAGTTCAAAAGATTGGCCTCTTGTGAGCCCATGATACAAAAATACAAAAGGCAAATTTTCCGCCCCAAGAGAGCTCTACAGGCTCTACAGGCCTTGTTACTTGGTTTGGACCACATCAGCCCAGATGGCATCAGTCCCTGTACCCTTACAACCAGCCTATTCCGGTTATTTCCGGTGTTTCCACATCAATGGGGCTGAACCAGCCCCTTAACTGTTCAAAACCCTGGCTTGTTGTCCTTTACAACCAGCCCTGTTACTTATCTTAGCACTTGTACAGCCCTGGCCCCTCATATGGGCCAGGTGGGACCCAGGACTCACCTGAGTCCAACCAAAATCTCACCTGGGGGGGGTGGTACCGGCAGACATGCCACCCCCCCCCCCCTCTTTCTCTCAAATCCCTGGAGGGGGCCGTCAAATCCCCCTACCAGGGGCCCTGGGGGTATCAACCACCAGGGCGTTGCTACGGTAAGTGGGCTGGGGGGTAGTCAGGTCCCCTCAGCCCATCGCTCCTCCCCCTTGGTAAAGGGGGGGGGGGGAGCGCCCCTTCAATGGTGGGGGGGGGGGGTCAATCCCCCCCCCCCACAGCCGGTTTCCTTGATGCAACCAGCCTGGCCATCTCCTTTGGTGGGGGGGTGATCAAGTCCCCCCCACCATGACCGGTTGCTGGATGATTACAACCAGCCAGCCCTCCCCCTCCCCCTTGCAATGGCAAGCAAGGGGAGGGGGAGGAGCCGGGACCACCAGCCCCGCAGCAGCCACAACAATGGCCCTGCGCGGGCCTTCGGGCCCCATAGACAGGCCAAAGGCAAAAACAGCGGCCCCAAGCGGGCTGCGACACGGGCAGCAGCCCCAATGGGCCACCTCAAGCCCAAAAACCAAGTAAACCATACTTTGGCAGGCCAGCCCGTCTGGCCAAGTATTTCCAAAATAAACCTTGGGCCCAATTATGCCCATACAAGCCCATGTGGCTGTATTTTCCCATATACCTCACTGGGACCGTTAGGGCCCGTGTAAGAATAGGCCTGTTTCATGCGTTTTGAGGCCAGTTTTCCCAAATCCGTGACATCCACACAGGCCCGTATGGTCCGTGTGAGTGTCCAATGGGCCGGAGAGGTCCATATATGCATCCCATTTGGATTACACTTATAGGTAGCACATGCGTAAGTACATACGTATTTTAACAAAACAGTCAAATCACAAACTGAATCCAAAAAAATTGACTTTGAAAAGATAAAGTGGGATTGTAAACCGGCCATGTATTTTCAAAAGCAGAAAGCCAAGAGTTTTGCTCATCAACAAAAATGGGATTCTGAGTGGAAGTTGAAACAGGCTGAGCTAGAGTTTCAAAAAGAGGAAAAGGAGAAGGATTGAAAGCAAGCCAACTAGAAAAGGAGAGGGAAAAACTTGAAACCAAAAAAAAGGATAAGGTATCAGTAGCCTTGGCTTGCAATGGTAGCAGTAGAAAATTAGATGAGATACAGAAGATAACTTGAATGCTGGGCTTGTAAATATATTTGCATGGGTGAAAGAAAAACAAAAAAAAAATTTTGATTACAACGTTTGAGAGTATTCTTAACCCCACCAAAATACAAATCTTTTTTGTTTTTATTTATATTTTTTTTTCTAGAGTAAATTTGGCCATTATTCAAGTCCCTACAAGTGTTTCTATTTGTTCTATTAATTTGAAGTGACATGGCCATTCTGGTATGGGTTGCTGTGTCCACAGCAGGAAAGGTACAGTGCTTGTACTTATTAGCTTCCCAAACCATTTTGACTATACCTTTTTGCTTGAAATCAATTCCAAAGCCAAGGTCAGGAAAAACAAATTGGCCATCCAATACTTGATATTTGTCCATATTTTCAATAAGTTGACCATTTGATTTCTTGGTTGGAACCATGAGTAAAAAGGAGTAGCCAGAGATGTTGCCTTTGTTGATATGAGGAGAGTTGTAAAAAGAATTGGAGGTGAAAGTGATGTGTGGGGAGCAATCAAGAGTTGTAGGATTGGAACCAAATTCCAACAAAGAGAAAGAGGGGATGTTGTTGTCCTTCATGGCATCATGGTTTGCTTCAAAGGAAATTTTGGCCAAATTGAAAAACATTTGTCCTAGAATTCAGGATACTTTTTTGGCCTTAAGGTTGAGGAAAGCATACTCTTGAGGAGAATATCTAATGGATGATTTCTTCACATAATTTCCAAATAACTCTGAAGGGTGCACCAATTTTTGCCATCCAACTGCCAACATTTTTCCACCCCAAGATCTTGAAGGAGCAACCGGGTTGACAAATTTTTTTTACTGGTGAAGGAAAGTTGTCACAAAGTTGATGTCCTTCTTGTCTTGGTCAGAAAGTTTCTCCAATGGGACAAATTTAATTATTGCAACCAGGGCTTGATGATCAGATTGATCAAGGACAATTACTTTTCCACAGTGGAAGAAATGGAACCATTTGATTGTTTGTTTTGCTTGCTCAAACTCTTCCTGGATTGGTTTTTGAATATTCTTTTTCTTTTTGGAAACAATTGAAGGTTACAGATCCAAAGGATGCGGTTTCCAACCCAACCAGACCACCTTTTCATTAATACCTTCCTCAGAGAGCTACAAAGATATTTTGGAATCTCTAATTTGATTCCACTTTTGGCAAGCAGCCCTACTCTTCCCACCTCTCTGTATGTTTTTCAAGCCATCTCCTTCCATCCTGTTCCCTCCCAATCCTATACCTAGATTGGGGTGAGGAACAAGAATAGATTTGGATGTTTGTGTAACATTCTGAGGGGGTGGGAGAAGAATAGGATGTTCCCCAAAAGCGGTCAAATGTTTTCAAAAAAAAAAATGTCAGTCCAATAGACATTGTCGGTGAAACATGATTGAATAAAAAAAAAATAAACCAAACCTGTACTTGAACCCAGGGACACCAGAAGCTGAATCCCCTAAAAAAATTGGCATGAGTGACCCATGCAACACACTGACAAGCAAAGTTATCAAAAAAATTTTAAAAAAAAAAATACCTTCCATGGCAAAGAACACCTGAAATAATCAAAAAAGAACCTGTTGGCTTCCAGTTCAGTCCAGAGAAAACTAAAAATAAAAAAAAGAAGAGGTCAGCACCAAAGAACACTCCAAAAAAAGGTGGAGGAGAAGACTGAAACAATTTCTCAATTTCTTGCAAAACAATCAATCAATTGATTTCAAAACAATTGATTGATTGATTGATTGATTGATCTGGTTTCAATCAATCAATCAGGATTTGATCAGTTGATCAATCAATCAGTTAGGATTTGATTGACCAATCAAATCCTAATTGATTGGAGGGGGTTGGTCAAGCAAGGCAGGAGGAGGAGGAGGAAGGGGGGAGAAAGAGAAGGGAGCAGCTTACCAGATGAGGAGGGGGATGCAATTGAGATGAGGTGGAGCTGAGAGAGAAGACCTGGGGGGAGTTCAAAGGAGAGGTAAGTGAGGGTGGATTAGTGAGTGGAAATAAAGAGGAAAGGGGACTCACTGAGTCTGTTGGTGAGTTGGATGGTGGATGTTTTGGAGAGCTTGGTGAGGTTGATGAGGCTGGTGAGGTTGGAATGGTTGCTGAGGTGAAGGAGGTGATTTGATGAGGAGGAGAAAGGAAGGTGACTGGTGTGTGAGTGGGGTGAGGTGGAAGTGTTGGAGTGGTGAGGTGGAGGGGAGAGGTGGATGGGCTGGCAAGTGGTGGGGAATGAGGTGGCGGTGTTTTTTGATTTTGTCTAAGTCCACTAAGAAAAAAAAAAAAAAAAAAAAAAAAAAAAAAAAAAAAAAAACGCACTCAGCCTGGATACTTGGGTGAACAACCAAAAAAAAACTTACTGTAAAGTTATTTTTCATCTATTTAATAATCAAACATTACTCATCAAAGCAAGCAAGGGTGAGAGGAAGAATCTGCTCTCTCATAGAAGAAGATGAGGGACAAGATGAGACAGGGATGACTTGAGGTGGGTCAGGAATATCATCTTCAAATATTTTGTTCCATTCATCTTTGATGTTGGCCAAAAGATTGTGAAGGATTACACAAGTGATAATCCAGTTGATGAGGATCTTCATGTCTTTGGGGTCTTGAAGCTGGTTTTGCATTTCCCTTAAGCTGGCCCATCTTCCTTTCAGGACTCCTATGGCATTCTCAATCCAAACCTGTGATTGGGAAAGATGATAGTTGAAATTGGTTTTTCCTTGATTGTTAGATGAAACGTTCTGGTATGCTGGAACAACATATTTGCCACTGTATTTGCCACTAGCATAAGCTGAATTGGCCAGAAGGTATTGATTGTGGTCAAAGTAGTTCTCTGGTTCTTGGG
This sequence comes from Puccinia polysora, assembly GCA_025617555.3. Classification (NCBI taxonomy): domain Eukaryota; kingdom Fungi; phylum Basidiomycota; class Pucciniomycetes; order Pucciniales; family Pucciniaceae; genus Puccinia; species Puccinia polysora. The sequence continues at coordinate 57,358,924 of CM062627.1, forward strand.
TAATCCGCATCCAATTGAACATGTATGAATCATGACAAGAACCTGGAAGGCCAGCGTGGAGGGATATGAACTTCTTGTTGTTATCACAAACAAGTTGTAGGGCCATGGAGTATCTAAAAAAAAAAATGAAACATATTTTGTCAGTGGTGTGATCAAAGGTGTTATCAAAGTCATTGGAAAAGAAATGAATCAGTTGCCTTTTTTTGCAATCAAAATAGTGGTTGCCATCTAGCTTGGGTTTTTGACTCAAGGGGATGGTGGTTCCATCAACAAACCCAATGCAACCAGGAAATCCTTTGGTCTCCATTACTTGAGATATCTCCTTAAATTCTTCTTTGGTTGGCCAAGAAAGGACTGAGCAACGGAAAGATAGGATAGCAATCATGACTCTTTTGGTGTATAAGTCAATGCTTCCATAACTGACTGAGAATAGATTTTCCAATTGATGGATTGCCGCTCCATTTCCATTTGATCCCAATCTACAAATATCAACAGCAAGTTGGATGGCTGGATTTTGTTGAGGATTATGAGAATTGTTCTGGAAGATGTGGTGGTCTTCAATCATCTCCAAAATTTTCATGAATGAAGGCAATAGAGTTTGGAATAGTTTCTGGAAGCTTAAGTTGGGGATGAGATGAAGCTTTTGCCTTTCATACATAGGGTTGTGGAGGGTGTGTATTCTTGGAACCATGTATTGCTTTTCAAACAGAGAATTCAAAGCCAACCAAGTTGATTCCAAATCAGAGTCTGAATCAGAGTCTGAATGGGAGTCAAACAGTAGCAAAAGTTCAGTCAGCTTTTTTGCATTTTCAACTTGCTGGCGGGAAGTTTGATTAGACATGTTGAGAAAGATGGAGATGTGAAGAAATAGAGATGTGAAGCAATAGAGATGTGAAGTGATAGAGATTTGAAGTGATGGAGATGTGAAGCAATGGAGATGAGATGTGTGTGATGCAATTGGAGATGCAACCAGTATGGATTTTCTGATGTGGATGGATGTTTTAGATGTGATGGATGGTGGATGGATGATGATGCATAAATGGCAGGTTTAATGGCGGGTTTGATGTTTGAAATCCGCCATTTTCATGAAACACGCCATTTTGAAATACACCAGTTAGGGGGTGTGTGTATTTCAGAAACCCGCCATTAAAAATGGCGGGTTTGGTAAAAAAAATGGTGGTTTTCTAATGGTGGGTTTGCTAACTTTGATACATCCTAATAGTTCATAGTGAGTGTAACCCTGATTGGACAAGGATCCAATCAGGGTTACTTGCTTGGCTTTGGGGACAATGATGAGAACAGTGGGATGGCCTAAAAAAAAAAAAAAGAAAGAAAGAAATTCAAGACAAACTATGGTGTATAAAGTGCATCTAGGTGCCTGTGCAAGTTTGAATTGTGCACCAAGCAGAACTTGGATTGGTTCCCAGGGAGCTTGATTAGGTTGGGCTTGCAGGGGTTAAAACTTGGCACCCAACCCAGCTCCCCTTGACGCCAATCAAAAATGGTTGCTTCAAACCAATCAGCCTCCCTCCCTGTAACTTTTAACCCATTGTTTTTTTTTTAAAAAAAAAAAAAAATATGATCATGTATTATGCAGTTCAATGCAACCAGCTTTGATTGGTGCCAAGATAAACTTGGCCTGGCACCATACTTATTTGGCAAGGCATCAAGTCAACCTTGGCCACGTGTCAAGGCCACTATGGTTGGTGTTGTAATATGCCAAACCCGACTATAAAATATCACAGGCGGGATATCACAAAACCTGTTACATATGTATATAGTATAAGTTCTGAACCCGCGCGCACCCAAGAAATAAAATACGGGATTCTCCTTCCTAAACCTTTTCCCCAATATCTGAGCTTCCGGCTACTAAAGGTTAAAAGCCTTCTCTCATTGTTTTGTATCACGTCCGTACATACCATCACCGTCCAAAATCTTGTTCCACTTTACCGTAATCTACCGTTACCCAACATCAAAGACTACTCCAATATTGGAATCTCAAGTTTCAGTAAAATCAAAACCAAAAAGGCCTAGGAAAATCACCTTGTTACTCACGTTGTTATATGACCAAACCCCGTTGAGGAAAGGCTTGACCAGGAAGACCAGCTGCAACATCAGTTAAAGACAAATCCGGACCAATCAAAGAGATGGAATTGACTAAATCCAAAGTCACTGCGCCGACGGGCGGTCATAGCATGAGTACGGCAAGAGCAAATTTTTTGGCTAATCCAACCAAATATGTGGCAACCGTCGAATCCTTGCAACGCGACGGAAGCAATATCAACAAATGGATAAGTGGCATTGACATAATTGGTCTGTTGGTCTTTGGTAAGACCAATTTCTCATCTGATATTGGAAATCTTAAATCTCTCGATCATTTCAAAAGCATATCCCTACAAGTATTTTTCACCCTGACTGTTGATTGCAAGCTCCAGACCCTTGTTTCAAACCAACCAACAGCATGGGAGGCGTTTGAGACTATCAGGAAGAATTTTCAACTCTCCAGCCGCACTTGTAAGGTGGAGCTACTTACCAAGTTATTTTTCAAACTGACGGCAGTAGAGGGATTGATTTTGTCTCACCTTACCCGGATATCCAATATATTTATTGAGCTTGGTTGGCTTGGGTGCCCTGTCCCTGACGCCTTAATTTTGCTCATCATGCAAGTACTGACTCCCCCGCCGCCAGGAGCTACTAGATTGCAACTCCTCCAAGGGGTAGGCCCCCAGTTGGACTGCCTTGAGAACCCAACCCCAGCCGATACGCAGTCCATCCTGACATCATTCTATAGCAAGATAACTCGGGGGGACTCAGCCAACAACCCTTACACCGTGAACGTGGTCAACCCTTATACGTGGCAACGTCCCCAGAATAGCCATATGCAAAGTGCGGATACACGTCCAAATCACCCACGGTCTTATTACCACCAACCAACCCTGGAAGATATACAAGCTGCTCAAAACAATATTGATAGCGGGAATCGGCCTGTCCCTACCGAGGTGCAAAACCGTTGGGGTGGATTGTGCGCGTATTGCCGCTCGCCGGATCACTGGAGATTGGAATGTCCAATCCTACAAATGGATGCCAGCTTGCCTCCACCGGGAATTTCAAGGGAAAACTCTCCTCACCTAAACAATCCGCCTAACCGTTCCCTACTCTGTCATGCGCCTCAACAATTTAACGCAATCACTGGCGGGGATGCACCGGTCACCAATGGGGATTTCCCCAATCAGGTCCGTAAATGGAGCTAACGCACTGGTAATCAATTCTGGGGCGACCTCAACGGTGAGTGGCTTTTTTCCCTCTTTTGTCTCTTATTTTCCTTTCTCCAACCCTTTGCCCCTGAAGTTGGCAAACCCTAACGCAACCCTGAATGCAGTGGGCAGGGGAACATTTGGTTGTTGACGACCCCGTGTGGGGACCCTGGGGACTCCCTACTGAGTAACGTCCTATATTTCCCCAACATGCAAGGGACCCTCCTGTCCCTGGGACATCTTATTGACTCCGGATACACACCGTTCTTCTCACATCATCTCATCCAATTATCATCCCCCTTCCATCTGATCTCATCCAAATACCAAAATTGAACGTGGACTGTAAATAAAATAAATAAAATAAATTGTCCTATCCCCACGATCCATAGCCTTTCCCTGTCTCTTTCCCCTCTCCCTTTTGTTTCCCTTCCTTTCCACTACCATTGTGACCTGGGGCACGTTTCTGATGAAGTCGTAAAGAAGTATTTAAAGCGCTATATCCCGTTGTTTGATACAAAATCCTGGTCACCGTTCATCTGCAAAGCCTGCAAAATATCCAAAAGCGCCCGAACATGTGAATATTTCCCCGACTCAATCCCAAAAACAAGCCTCTTGATTTACTGGTAACCAACGTCCTAGGCCCGTTAACCCAAGATTGCAACGGAAACCAATATCTTCTCACAATCCACAACCACTTTTCCACATTCATCTTCATTCACGCTTTTAAAAACCTTTCAGAAGTCCCCAAGCTTATCCTTTCCACCGTACAATACCTTAAGAACCGCATTGGCTCATCACCCATCCACATCCGTTCCGACAACGCCAAGGAATATCACACCAAGTCCTTCACCGACTCCCTCAAAGCTGCCGGCACCAAACCAATCTTCACAAGCCCGTACACCCCAGAACAAAATGGAGAAGCCAAACGTGTCAATCGGACGCTGGGCAATATGGCGCGGACAATGTTGAAATATGCACGGTTGCCGGATGATTTTTGGTCCTTTGCGTATTGACATGCATGCTTCTTACATAACCAGCTCCCCAACTCTCGCACTTCCAATAAGACTCCAACCAAGATCCTGTATGACATCCCACCATCCAATATCACTCTCCATCCATTTGGTTCAATTGGTATAGCACACATTCCTAAAGAAAAACGGCTCAAACTCGATGACCGGGCCGAGCGCATGATTTTCTTGGGTTACCAAGATGATCAGCGCAGTTACGTGTTCTGGACCCCCATCTCTTCTGCGGTTACCTACACCAACGTTGCTGATTTTCCCGCATCCAACCCCAAGCTGTTTGTCCACATTCCAGCCTCACTTGATTCGATTGATCTGATGCTCCAATCCGTAGAACTACAACTTGGGAAGAGGCCAACGGACAAAATTTGTGATGAACAAGACTCCTACGCCCTCAACATCCCGGACCGCCCCAATGATGATCTCCCAACCTCTGTGTCACATGCGCTGTCTGATGATTTACGTCACATTTGGGAACCTCCTCTACGGAAAGAAATTGATCATCTCTTTGACATGGATGTGTGGGAAGCAGTTGAGCGGATGCCTGGGATGAAGGTGATAGGAGCAAAATATGTATTTGCCCTGAAGCGTAAGCCGGACGGAACAATTGACATACCAAAAGCTTGTTACGTTGCAAAGGGATTTTGCCAACAGCTGGGCCTTGATTGTTACAAAATATTTGCCCCAATGGCATCCCTCTCTTCCCTACAACTGCTTCTGGCAATTGCTGTATTGAACCAATGGATCATACAAAGCTTTGATATATTGGCGGCTTACTTGCACTCTACCATTGACAAACTAGTATACGTTGAACCCCCTACTCACATACGACCGGAGCTAGCGGGAAAGGCGATGCGCTTAAAGAAATCCCTATATGGAACTTGACAGGCTGCGCGTTGCTGGTGGAAGTTTTTCAAGGGCCTCCTTGACAAGATAGGGTTCACTGGCGATTGCGTCAAGCAAACCGTATATATCTACCGGAAGGGTGCAACTATTGTGGCAATCTGGCTCCATGTTGATGACGGACTGGTCGTAAGCAACAATGGCGGTACCCTGGCTGAACTACGCTCTTGGATGGCGGCTTGTGTGAAGTTGAAATGGCAGGAATCGTGCAATCGGATTGTTGGGATAAACCTCACAAAATGAGACAGTGCTTTCTACCTCAACCAGCGCCTACTGGCCACTCAGATCATCAACAAATGGTCCACCCTACAATCCAAAAAACTCCTGCGGACCTCAACTGTGTTACCGGATACCAACCTCATAACCGGAGTCTTGGCGGATGGAATAGACACTGATCTCTATCAATTGTTCATTGGGTCACTTAATTACCTAGCTCTAGGTAGAAGGCCCAACATATCATACGGCATTAACTATCTCTTGCAATATAACAAATGTCCAACGGTCAAACATTGGGGGGCACTACAACATCTTATCCGTTACGTGGCGTCTACATTGAATTATAGTCTTCAATTTCAATCACCTGACACAGGTCTCCAACTCTGGACTGATGCGAGCTGGGGGGGTGAGTTCCACCGGTCAACATCTGGATTCTTGGTTACTTTGGATGGCTCCCCAATCTCATGGTGTTCCAAAGGGCAAAAAACGGTAGCTACATCAACGTGCAATGCAGAATTTATATCATTGGGGATGGCTGTCAAATTTCTTACTTCATTACATACTATAGTCCTCAACCTCTCCCCTCAAACTGTTTCCTCTATTTTTTGTGATAATTGTGCGACGGTACTGGTGGCAAATGATAATGGTTCTTGTTCCAGAATGAGACATATCTCACGGAATTTTTTCTTTACTAATGGCACAATAAGACGGCTGAACATACGGATCTCTTGGGTAAAAACAGATGAACAACTGGCCGACGTGATGACAAAACGAGTTGGCCCAAATAAGCAACGCGGTTTTTGTGATAAATTTTTTTCTCAATTTTCCACTATATGATTGATTGTTTTTGTTATCCATTCTAAGTAGTCTGGTTTGTGGGGGGGTGTTGTAATACGTCAAACCCAACTATAAAATATCACAGGCAGGATATCACAAAACCCGTGACATATGTATATAGTATAAGGTCTGAACCCGCGTGCACCCGAGAAATAAAATACGGGATTGTCCTTTCTAAAACTTTTCCCCAATATCTGAGCTTCTGGCTACTACAGTTGGCACCATTAAGGTGACTTTTATTGGCGCCATGCACGCTTGACAAAAATCTTGAATAACCTTAGGTGCCGCCCAAATGGGCTTTGCACACCATACAAAAAAAAAAAAAAGAAAAGAAAAGAAAAGAAAAGAAAAGAAAAGAAAAGAAAAGAAAAGAAAAGAAAAGAAAAGAAAAGAAAAGAAAAGAAAAGAAAAGAAAAGAAAAGAAAAGAAAAGAAAAGAAAAGAAAAGAAAAGAAAAGAAAAGAAAAGAAAAGAAAAGAAAAGAAAAGAAAAGAAAAGAAAAGAAAAGAAAAGAAAAGAAAAGAAAAGAAAAGAAAAGAAAAGAAAAGAAAAAAAACAAATAGAGGGAAACACGTCAGTGGGGGCATAACCAGATGCCCCATCAATTTTCAAGTCAAATCCAGATTTATCAATCAAAACGGTGAATGGATGAAGATCCAAACTATAACACCCAACAAACTTAGCTCTTTGTTCAAACAAATCTCGTCAATTCCATGGGGTTGGGTATCTAGCAAACTTGCTTCCAGATGAAATCGACCCGATTCAAAACCTTACCGATGGCTTGAGGGGTGACCAAGACTTGAAATTTGTCTTGAAGAATCTTACTCATCTCTTTCAAGGTGACTAGTCGTTGATTCCCCTTTGAGGTTAGTCAACAGCTCGGTGACTATCTCAGGGGGAAATCTTGCATTCTTCTCTCTTCCTGATCGCCTTCATCAGGAGCGGGTCTTCCTTGATGATGCGTTGAATCTGTTGGAGCGACACATTGAGTCGTTCGGCTGCTTCATTCTGAGGCATTGATTTTTCTAGCACATTTGTTCGGATCAGATGCCTGACCTCTGAGGTGACGATCGCATTTAGATGGCGCGCTCTTCGTGAGTTAATCGTTCATGTTGATGAGCTCAATGCTGATCCAATCTTTGCTGAGCGTTCTTGATTGGCTTGTGATGGAACCGTCTCTGGGTTAGTTCGGAAAGCTGATGGGCAAGATGTTGTGCCTCTTGATCATCGGCCTGATCTTCAAGGTCTTCGGCATCAATGATCTTGCTGCTGGAGGCCATCTTCCTCTTTATACTCGTAATGAGGATCCGATCAGCAACACCCGCCTTGTCTAGTCGCTCTGAGTTGATCAGCAACCTGCAAGCCAGGTTGATGACCCAACAAGATGGGGCCCCTTTGGCTGTTGCCCCGTCAACCAATTTGGTCCGGCCATCAACCACGGCTTGTCACATGACCAGCGGGAGTTGACCTAGATTCACCATTTGTGCACCTCCATCTTCCTTCGTTCCTCCATTGTGCCCACTACCTAACACATCTTCCTTCCTTCCACACACCAAGCAAGCAAGATATCGCGATGGCCCTGACAGTCCACCACCTCCACTTTCTGATCCATGATCATCTCATCTCATCATCTCTGAAGACCACTACTCTCTCTGTGTATATCCCAGCATCCGTCCGTCCATACATAAGTACGTACGCATGTATGGGGGTAGGTACATTGACCGGAAGGACTGCCCACTCACCCACACATACCTTCTCTCTCTCTTTTCTTCTGTTTTCTTTCTTTTTTTTTTCTAAATTATAATAAAACATAACCAAAGCGGAGGGAAGCTTCCGACCGACCTGGATTTCTGAGAATGGATTCCCTCCTACACTTATACGTACGACCAGCTAGCTCGATTCTCAGCTCGTAGATCCTCGACGGGGGGGGCTATTCAATCTCCGGCCGACCAATGAGAAGACCTACCTAGGTCAGTGACATCCTAGTCTCCCCCTCCCTCCCTCTCTGACCTTAAGATCCACAGATTTAACTGATCAAGGATTGATCGGTCGATCCTCCGCTCGGAGATCAAGCACAAACTACTTTGTGCCACACTCGATGGAAGAGAGGTTCGATCGTTCCAAGCAATCAACATCCCCAAGTCTCATTGTTTTTCTTGGATATACCTTTCGGGTCAAGTGAGAGGCATGAGCACAGAAGCGCACATACATATGGAGAGAGAGAGAGATAGGGTGGGTCAAGAGGTCAGCATAGAGTATGCAAATCAAAAGATATGGTTCTTTTGAAGAAGTTGTCATCGGGCAGGAGAAAGACGCGCAGGGATGATAGTGGGCTGTGATGCGGCTGGTTCGGCGAGAGGAACGACGAAGTGGTCTGCATCCTTTAGTTGTCTTGGCGGCTGAGGATAATCCAACATCACTCAGAAAATTGAGACTTTGATTTTTATGATGGGGAGAGAGAAAACGATGAGGAAAGGGGAAAAACACCGACGCCCAGGCAAGAAAGACATTCACATACTCTCGGATCACAAGATTCAATCAGTTAAGCCTACACAAATCGAAAGTCAGCTGGAATGTGGGGCCCTATCCAAGGCAGCACAGGATGACATGATAAGACACAAAGAGAGCATGAATTGAGTTCCACAAATCAAACGAAAGGGCTTTAGTTGTGTTTTGACTAGCGTCAAGCGCTGGAGTGGATCTAAGAAGTACGAGGAAGGAAAAGCAGAGAGAGGACAAGGGTGAACCCATTGCCGATTGGAACTATTAGGATCCTCGATACGTTGAAAAGGCGTAAGGACTGAGTAGGAGAGGAATATGATAATGTTCGGCTGGATCTTTGATCTCAAACGTGATTTCGACAAACGGATAGAACGATACGATTCCTCTCTTTTGGTAAACTGCAGGGAGGAAAGCCAGAGAAATCAACAACCATCGTCGTATGGAGATGGGAGGAGATCCTAACGATGAGGATTCGGCACGTACACTCGTTACTGAAGAACGTCACTTTATAAATCCCAACTTCCGGCCGGCTGTGTGGAGGTAGTAAGTTATTGCAGCGTCCATCGGCATCAGTGGTACCGTTGGCGATCAAGACAAATCCATTGGCAGTCAAACGATCGAGACGAATTCCCATATCGTCACCTGGCTTTCCGGACGTGGCGTCGAGAACTATGAACAACAATGAATGGGATGAGAAACGGTGGATCGAGCAATCAAGTGCCTCGGATATGATCGCGATCGAAGGCTCAGAGGGTCGATGAAGCGCACCATGGGAAGTAATCGGACTTTTGCCAAAGGGTACCGGGGCTGATTTCCTGAAGGCAGTAGAAAAAAAATTAGAATGGACGTCAGGAAGAGTTACCAAGATAGTCCAATTCATCGATCGCGGCTCACGTCAATGGATGAACTGGGGGGTCGATCTTCCGCTTCTTGGCTGCCGAGCTGAGTACCTCACCGTTTACCGAGCTTGAGGCGAGTTGAGCCTTCTCCTCCTGTTTGGCGGCGGCAGCGGCCTCCTTGAAGGCAATCAACTGACTCATCTCGGCTCGGCGGATCGGGTCGACCTGAGCGCACGATGCGACGTGATCACGCATCCGAAACGCTTTGGGACGTTCGACGTGCCAGCCACAGTACTTGCAGGTCGCCCGTTCGTCGGTCCCGTTGCCATTGGTATGGAAGTAGACCCAAACGGGATCCTTGGGACGACCACCCTGGCACGGATCGAGGGAGGGAGGCAAGGCAAGGTGAGCCAGGCTTCGATCCGGATGGCTCGAGCCAAGATGCGGAGAGAGAGAGAGAGAGATGACGACGAACGGAGCGAGACTTGAACTTGACGGCCTCGAAGCTCGTGTTGCCGATGCCGGACGGAGATGACTCGCAGGTGGCCGGGTTCGGGGGAGGCGGGTCGACCTTGGAGGCTCCGGTGGCGAAGGGGGGCTGGATGGGCTGCTTGAGCATCGGGTGGACCGCCGACTGGGAATGGGACGATGAGCCGGGGGAGGATTTGGTGGGAGAGGCATTCTGGGCTTCGTTGGGGCTGGCGGCGCTGGTGAACTGGGCGACGGCCTGGGCGAGGGTGAGGTTCTTGTCGCTCAGCTCGGGTGGCTTGGGCGGGGCGTGCTTGAAGAAGTTGTTGTCGCTGGGCGAGGGGACCGGGAGATCGGGTGGGGGGTCGGGCGCGGAGGGATCGGCGACGGGCAGGTCGGCGCAGACACCCTGGTCATCGGGGGCATGGGTCGGCCGCGCAGGCTCATGATTGCACGAGGCGCTGGCGGCGGTGGGCTGTGGCAGGGTGTCGTCGGTCTTGGCGATGGCCTGCTGGGCGTCCTCGTCGGTGGTGCTGTGGTGATGGTTGTTGGCGAGGGCGGCGGGGGTCGTGGTCGGGTTGGAGCTGCTGGTGGGGGCGATGGTAGTCGTTGTCGATTCGAGTTCGACCGAGTGGCTCAGCACGGGGAGCGACGGCAAGGGACTCGAGGGTGGTTTGGGGTTGGACGAGGCTTGCTCGAGCTCGTAGTTCTCGAGTGGAAGGTGGTGATGCTGGTCAACGAGCGGGGGGCAGGGGTTGACTTGCGGTCTGGTCAGATGACTCGTAGAGCGTAAGAGGACATCGTCGAGGCTGAGATGGGCACTTACCTGTTCTGAGCTGTTCCACACTACTCAAGACAGGCACCAGGGGGACATACAAGCGAGGACGGGTTGAGGGGGAGGGGATGAGCAAGGATGATCAAGGGTACGACGTACGACGAGGGTTAGGCAGAGTAAGTGAGGGGATGGAAGAATGAAGAAAAAAGCAATTCAACCAGTCAACTATCAAGAGAGACGAGGCAGGGTCGGTCGATGAATGGCTGGGCTGGGACGCTAGTCTACTCTCTTGGGGTTTCCTCTTCGACGAGGAGGACTGATGAGGATGATATCATGATGAGCTGGGGGGAGTTGGAAATTTACTGGCTGTCTCTCTACCTATGCCTCTCTCCCTCTCTCTCTGTCCTTCCTACACTTGCTTATTTACTTCCCCCGCTTCACTTTCTTTCCACAGTAATTGACTTCGTAATCGGATTTTGTATGCGCGACCGGGTTTTGATCTTTGGTTTTGTGTGGGGTTTATTTTCGGATATAAAGTAAAAAATAAATACTATATATAGTTGAGGGGGCGGTAGTGGAAAGGATGGTATTAAAGTACTTCTCTAGTAAATCGTCGCGAGTAAAATCCGAATTAATCTTGACCTGCAACCCCTCTGGTCGCTCCCTTCGTTTTATCTTATTTTTATCTTTGTAATGTTTTTTTTTTTTTTTTTTCAGGTGCGTGTGTGTGTGTAAATGGTTTATTTATTTATTTTTATTTATTTGATATGTGTGTGAAGGGGGGGGAGGAAGGTGTTTTAACGAAAATCGATGGGCCGGGAGGAGTGAAAAACGCCCTTTAACCCGTTCGAAGTCAGGGATTTTAATTTGGTTTTAAATGGCAGTGGCAGCGGGATGTGAAGAGGCGGTGGAGACGGGAGACTGCAAGGGGCGAATGGGCCGAGGGGGCAGGGGGAGAAATCCTGACTTTAAAGTAAATATTTACAGTCTTTATTTATTTAATAAATAAATATGTACTCGAGTCGGAAATGGCGGAGACAAAACGGTTCTCAAAAGCGATGGGGATTGATTTAAATATCGTTTAAAGTAACTAAATAAATCAATACTTTTTAGATTATCACATTCAAGTACATACAATCTGTACACACATACGTCATCGACATCCATGGGTGGTTACACTAGTTTTCGATCGGTCGAAAACGAGCGACCAAAACAGCCTACTGCGAGTTTTTCCCAGCGAATCAATAATAAAAACGTTGGAGCAAAATCAAGAATTAAACAGCTTTTCATCTATCCCCGTAATCCATCGTAGTTCCCAAGCGACATCCGGGTCGGTTTGCCACTGCGATTGGCGGCGCGTCACTTGGGTCCGCGGCCAGACGCCCCGATGACGTCATCCACCCAAGCGTAGATTCCAATCTCCATGGATCGGTTTTAGTATCGATACATATTTGTAACCCCCGCCAAGCCATGCATGCAGAGTCAAATCAAACCATCCCATCATCGCACATTAATCAATTGAACCTTCTGATCGCTCAGAGTCGAGGTAGATGAGTAATACTTACTTGTGGACCCACAGTCAACACTGTGTGAGCATGGGTTTAGCAAATCAACTATCCATCATCTTCATCAGTGCCTCCAAACTTGTCAATTTGGAGCTCACGACTCGATCCCTGCTAAACCCCTGGACTGGATGGGACGGCCGACGAGTGATGTGATTGACAACGACGACGCGCTTGATGGATAGAAGGATGCAGGAGGATTGGTATTGATCCATCGAAAACAACAACAACCAACTGGCAGTCTTGTGAGCATGTTCTACTTAGGTTTTTTTTTTTTTTTTTTTTTTTTTTTTTTTTTTTTTAGTGGACATTCGCATTACGCATGGGCCACTTTGGATATTCAAGGTGTCGGGATGTGAGAAAATACAACCAATCACGGGGAGTGTGATACCACCCCATCTACTGCCTACAAGGATTTCTGATAGCGTATGAGAGCGGAAAGGAGAGGAAAAAGAAGGGAAAGAAAGAGAGAGTGAGGAGGAAATAAAGGTGAGAATCCAGTGGGCGGGGACAACAAAGAAAGCAAATGTATAAGATAGGGCTGCAATTTTAATCTGAGAGGAGGGTGATATTGGCCATTAATTTAGAGAGTACTAGGTTGTGCAGGTTGTCCCAGTGGCGGCTCCGGGGTGTTCTCTTTGTTGCTCAGCAAGGTGAAACAACTGGTCGCTCGTACAAAAATTTCCATCATTGGCCAAGCTTTTAGGTTCTTCAGGGCAGTGCTAACATCGCTGGGGTTATACGGAATCTTCTCCTTCCTCAATGCCTTTCTTAGTGTTCTTTGTTGAGGGGCATAAGCTGGGCAGAAATGAAAGAAATGAGTAACGGATTCAATGTGATATCTGCATCTGGGACAAGAGGGCTCAAATTCTCTCCTTATCCTAAAAAGGTACCCGTTCAGACTACAGCAACCCAAAGCCAGTTGACTCAGTATTGCCAATGCCTGGATGCCCACATTGGGGGCGCGGCCCCTCAATCTACGGCTTGGTGTTAATACTTTGTTTAGGATCATTCTTCTAGCCTTGGTTAAATTGCTGTAGAGGTGGAAAGGGGGCATTTCGCCCAAGATCACCGCTTCACCAGCTGCTTTATCCGCCAACTTGTTGCCTTGGATTCCCGCGTGACCTGGGCACCATATGATATTGAGCTTTGTATTAGGATCTAGACATGACCACTCCTTTATCAGCTCCTTATATAAGTACTGGCTGGATTTAGGAGCCATAGGATTCATGATGCGGAGTATGGCCCCTTTGTTATCTGTGAATATGCTGAAGGTGCCAAATTGGTGTGGGGCGGAGGTTGTAATAATCTTGAAGGCTGCTAGAATGCCTAATATTTTGCATTCATGGTTTGAGTGGACAGTTGTTTTTCCTGTAGCAAAACAAATAAGGTTGTTAGTATTCATCATCAGAGCTGCCGCTCCACCTCCTTTCTCCTCATGAAAAGACCCATCCGTGAACACAAGGCCCTGTTCCTGTTCGGCCCTACTAATGAATGTTTGAGTGGCCTTCAAGGCCTCTTCCTTTGTTAGATCCAGGTTGTGATACAAGATGCGGGATGGTGGAGGGGCTTGTTTGGCATTGAGCTGGATTTCAATGGGTTCCACATTCAGGGTCACAAAAGCCCGGAGCTGGTCCCTACAGATGGATTTACTAATTGCAGAATTGTCATTTTGCTCAAGATGTAAGCGTCTCAAGAGGTCACCCCTTATGTCAGCTGATCCCCCGGATTGAACCAGCTTCCTTGTGAAAAAAAGGAATGTTGCCTTTGTAATGGCTTCCATGACCGGTCTATGAGTGTAATTTTCTTCCAGCCATCTCTGATTGGTGTTCCTGAATATGCCTTTGGCAAATTTAGCACAGGCTCTGTCCAATGTGGTTGCTAGCGCTTGTATTCGGGACATGTTCTCCAACCGAGCCCATATGTGTGCTGCATACTTCACCCAAGGTAAAAGTACTGCTTCAATGAGCTTGTTTCTATCAAGCTCAGATAAACCCCATTGCGAGTTCCCTAGGCGGCCCAGGGCTCTTAGCGTGATTTGTCCCTTTGTTGATATGTTACTGATGTGCTGGTGGTACAGCAGTTTGTTATCTATTGTTAGCCCTAGCCACTTGACAGTGTTTGACAAGGTTAGCGGGGTGTCTCCAAAATGGAGAGGGTTGAGAGGTACTAGCGGGTTTTGGGCTTTTGATAAGATCATGATCTGTGTTTTATTCTTGTCAAATACAGCTGCGTGCCTTCGCCCCCACTCCAGGGAAAGATCTGCCAATTGTTTCATCATGTGAAGGGCTTGGTCCAGCAATTTACTGGAAGTCAGATGTACTACATCATCAACATACCCAATTGATGAGACGTTTGGTGTGGGGGTTCCCCAAAGACTCAGTAAGTCGGAATTGTACAATATATATAAGATTACTGAGAGTGGAGAGCCTTGGGGGAGCCCTCTAGGGACTTGTTTGGCACTTGATACATAGTCATTCAACTTCATGACCGTGCTCCGGCCCGTGAGGAAGTCACAAATAATGATCCATAGGTATGAAGGGCAGCCCTTGTTTCTAAGTATCTGAATTAGTCTATCCGGATGCACCATTGGGTAAGCTGATTGCACATCCAGGAACAGGGCCACTACTGTCTTCCTTTCCGCCCACCGGTCATATACCCACGTGTCAAGGCGCAGGATGGCATCTTCCGTGCCAACCCCCTTTTGTCCTCCAAAATGGTTGGGGGATAACGCCCCTGATTTAGAAGACCATTTGACTAGCCGCCTTGCCAATATTAGCTCTAGTAGCTTGCCCAAGGTGTTCAGTAAAGCAATGGGCCTGTATGCCCCTGCTTTTGTATAATCTGGCTTGTTGGCTTTTTGAATAATAGTCGTGACAGCCATCTTCCAGCACGCGGGATACACCCCCTGGGAGAGAATTTGATTGTAGAGGGGGACTAGGCGTGGTCCCAACGACCTGGCCGTCAGCTTGAGGAGCTCATTATGAATGCGGTCTGGGCCAGGAGCTCTAGCCCTTGCAGCCTTTTCAATGGCAAAGTCTACCTCCTTCAGAGTGACCTCTTCAAAAACAGCTGCTCTCCCACCTTCAATGCTGATCACATCCGTTAAATCAATATTTGGTTGGGTGTTGGAGGTGCCTTCAAATAGCATATCTGCTTTTTTGGCTTTACCCGTTGCAAATGAACCGTCCAGTCTCTTCAGTGGCAATATCTGACCTCCCATTGACGGTTTGGTGCGCCTCAGAGCCCGGAAAGCTAGTGACGGTCCAGATTTCTCCAGAAAATTTTTCCAGTGATTGAATTTTAAGTGTTGGACTGTTTGGCAAAAAAACTTGTTCCATTCATTGTAACATTGGCAAGCTTCTTCTGTTTTGGTGCGGATCATCCATTGTCAAGCGCGATTTCTTGTCTGCAGGATGGGATTTAAGATTTTCCTGTCCCACCAAGCTTTGGATTGGGTTTCATTGTGCTTCACCATTCTTCCCAGAGCATGCTGGGTGGACTGCAACGCATTGGTTAAGCGCACCGCTCCTTTGTTTACATCTGTGACTGCCATTGCACTTCCTGCATAGCTTTCAAAAGATTTGCAGACTTCCCTGTGCTTTAGCTGGTTCCACTTGGGCTTGGCCCAGCGCTGCAAGTATATATTGCCCTTCAGGCTCAGCTTGCCTATTAGCGCTTGGTGGTCAGACCCATAATTTTTGTCTGAGACTTGAACGTCAAGTAGCAGCTTGGAAGCCTTAAAGTTTGACCATATCAGGTCAATTACGGTTCCTCTTCCCTTGGACAAATAAAAGGTTGGGATATGCTTTGGTGAGGCCAGGCAAAATCCAAACTTGCTGCACAGGCCTAGCAATTTGGATGCCTCTTGGTGGGTGGAGTTATGGCCAAATGGATTCCACACTCAATGGTGAAGATTGGAATCCATGAATATACACATTGGCGTTTGCCTATTATGATGGATGTGGAGCCAGCGAGTAAGATCCTTTAGACCCTTGTTCGTCCTGGGGGGATTGTAAACATTAATCAGTGTTACTGATCCATTTGCCACACCTTGGATTCTTAGCCCTATTAGGTGCTTGGAGTTAGTTGGTAAATGCATGAGGGTGTTAGATGGCGTGGACCCGTGTATGTATATACAGCACTTATGCCTGTCCCGCCAATTTTTGGGGCAATGTTTGAACCCAGCAAACATGTGCCATCCTGGGTGTGTGGGGGGGAGGAGGGTGTATGGGTCAACCCATGGCTCCTGTAGTAATAGAATGGAAGCGGACTGAGGATGGTTCAATATGGTGTGAGTAATTTCCTTTGATAAGTGGCAATTGAGTTGAATGAAATGCATGGAGTCTATAAGTCCGGTTTTGAGCATTAGTGGGTTGTGAGTTTTTACTGGGGTAAGCTCAAGTCTATTTGGTGTTTCAGAAAGGAGGGAGTGAGTATGTGTGTTGGATATCGGTTGTTCTACCATTGATGAGCAGGGAAATTGGGTCTCTTAGCCTGGATCCACGACATCTTAAAAGGGCATAATGTGCTGAATACCAAATGATTAGCATCTTCTACACCTTCTTCCTTGTTTTGCAGGCCTTCCTTACATCTGACACATTCGTTAATTTCGCTTGTTCCCTCTGTACATTCTTTAGTCATATGGTTGCCATCACACCTTCCACAGCGTGGAGAACACCTGCACCATTTTCCGAAATGTCCCATTTGGAGGCATTTAAAGCATTGGGCAGGATAAGGTTTGAATTTGGTGACTCTGTGGTAATCGTAATCAAGAAAAATCCCTGAGTGAGTTAGACGTTCAGCCAGATCCTTATCTGCAAGTGACAATACTATTGACCCTGCCTTCTTGGCTGTATTCATGTTGTCCGAGAGCCATCTCATGCAAATAATGTCTTCCTTTTTTAGGTGATTTGCCACGGCAATGTTTGATTTGCTGTGTTTGGACATTGGGTCAAAATCTTTTGGTATCCCATGAACCAGGACGGACCAAGTACTAGGGGTGGCCTCAAGATCTGTATGCACCTGTTTGGACCAAAGATGTTTATTGTCCATCAACCATCTTTGGTGAAATTTATTTTTAGTGTAGAATACTACGTCACCGGAGTTCAACACGTGCGCGCCCGTCACCGTGACCAATTCATTTTCTACTCTTGCATTCATTTTGGCTAAGGCTTTGTTCGCCCGTTGTACAAATAGAGCTCTGGGGAGTTTGTTGATTTGGTTGTTAAGTGGATTGGAATGGATAACCACTCTTCCTGGTCTGAGCTGGCGGAGCTCCTCTTTGGTGGGAGGTAGGGTTTTAGGTTTTCTGCCACTCGGTACCGATTTGACCGCTGCCGCTGTGGAAACTTTAGAGGTTATCCCTCATGAAGTTGTCCCTAGTTACGGGATCAATGGTTCTAGCGTCTGTAAGACCGAGAATGCTTCCTTTCCTTTCCTCCAAGAGAGAGAGAGGGAGAGAGAGAGAGAGAGTGATATGCTCCCCCTTACAACCCGGAGTCGAGGGGAAGGGTATTTGAGCCCTCCCCCTCAACCCTAGCCTAAGCACAAGCACAAAGACAGACTGGCAACCATGAAGAAGGAACCCTAGACCCAGAACCCTGACCCATCCCCATCCCCATCCCCATACCCTATCCCCGCCAGCTCGCCTGCCATTACGCGCATCCAGTTTGTCTTTTCGTGGCGCGGCCCTCCGCCGCGCAATACCCAAAGTTCACCGCGCTTGCGCGCATCCACCCGGCGCGCCGTTGTGGATTTCCCGTCCCGTGGCCGGCCCGCGCTTGCCCGCGGCTGCCCACGCATATAGCCCCGCTGTTGCCCCGCTTTTTCCTCCCCCGACTAGCCGTTCCGAGAACCTGGTCGGCCCAGCTCCATCCATGAGTTGGACATCCAAGCGGGTCGCGGCCCGCCTCCCTTAGTCAGGCCCGGCCCGCAGTTGCGTGCTCGATCCCGCCGCGCCCACTGCTGAGCCCGCAGCGGCTACTGCTGAACCCGCAGTGGCTACTGCTGAGCCCGCAGCGGCTACTGCTGAGGACCGGCGCACCCCCACTGCTGAGCCTAACCTACCAGATGCTGAGCGCGCAGGCCGCAACGCAGTCCCCGACCCAAGGCTATATAATGACACCACATCCCCCCCCAACTTGAGTTCTGTCCCCAGAGGTCCCTTCCCATCGCCACCTCGACTACCCGCACCCCGCTCCTCCCTACCCACTCCTCTTCTCACACTTCACCAACTCCCCTCCCACGCTCATCGCCGTCATGCTCCCCTGCGAATTCTGCGCCCGGCACGGGCACGCGTGCTTGATCGCTCCTGGTCGACGTGCCTGTGTCGCTTGCCGTCGCGGCCATCGCCGTTGCTCGCTTAGCGATGGCATGCCCCAAGCCCCCCCAACTTTGGCTCCCGCCCCAGGCCGCGCAAAAGGGCTCGTCCCGACCTGTTTGTGGTTTCGGACGACGACACCATCTCGGAGGACTCGTGGACTCCGCCGGGCTCCCCTTCCCACTGCCCTCCGCCGAGCGAGGGTTGTGACTCGGCTTCCCCCTTTTGCCGCGCGGGACCGCCGCGGAAGGAGGATTTCTTGTCCGTTGACGACTATCGGAGGGCCGTACGATTCTGGTCAGACCGCGTTTGGATGAGGGAAGGCGCGAGGGACCCGCGACTCGATGAGATTCTCCGGCGTCGCGCTGCTGCAGCCCCGGTTCCCCCTCCGGCACCTACACCGGCTCCTTCCGCCCCGGCTCCACAAGGTACTCCACTGCCGCCCGCGTCACCAGCGGTCTCGGATGGGAGGCCTACTACCCCCGAGGTCCCTCCTCCGCCATCCCCGATCATCGTTCCGTCATCGCCCCCAGATGGACCAAGCCCTCCGCGCGATGCCCCGGGGACCCCCTCATCACCTCCTTGCTCGCTTGGATCAAGCCCCGTCCCAGCACCGGCACCACCTTCCCTCAATTCCCCCGAGATCCCGGAGATCCCAGTCGTGATGGCACTCCCGGCGGCTGGCTTTGAGGCTTTTGCGGAACGGTTGACCGCGATGCTCCGCAACTTCCTGGCGACCCCCGGAGCCCAATCCTCCGAATCCCGGCGCGAGTTCTTGGCATCTTACCGGGCCCTTCTGGCATCATCGAGGGCGGACATGGAGGAAATGATGCGAATGGCTTAGACGCTCCCACCCCCTTCCTTCTCTCCTTTCCCGCTTACTTTCTTGTCCTATTGTTGTACCGCGTTCCTTGGAGAAATACATCTTGCTGCGCAAGGAAAAGAAAGGGCCGCGTCCGCGCGTCCGGGTGGAAAGTGAGTGTGAGTGCCGAGATCCGCGTCCGCGTGAGAAGTGAGTGTGAGTGAGGTTGAGGTTGAGATCCACGTCCGCGCGCTCCCTCCGTGAGAAACCGTAAGTGACCAGTTATTCCAAGAAAAGAGGTACCTGGACCGCTGTGGAAACTTTAGGGAGGTTATCCTCACGAAGTTGTCCCTAGTTAAGGGATCGATGGTTCTAGCGTCTGTAAGACCGAGATTGCTTCCTTTCCTTTACTCCAAGAGAGAGAGAGAGAGAGAATGAGATATGTAGATTGATGGATACTAGGATGCTCCCCCCTACAACCCGAAGTCGAGGGGAAGGGTGTTTGAGCCCTCCCCCTCAACCCTAACCTAAGCACAAGCGCAAAGACAGACTGACAACCATGAAGAAGGAAACCTAGACCCAGAACCCTATCCCATCCCTTAACCCATACCCATACCCTACCCCCGCCAGCTCGCCTGTCATTACGCGCATCCGGCTTGTCTTTTCGTGGCGCGGCCCTCCGCCGCGCAATACCCAAGATTTGCCGTGCTTGCGCGCATCCACCCAACGCGCCGTCGTGAATTTCCCGTCCCGTGGCCGGCCCGCGCTTGCGCGCGGCTGCCACGCATATAGCCCCGCTGTCGCCCCGCTTCTTCCTTCCCCAACTAGCTGCTCCGAGAACCCGGTTGGCCCAGCTCCATCCATGAGTCGGACATCCAAGCGGGTCGCGGCCCGCTTCCCTTAGTCAGGCCCGGCCCGCAGTCGCGTGCTTGATCCCGCCGCGCCCACTGCTGAGCCCGCAGCGGCTGCTGCTGAACCCGCAGCGGCTACTGCTGAGAACCGGCGTACCCCAACTGCTGAGCCTAACCTACCAGATGCTGAGCGCGCAGGCCGCGACGCAGTCCCCGACCCGAGGCTATATAATGACACCACATCCCCCCCCAACTTGAGTTCTGTCCCCAGAGGTCCCTTCCCATCGCCACCTCAACTACCCGCACCCCGCTCCTCCCTACCCACTCCTCTTTTCGCACTCCACCAACTCCCCTTCCACGCTCATCGCCGTCATGCTCCCCTGCAAATTCTGCGCCCGGACCGGGCAGGCGTGCTCGATTGCTCCTGGTCGACGCGCCTGTGTCGTTTGCCGTCGCAGCCATCGCCGTTGCTCGCTTAGCAATGGCATGCCCCGAGCTCCACCCAACTTCGGCTCCCGCCCCAGGCCGCGCAAAAGGGCTCGTCCCGACCCGTTCGTGGTTTCGGACGACGACACCATCTTGGAGGACTCGTGGACTCCGCCGGGCTCCCCTTCCCGCCGCCCTCCGCCGAGCGAGGATCGCGACTCGGCTTCCCCCTTTTGCCGCGCGGGACCGCCGCGGAAGGAGGATTTCTTGTCCGTTGACGACTATCGGAGGGCCGTACAATTCTGGTCGGACCGCGTTTGGATGAGGGAAGGCGCAAGGGACCCGCGACTTGATGAGATTCTCCGGCATCGCGCTGCTGCAGCCCCGGTTCCCCCTCCGGCACCTACACCGGCTCCTTCCGCCCCGGCTCCACAAGGTACTCCACCGCCGCCCGCGTCACCAGTGGTCTCGGACGGGAGGCCTACTACTCCCGAGGTCCCTCCTCCGCCGTCCCCGATCGTTGTTCCGTCGTCGCCCCCAGATGGACCGAGCCCTCCGCGCAATGCCCCAGGGACCCCCTCATCACCTCCTCGTCCGCTCGGATCAAGCCCCGTCCCGGCACCGGCACCGCCTTCCTCCAACTCCCCCGAGATCCCGGAGATCCCGGTCGTGATGGCACTCCCGGCGGCTGGCTTCGAGGCTTTCGCGGAACAGTCGACCGCGATGCTCCGCAACTTCCTGGCGACCCCCGGAGCCCAATCCTCCGAATCCCGGCGCGAGTTCTTGGCGTCTTACCGGGCCCTTCTGGCCTCATCGAGGGCGGACATGGAGGAGATGATGCGAATGGCTTAGACGTCCCCGCCCCCTTCCTTTTCTCCTTTCCCGTGTACTTTCTTGTCCCATTGTTGTACCGCGTTCGTTGGAGAAATATATTCTGCTGCGCGAGGAAACGAAAGGCCCGCGTCCGCGCGTCCGGGTGGAAAGTGAGTGTGAGTGCCGAGATCCGCGTCCGCGTGAGAAGCGAGTGTGAGTGAGGTTGAGGTTGAGATCCGCGTCCGCGCGCTCCCTCTGTGAGAGACCGTAAGTGACCAGTTATCCCAACGAAAAGAGGTACCTGGACCGCCCCAGACGGACTGCCACACAGTTCCCCGTACCCGTTCTACAAAACAAAACAAACACCGCGCCGACAGCGCGCGCTCACAACCGGGAGTATAAGGGAGAGGCGATGGGAACGAACATTCTGGGGTGTCTAGTCGTTCCGGCTGTGAACCGGCTAGAGCACCCCCTTACCAAGCTAAGCTTAAATCTGCGTCCATACCATCCCCGACTGTCGCGCCCGTCCGATGAAGAAAGAAACAGGAGAGAAATAGACAAAAAAAGAAAGGAAACAGCCCGAATCCAAAGAAGAGAAAGAGAACATCCTATATTATTATTCCATTCATTCATTTTTTTTTTTTTTTTTTTTTTTTTTTTTTTTTTTTTTTTTTTTTACAGTTAGCTCTTCGTCCCGCCATCCGTGAGCGGGGCTTGTCCTCGCGTTTGCGGGCCCGACACCACGCCGCGCCCGCGTACCTGCAATAAATAACCCATAGCCAGTACCAATCCAAAGCCAAGCCCAAACCAAAACATAAGGAAACGAACATTCTGGGGTGTCTAGTTGTCCCGGCTGTGAACCGGCTAGAACACCCCCTTACCAAATCATTCTTTAACCACCTAGCGCCCCCCCCCAGCTTGACAGCTGTCCCCAGCCGTCTGCAACCTCCTACTTCTCCGGGGTCGCGCGTCGCGCGCCGCTACTTCACTGTCCGAACGATCTGCGCCGTCGTCCGACTCCGAGACCGCCTCGCCCCCGGGCCCCGAATCATCGCTCGCCGTCTCGTCAAAGGAAGTGGAACCGCGCGCGAAGAAGCGTTTTACGTGCGAAGCCGCGGCCTTCCGTTTAAGCGGCGTCCCGTCCAATTCCTCAAGCCCGTAGCTGCCGCCCAAGAACTTAGAGGCGACACGGTACGGCCCGTTCCACCGGTTGGCGAAAAGCCGGCCCCACTGGGATTCCAGACTCCGATTATACAGCAGGACCAGGTCCCCCTTCCGCAGCGGATCCCGGAGCCAATGGGAACAGCGCTCGTCCCAATAGCGGACTGACACCGTCCGGGTTTTCTTCAACCGCTCCGCGGCTTTTCCCAAGGTCTCCTCACGCCTAAGGAGCTGTTCAGCCCGTGCCTCGATCAGATCCGCGGACGTCTTAACCTTCCACCAATCCACGCCCAAAAACGTGTTCAGCTCGATGTCCACGGGAAGCACGGGCCGCTGCCCGTAGAGTAACTCGTAAGGCGAATACCCCGTCGAGCGCTTCACGGAGATCCGATCGGCGAAAAGGATTGCGGGGAGTGCCATCTGCCATCTTTTGCCGTCCTCGCCGCACATTTTCACCAGGGCATCCTTGATTGGTTGATGCCCCCGCTCGATCATCCCCGCGCCCTCCGGGTAGTATTCCGTCACGCGGCCGAACTTTGCTCCACAATTCTGCACCAGCGTCATCAGGCGTCCCCAAAACTCCGCCCCTCCGTTGACGGTGACCAAGCGAAGCGACCCGTAGCGCGCGAACCAGTCCTCTTCCAGAAACTGAGCCACCTTTTCCGCCAATAGTTTCGCCAGGGGCCTCGCTTCCACCCACCCAGACAGATCGTTGCGCGCAACCAGCAAATACGCAAACTTACCCGCCTTGATGTGGACCACGTCCAGCGAAACGCGCCCGAACAGCGCGTCCTCGCCCGTGGGGTGGCCGACCTCCTTGGGCAGCCTCGAGCTTCGCCGTTGGCAGGCCTCGCACGACTTTACCCAGTCGCGCACCGCGCGAACGACCCCCGGCCACCAAAACCTCGCTTTCACCCTCCTCCGCGTCTCGACCTCACCCCGATGACCAAGGTCATTGTGCAGACTTCCTAGAATCACCTCCTGGTCGGCCCTAGAAGTCGCGACAACAAGAGGCACGGAGCCGCTCCGCCGCCATAACTGACCGTCCTGTAAGAAGAAGTTCAGAATGTGTCGCCTCACCCATTTGGCCACCGTTTCCGTCGTGCCCTCGGGGAACCGGAGATCCTGCAAATAAGAGCACAAAACCGCGTAACGTCCCGACTGGCGCAACGGAAGACAAACCGCCGCCTCCGTCTTTCCTACCCGAACGACCGGGGCTTCCACGTCCAAGGGTTCCGCCCCTTCGTATGGGTCGTCCCGCGGGTACCGCGACAGCGCGTCCGGCATCGTGAACGCCTTTCCTGGGATGTGCACCACGTTAAAGGAGAATAACTGGAGGAACGCTACCCACCTGGTCATGGGCGCGTTCGGCAGCGTCGGTGAGTTAATCATTCGCACCAAGGCCTCCGCGTCAACCAGGAGCTCAAAGTGCACGCCCCACAAAAGGTGCTGCAACCGCCGTACAATCTTGGTGACACCGCACAGTTCCAGCTTCGGCTGCGAATACCGACTCTCTGTCGCGGTAAAGGTGACCGATTCGTAGAGCACCGGCCTATCTTTTCCGTCCTCCTCCTGTGTCAAGACCCCCCCCGCGCCGAGCTTGCTAGAGTCGACCGCCAGGCGTATCCCTCCGGCGTCGTAATCGAGGTTCCAAAGGACGATGTCGCGCCCCACGATTTCCTTGAGCTTCGCAAAAGCGGCATTGCATCCCTTGGTCCACTTCCACTCCGCCCCCTTACGCGTCAATGCCCGCATTGGGCTTGCTACTTCTGCGAACCGCTTGATGAACATGCGGACGTAGCTGCACAACCCCAGAAACTGCAGGACGTGCGACACTGTCCAAGGGGTCGGCCATTCAAGAACCTTATTCCGCTTCTTCTCCGCTATTCGCCTCCCGTCATAGGCCACGACATGCCCCAGCACTTCGAGCGCCGGAACGCAGACCGCCAACTTTTTCCCGGACACAGTAAGGCCTGCCTCCTCAATTTGGAAGAGGACTCGTTCCAGAGTTTCCGCGTATTCCCAGATGAATCGCCGGATCGCGGGTGCATCCTCTAAGACTGCGCCCTTGTAGTCCGTTCTGGGGCCTTTAATGCCAGCGTCGTCGATGAAGATCTGCACGCCTTCCGGAAGGTCGTCGCGTAGTATCCAGGTCATTTGGGCTTGGTATACCGCCACTGAGTTGGTCGCACCTTGCGGTAGCCGCGTCAGCTGCATCCTTCCTAGCCCGGTTTCAAACGCCGTCAGTGGCCGCAAGTCAGGGTGGAGTTCTCGCTGGTCATATCCCCCCATCACGTCCACCAGCCCGTAGCAAGCGCGCCCGGCCATCGACTCCAGAAATTCTTCAACACGCGGGGGAAGCCCCGCGTCGCGAATAGTGAACGAATTTAGCCTCTGAAGGTCGTGAACAATCCTTAGCGACTTCCTGTCCTGCTTAACAACCGCAAAGATAGGACTCGAGTAGCTTGACGTGGATTGCTCGTAAAGCCCCGTCCTCACGCGCTCCCGTACCAGCTCCAGAAAGGGCTCCCGAACGGTACGGGGGATCGGAATCGGCTTGATTTGCCACGGTTCGTGAGGGACAGTGGGAATAACGTAAGGGTCCCCGATCTCACTTCTCAACAACCCGCCCTCGTCCGGTCCAAAAGCAAGTGCCTTCTCCCTTATTACCAATACCGACACCAGCAGATCCATCTCCTCCGCACTCAGCCA
Organism: Puccinia polysora; assembly: GCA_025617555.3. Lineage (NCBI taxonomy): Eukaryota > Fungi > Basidiomycota > Pucciniomycetes > Pucciniales > Pucciniaceae > Puccinia > Puccinia polysora. Next base: position 57,384,388 of record CM062627.1, read on the forward strand.
TCCCGTCGGTCCGAAGTTAAGGGCGTCCACCCGCTCGTCCGTGATTCGCGCCGACCGCGTTACCCATCCATTCTTCCTAAGGGGCGTCTCCCACGGGTTGCGGGACCACGCAATCGGTCGTAAGGGTCCGTTGAGCCCCTGAGGCATTGGCTCGTTCCGCGGCCGGACTTTCCGCGCTACCGGTTTGTACTTGCCCGCATTGCACCGCGCCATCCAGACCCGATCGTCGCCGTCGTAAGTCCTAGTAATGACCAGACCGGGGCTTTCGCCTTTGCTCACGACTGTGGCACGATGATAGGGTTTTCGAAGCGTAGAGCCTTCCGGCGATGCATACTGAGGAATGGGACTTACTTCCGGCACCTGCGCCCCACGCGCGTCCTCCCCCGCCTGCTCCTCATCTGTCGGCCGCCCGTGCAGAGCCGGAGCCTGCTCCGCACGGTTCCCGCGGCCGACTAGGAAAAATCCTCCGCAGGGTAACCCTTACGGTCAACCCCCGCGCCAGACTCTTCGTTGCCGCCAGACACTGGGTCCTGTACCCATTTCCCTCTCCCGTGATCGCAGATCGTCGTCTCAAACCGTGCTCCAAGCGAGTCTTCAACGGTCAGCGCCTCCGTTCCTTCCTCGGCGTTGAAGGCCATTTGGGCTCGGAACCCAAACATGAATGGCCGTCCTAGAATCACGTCTCCGCACTCCACTGAGAGAAATGACAGAGGCTTACAGACCTTGGCAACTTCCACCTCCTCCGCCTCTACTACCCCGTCCATGCGACATTCCCCGCCATTTAACGCCCGAAGACCCATCGCACACTTCCTCTGCACCAGACCGAGCTCGTCCACTAACCTTGATGGGAGCAGGTTGACCATCGACCCGCTATCCACCATCGCCCACACCTTCCGCCCGGCAATGGTCATCGCGACATAAGCGAGCGGAACGGATACCGACTTCGACCGGCACGGCTCGGGATCCATTTCCTCCTCCGCCACGTTAACCCGCTGAACCGTCGTCGGCACCCGACCCTGACCGCAATCTTTCAAGGCCTGGACCATCTTGTCGACGACCGCGGGGGACACCGCCGCTAGCTCTTGTAGGGTCAGGGGTATTGGTGAGTCGTTCCCCATTACCCGTCGGACGATGTCCGCGGCCTTCTTCTTTCCCGCGGAATTAGAGGACGGCCCGTCCGAAATTGGTACTCGCACGACTGGCTTCGAGGCCGTTGGTTGCTCGTCGACATCCATCGCAATACGCTCATTCGTCGCCAATGCCCTGACTTTGGCCTCCACTCTTGGCGCTACCCAGGTTCCGGGCGCGGTGACAATCCCAAGCGAGACCCAAGCAGTCTCGGTCTTAGCCTTTGCTCTTTCCTGCACTTGCACCATTGGTGGCGGCTTGTCCTTGGTCAGGTCCACTGATTCACCCGTCGGAAATATGTACATCATCCCGGATGCGCAAACAAGCCCTTTGTCCATATCCCGAGTGAGATCCTCACAAACTGACTTCCAGTGCCCTCTCTCCCCACAATATGAACATCGCGGAAACCCGTACGATCCGGATGATCCGCTAGGGGGCTGGAACCCCTCCGCCATGTGAGGCGGCACCGCGCGCGGTTGAGAAGGAGCCGCCGGAAACGGTGCGACTGCCGGAGCTGTCGGAGCCGGTGTCCAGTTGAGGAAAACCCTTATGTCCCGCAGAATCTCCGTTATCTCCCCAACTGATGGTCCCTGAGACTGCTGGGAAAGTCCGGCATGAGAGGGCACCGGCGGCCGCGCGGCCAAAGTTTGGTCGGGGGCCGGCGCCGAGATCGTGACCAATTTCTTGGAGGAAGACGGGTACGTTCGTGCCGTATCCGCGATGAGCTCATCCAAATCAATTTCGCTTTCCACGGCTTGACGGATAACCAAAAGATCGGGGAGAATTGCGACACTCCCATCCAGCGACCTCTTAACCAGGCCGTGGTCGTACAGGTATTGTTGCACTCTGGAACAGTGCTGGGGTGCGAGGCCCCCCAGAAACGCCCGCTTCATGGCACCTGTCTGACCCGCAACGACCTCATTCTTTGCAAGGTACCCGTAGATTCGCTCGAACCTTGACATATATTCCACTAATCCTTTGCGCGATTGCACCCCGCCATTCTCGATTGCCTCCTCCGCCGCTCAATTGAAGTCGCTTTCCCAAAACCGGGGTTCTCGCTTTCCCCACCTCGCCAACATCTCGCTTTTCAACTTCCCCCAGTCTTGCCTCTTGTATCCAACCATTTCTTCCACGTCCCGCAGCTTTTCCTCCTCGGTAATGAACAGCACGATAGTCCGAACCTTATCCGCGCCCAACGCGCCCTCCGAGTCCGCGATCCCTTCGAACCTAGAAAGGAACCGCTCGACATCCGAGGTACTGAACCAAAGATGAGGGAAATCCCTCGGCCTCAACCAAACGCGGCAAGGGGCCTCTACCGCCATGTCCAACGACCCTTCCGAGGGAGGAGCAAACCCACTAACTCTAGGAGCATGAGCGGACGGCGGCGGAGGGGGTTGAGCAGCAGAGACGGGAGTCGGGCGTGGAGGGTAGGGAAGGGGAGCATTGGATCCCGGAGCGGTTGTCGGTAGCATTCTGCGTAATCTTCAAGAGACTGAGAACGGATCGAAATTTCCCGGCCAGACCCCCAGATGTGGAAACTTTAGAGGTTATCCCTCACGAAGTTGTCCCTAGTTACGGGATCGATGGTTCTAGCGTCTGTAAGACCGAGAATGCTTCCTTTCCTTTCCTCCGAGAGAGAGAGAGAGAGAGAGAGAGAGAGAGTGATATGCTCCCCCTTACAACCCGGAGTCGAGGGGAAGGGTATTTGAGCCCTCCCCCTCAACCCTAGCCTAAGCACAAGCACAAAGACAGACTGGCAACCATGAAGAAGGAACCCTAGACCCAGAACCCTGACCCATCCCCAAACCCATACCCATACCCTATCCCCGCCAGCTCGCCTGCCATTACGCGCATCCGGTTTGTCTTTTCGTGGCGCGGCCCTCCGCCGCGCGATACCCAAAGTTCACCGCGCTTGCGCGCATCCACCTGGCGCGCCGTCGTGGATTTCCCGTCCCGTGGCCAGCCCGCGCTTGCGCGCGGCTGCCCACGCATATAGCCCCGCTGTCGCCCCGCTTTTTCCTCCCCCGACTAGCCGTTCCAAGAACCTGGTCGGCCCAGCTCCATCCATGAGTTGGACATCCAAGCGGGTCGCGGCCCACCTCCCTTAGTCAGGCCCGGCCCGCAGTCGCGTGCTTGATCCCTCCGCGCCCACTGCTGAGCCCACAGCGGCTACTGCTGAGCCCGCAGCGGCTACTGCTGAGCCCGCAGCGGCTACTGCTGAGGACCGGCGCACCCCCACTGCTGAGCCTAACCTACCAGATGCTGAGCGCGCAGGCCGCGACGCAGTCCCCGACCCAAGGCTATATAATGACACCACACCGCTGCACGGCTTGCGTATGTTGGGATCTGAGGTACTGCAATCTGAGCCTGCGGAGGGATTGTAGGCGGGCCTGATTGCTGGAGAGCTATCAGTTGGTTGATTTGTCCCGCCATAGTCTACATTTGAGCGTTGCGTTCTTTGTCGGCTTCGAGGCAATCTTTCTCCGTTCAAATCAAGACCCGGATTAGGCTTATTAAGTTCCTGTTCATTAGGATCTCACCGTTGGCGTTATAATTCAATGGGTCTTCAATTAGTTGAGACATGAATAACAATAATCCACTAGCTCCACTGGCATTTGGGGGCAGAGTTTCTGGGGCCTGGCATGCGTCGCCTTTGATGTCCATCTCAACAATTGAAGATCCTATTCTTATTGGTGGGTCGGGGGGGGCGAAGGGAGGGCATATAGCCACAAGGAGAGAGAGTGGAAAAGGGGGATCAGGTCACTTTTTGTTGAGGAAGGAATATTGAAGAAGGAGATTGGGGGTTTTGGGGGTTAGAAGATGAGGTTGTGGTACGGACGATGATCCTTACTTAGGGTATTGGGGCCTGATTCAATGACAGATTGAGGCTTTTTGTCTTATCTTTTATGCTTCTGTTAAGATTACTTTTTTTCCTTTTAATTTATTTATTTTTAATTAAGCTTTTCCCAAGGTAAAGTAGAAGTGAAACCCATTTATATTACCCTTGTCTAATAATACCTACATCTTGTTTCACTAGTTATTCTATCTAGTCTAGATAAAGAGGAAACTAGTTAGACTAGTACTTGGAAGGCCTTTAAATGTGGACTCCTAGCTACATTATACAATATTGAATTTAAATCACAAGTATATTTGAATGATTCTTGGAGGGTGGATCTATTATTATTACTTCATGAGATTAGACACTCAACTATTAATCACCAATTTATCATCATTCAATATTTTTCCATATTATGGCAGAAGATAGTAATCTTAGAGCATCTCCGGCAGCATTGGTAAAATAGAAATGCTTATTTTGAGTTTACTAACCCATCTGCTGCGCCATCCAGCAGTGTTGGTAAAACCAAATGTAAATGAGATTTCACTTATGTGAAACCCATCACCTGCCCCATCCAAATGGGACAATGGGGAGAGGGCAAGAGTGCACTTCCAAGGCAGGAGTATTATTTCCAGGTTTCATGGTTGGTAAACTGTTCCAGATCTAGCAATGCAAGAGACCATTTTACCAATGCATGTAAAATAGAAACTGCATAGCAAAACTCCTGGAGATGCTCTTACAATTTATGATCAACTTCTAGTTTATAATACTCTTTTTCTCTTTTCTTTTTTTCTTTCTCACTATCCATTTTCAATTATATCTTTTGCATAAAATTTGAATTTGTGCACCTCTCCTATCATTAGGCTCAGAAGTTTTAGCCACAATTTAGTCTACATCACTGTATTTGTCTAAAAGTGTTGAATACTGTGGCTGTCAGCCATGAGACATATACAGCTGTCCAATTGTCTGTAAAACTCATATGTCTACTTATTATAGTGGTTGAGGAATTTCTCTGTTATCTTCCTTCAGAGAACTCAGGTTGTGGGTTTAAGCCCTCATTGAGCCACTTGATCAACAGTATTGATTATTTTATAACCTTATAAAACATTATATAATTATATTTTTATTGTATGTTTTTATCAACAGAAATCATCACATAGAACATTGATAATTTATATGATAATTTATGGAAGATATTATAACTTTTTTCTGGTTTATAACACTCTGGAAGCTTCCAATTGGATGCACAATGAATTTCCACAAAGATCTCCCTCTGTGGAAATAATATTCTTTAATAATTTCCATCTACCATGACACATATATGGGTAAATTATTATTAATTTTCTATTTACTCTCCTTCCAACCTATAGGTAAATTTAAGGAACACAAGCATGCTGGAAAAGCGTAAATACAAAGAACTTTGAAATCAAATGATGTAAATGAACTCTGTAGGATTAATTACCCAGAGTGTACACACTTATGTAAGTGAATTTACAGCTGCTATTATGGTTTTAAACCTTTTAACACATGCCTAGATGGATCTATTTAGAGTTATGTAAGGAGATATGCTGATTCTGAGACCTTTAGAGCGTCCTAAAGAAGAAGAATAAGTTGTTTGGGTAAATTACCTTTCCTTTCAAGCTTCTAGACAAAAAAGTTACAAACTTACATTGAAAATATGCCCCAATAATGTGTTTTTACCGTTGTGGAAAGAATAAAGGTTATCCCCCTATATTCGTCCCAAGGTTCGGAAGTTAACGGTTCCCTGCGTTTGAAAGGAGATGAGGATGTCCAAAGTCGCACTTAAATGAGGAATAGAAATAAGGAGATAAAGAGATAAAGAAAAGTAGAGAGAGAGAGAGAAATCGCCAATCCTTCAATCCTAAGAACTTTCCACCTGGATGTGTATCCGGTATGAGTTCCTTTAATCTCCTGGTGAGATGAGTGATCCAATCAAATGATGTGATGTGATTCTTCCTCCTGCGCATCCATGCATCCATGCCTCCTCTAACCCGGAGTTGGGAGTGAGGATAAGTCCTCCCCCTCAACCCTAACCTAAGTACACGCGCAAATGACAGTATGACAAAGAAACAGAAAACAATCCCAAAACAGAAACCCTAGCCTCCTCTCCCCACCTCATCCACACCAAAACTCCCCCCGTTGTCCGTACGCCGTTCTGTCCATCCAGTTCATCCTTCTCATGACGCGGTCCTTGCACCGCGCCCTACTCGGAGCCCCCCGCGCCTGTCTGTATCCGTTTGTCTGCGCCTGTTGTGGGTGTTTGGTAATATCCGGCATGATCCGCACGCTTGCGCGCGCGCTCCATCCGTTCCTTCATAGCCCACGGATTGCTCCGCCCCTACGTATCCAAACCGGCGCGCCCACAAACCTAGTTGAGCGCACTACCTTCCAAATCCAATCTCCGGGGCGGATTGCCGCCCACGCCGCATTCAATGCTGAGCCCGACCCGTCCACCAGGTGCGGAGCCAAACAACGGCTGCTGCTGATCCAGCAGCTGCCGCTGCTGAGCACTCCGCATACCCTAATGCTGAGCCCGCTTGCCTCCAATGCTGAGCCCGCTTGCCTCCAATGCTGAGCGCGCAGCCGCAACGCAGTCCCCAATCTGTGTCTATAAATTGACACCACATCCCCCCCCAACTTGATTTCTGTCCCCAGAAGTTTCCCATTGCTTCACCCTAATACCACCCCCGCTACTTCCACTCCACCCCCACCACTCCCACTACCACCTTCCCCGTCCTCCTTCTGCATCTTGCCAATATGCTCCCATGCGAGTTCTGCTCCCGGAAAAGGCACACGTGTTTGATCTTCCCCGGTTGATGTGCCTGTGTTGCTTGCCGTCGCGGCCATTGTCGCTGCTCGCTTAGCAACAGCATCCCTTGAGCTCCCCCCCAATCCAGCTCTCGTCCCAGGCCGCGCAAGAGGGCTCTTCCAGACTTGTTCGTAGTTTTGGACGACAACTCAATCTCGGAAGGCTTGTGGACACCCCCCGGTTCACCTTCATCCCACCGCCCCCAAGCTCCGTCCCCCACCACCTTGCACGTGAGCCGCAACTTGGCATCACCTCTCTGCCGGGCCGGACCTCCGCAACGGGGCAAATACAAAACCTCGGAGGAATGGTGTGCGGCAACCCGCACTTGGGCCGCCGCTGTTGGCGTGAACCAAACGGTACCGGACCCAAGACTCTCTGGAAGACCCACGGCCGCGCCAGCACCCCCTCCTCCTCCTCCACAACCGCCAACACCGCCCGCGCCACCAGCGGCCTTGGATGAGAGGCCTACAACCCCCAACGCCCCTCCGCCTCCGTCACCTATAGTCGTCCCGTCATCACCTCCAGCTGGTCCGAGCCCCCCTGTTGGTTCCCCGGGAGCCCCATCTCCACCGGCCGCTCCTCCAGCCAGCCCTCCCAAGATCCCAGAGATTCCAATCATAATGGCGCTTCCGGCGGCCTGCTTCAAGGCTTTCGCGGAAAGGTCAACCGCAATGCTCCTGAATTTCCTTGTGATCCCCAGCGCACAATCCTTGGAATCCCGGCGCAAACTCCTGGTGTCTTTCCGGGCTTTACTGGCGGCCTTGAGGGCGGACATGGAGGAAATGATGAAGATGGCTTAGGCGCATTGCCCCCCCTTTTCCCCTTCTCCCTTTCCTCTACTTCTTCTCTTCTTGTTTTTGTACCGCGCTTCCCTTTCCATTAAGAAAATACATGTGTTGGCGCAAGGTCCTAACCTTCTGAGAAAAAGTGCGCAACCGCGCTTTGTGAGAGTGAGCTTGAGATTGAGTCCGCGCCCGCGCGCTTGCTTTGTGAGCCACCGTAAGTGACTAGCCGTTCCAAAAGAGGCACCTGGACCGCCCCAGACAAACTGCCACACAGTTCCCCATACCCTTCCTGTAACAAACACAACAACCAAAACACCAGCGTGCCCACCGTAAGGGAAGAGAGAGAGAGAGTAAGAGAACGGACATTCTGGGGTGTCTAGTTGTCCTGGCTGTGAACCGGCTAGAGAACCCCCTCACCAAATCAAGATTATTCTCATACCAGCCAACCATCCTTGAGATATCCTGAGAGAAAGAAAAAGAGAAAAAGAAACCAACAGAGAAGAAAAATAGAAAAGAACACCCTTTTTTTTGCGCAACGCCCGTAGACCGCCCACAAATCACTCTTTGTCCCGCTTCCCCCATCTGCAGGATTGCCCACGCTTCCCGGTTCCGCGGGGATTGTCCTTGCGTTTACGGATCCAGCTTTGTGCTGCACCCGCGTTTCCTGCAAAAACCCCAAGCCAGCAAAGACCCCACAATCCAGATAAGAAAGAAACATAGAGAAACAAACATTCTGGGGTGTCTAGTTGTTCCGGCTGTGAACCGGCTAGAGCACCCCCTCACCAAATCAAAACTTATCCCCTACCCCCTCTACCTCCCCCCCCAACTTGGCCACTGTCCCCAGCTGGTCGCAACCGCCGCGTCCAGTTCCTCCTCATACTCTGACACTCTCCTCCGCTTTCCCTGCCCGTGATTGTAGATAGTTGTCTCGAACCTCCCGCCGGACAAATCCTCCACCGTCAACGCCTACGTTCCCGTCCACGGATTGAAAACCATTTGTGCTTGAAACCCAAACATGAACGGCCTTCCCAAAATCACATCCCCACAATCAACTGAAAGAAAAGAAAGAGGCCTGCGGACCCTTGTGACCTCAACCTCCTCCTCCTTGACTACTCCATCCACACAACACTCCCCTCCGTTAAGCGCGCGGAGAACCATTGCGCATTTCCGCCAAACCAACCCCAAATCATCCACCATCCGCAATGGCAGCAGGTTCACCATTGAACCGCTGTCCACCAAAGCCCACACCTTCCTTCCCGCTATGACCATTGGAACATAAGCAAGTGGAGTCAAAACTGATTTCAACTCGCACTCCCCGCGCGACATGAGCCCGCTGCACCGTCTGAGGTACCCGGCCCTGACCGCAATCCCGCAATGCCTGAACCATCTCGTCCACCACCACCGGAGACACGGCCGCCAGTTCCCGCAAGGTCAGCGGAAACGGAGTCTCGTTACCCATCACCCTTCGCACAATGTCTGCCGCTTTCTTCTTCCCTACAGGGTTTGCTGCCGGTGCCTTGGTTCCGGGCACGCGCGCGGCCGGTCTCGGAACAGCCAACAGGGGTTACTCCTTTGCGTCCACCTCCATTTTATTGGAGACCGCCACCTTTTCTTCCGTTGCCACTACCCTTACCTCAGCTTCCACCCGAGGTGGTTGCCACAATCCGGGACCGGTAACAATGCCCAGTGACGCTTGCACCATTGTTCCTGCCTCCTGACCCCTTGTGCGCACTTGCTGCATTGTGGTCGGCTGGCTTGGCTCCATCGGAATCTGTTTGCCCGTTGGAAACATGTACCCCATCCCCGCCGTTCAAACCAATCCCGCGCTGAGATCCTTTGTAAGCTCCTCGCACGCCAATCGCCAATGACTGTTTGCCCCGCAGTACAAGCACCCCCTTGGCACAAAGGTGCCGGGCGGCCAAAACCCTTCCACCATGTGAGGTGGAGGCCCTCGCAGCTGCTGCTGGCCCATACGGCTCATGCAGATCTTCAGATCCTTCATTAGTTCCGTCAATTTGCTTACCGGAGGGGCGGGCGCGGGTTGAGGAACCAGAACACGCGTGGAAGTAGGTGGAACTGGGGCTGGAAATTGCGCCGGAGCCGGGACCTGGGGGGCGGATTTCTTTGGTCCCGCTGGCAAGGACTTAGCGGTGTCCTTGATAAGCTCCTCTAAGTCAAGCTCACTCTCCACAGCCCGGCAAATGACAGCCAACTCCGGAAGGAGCGCAATGCTCCCATCCAATGACCGCTTTACCAAGTTGTGATTGTAAAGATGCCACTGCACCCTTGCCCAGAGTTGAGCGCCTAAACCGCCCAGAAACGCGCGTTTCATGGCCCCTGTCTGTCCCGCCACCACCTTGTTCTTTGACAAGTACCAATAGATCCAATCAAACGTCAAGGTGTACTCCCCCAGCTCCACCCGTGTTCTGACCCCTCCGCGCGCGCTCACCTCCGAGGCCACGCGGTTGAAATCACTCTCCCGGAATCGAGGTTTGCGCCTACCCCCCCGCGTTAGGATCTCCGCCTTCAGTTTTGGCCAATCTTGATTCTTGTAGCCTTCCATTTCCTCCACATCCCGGAGCTTCTCTTTGTCCATAATGAACAGAACAACAAGCCGGGCCTTATCAGCATCTGACGCACCTTCTGCATCTGCAATAACTTTGTATCTCAAGATAAATTTCTCCACATCCGCGGTGTTGAATTGGATGTGAGGGTAGTCGCGCGGCCTGATGCGAACCGGACAAGTGGGTTCATGGTCACTGGAGACCAATGAGGGAATGGCCTAGCTTGTCCTGGGTCAAGCGGAGGGAGGGGGAGGAGGAGGGATGGAAGACAAGAGTGGGGTCTGAGTAGCGGACCCGGAGACAGAAGGAGAAGAAGAAGAAGAAGAAGGAGCGACTTTAGGGAGGTATGAATAGGACATCGCGCCCAGTTACCTTCAAAAGACAAGAAACGGAAGGTTATTTCCCGGCCAGACCCCCAGATGTGGAAAGAATAAAGGTTATCCCCCTATATTTGTCCCAAGGTTTGGAAGTTAACAGCTCCCTGTGTTTGAAAGGAGATGAGGATGTCTGAAGTTGCACTTAAATGAGGAATAGAAATAAGGAGATAAAGAGATAAAGAAAAGTAGAGAGAGAGAGAGAAATTGCCAATCCTTCAATCCTAAGAACTTTCCACCTGGATGTGTATCCGGTATGAGTTCCTTTAATCTCCTGGTGAGATGAGTGATCCAATCCGATGATGTGATGTGATTCTTCCTCCTCCGCATCCATGAATCCATGCCTCCTCTAACCTGGAGTTGGGAGTGAGGATAAGTCCTCCCCCTCAACCCTAACCTAAGTACATGCGCAAATGACAGTATGACAAAGAAACAGAAAACAATCCCAAAACAGAAACCCTAGCCTCCTCTCCCCACCTCCTCCATACCAAACTCCCCCCGTTTTCCGTACGCCGTTACATCCATCCGGTTCATCCTTCTCATGACGCGGTCCTCACACCGCGCCTGTCTGTATCCGTTTGTCTGCACCCGTTGTGGGTGTTCGGTAATATCAGGCATGATCCGCGCGCTTGCGCGCGCGCTCCATCTGTTCCTTCATAGCCCGCGGATTGCTCCGCCCCTACGTATCCAAACCGGCGCGCCCGCAAACCTAGTCAAGCGCACTACCTTCCGAATCTGATCTCTGGGGTGGATTGCCGCCCACGCCGCATTCAATGCTGAGCACAACCCGTCCACCAGGTGCGGAGCCAAACAATGGCTGCTGCTGAGCACTCCGCATACCCTAATGCTGAGCCCGCTTGCCTCCAATGCTGAGCGCGCAGCCGTGACGCAGTCCCCAATCCGTGTCTATAAATTGACACCACACCGTTAATCATTGGGGAAGATTACATGGGGCTCTGAGCCACTGGAGACAAAATCAAGGAAAGTGGTTTACTTCCTTGATGATCCCCTGAGTACCCTGAGGACCCCTTTTAGCATAAAACAGGAGGTTCTTGCCCCTGTTAGACCTTTTCCTCATTGTAGTATTATATACAATATTGTAGAAGTTAAAAAGCCCATTAAACTTAATCTCAAGAAGAAGATTGACTGGGGCCTTTTCATTTAACATCACATCAACCAAAAAATCCAACAAACAACTCCAAATTTGAGTCCAATTTCCTTTTTGGAGTTGTAGCCCTCTCTGGCTACTATAAAGGTTGTAAACTTCCAGTTGTAAGCTAATCTCCTTTGAGATTTATTAATTAAAGCTAGGCCCCTTACCTTTTAAAAAGGGTTTTAAGGTGTGGCTATTGTACTCATAATACATCATTATTATTCAAGTTTGTATGTTTTAAGCTATTTTTAAGGTTATTTCAGTCATTAAAGCTGATTTAATTCAACTTTTGTCTTAGTTTGCAGGTATAAACACAGCCCTTGTGTGCAATAGAGGTTATAAATCTGACAATTGGGGGCCTCATCAAATTTTAGACCCTTAGAATAAGTTCTGTTTACTTAAAGCAAGTATATTTAGAGTAGTTTTATCAGTCATCTTACCAACTAGTTACATTTTTGAAAAAAAAATAGAATTTTTTTTTCAAAAAAACTGATTTTTTGAACTCTGACAATTCTGTGAAGGTACACAAAAGTTATATTGGGTGAGTCATACATCCAAAAAACTCAAAAATATTGATCAATAAACCTTATTTTAATCAATTTGTTAAAAAAAAAAAGAAAGAAAAAATGACAATAAGAATTAATAAAATAAAAATTACTGAGTTTTTTTTTTAAAAAAAAATCCTTGTAAAAAGTATAGTGGGGTATTATATCTCCAAAAATCCAAATAGTCAGCGGTTTCAAAGTTACAAAATTAGCAATTTAGCCCGACTATTCATTATAGACGGAAAGAACCTGAAAAGGCAGAGCATAAAGTTGGTAGACAATCAATAAAGCTTGATCAATAGGCAATCTCAACAAAGAGATTATGAGCTCAAATAGGCATTCTCAACAAAGAGCTTATGAGCTCAAATAGGCAATCTCAACAAAGAGCTTATGAGCTCAAAACAAGTCAATCATTTTACAACCTTATAAAACATTACATAATTATATTTTTATAGTATGTTTTTATCAACAGAAATCATCACATAGAACATTGATAATTTATCCTTATAAAACATTACATAATTATATTTTTATAGTATGTTTTTATCAACAGAAATCATCACATAGAACATTGATAATTTATATGATAATTTATGGAAGATATTATAACTTTTTTCTGGTTTATAAAAATCTGGAAGCTTCCAATTGAATGCACAATGAATTTCCATAAAAATCTCCCTCTGTGGAAATAATATTCTTTAATAATTTCCATCTACCATGACACATATATGGGTAAATTATTATTAACTTTCTATTTACTCTCCTTCCAGCCTGTAGGTAAATTTAAGGAATGCAAGCATTCTGGAAAAGTGTAAATACAAAGAACTTTAAAATAAAATGATGTATATGAACTCTGTAGGATTAATTACCCAGAGTGTACACACTTATGTAAGTGAATTTACAGCTACTATTATGGTTTTAAACCTTTTAACACATGCCTAGATGGATCTATTTAGAGTTATGTAAGGGGATATGCTGATTCTGAGACCTTTAGAGCTCCCTAAAGAAGTAGAATAAGTTGTTTGGGTAAATTACCTTTCCTTTCAAGCTTCTAGACAAAAAATTTACAAACTTACATTGAAAATATGCCCCAATAAATGTGTTTTTACCATTAATCATTGGGGAAGATTACATGGGGCTCTGAGCCACTGGAGACGAAATCAAGGAAAGTGGTTTACTCCCTTGATGATCCCCTGAGTACCCTGAGGACCCCTTTTAGCATAAAAAAGGAGGTTCTTGCCCCTGTTAGACCTTTTCCTCATTGTAGTATTATATAAGATATTGTAGAAGTTAACAAGCCCATTAAACTTAATCTCAAGAAGAAGATTGACTGGGGACTTTTAATTTAACATCACCTAAACCAAAAAATCCAAAGAACAACTCCAAATTTGAGTCCAATGTCCTTTTTGGAGTTGTAGCCCTCTCTGGCTACTATAAAGGGTGAAAACTTCCAGGTGTAAGCAAATCTCCTTTGAGATTTATTAATTAAAGCTAGGCCCCTCACCTTTTAAAAAGGGTTTTAAGGTGTGGCTAATTTACTCATAATACATCAGTATTATTTAAGTTTGTATGGTTTAAGATATTGCTCAAGTTATTTAAGTCATTGAAGCTGATTTAATTCAACTTTTGTCTTAATTTGTAGATAAAACCACAGCCCTTGTGTGCAATAGAGGTTATAACTCTGACAGTGGCATACAAGATTACGTCAGCTCATGATTTCACAGATGATGTTTCAGAACACAAGTATGTCACATACCTTTGTAGATAGACTATAAACCTTTCCCACCACCAATCCTGATCCCCCCTCTCCTCCTTGGCAATTATGGGGATTGGGAACTGACCTCAAGGTTGTGGACATTGCATTCTGGGGTTGTGGACACCTAAGCAGATAATCCTCCCCCTCTCCTCCTTTCCAAGTTTGGAAATTGGACACTGAGATCAAGATTTCCGCCATCACATAGTGGGGTTGTAAACAGGTTGTGGACAGAGTTTAAAACCTATTTTGATGGAATAAAACTGATTTAAAAGTAAAAAATAATCCACCAGGAGAATAAAAATTAACAGTTTAAAAGCTAGCTTACTTTCACACTCCAAGGTTAAGGGTTATTGTCTCCCCCACTTTGACATATCCTTTTCCTCAGGAACATCTACCTCAGTCCATAAAGCGTGACAAAAATAAAGCACAACATCAATGTTGCCTTATGCTTACCACCTCTGGCTTGCATAACAACCTTCTAATATCAGCAAATGACTCAGTAGATACTTGTGAATCTTGCAGTTAACTCTAATACTGGTCAACCATCCATTTGAGCTTTACTCTTTTACCCTGGGTATCATTGACCCTTGGACTTCCATTCTTGGTCACGCACTCATACTAGTTCCCACTCAAGCCTAAATAGCCACATCAACTGTATAGTTTGCAAATAGACTATTCCCTTACCCTGCATAAGCTAAATCTGCACATTTGAATTTTTCTCGTATTTCATGCCTTCCTGTCTCATCCATTAAATTCTTGTACACTAATACTCTATTATCTTGCAACTAGGCTACAGCCTAGGAGAAAACTTTACTTTTATTTCATTTTACCATTCCATTCATTTCATTCATTGCCTCATTGCTCTCTAGCTTTAGTTGGCCATCCATTGGGTTGTATCTAGTAATCTTTGGATTACCTTATACAGGCTGTGTTGCCTGCCTGAAGATTGTCTCCTCAGTTAGTTAATTTCATACATTCTTGCATTTTGATAAAACCAGTCATCACATTGGGCTTGGCTTTAGTTCCTCTCCATTGGAACACTTTCTTCCTCGCGCTGTTTTTTGAGCCACCAAATCCAAAGTTTGCACTTTTCAGTTAGCCTTGCTACCTTGCATTGTCCCTTGCACTCAGCCTCTCCCTTTGTTCTCACAATCATTTAAGATTTCCCTATAGTACATGGGGTGGTTGTTGTGGTGACCAATCCGGGACACCTCAAGTATTATGGAAATTTTTGAATTTTTTTTTACATCCCCTTATCCATCAATAACTCTTTAAAAAAGAAAGGTAATCTCTTGTGTCTCTATGGGTTCCAACTCATTCCCCACTACCCCAACTCTTCCCTGTCCTAGTGGTCTAGGCAGGTCTTTCCTGGTCACCCAATCCTTTCCTCCTCTGTTCAAATCCCCCCTCTTGCACACGTCTTAGCCTGACTTTTTTTTGGCCAAGCGCGCGCGGGTGGCCATCCTCTTCCTCATCAAATCATCATCCACATCCAACCCCATCATTTCCGGCGGTCAAAGGCAAAGACAGTTGCCTTGCAACTTGCTGACGCTTGTCAGCCACCAATTAGCGGCATTGGCATTGGCAAAAACAACACAGATTGCTGCCATTGACCAATGTGGTGACCAACTCTGGACAACCTGGAACAGATGCGGAAAATTCAATTTTTTTTCTACAATTCTTTTATTTAGGTGTCATTTATCTGAAAAAAAAAAAAAAATTGGAATTTTTTTTGTATTGGTATCACTCCAATTTCCTCATCCTACCAAGCATTCCTCTGTCCCAGTGGTCTAGGACAGGCCTCTCTTGGTCTCATCACCTAGGCATTGCGTTCAATTCCTTCTCTCTTTGTTCCCCCTTTCCTTTTGGCCAAACATGCGGGCCAAGACCCCAAGTCACTTGCTCATCATCACTCACAACCATTTCCTCAACAATTCTATCAACCTCAGGCTCATCATCATCTATTGTCTACCTCACTCCCATCCAAATCCACATCCACCATTCCCACAAAATCATCTCAACGAGCCGATAGCCCCAGGAGTAGTAGCAGTCCATCTCCCAATTCACCCCAGGATTATCCTAACTCAATCACTACCCCCTTCAACTCCTATCCACAGAGGCCCCCAAGCCGGACTCAATAATCCTCTATCAACCATCCTCCAGATCAGTATTGTCATCAGAATCAGAATTGACCATCTCAAGCTCCTCAGAATGGCTTGAGTTGTGAGTTTCAAGAGGTCATCATCTAATTCAAACAAGAACAAGACAGGAGTAAAACACTCTCAAAGGAGTTCAAGAGTTGGACTGTTGATCTTTTCCAACCGTCCACAATTGTTATTGTTGTCAGAGAGCTGCTGCCATCAAGTAATTGCTTCACGTCTTTCACCCAGTCCAGCTTTTTATTGAGTCCCTGATTGTCCTTTGGTCTCTCTCCCTCCTCCAATATCACCCTCCCACAATGACAACCAACAACCAACAACTTGTCCTCTTCCAAGCCCATCGGACCGTTGCCAATCACCTCCTTACTCAAACACAATCACACTCACTCTCACCCTCAGCCCAACCCTCAACGTTGGTCAATCTCCACCAGTTTGTTCCAAGAGCAAATCCATCAACAGAATTTGAAATCCGCTTGAGACTTAAAATCTGCCCCAGCTGCAGCCGTCAAGCCCAGTGGATTTTCTTGTTGGATCTCCCGCCCCAATCATCTCCACCCAAGGCCTCCTCCTCCTCACCTGCGACTCTCCTGCCCATGCCCATGAGCCTGTTGGCGCGGCTCCTCACCTGCAACTCTCCTGCCTGTGCCCATCATTGGGATGGGCTGGTGTCTCTCCATCCCCACTAATCCATGATCCTGTCCATTATTTCAATTTTATTTGATTTTTTGTTTTCTCATCAGTTTCTCTTTTTTTCTCATGTCCAGTAAAAAAAAAAAAAAAAAAAAAAAAATAATTTCCCCTCTATCTGTAGTATCACTTGTACATAGTCTAACAGGGCCTCCTGCCCATATAAGGAGGGGCTCTCCCCTGCCTTTTGGCATGGAGGGGATGTATCTTATGGCATCCTACAAGAGAAATATCATCATTATCATCCTGAAGAAAATCATCTGTGGGGTCTCATTCCCCTTTATCTGAGACTAAATTCTGGGTATATCCATGATTTCCCCTTGATCTTTGAGCCTCCATACTCAAATCCTGATCCTTGATCTTTATCACCAACCAATAGCCTTGCTGGTTGAAGAAGAATTCAACTGATTGAATTCTTGAGTGTGTTACACCACTCCTGATCCCTTTATCCGACCATACTGGTCCTGAACATCCTTTGGGTATCTTTCCGGAACCAGTCACATTTGACTGAAGAGGTTTTATTAAGCTTAAAACCTGGAGTGTTAAACCTCCCTTTATTTCTTTTGAAGTTGAATTCCACCACGCTACTCTTGAGTCCCTTGAGAAGTGTTGGGTTATTCTTGTTTGAATCAGTTATTGTTTTGCTTCTAGAGCTTCATCAAACAATTAGCTTTGTCTTGTGCAGCCACCTGCAGTTATCTGGTACCCTTCAAGCGCTTGATTGCAGAGAGTTGGGCAGGTTCATTGAGAACCTGGAGGTTGGTTGGGATTGAGTTGATCTTTCCTAATCTCCTGCCAACAACCAGAGTTATTAGCTTGTGGGCCTTTTTACTTACAACTGCCTTGTTCCATTGAACTCTGAAAAAAACTTTGACTTATTTTGTTAAAGTCTTTCCCTGCACCATCTTGCCTCAGATAGTGTTGTTTCCATTGCTACCAAATATTCCCAAACTCATCCCTTACATTGATTCCTTATTTACAAGTTCCTGGACCTTGATTCCGGTTACATTTAAATATTATTGTAACTCTGAGGAGGGCAGCCTAAACAGCACCTTTCCCCTCCACAGAACTACCTGCGGCTTAGCAATGTTTGGAGTTTTACATTTGGTCCCCCGGGCCTGGATTGAACCAGCAACCTTGGGATTTACAGTCCCAACAAGGTTTGGAATCAAAATTTGAAATCCAATCTTTTTCCTTTTCTTCTCTGTTTCTCTCTCACATCTGATACGTGGAGGCAACTTATCCTAGAAGTAATTCCTCCCAATTTGTGCACCATCCGGGCAAGTTACTTGTTGTTTTTTGTGAAACCCTACTCCTGCCACACTCGTGAGCCACTTTGAAAATCTGCTCTTTGGATCCTCTAGGAATTCTTTTACTCAAAATGGCATCTACTGGTACCCCAACCACCTCTGCTTGATCAAAGATGGTCAAGATCAAACCTCAGAACAAGAAATTAGGGTTCAATGGGTTAAATTTTGAATGGTTCTTGGACTCTTACAAAATGGCTGCTGAAGTGGATGGAGCAAGCAAATACAATATGGCCTATCAGTTACAATTCTTTATCTCTTCTGATGAAGTTATGGAAGTAATTGAGTTGTTCAAAGGATTCAAAGCCCATGACTGGATGCTTCTGCGGGAAGCAATGTTGGCATATTGGGGTAAACTAGATTTAGCTTGGTTTACTTTGCAGGACTTGGATGCTCTTGTATCTCAATGGATCTCAAATGGTGGTGTCTCTTCAGCCTCTGACTACCAGTCATTTAGGAAGTCTTGGGATTCTATCCAAAACTATCTTATCCAAAAATGATCACATTGATTTGGTGGAAAAAGTTTGAGCACAATTCTTCCAATCTTTTTCATTGGCTGTGCAGGAAAGGATTGAAGACAAATTGGTCAAATCTGGATCTATGATCACCACCAAGGATAATCAATTCAAAATCCGTGTTTTCCTTATCCTTAGGAGTATTGTGGATGAAGTCATGAAAGGTCAAACTGCTTCAAATTTCACAAAAACTAGAACCAATGAACCATTCCATGCTCCTTCTTTTAAAGAATCCAACAATATTATGATTATGATGATGGCAGATAAAAGACCTAAAGCAGATCCTAATTTTACTCAAGAATCTACTACTCTAGACAAAATAACTAAGATACTTCAAGCTTTTGAGAAAAAAATAGATCAAAAGATTTCTTCTCTTGTTACTCCTAAACCCTCTACTTCTGTCCCTAAACCTACCCTGGTCTGTTACTACTGTCAAAGGGAAGGCCATGGAGCTGGAAAATGCTTGGAACTCCAGAAGTATATAAAGGAAAAGTTGGTGGAGCAGAAGGGGAACAATTTCTTTCTTCCTAATGGTTCTCTGATCCCTTTCAATTATTCTTTCCCTATTTGTCATGTGGTGGCCTCTTATCAGCCCCCACCTCCAATGAAAGCATCCCTTGCTTCCTTCAATTTCCAATCTTCCTGTGGTACTCTTCAACCTTGGTACCCTCCAGCTATCTCTTCCTCCAGTCTTGCTGGGACTAATTATCAATCTGATCCAGCTAGGAAATGGCATGAGGAATCTAAACCTCAAAAATCCCCTTCCTTGACAACTTCAATTCTCCAAAAACCAGTCAAACATCAATCCTCACCTGAGGCTCCTGCCTCTGATGTGGAAGAAATGGAGGTGGAAAAGGAGCCACTCATGGAAAGGTTTCCAGATAACCCAGATCCTTCTCCTTCATCCAAGTCACCTCAACTTTCTGATACCATCTTAGTTCCTGCTTCACCTGAACTTCCTCCCTCCACCAAGCCCAAAGTTTGATTTGAAAGGGGAGTCTCAAAGGACCACCCCAATGTTGTGGAAGGATTATTAAAGAAAATTTATGATCTCAGAATTCCTGATCTATCTGTGGCTGAACTCCTATCAATCTCTCCATCTGTTGCTGAAGGAATGAAAAAATGGGTCTCTTGTCAATGTGTGGAGATTGGTCCTGACAAATTAAAGGTCTCCTCTGGCACTTTGATTGAGGACTCTGGCGGAACTAGTCCTTCTTCAGATTCCAATCTTTACTCCTGTCCTCTTGGTTTCCTCCCCTGTTATCTTGGTGACTCAGCTAAAACTGTTTCTCCTCTTGTGGACTCTGGATCTCAGCTCAACTTAATTTTGGATGCTATGGCCTGTAAAATCAAACTCAGTCCTAGGGTCAGCTTCAATTATGCAGTCTATGGGATAGGAAATCAATCTTGTGGGTATTGCTGAAGATGTTTCAGTCAGGATTGGTCAAAATATTGTTGGAACCTGTCATTTTTGGATCACTTGTTTGGAAGGACCTATGATCTTGGGACAACCTTTCTTGATGGACTTTGGTGCTACTATGATGTTTTCTGATCAAGTTGAGGGGAGAATACTTCTCCCTGATGCTGATGGTAGAAAGATTGAAGTTCCTCTCTGTTCTTTCGATTCTGGCTGTTGGGAAAGAGATTTTCCTGGTCATCCTTCTAAATCATCTTTAAAGGGGAAGCAGAAGGACAATTCCAATTCCTCTCATTTTTTAAGGGAATAGTTGATCCTACTAATAGTTTTAGTTCTTTTCAGCCTCAGAATTCAAATCTCATCCCTCAGGTTTATTTTTCATTCTTTTCATCTAAACTGGAAAATATTGAAAACCAAAAACATGTCAAAATAAAAAAAATCCAAAAATATTTATTTTCCTTCTTTCTCTGGATCTTTTGTGTCTTCTTTTCCTTGTCCTCTTAGATCTGATCAATCTTCTCTCATTTCTGGTTCAAATCTCTGCAATGAGTCTAAAATAGATCCTGATCTCAATTCTATTTTTGGTGGTTTTGGTATGGAGGAATATGGGCTTCAATGGAGGCAATTTGGGGTACAAGTAAGTCCTCCAAATTGTGCACTGCCAGGGAAAACTTCTACCATCATCTTTGAAACCCTAACTTGTGCCACCCATGTGAGCAACATATTATCTCCTGGTTCTCCCTTTATGGAAAAGGCACCCTTCAAGGATATTGCAGAACATTGGAAGTGGAAAATGTTGGAACTTGGACTCAGTTTTTGTGATCAAGTCTCACTGGTCAACTCTTGGAGGAAACAAGAACTTCTCTTGTTTGCCACCAAGTATAAGCCAGTTGCCAAGAAGGTCCAACCAGTCAACCAGCCTATGCCTCTCAACCTCAATCCTCCTCTTATGCGTCCTCCCTTATCTCACAATCCTTACTGTGGTCTTCCTCAATCTCTTACTGGTCCCTTTGTACCCAATGGTTGGGTCACTGAAGAATGTCTGAAGGTGGTCAACTTTGGTCCAGATGGATGCCTTCTTCCTGATGAGTTAAATTTGATAAAAAATGTCTTATCTCTAAGGAAAAAATCTATTGCTTTCTGTGAAGAAGAGAGAGGTCTCTTGAAAGAATCCTTTGGCCTCCATTATATCATCCCTGTAGTTGAACATGATCCTTGGAAAAAGAAGAAGATCCCTATCCCTGCTGCTAAAGTTGACAAATCTATCAAGTTGGTCCGTGAACAAGTTTGTACTGGCTTATATGAGCAGTCAACCTCTAGTTATTCCAGCCCTGTCTTCTGTGTCCTCAAGAGTAATGGTAAACTTAGAATAGTTCATGATCTCCAACCTCTTAACAAAGTTACTATTAAAGACTCTGGTATTCCTCCTGCTACCAAAGAATTTGATGAATTTTTCTCTGGGAGGGCTTGCTATGGTCTAGGGGACATTATGGGTGGCTATGACATACAATCTTTACATCCTATTTCTGGCCCTCTCACTACCTTTGATACTCCTCTTGGTTGATTTAAACTTACTCAATTGCCTCAAGGTGCCACCAATTTGGTTGCAGTCTATCAAGCTCAGATGATGTGGATCCTCCAGGATGAAATCCCTGATCATGCTGGTATATTTATTGACAATGGCGGAATTAAAGGTCCAGTTTCTGACTATGGTGATGAGCTCTTATCTTGGCATTCAGGAAGTTGTTGTTTTATCTGGGTATATGCTACTACTTTGGAAAGGATTCTGTTTCAAATCAAGGAATCTGGCCTGACAGTCTCTGGGTCCAAACTGGCTGCTTGTGTCCAGAAATTGTTGGTCATGTGGTCTGCAAGGAAGGAAGAAGGATGGCACCAGCCAAAGTCAACAAGATCATCTCTTGGCCTACTCCAATCAATCCCACTGAAGTTAGGGGATTCCTAGGTTTTGTCACTTATTTTTAGAATCTTTATCCCATCTTTATCAAAAATATGTGCACCCTTACGTTGTCTAACCAGGAAAGATGCTGAATGGATTTGGACCCAAGATTGTGAAAATTCTTTTCAGTTTCTCAAAATGATGGTTGGAAAAGACATAGTCTTGAAAAAGATTTCTTATGGACCTGAAGCTGGCAAGATCAAGCTGCCTGTTGATTCTAGTTATCAATCTGCTGGGGCTGTTGTTACTCAGGAAGATGAAAATGGTTGGGACTGTCCTGCTCTTCATGAATCTCTGCTATTTTCAGATGTAGAGTCTAGGTACTCTCAGCTCAAATTGGAACTTTGTGTTGTGGCTCAAATGATGAAGAAACTTCAAACCGTTCTCTGGAGCCAACATTTCAAACTAAAAGTTGATGCTCAATCCATCATTGAAATGATCAATGCTCCCAGCCTCACCAATGCTCCTATGACTTGTTGGGTGACCTTTATCCAGCTTTTTTCTTTTGATATTGTTCACAGGCCTGGGAAATAATTCACTATGCCTGATGTTTTATCTCAAAAACCTGTTGGAATTCTAGTCTTGTGATATGTGTTGCCTAATACTGGAGCGCAATCATTTTTCAAGCTTTATATTCTTTTTCCTATCATAAACTCTTGAGTGCTTAAGTTCAGTGTGTTCTTTATTCCATACTGGCTTGTTATAGATCTAGTGAAATCTTTATCTTAAATCTAAGTGGGTATCTCTCATCTTGCTCATGTGTGTTCTTGTCTAGTGACCTCTTTATATTGTGCTAGGTAGTCACAGTTCTAGTGGGTTCTTTATCTTGAATCCTTGATGCTATTCCCTGTCTAAATCCAGCCTGAAGTGGTCCTCCAAGTTGTTCAGACTCTAGTGGTTTGGTATTGAACATCTTCTATTCAATGTTGTCTCTTCCTTTCTACCACTTGTCAGCCTTGCTGTACTTAGTCTATTTGTAGTGCTGCCTGAACAAGTGAAATTCATCATCCGTTTGTACTCATCCTTGAAGCAGAGTGCCCCCTGGGACTCCCTGATCCGCTCCTCTTGGTGTCACAAGCCCATTCCTCCTCATCTCTTAAAACCTTTTGACCGGAGCCTTCAACTCAAACTTCAACATGGTTAAAAGCCAAAATGTTCCCCTGATTGTCTTAGTTTGATTCTCCACTGCATCTCACCTGCTGTCAACGGGATCTTGGTTGCACTTTTTATTAAAAATTGGCTGCAATCTGTTTACTGCCTCCACTCCTTCTGGCTTCTAGATCAATTGCTCTTATTTCTTGTCTGCTATCCCTCTTGAGCACATGGTCCTGCAATCTTGATCATCTCATTGTTTTAGTCTGGTTATCTTGTTCTCATTGCTTTTGTCTTTAGTCAAGTACCAATCTTGAGTCCACTTATCTTTACATGATCTCACTCGCATCCCTGCTATCTTTATCAATCAATCTCACTACCTCAATAGTGATTTATAATATTGCAAAGGCCACTTCTATCCACATCATCTGTTGCCTGTTCAAATGGGTTTGATTGCAGATGCCCCATTGTTGCGACGACTGTTGACTGTCCTTATATCAACCTTGCACTCTCTTTCTTTTCTGTCTCTGTCTATTTAGTCTTCTCTTCTGAACGTCAGTGCGCCAACAATTTGATTGCACATTTTGTCCCATTGTGTTGCATCCCCTTAATTGCTCTTGCAATCCCAGTTGCTCTTCATCTTACAATGTTGCAATCTCTTGGCTTTGATCTATTCGCTTGGTCAAATCTTCAAATATTAACCTTGGTCCCTATCAGTTCATTGTGTTACCAACTTAATCTCTCAACTTTTCCAGTTCTGAACCTCAGCTTGCCAAACAAATTTAATCCTTGCTTGGTCAACTCTTCAAATACCAATCTCGCGCCTGCTTGCCTTGTTGCTCTCCTTCTTTTGACCCCGCAAATCTTGGTCTTATTGTGAATTTAGCTTGTTGCCCCAGTATCTAATGCTGCCATCTTTTCTTGTGGCTAGTCCATCTGGTATTGCTCTTGGTATTGCTCCCGCCCTTGTTCAATCCTCCGCAAAATCTTTGTTCAACCTTGGTCCATCACTACCTAAGTAAACTCCAGCCTTCTTTCACTATCTATCTAGGTCCGGCCGCTACCTTCAGTCATATGCAGCAACCTCGCAACCGTTGGTTCCATTGCTATCTTATCTTTGCTCCATCTTGCTATCACCTTTCAATCTTGGTTTGGTTGCTACCCTCTAAAGTTGGCTGGTTATGCGCTACCTCAAGTCGCTCAGTTAGGATGCTACTAAAGTTGCCTGGTTCATTGCTACCTCAAGTCATAAATTAACTTCCTCTGAAAAATTTTTTCATTGCCCCCAAGTATTAGGCAAGGGGGTGTGCTGGAATTCTAGTCTTGTGATATGTGTTGCCTAATACTTGAGTGCAATCATTCTTCAAGCTTTATATTCTTTTTCCTATCATAAACTCTTGAGTGTTTAAGTTCAGTGTGTTCTTTATTCCATACTGGCTTGTTATAGATCTAGTGACATCTTTATCTTAAATCTAAGTGGGTATCTCTCATCTTGCTCATGAGTGTTCTTGTCTAGTGACCTCTTTATATTGTGCTAGGTAGTCACAGCTCTAGTGGTTTCTTTATCTTGAATCCTTGATGATATTCCCTGTCTCAATCCAGCCTGAAGTGGTCCTCCAAGTTGTTTGGACTATAGTGGTTTGGTATTGAATATCTTCTATTCAATTTTGTCTCTTCCTTTCCACCACTTGTCAGCCTTGCTGTACTTAGTCTATTTATAGTGCTGACTGAACAAGTGAAATTCATCATCCGTTCATACTCATCCTTGAACCAGAGTGCCCCCTGGGACTCCCTGATCCGCTCCTCTTGGTGTCACAAGCCCATTCCTCCTCATCTCTTAAAACCTTTTGACCGGAGCCTTCAACTCAAACTTCAACAAAACCTCTTGAAGATGATGAATACAATGTTGGAACTGAATTTGATGAAGAAGAACCTTTAATCCAACCTGTCTTCTCTTTCTCTTCTCAAGATTATTCTGGATTTCAACAAGGTTTCTGGCTTAAACTAGAGCAGTCCCTTTTAACTTGTCAAAAACCTCCTGATCTCTCTGCTAAAGAATTTCAATCTCTTAAAAGAAATTCCTCTAGTTTCTTTGTCCAAAGCTTCAGGCTTATGAAAAGAGGGAATCCTTGTGCTCTTATTGTTTTTTCTATCCCTTCTAAACAAAATTCTATCCTTGAAAGTCTCTATGAAGGTCTTGGTCATCTTGGGGAAAACAAAACTTATCAAAAAATATACAAACAATTCTGGTGGCCATCTCTGAAGAAATCCATCTCTCAATGGTGCAAGAGTTGTGAAGTTTGTCAAAACTGTGATCTGAGGCATCCAACTGAAATTCATTATCCTACTGGGGAGTCCACTGTTTTTGGAAGGATTGCTATGGATGTGGTTCATATTAAGGCAGGTGGTGCTAAGTACCTCAGTGTGGCTAGAGATGATTTTTCTGGATGGGTTGAAGCAAAATTTCTTAAGAATCTTACCTTGGAATCGGTGGCAGCTTTCCTCTATGAGACCTGGAAAATGCGTTATGGCCTGGCTCAATCTTAATCTACTGATGGTGGCTGCAAATTTGGTGGAAAACTTTCCAAAATGATCCAATCTCTTCCTGGACAACATAGAGTTACTACTCCTTATTATCCTGCAGGCCAAGACATGGTGGAACGGGGCCATGCTCCTTTGAATGCTGCACTTGTTAAGTCTGCTGGTGAAAGTGGCAAGAATTTTTGCAAATTCCTTCCTCTTGTTCTCTTCTCTGATTGAATCTCAACCATAAGGACTACTGGCTACTCAACTTATGAAATCATCTTTTTCCAAAGAGAAGTTCTTCCTTTTTATCTGGAAATTGTTAAAATGAAGAATTGATCAAACATAAAACTGGAAACTGAGAGGATGGAAACAAGGTCAACCTTACATTTAGAAACAACAAGAAGAGTAAATGAGAAAAACAAAAATCCGGCATAGTGAAGCAAGGATGACAGGCACTGACTTTGAGGATAATGACAAGCTGAGGTAGTTGGAAGAACGTGAGGAAAAGTGAGGAAAGAAGGCTGAATGGAAAAGGTAGACAAGATGAGACAGAGACACAAAAGGCAAGAAAAAAACAAGAATATCTCACTGGGTACACAGGCAAGGCAAGAGGTTATCTGAGGGTTGTGAAAAGAGGTGATTGGTGAAGATGAGACAAGGAGAAATTGGTCAGGTGAAGAGTGAGGAGGGTGAGGATGAGGAGAAATAGGAGAGTAGAAAAATGAGGAATGGTCCAGACAAGGATCTACCTAGATACAAGACAAGTGGTTTGAGTGAGGAAGAAGAGAAAAAGAAGTAACGTCTCCAATTGGAGTATCTTCACCAATGGGCCACCTGAAAGCCTGACAGCAGCGGACAATCATGGAAAAAACTTAACATAAATAGAATCTTTCTTGGGTATCCCTTGGGACAACGTGTCCTCAACTACTGATCTATTAGTTGCTAGATCCAAGCAACTGGAGCAAAGTGAAGATGTTTGTGATGAAGCTTATCAGAAGATGGTGGAGTCCAGAGCAAAATAAGTCCAGTATTGGGAGGAAAAGCACTCCAATCAAATCAGGGACTCCTTGAACCCTGGTGATCTATTTTAGCTTATAATTGATCTTTGGAGTCCCAGTGGGGCAAGCTTTTCTCAAATCGCTGGAATTGTCCTTATTGGTTGGTCCGCCAAGTTAGAGGTGGATCTTATTTTTTGGAGGAGCTGGATGGGACTCAACTGGCCAGAAGGTTCTCTGCTGATCAATTCAAGAAGTTTCATTGTCATGGAGGCAACTTATCTGAGAAGTAAGTCCTCCCAATTGTGCACCACCAGGGTTATTTTCTGCGTTTTTGTTGTAAACTCTACTGTATGCCACATACGTGAGCACGTGGGACACCTTCTGTGTTTTATCTCTGCCACTTCTAGGGATATTTTGGATGGATCAAGATATTTTCCAACTCTTCAATACCTCTCAAGATCAAGAAATGGCCAATCTTCTGTTCAGCTTCCTCCTATTTCCCCTTCTCTTTATATCTTCAAGTTCAAGATGCAGACTAGGGACAGTCTGCAAGTTGGGGAGAGATGTGGTGACCAATCCAGGACACCTCACGGATTATGGAAATTTTTGAATTTTTTTTTACATCCCCTTATCCATCAATACATCTTTTTTTTTTAAAAAAATGTTATCTCTTGTGTCTCCATGGGTACCCACTCATTCGGCACTACCCCAACTCTTCCCTGTCCTAGTGGTCTAGGCAGGTCTTCCCTGGTCACCCAATACTTTCCTCCTCTGTTCAAATCCTCCCTCTTGCACGCACCTTAGCCTGACTTTTTTTTGGCCAAGCACGCATGGGTGGCCATCTCCTGCCAAAAACAAGAGTTATTAGCTTGTGGGTGTTGTTACTTACAACTGCCTTGTTCCATTGAACTCTGAACAAAACTTTGACTTATTTTGTTCAAGTCTTTCCCTGCACCATCTTGCCTCAGATAGTGTTGTTTCCATTGCTACCCACTATTCCCAAACTCATCCCTTACATTGATTCCTTATTTACAAGTTCCTGGACTTTGATTCTGGTTACATTTAAATATTATTGTAACTCTTAGGAGGGCAGCATAAACAGCACCTTTCCCCTCCACAGAACTGCCTGCGGCTTAGCACCTTTTGGAGTCTTAAATTGTGTGACAGTAAATTAACTAAATCAACTCCTCTATTGTAGTTTTCCAACCTATAATAGATTCTTCTTTTACAATGTCATGTAATTGCTCAACCAGGAATGCTTCCCTCACCCCTTACAATTATGATATTCATTGGGTAGGGAGATCCAGCGCTTCATGGGATCAACAACCTTTAGATCCCATTCCTTCTTCCAAATCTCCTTTTTTTGAATCTCTTGACAATCCCCTTGATCCTCAACAATGTGGTGGAATTTTATACACATGGATTGGTAACAGGTTGCGGCCTGCGCCCTCAGAAATGAGCTCAAGAAGGCTCAGCATTTGGGAAGCGTGCTCAGCAATGAGCACAAGTAGGCTCAGGATGTGGGCAGCGCTGCAGGTTCAGCAGCTGCTACGGCGCATGAAGTTGGCTCAGGATCAGGGAACCAAACATGGCTACGGAAGGCACATTGGGTGGTTACAGTAAGTGTGGGGGGCTCTGAGTAGGGTGCAGAGGGCGCCATGAGAAGGACAAACCGCGCAGATGGGTGGCTAAGGACAGGTGCGGGGGGCTCCAAGTAGGGCACGGCACATGCATGAGAAGAACAAACCAGATGGACGTTGTGGAAACCAAGAGGGTGAAGGTCCCCTAGTTATCCTTGAGTTCTGGAATCAATGGTTCTAGCCTCTGTAAGGATAAAGATGCTTCAGTAAAGAGAGAGAGAGAGAGAGATAAAGAGATGAATTTTCTTTCCTTTCTGTATCCTTTCATCCATCATCTTTCCTTTTCCTTTCCTTGTCCCAAGATCTGATCATAAGATAAGATAAGATCCTCCCCCCAGAGCTGGGATCAAGAGTGTTGAATTCATGCTCAACCTCTCAACCCTAACCTAAGTACAAGCACAATAACAGCACAACAAAAAATTTAAAAGAAACCCTAAGCCCAGAACCCTACCCTAGCCCTAACCCATTCCCTGCCCACTTAACGTTACTTACATCCAGTTTGTCCTTCTCATGAAGTGGCCCTCCACCACGCCCTACTTGGAGCCCCCCACTTGTCCGTATCCACTTTGCGCCCCGCGTGATTCTCTGCCACATGGGTTGGCCCGCGCTTGCGCACACCTGGCCCATGCCCATAGCCCTGATCACTCCGCCCTACTTTCCCAAACTAGCTTCCCGCAAACCTGGTTGGGCCGGATCCATTCTTGGGTCCATAATGTCTGAGCGGGCCGCGGCCTGCCACATCCAATCAAGACCAACCCATGCCCAGTATGCCAAGCCCTGCAGCGCCTACCGCTGAGCCTGCTGCGGGTGCTGCTGAGCCCGCAGTGGCCACTTCTGAGACCGCGTGCATCCAAGTGCTGAGCCTTCCCTACCAAATCCTGAGTGCGCCAACTGAGGCCCTGTTGTCAATCCAAGACTATATAACAACACCACAACCTAGTGGTGCAATTATTGGAGATGGAGGATAGGGTTAGGTTAGGTTTTCTGCTTTTCAGGGTTCTTTGGGTTTGTTTTTGGATTTTATTTGTGCTTGTAACTAGGTTAGGGCGTGGGGGAAAGGCACAATACCTTCCCCCACTGCCTTGCAAAGCAGAGGGGGGAGTGCAGTCCGCCAGGAAAAGGAAGGAAGAAGGAATCCATCTATTTTTCTTAGCATTATTTAATCTCTCTCTCTCTCTTAAGGGCGCATCCCACTCTTTTAAGATGCTAGAACCAACAACTTCCAAACCTGTGGACAATCTGGGAGACTAACTTGCTTAATTTTCCAAAATGGGTAGCTCCAGTGGATCCTCTAACTGAAATAAAAGATTCAAAAAATTCTTCTGATGAAACCTTGACTTGTGGTAGATCAAGGGCTTGCACTAGTTCTCCCAAGACCAAAGCCTTGACCTTGCTCTTGAACTTTATCCAGGCTCTCAATAATTATTCCTTGCAATCTGTTCTGAGTGGTCCTAGCTTTTGTACTTCAGGCATGAAGCAGCCTGACCACTTTACAGGGGAAAATTCCCATAAGCTTAGTTCCTACCTATAGTCCTGCAAAAGAATATTCTCAAACAATCCCAACAACTTCCCTTCCAATAGACATAAAGTTATGTATGAATATTCCTTTCTAGGAGGAACAGACTTGCAGTGGTTTGGCCGTATCTCAAACTATTATCCAATACTAGTCCCACTTGTATCCTTAAAAATTGGGAAAAGTTTGAGAAACAACTGTTCACCCTTTTTGGAAACCCCAAAAAAGTGCAAAACACCAAATACAAACTTAATAACCTAGTTATGAAAGAGAATAGTAGAGTTTAAGTTTATATCTCCCATTTCTAAACCTGAATTCTTGCATCCAATGGAAAAATTCAGAACTTTTATTTCACTATTGAAAAGATTTACCAGCACACCTAATCAAACAGCTTGAAGTTTTGGGACATAAGACAACCTCCCTTCAGAAGTCAATTGACTGGGTGATTGAGCTTGATAATGGCTATCACAACAAGAAACGCTCTCTGCAAAACAACCATGGGTTGTAAACCTTGGCTCCAAATTCAGAAAACTCTTTGAAGCAAAATTCAAAGAACCGGAAACTGTTTAACCTGATGTTCCTATTTTTCTGATAATGTCCTGGTTTCCTTCTTCCTACTTTTGATTTTACTACGGTTTTATGGCGCGGCTTGTTCAGAGTGTACACACTCCATTCTCAGAGCACTCGCGGTTCTCTACCTATCCTCCATTATCTGAGGCAGATAACCACGAGCTTAAGATTACTTTACTCGACTCTTGAATTTACTCTTCAAGATCAACGTTCCTGAATTATCAACCGCAACCACCATCCCAATACCGTTATAAGCAGCCAGCTTGACTATTTTCGTTCAAGGCACTCATTCGGATCATTGTTGTCGTTGGCTCCACACCATCATCTCAGGCTCTTGCTATTCCTTATCTTGTCTCCCTTGTTGCTCTGGAAGACTGCTTGTCCTAATCCTTCTGCCATACTGCCTGCAGAAGCCTTCCTCTGGTCTTGGTTTGCTACTCATTTAGTTCTTTCACGGTTAAAAGCCAAAAATGCCAGAAGCCGGCCCCTCTACGACGCCAGGACCAGGGGGAGATTCCACAAACTTCAAAGCACAAGCCATGAAAGTTCTCATTGAGTCAACACCACTCTTGAATGAAGACAACTATAGCATGTGGCGAAAGAAAATGGAGAACCTCTTCAAGCTTCATGGAATTTTTAGGCTAATGAGCTCACCAGACAAATCAGTTGGTTTGGACAAGGAGACGAATCAAGAAATGGTCGCGTATCTTATTGCAAAACTAGACACAAACACGTACAACAACATCATAGATGGTCATAACAAGGATGACGCCAAACTCATCTGGTTTGCAACTCAAGCACACTTTGCGTCGTCGCAATTGGCAAACAGAGCAAGGGTATTTAATGGGTTCCTCCATTTAGCTATGACTTCCAACATTGAAAGCTTCTTTACGTTGGTCAAGACATACCTAAAGAAACTAACAGAAGTGGGAATAGAACTACCAACAGACATCATAGCCTACCTTGTCCTCTTCAAGTTTCCATCATCCATGCAGAACATGAAGACCCAAATTATGCACTCGACGACCGACATGAAGATAAAAACAGTTCTGGATCACCTCACGCAACACAAGAATGAAATAAGTGCTCAGGAAGCCCAGAATGAACCAGTGAACACGGCTCTGTACAATGGACCAAGATGCGAGAATGGGAAACACAATCCCGCCGTCACAACTCATCCGGCAAACTCTTGTTGGGCTGAATTTCCGGAACTGAAACCCCCCCACCTCCACAACTGAGGAAAGAAAGGGAAGAAGAAAACCAGAGAAGAAGCCCATTACTATTCCTTCTTTTGTGGGATGATGACCAGTCAAGGCAATTCGCTTCCAAACCAATTTATCCTTGATTCCGGATGCTCCATCCACATGATTGTTGATAAGTCCCTGTTCAAATCAATCTGCACCTTGGACAACAAGGGCGCGATTCAAACCGGTAAAAGAAACACAGAAATTAAAATCAAGGGGATGGGGAGCGCTCTCATACCATCATTAAAATCAAACATCCTCCTCAGTAACTCTGCTTGGGTACCTGAAGCCACAGTCAATCTCATCTCACTTGGGGCCCTGGTTGAGAAAGGCGCCAGTCTCAAGGTTAAATCTACCGATTCTCCTTGCACCTTTTCTCTCTCTCTCCAAGGGAAAACGCTACTCACCAGGAAAATCCTCAATAAACTCTTTGTGATTGACATGGCCAATGAAAATAACAAAAGCCTTTACTCAAGCAAAGACCTGCCCAAGACACACAGAACCCTGGGGCATGCAAGCCTTGGACGGATGGAAAAGTACATGGACAAGTTGATCTCAGCCAAAGACAAGCAAGCTTTTGAGTGCCTCAACTGCGACAAAAGCAAAATAACAAGATCATTGTTTCCTCTGACCCAACAACCTGCCCAAAAGGCCTTCGAACGGATCCACATTGACTTGATGGGTCCTCTCAACCCTATGGCCAAGGGAGGGTTCAGATTTGCTCTCAATTTTGTCAACTCCTTCTCTGGTTACATTGCCTGCTTTCCACTGCGCTCCAAAGACAAGGCCGCCAGCACTCTCATATTCATAATCAAAAATGAATTCAGAAAAAATCAAAGATATCCCTCAGAAGTTTGCTCTGATTGAGGGGGCGAGTTTGTCAACAAAAAATTATCGTCATTCTACCGGGAGAAGCACATCAACCAGATCATCTCCGAACCATACCACTCTCAGAACAACAGTCGAGTGGAGAGGGCCAACCGTACTGTCATGGAGTCGACTTGAACCATCCTCTGTGAGACTCAAATCCCCAAATCGTACTGGCACAAAGTCATCAAAAGCAGCTGCGTCCTACTCAACCAAATACCTAGAGAAAAGGGACACAGGTCGCCCTGGTTCCTCATGCATGGAAAGGACCTTCCGGCCAAGTATCTCAAACCAATCGGCTCCAAACTGACGTATCGACTGAACAACCCTCAAATCAAATCCAAGCTGGATGAAAAAGGAGATGTCGGCGTCCTCATTGGGTTCAATCCTGCACTACTATCTTACAGAGTCCTCTCCAGCTCCGGCAGAATCATCAACACCAAACACGTCAAATTCTCCAAATCATCATCTATTGAACTCGAACTCCAAGACGAAAGTTCCAACTCCGACACCAGCCTCAATCCAACAATCCAGACCAGCCAAAATGTCCCTGTCATCACCGATTCCCCGTCCGAAGAGAACAAACCTAGCCCGACTCCCAGTCTTACCGTCAAGGAAGAAGAGTCCAGCTCAATCAACAACAAATCAGGTGATGAAGAGATTGTATCTACCAGTCTGCGACCGTCTCTGAGAAACAGAGAAACTCTTACCAAGCCCAACCGGTACGGCTTCCACGCAGAGACACTGCCATCCTCAATAGAGGAAGCACTCTCTATTCCAGCTTGGAAAGCCTCCACACTAAAAGAGTTTCAAACCATTGAAGACCAAGGTGTTCGGGAAGAAGTTGACAAGGATCAGGTTACCAATCCTCTCAAGACGGTACCTGTGTTCAGAATTAAAGAAAATGTGCATGGCGAAGCACCTACTTACAAAACCCGACTCTGCGTACAGGGATTCAATCAGAAATACGGCTTGGACTACACAGAAACCTACGCACCCACCGGCAGAATTGCCTCTCTTCGAGCACTTCTTATGTTCGCCATGGACAAGAAACTCGAACTACTTCAGCTGGATGTTAAAGGAGCGTTCCTTCATGCCGACTTGGATGAGGAAGTTTACATTTTCAATCCTCCCGGCTCTGGAAGAAAGGGCAACTTCCTGAAGTTAAAGAAATCATTGTATGGACTCAAACAGGCCCCTCAAAACTGGTATCGCACGCTGACATCCTGGATCAAAGATCAAGGATACATCAAATCCTCCTGCGACCCCTGCTTGTTTCTCAGTAAGGACAATGTATCTGCCCTGTTCTTCCATGTGGATGACCTTATCGTGGTGGGAAACACCAATCAATTCAAAGAAAGATTCTTAGATCGATTCAAACATTCCTCCGCACACGCTCCGAACACCCTGCTGGGCATGAAAGTCACAAGAGAGAACAACTTTCTCCATCTAAGCTTACCTCTCCACATCAAAAAGGGACTCTCCGAGCTAAACTTGACTGCGTGCAAACCAGTATCCACTTCCAGAACCACCGGACTCCACCTGACTCCAGCTACTGAAGAAGACCACCAAAAATTTCTGTCCCTCAACGTCAACTATTGGTCTCCAATAGGCCGTCTCAATTTCATCGCGGGCCTAGCCAGGCCCGACATCAGCTTTGCAGTGTCTATCCTGGCGCAATTCTCCAAAAAGCCTGGCTATACACACTGGATGGAAGTAATCCATGTATGGCGTTACCTATCAGCCACTAAGAACGTATGTCTCACTTTGGGTCCTCGCTCCATATCAAATCGCCTTATCTGTTACAGCAACGCAACCTGGGGAGAAAATCCCCACAACCGAGTCTCCCAAACCGGCATGGCCTTCTCCTTCAAGGGCAGCCCACTGTACTGGACCAGTCAAAGACAACGGTGCATCACCCACTCCTTGACTGAATCAGAGTGTGTGGCGCTATCCAGTAGCCATCTGGAAGGAAGGTGGCTGAACCAATTGATTACAGAAGTATATCAACTGAAGTTCAACTGTCCGCTACACCTCATTGACAACAAGGGTTTAGATGACAAAGTGAAAAAGTTTGGCACCAACTCCAAAGCCAAACACATAGACATAAAAATGAAAAGTTTAAGAGACAATTTGGAGAAAAACTTGATCAACCTGAAGCTCATACCATTGCAATTGATGTCTGCCAATGCGTTGACAAAAGCGGCCAACATAGGATCCAACTTGAGACTTGAAAATTATTTCTTTTCATCCTTCCACTGACCTCTGAGTCGAGGGGGAGTGTTGAACCTGATGTTCCTATTTTTCTGATAATGTCCTGCTTTCCTTCTTTCTACTTTTGATTTTACTACGGTTGTATGGCGCGGCTTGTTCAGAGTGTACACACTCCATTCTCAGAGCACTCGCGGTTCTCTATCTATCCTCCATTATCTGAGGCAGAGAACCACAAGCTTAAGATTACTTTACTTGACTCTTGAATTTACTCTTCAAGATCAAAGTTCCTGAATTATCAACCGCAACCACCATCCCAATACCGTTATAAGCAGCCAGCTCGACTATTTTTGTTCAAGGCGCTCATTTGGATCATTGTCGTCGTTGGCTCCACACCATCATCTCAGGCTCTTGCTATTCCTTATCTTGTCTCCCTTGTTGCTCTGGAAGACCGCTTGTCCTAATCCTTCTGCCATACTGCCTGCAGAAGCCTTCCTCTGGTCTTGGTTTGTTACTCATTTAGTTCTTTCAGAAACACTCCAAACCAAATCCAACCTTCTACTCCAAAACAGAAAGGAAAGCTGTTGCCAAAACTCCGAAATTCCTGGAGAAGGAAACTGGGATGCTCTGGAACAAGGAACTGCCAAGGAGGGAAAAGTAGGGGTTATGTATGTATTGTGGAGGAAGACATGATTTCAATAGTTGTGCAAAGCAGCTAGCGTGTGAAGCGGCTAAACAGTCAAAAAAATAGCTTGTAGTTTTTCTAATAATCACAAGCAAAACTACACATTATATAAATTACAGAAAGTCAATCTTTGCAATTGCAAGTCACTTGGTTCTCCAAGTTCACAATTTTTCCTCTTAAATTCCAACAATACTCCTTATCATGTTTTAATTTATTTTGGCGCTAATGCTTTCTTTATGAGTTCATCTTTTGCCACTTCCAAAAATCTTACATGTCAAGATAGGTAAGTTTCCCATCTATTTAGTAAGTAGTGCCACCAAACAGCCTCATTGGGTTTCACAGAAGGCAAAAGGAACCTTTGCATTTTCCAATTCCCCCAGCTTCAAATGGGATTTATTTGTCTTGGATATCTCCGGAATGGAAAACAACATTCTTGGCCATGACTTCCTAGTTTACTGGAATCTGGATGTGAATTTTCAAGAAGGAGTAATTAGCCTTCAAACCTTGCAACCTCAGGATTTTAAAATTTCTTTCAAACAGGAATTAAAAAGCCTAACTAACACCATCCTTGATTTGGATGACAATTTTCCGCCAGGAGATTTGCAATATCCTGACCTTCATTCCCAAGTCCCCTCTTCAGATTTAGGATTTATTGCTTATTTTCCTGAATTAACCCTTCCTTGTTTATTCATAGAGAAAAAGGTGCCTACCAAACAGTGTATTTTGAGCTCCCTAATCATCTTGCATTGTGCAAGCACTTCAAATCCAGTTCTCAAAGATGACAAGATTGAAGATTTAGAAACCATTTGAGGGTCTTTAACTTTTGTTTACCATGACTTTGCTGACTTATTTTCAGCTTTAAAAGCAGATAAAATACCTCTTTCCCGCTCTTATGATCACAGGATCAAACTTACTGGCCCCCCTCTGGCACCTGGACCAGTCTACTCTCTCTTGAGGCAAGAATAAACCAGGCTTCAAGAATGCATTGTGGAAAATTTATCAAAAGGATATGTTTGAACAAGAGATTTGAATACCACCTTTCCTGTCCTATTGGTTCTGAAGAAAGAAGGAGGCCTTTGAGTTTGCATTTACTACAGGAAACTGAACCAGGTAACCTGGAAGAATGCCTATCCAGTAATCCTCACTCTCTTCCTTATTTCTCAAAGTGAGAACTTTGAGGCACCTATAACCTAATTTGCATTGCAAAGGGTCATAAGTAATTGAAAAAAATGAGAGCCTGGTTTGGAAGTTATGAGTAAAACTTCATGCATTCTGGCCTCTGCAATGCTCCTTCCACTTTTCAACATTTTGTCAATGTCATTTTTTCTGAACTTGTAGAGAAATACCTTGTGGTGTATCTTGAAAATATACTTTTCTACTCAAAAAATCTTCAGGATCAAATCAAACATGTGCAAGAGGTGCTGCAGCAACTTTAAAAGAATAACCTGTTTGCAAAAGCATCTAAGTGCAAAGTCATACCCATTCTCTTAAATTTTTAGGTGTCATAGTCTTGAAGCAAGGACTATCAATAGACACAGCCAAAAGACAATGCATACTGGACTGACCTGCACCTTCTTCTGTCAAATCCCTTCAAATTTTCCTTGGCTTCAGTGATTTTTACAGGAGTTTTATTGAGCATTACGCCAAGAAAAATGTGAATCTTACTAAACTTCTTCAAAAAGAAACTCATTTTGGTTTTACAGAAAAATCTGCTGGGGAGTTCAAAGCTCTAAAGAAAGCCTTCACTACTGCTCCAATACTCACTTATTTTAGCAAGCTAGCTTGCACTATTGTGGAAACAGACCCAAGCAACTATGCAATACCGGGAGTAATCTTGCAGTTTTCTTTCAATTCCTCTCTCTTTCATCCTGTAGCCTTTGATTCTTGTAAATTGCTTGCTGCAGAGCTCAATTATGAGGTTCATGACAAGGAACTTCTTGAAATTTTTTACTGCTTGAAGAAATGGCGCCCATACCATTTGAGTCTCATGGAACCCTTTGAGGTCTTAACTGATCAAAATTCTCTTAAATATTTCATGAGATAAAAAGTCCCTACACACAGACAGGCATGTTGAGACAAATACCTCTCCAAGTTCAACTTTATTATCACGTAACTCCCCAGGAAACAAGCAGTAGTCCCTGATGCTTTATCAAATTGGAACAAAGTTTACCAAGGGGGGGGGGGGGAGGGAGCACCTTTGCCAATAACAAACCTGAAAAGTTAGGAAACTCTTCTCTAATCAGTTTAATAATCACTAAAATTTGAGACACAGCTTCCAAACTTCAACAAGCTCAACTCAACAACCCAAAGTGTAACAAACTTTGCAAGAGTGGTAAATTATAAGATAGTGACTATAGTATTGATTAAAATGACTATTTAGTTTATAAAGATTGTATAGTAGTACCTGATAATCCTTGCATTAATTTAGATATCTTTGAGTATTGGCATGACTCTCTGCTTGCTTGTCA
Source organism: Puccinia polysora (assembly GCA_025617555.3). Classification (NCBI taxonomy): domain Eukaryota; kingdom Fungi; phylum Basidiomycota; class Pucciniomycetes; order Pucciniales; family Pucciniaceae; genus Puccinia; species Puccinia polysora. The sequence continues at coordinate 57,422,215 of CM062627.1, forward strand.
TCATGGGCAGCATAAAAAATACCAATTGATTTCACAAGACTTCTATTGGCCTGGTATGACCAAGGAAGTAAAAGACTATGTTAGAGGGTGCTATGAATGCAATTGTAATAAGTCCTCAAAACAACTGAAGTATGTGATGCTCCAGCCACTTCCAATTCCACCTATTCCTTGGCAATTTTTGTTGATGTATTTCATTTTGGGATTAACAATTTCTAGTGTTTATGATGCTATTTTAGTAGTAGTAGATTGCTTCTCAAAGATGGCTTTATTTCTTTGCAGTACTGTGACCGCCTCTTCAGAAGACCTGGAAGATTCATTTGTAGAATATGTATTTTTGAAACATGGCCTTCCTGATAATATAGTTAGTGATTGTCAATCTTTTTTTGTCTCTAGCTTCTGGGGTTGCTATTAAAACATTTGAAGGTCACTTTCAACTTATCAATGGCTTAGAACACAGAAATAGATGGGAAAACCAAGCAAGTTAATCAGATTCTCAAGAAGTATATTCAAATGTATATTGCCTATCAACAGGATGGCTGGTTGCAATGGCTCACATTAGCCAAGTTTGCCTACAACAAATCCACTAATTCCTCCACAAAAAAGTCATCCTTCCAGAATCTTTATGGTAGGAACCAGACTATTGCCTCTATTCACATAGACCATTCTCAACCTGCTACAAACTTTCTTGCTTACAATCAATCCCTTCAATCACAACTCCAATCCAACATCAAAGAATCAAACCAGCACTAAAAGGAGCAAGCAGACAAACTTTGCACTACTGCAGCAACCTCTGCAGTAGGAGATCAGGTATGGCTTGATTCTTGCAATATTTGAAGTATGCGCCCAACCCAAAACTCTCTGAAAGAAAACTTGGCCCCTTCAAAGTGAAATCAGTCATCTCTCCCAACGCTTTTAAACTTAACTTACCTGCATAGTAGAAAGGTATACACCCAGTATTTCATGTGTCTCTCCTAGAGCCAGATTGAGTCTTATACCCAGGCAAGACTCATCCCCCTCCTGAACCAGTAAATTTACAAGATCATTTAGAGTGGGAAGTAAGCCATATTCTGGATTCCAGTTTGCACAAAGGAAAACTTCAATACCTCATCAAATGGACTGGCTTCCAGTCTGACAAAGATTGAACCTTGTGGAAACCAGACCATCACCTTTGAAAATCTTATGATTTTGTTTGAGATTTCCATGCCAAATACCCTTTAAAACCTTTCCAATCTTAATTCCATCCCTTTAAATCCCATTGCACTCCTCATTAAAACTCCTCTTTCATTTCCATCTCTTAAATTCTTGTCTTTTTGTTTATTTCAATTATCTGATTTCATGTTTCCAATTAATAAACTTCTCATATATCAAAAAAAAAAAAGAAAAAAAAAGAAAAAAAAAATAAAGTAATAATAATAGTACAATAAATAAAAATGATAAAATTATAAACATATAAATTTACAAATTTTCATTTATTTATTTTTCTGCCTCCTCCCAATTTTCAGTTAACTCCATTACCAAAAATTTCAATTCATCCAAGTCATCATTGCTTATAATCCCTGCCATCCTTTGTGAAACAAGGACCTGTGTAACTAGGTTCTTCTTGAAGATCTCCTTGCACTTTGCAGTCCAAGCGCTCTTTGGTTGGGCATTCCATTAATCCTCCTCCAAGAGCTCTTCATAGGCTCTCTTCCTTTGAACTCACAACAAAACCTCCGCAAAATTGACAGTTAGCCATTGCACATCATTCTTGAGCAGCACCACAACTTGCACTTGGTTCTCTTTGCTTTGGTCTTCCATCCTGTTTCCTCCTACTCAATCCCTTTCAACCTTGCCTCCAATTCCTGCCTCTTGCCCTGCCTTGTTTCCTTCCTCCTCTCCATTCCCTTCATTTCCTTCATCTCCTCCTTCCTGTCTCATTTCATTTTCTCTTCCCTTTTCATTTTGTTCTTCTCTTGTTTCCTTGGGTATTGAAATAAATGTTTCTTCACCTTGCACATCACTACACACTTCAGTATTCATCTGGCTTGACTGGAAATTGGTTGATGGCCCAAAATATGGTGGTGGTGGTGGTGTATTAGTGGTGTACCTTTGGAACCTTGGAAAGACTAAGAAGGAAGATAATTATATCATATTAGCTTTCATCTTGTTCATTCAGTTGGTCCCTAAGCCTTACTCACCTGGTTTCTGTATCCCTAGGAATTTGATCTCTAGCAAAGGTGGGATGTGAAAATTCCCACAAGTAGCAGACCTTTGAATTTGGAATTCACTAGTGGATGCCTCTGGAGTATTGAAAAATGGCTTGCTATTTAAGGGGAATGTACATGCAACTTTTTGAAGCTAGAATTTATTGCACTTGCCTTGGAGAACCCAGGCAGCAGTACTAGGGACACATCTTTCATTTTGAAAAATGCAGTTTTTGAAACAATGAGAGGAATATGAAAACATAGTTAATCTGAAATTTTATTCAAGCAATGAATTACAGTATTATTTTAAGGGTATACAGTAGTATTTAATGACTTTTGGAATCAATGGGAAAATAAACTAAATGCTTGCAGGGGCTTGCAGCTTTATACCTGGGAAACTGTCACACTCCAAGGTTAAGGGTTTTTGTCTCCCCCACTTTGAAATATTCTTTTCCTCAGTGCCATCTACCTCATTCCATGTGTGAGAAACCAATAAAGCACAGCATCAATGGTGCCTTCTGCTTACTACTCCTGGATTTCATAACAACTTTCAGCCTCCTGGATGAAATGAAACTTTATTTCCTTTAGATACCAGAGGTGATAGAATAAATAATAGATATATTATTCAATAAATGCAGCAAAAATCCATAGAATATTTGGATAAAGCTATTCCAAGGTTAATTGGTTTGGTTTATGGTTTAATATTATAAATCAATATTGATAAATTGATTATTAAATAAATTAATAGAGGGGACACAATAATATTGGGAATCTTAAACACCTCTCTTCAGGGAAGTCAGTTTGAAAACACGTAGACCTTGTTACTTTGGAACCTTTAATTTATATTATTAAAGGATATATTGCCCAAAGATAATATGTATATAAAATACACGGTGGAGTTTCAGGGCTTTCTAACCAAGCTGACAAAACAGAAAGAGGATAATAAGACTCACTTGTATATTATTTAATCTTTTGGGTACCTGTTTGGGACATGCACTGATGGGTTAAACCTGTTACTGGGGTTAAAAGGTTGTTCAGTAGTTTAAATTGATAAAAAGGGTTGGGGATGAATATTATTGATCAAACTAAAGCCATAAATCACTTAATTATCTCTTATAATTATTTGATTACCTTGGAACAGTTTCTGGATGTAAATATAACTAGGTCTCTGGGTATCAATATCCTCAAAAGAGCTCTATATTTATAGCTTTTTGAGTCCCAATTCTGTCCTTCTGAGGGATAAAGGGGCTCAAAGGGACGGGTGCTAAGGCTGTCAGGGTGACCAGTGGTAGAATTGTACGTGTTCTTGGTGCTGTAGAACGGGTAACATCTAATTCCACAGGGTATGGGAATTATTCTGCCTGTTGATTGATTTTTTGATGTGTAAATAGCACTAATCTATCCAACTGATCATCATTTAATTAATTATCCTTAGTAAATATTCCCAGGATTTTAATATGTTTTTTTAGTAGAAATTCCTGCGGGTAATCTGATGTCAGATGGGTTCTCATTATGTATTAGCTGATGAGATTAAAAGCATAATATTGATTTTTCTCCTTATTTTCAAAATTCTGTTGATTTCCTTGAAATAATCAATTAAAAATATAAGCTATGGGAATACATGTGATATTTTTACATAATATGTTTCCTTAGTATGTCACAGACATACTAATGTCTTGAAGTTCTAAAAATTGCATATTAAAAGTCTTTTACAATATTTCAAAAATAGTAGTTATCTTATTTTTGAAATATTGGGTATTTTTATTATATTTTATAAAAAAATACGTAGAAAGTTTATTTATATAATTTTATGTATTTTTAGATTAGCTATTATCCACAGGGACATTTATTACATATATAGTATGTCCCCACCTAGGTTGTAGCACCTTTATGTGGTACCTAGGCTTCTCAAGCCGTCTGTCACTCCTACAGTCCATAGTCCCGCGGCTGCGTACACAGCTTGTCAGGGTACGCAGAAAGGGTGGAAGTGCTGCTGCTCAGCCGCACAAGGATGTGTTGGTTTCTGGGGCTGCATGCGGGAATTGTGAAAAATCACATTTCCGCCCAGAACTCCTCCAAATCACAGAATCCTTGGATTCTGACACAAAATTCATTGTGAAACCTATACGTGGGGTTTCATGTGAAATATTAAAATGGCCAAAATACCAAGGCAGTGCCTCTTTCTAAATCTTCATAAGTTATTAAAAATATAAGCCGTAGGAATTTGAGGTATGTTTCAGTCAGTGAACCTACCTTAATTTTCATGTAGAATCAGAATTTGAAATAAAATTTTTTAATATTATTTCTCCTTTAATAAAATTTTTATTTATTTATGTTATTTTGTTACTTTTGCAGCTTGCTCTGCAAAAGTAGCAAGCTGACACTTGCCATGATTTCTACTGATAAACTCATGTCATGATCTCAACCTTTCAAGTGATAAATCCCAACTCCATCCTCAGCTGATCATCCTACTCAAACCAGCTCATCAGTCATCCTTTGTTCTGTCTTGCTCAATCCTTCCTTCCAACCATGCTTGCATTGCAGAAACTACTCCATTGCACCAGAGCTAAATCATCCTCTTGCTTGACAACCACCACAACCACCCCATCACCCCCATGACTACAACAACCAATCATCATCATCATCAGACCATCCCATGCAATTGCTATCCCCAGCTCTCTGCTCACCCCAGCAAACCTCATCCCCCATCCCCCATTTTGCAGATGGGACCACCCCCTCACATCACAGTTGCTTGCGGTTGTCAACAGTTGTTGCGGCCATTTGAAAACTTGTGGATGCCCATCAGAAACTGGCTGCTGCTGCTCATCTCTGCCGCTGGGCTGTTTCCTTTTTTTTTCTTTCAAATTTTCTTTTTAATTCTCAATTTTTCTTTATTTAATGTTTAATTCAAATACCAAATCTGGGTTTTCTTTCTCATCAATGTCATGAAAAAAAGCTCTGATTTGTGTTATCCCATTGTAAATATTTTACAGGGTCTATTTCCCATAAAAGGAGGGGCTCTCCCCTGCCTTTTGCCCCATCATGGAGGAATCATCAATGAATCCATTCATCCATCACTTTGAGAAATAAATAATCTGTGGGGCCCTTCCCCTTTATCTGAGCATCTTATCCAGGGTATATCTATGATTTCCCTTTGATCCTTGAGCCTCCATACTCAAATCCTTGATCCGCCCCTCTGTGGCCTTATCCATATCACCAACCAATAGCCTTTCTGGTTGAAGAAGAATTCATTTAGTTGGATTCTTGAGTGTGTTATAACACTCCTTGATCCCTTTTTCCAACCATCCTGGTCCCAATCATTCTTTTATTATCCTTCTTGAACCAGTCACGTTGGACTGAGAGTTTTTATTTAAGCTTGCAACCTGGAGTTTTAAATCCCCCCTATTTTTGTTTAAATTTAATTTTTTGCCATGCTACTCTTGATTCCCTTGAGAAGTGTTGGGTTATTCTTGTTGGAATTAGTTATTGCCTTGATTCTAGAGCTTCATAAAAAATTGCTTTGTTTTGTACAGCCACCCACAGTTATCTGGTACCCTTCAAGCTCTTGATTTCAGAGAGCGTTGTTACTGAGAGTTTGGATGAAGAATCTTTATTGCAGTCGCAGGCTTAGTTTAAGTAGCTTTTATAGAAATAAGATAACTGAACAGCAACAAATTAAGAACATGAATGAAGAAGAATGTGTGGTGATTGAGAGAATGAAAGACTTGAGGAATCACTGAGAGACATGAGGAAGAATGTGAGAATGATGAGAATGTGATAAAGATTACCTCCTGACGCCGCTCAAATAGCTTAACCTTGTCCTGATGAGACTTATATGGGTGAAGGGAGTGAGTGTTGATGTTGCTCCTCCTATACCTGCTTGTCTTGACAAGATGCTGGTTTGAAGAGCAAGTGGCATTTTGGGGATCAATCTTGAGCTTGAGATGGGGTGAATCCTTGAGTTGTTTGTTGTACTCCACTCCTCCTCTTGCGTCCCATGTTCCCTCCTTATGATCTCAGGACAATTGGCTGCTCTCTGCGCAGAGCAGGTGCATGCATTGCTGCGGCAGACAGGTTCACAGCTGGGACATCAGCTAACAGTTACTTACAACTGCCTTGTTCTATTGAACTCCGAACAAACTTTAACTTATTTTTTTCAATTCTTTTCCCACATCATCTTGCCTCAGATAGTGTTTGTTCCATTGCTACCAATTACCATCAAATCTATTGCTTTCCATTGATTCCTTATTCAAAAGGTTCTGGAACTTCATCCCAGTTCCATTTAAATATTTTTGTAAAAGTCAGGAGGGCAGCCTAAAAAGCACCTTTTCCCCTCCACAGAAATTCCTGCAGCTCAGCACCCTTTGGAGTATTACAATGTTTTTTAAAGGAAAACATGAGTTTACATTGGAAAATCAATACCAAGAAACCACTTCTAGCCTTCAATGGTTCAAAATTTGCAACATTGGACTTGGCAATTGATTGTAACTTACAACAGGTATTTTGGAACAATAGTTCCTCCCTGTCAAATAATCACACATTCAACTATTTGAAAACTGCAGAATACCAGGCTACATAAAAATTAATCTGTAACTACATTGACCATTATTTATATCTAGTAATTGAGGTTTCCCCAAGCAAATGCACCAAATACCTGTATAACCCACTATTGGATAATTTCAAGTGTTTGAACTGGTGCCAAAAGATCATGTTAGTGGAGAGTATGGTGGATCTAATTAGCAGGAAATCTGGTGCAGACATTCAATGTATCACCAAGTGGCACAGCATCTGGGCTGCCCTGAATTGCCTAGGGGTATCACAGAGTGAACTTATTGGCCTGCTTGCCAAGGTCGTGGCTGTTGCACCAATTCACATTGACCCCAAGACATACAACTACTTGATCAAACAACAGATCATCAACAAAGATACACATGTCCTCCAGTTTTCCAACATGTTCAGCATCCTGCAGAGCGTGCTAAGCTTCATGAAACCAAAGGATATATCATCTTTTGATGATATGGATCTTGATTTCCTACAAACAGTTCAAGGTTGCTACATGCTTCTGGCACTGCATGAACAGAAACACAAGAACCACCACAGGGCTGCACCCCAATACCCAATTATTGGTCAATAAGGCTGTGTGCCTAGTATGCCAGGAAACTCCAGAATGATGCCCTAATCAAGCACTATGGGATTAGTTTCAAATTTGATGGCATGGGAAGACATTGGTACACTGACTGTTTTGGTAGGCCGTTTTTATGGGAAGGATACTGAACCTTCCACCCAAACACTGGGCCAAAGAGTCAAGGTACTCATCAACATCTAGGAACTTCATTTGTTTTGAGAACAGAAGGCGGGATAGAGTTAGGGTGGTGTAAATACCCAAAATGGATGAAGGGATGGTATTACTTGATTCCAGCGCAAGCACTGTAAGGCTCCAAACGGTGCTAGGCTATGGCAGTTCTGTGGAGGGGAAAGGTGCTGTTTAGGCTGCCCTCCTGAGTGTTACAAAAATATTTAAATGTAAGCAAGATCAAGGTCCAGAACTGTATAAGTGAGGAATCAAGTAGTAAAGGATAAAGTTTGATAATATTTGGTAGCAATGAAACAGAACTATCTGAGGCAAGATTATGTGGGAGATATTTGAACAAAAGAAGTGCAAGTTTTTTTAAAGCTCAAATGAACAAAGCTGTTGTATGTAAACAACACCCATAAGCTAATAAATCTGGTTGTCAGCAAAAGATTGGGGATGATCAACTCAAAACACAAATGTCAGCCTCCTGGATGCCAAGACACTTGCTATCCTTTAGCTACCAGAGGTGATAGAATAAATAATAAATATATTATTTAATAAATGCAGAAAAAATCGGTAAAATATTTGGATTAAGCTTATTGCAAGGTTAAGTGGTTTGGTTATGGTTTATTGTTTTGAATCAATATGAATAGATTGATTATTAAATATTTTTATAGAGGGGCCACTATTATATTGGGGATCTTTCACACCTCTCTTCAGGGATTTCAGTATGAAAACACGTAGTCCTGGTTATTTTGGGCTCTTTAGTTTAAAGAATATTTTACCCAAATATAATATGTATATGAAATAAACAGTGGAGTGGCAGGGCCTTGTAGCCAAGCTACCACGGCAGAGAAAGGATAATAAAACTTACTGGTATATTATGAAATCCTTTGGGTATGCGTTTAAGACATGTACTGATGGGTTAAACCTGTATACTGGGGTTATAAGGTTGTTCAGCAGTTTTGATTGATAAAAAGAGGTTGAGGACGGATATTAATGATCAGAAATTGCCATAAATCACTTACTTATCTCTTATAAGTACTTGATTACCTTGGCACGGTGTCTGGATATGAATATAACTGGGTCTCTGCCCATCAATATCCTCAAAAGAGCTTTTTATTTATAGCTTTTGGAGTCCCAATATTGTCCTTCTGAGGGTTTTAGGTGCTCAAAGGGACGGACACTAATGCTAGAAGGGTAACCAGGGGTAGCCTGTCATGTTTTCTTGGTGCTATAGCACGGGTAGCATCTAATTCCTCAGGGTATGGGAATTATTCCAATTTATAATAGACATTAGGACGTGTGAATAACACTAATCTGTCCTATTTATGTATTATTTAATTAATTATCCTTAGTAAATGTTCCCAGTAATTCAATAATTATATAAATAGACATTTCTACGGACCTCTTGATGTCAGGTAAGTTCTCATTATGTATTATATAACTGGAGTAAAAGTCATAATATTGATTTTACTCCTTATTTTTGAGTTCTAGTTGATTTACTAAGATAATTACTTAAAAATATAAGTCATGTGAATTCATGTAATATTTTTGAATCATTAGTTTTCTTAGTATGTCACGAAGATATTTATGTCTAGCAATTCTCATAAAAGTATATCAAAGTATTTTAATATATTTTTAGAAGTTTTCATTGTCTTATTTTCGACATTCTTGGTACTTTGAATTATATTAAATAAAAAATACGTATAAGGATTATTTATGTATTTTTATATGATATTATGTATTTTTAGACTGTCTACTATCCATGGGAACATTTATTACATATGTAGAATGTTCCCGTGTAGGTTGTAGCATGTTTACGCGGTACCTGAGCTTCTCAGGCCGCCTGTCACTCTGTCAACTTGTAGTCCCGCGGCTGTGTACCTGTCAGAGGCCTGGGGCTGCTTACACAACCTCGACCGAGTGACAGGGCTGTATCTCAGCCGCGCGCGGGTGCATTGGCTGCCGCGGCTGCATGCGGGAATTGTGACAAAACACATTTCTGCCCGTAACTCCTAAAATATACACAACACCTCAATTCTGACTGAATTTTAGGTGTGAAACCTATACGTGACAATGTGTGTGAATTATTTAAATGGCCAAAAAGCTCAATGATGGAGCCATAGTATCTGGTTTTTCTTTCCTTAATTTTTTAAAAATGTAAGGAGTTGGATTTCAAGGGTGGGGTCAGTGAGTGACCCTACCTAATTTTGGGTGGAGAACTCATTTCTGTAATAATATTTATGGTTTTCCTACTCCTTCTTAGTTTAATTGTATTATTATTATTTTTATGTTATTTTTGTTACATTTGCAGCTTGCTCTGCAATAGTAGCAAGCTTACACCAACCAACTTCCAGGTTCTCAAAGAACCCACCCAACTCTCTGCAATCAAGCGCTTGAAGGGTACCAGATAACTGAGGGTGGCTGTTCAAGACAAAGCACAATGCTTTGAGAAGCTCTACAAGCCAACAGTAACTGATTTGAACAGGGATAACATCAACACTTCTCAAGGAACTCAAGAGTAGGCTGGCAGAATGCAACTTTGAAAAAAAAAAATAAAAGGAGGTATAACACTCAACATTTTCAGCCTAATAAAACCTCTTTAATCAAGCCTTATTGGCTCCAGAAAGATGATCAAGGAAGGATCAAGACCATTATGGTCAGAGAAAGGGATCAAAGAGTGGTGTAACACATGCAAGAATTCCAACAGAAAGAATTCTCTTCAACCACCAGGGCTATTGGTTGGTGATAAGGGTCAGACCACAGAGGGGCAAAGACTAAGGATCAATGGATCAAGGGGCAATCATAGATATACCCAGGATAAGGATGGATTCGATGTCAGATAATAATGGCAGCTTGCTACTATTGCAGAGAAAGCTGCAAAAGTAACATAAGAATAATAATATTAAAATTAACTTAAGAAGGAGTAGGAAATCATTCAATATTATTTCAGAAATGGATTTTCCACTCAGAATTAGGTAGGGTCCCTCACTGACCCCACCCTTGAAATCCAACTCCTTATATTTTTAAGTAATGAAGAAAGGAAAGACCAAAATACCACGGCACTACTATGGTACCTTTTTGGCCAATTAAATATTTCACATGTATTTTCACGTATAGGTTTCACACCTAAAATTCAGTCAGAATTGAGGTGTTGTGTATATTTTAGGAGTTACATAAGGAAATGTGTTCTGTCACAATTCCCACACGCAGCCGTGGCAACCCATACACCCCCGCGCGGCTGAGCAGCAGCACTTCCAACCTGTCAGCGTACAATGAAAATCCGTGTACGCAGCCCTGGGCCTCTGACAAGTACGCAGCCGTGGGACTACGGGTTTACACAGTGACAGGTGGCCTGAGAAGCCCAGGTACCACATAAACATGCTACAACCTACATAGGAAAATTCTACATATGTAATAAATGTTCCTGTGGATATTAGATAGTCTAAAAATACATAAAATCATATAAAAATACCTAAATAACCTTTATACCTATTTTTTTATTAATATAATTAAGAATACCAAAAATGCCAAAAACAAGATAACTACTTTTTGTAAAAATATATTAAAATACTTTAATATAAAATTGTGAGAACTTTGAAGAATCCATATTTTTTGTGCAATACTAAGGAAACTAATGATGCAGAAATATTACATGAATTCTCATAACTTATATTTTTAAGTAATTATTTTTAGTAAATCAACTGAATTTCGAAAATAAGGAGTAAAATCAATATCACAGTTTTACTCCAATCGGTTAATACATAATGAGAACCCACCTGACATCAGATTAACCTTAGGAATGTCTATTAAAAGAATTATTAACATCTGGGAACATTTACTAAGGATAATTAATTAATAATAGATAATATGGAAAGATTAGTCTTATTCACACGTCCAAAACATCAATTAAAAAGTAGAATAATTCCCATAACCCATGGAATTAGATAGTAACCCTGCTATAGCACATAGAAAATGTGACAGGCTACAACTGGTTACCCTGCTAGCCTTAGTGTCCGTCCCTTTGAGCCCCTGTATCCCTCAGAAGGACAATATTGGGACTCAAAGAGCTATAAATAAAGGAGCTCTTTTGAGGATATTGATGCCCATAGACCCGGTTATATTTGCATCCAGAAACTGTTCCAAGGTAATCAAATACTTATAAGAGATAATTAAGTGATTTATTGCTTTAGTCTGATTAATAATATCCATCCCCAACCCTTTTTATCAATTTAAACTGATGGAAAAACTTTTAACCCCAGTAACAGGTTTAACCCATGAGTGAACATCCCAAAAAGGTACCCAAAGGATTAAATAATATACCAGTGAGTTAAATTAACCTTTTTCTGTCGTGGAAGATTGGTTACAAAGCCCTTCCACTCCAAAGTGTATTTTATATACATATTATCTTTGGGCAATGTATCCTTTAAGAATATAAATTAAAGGTTCCAAAGTAACAAGGTCTATGTGCTTTCAAACTGAATTCTTTGAAGAGAGGTTTTAAAGATCCCCAATATTATTGTGGCACCTCTGTTAATTTATTTAATAATCAATTTATTAATATTGATTTATAATATTATACCATATCCAAACCAATCAACCTTGAAATAAGCTTTATCCAAATATTTTACAGATTTTTGCTGCATTTATTGAATAATATATGCATTATTCATCCTATCACCTCTGGTAGCTAAAGGATAGCAAGGATCTTGGAATCCAGGAGGCTGAAAATAACCAGGGGGGCATATGTACACACTCCCATGGATGATTTGAAAAAAGGTAGGGGAGAGCCCCTCCTTTTATGGGCCATGGGTCCCTGTAGACTACTTACATGAGATAACACATATAGAGCAGAAAAAAACAACAATCAAAAAAAAAGTTTTTTTTTTAATTTAATTTAATTTGATTTTGATCATGAGAAAAACAATCAAAAAAGAGCTGAACAGGAACAGAGAGATACAAATCCGGGCCAACAATGGCCATGGGTGATGAGTAGCAGATGAGAACCGCCCAGACAACAGGCAGTCTGGGTGGCCAGGGGACTTTGAGGGGCGCAGGCTAACTGTGGGCAACAGGCAGGGAGCAACACAGCCTACAAAGGAGCCAGGTGGGAAACCAATGAGTGGAGATGGGAAAACAAATTGAGGAAACAGAAAAAGCCATCCTGGCGTCAAGAATGACCACGGACTGGGGGAGGTGCAAGCTGCAACAGCAACAGCAGCAACAGGTGCCAGGGAGCATCTTCAGATGAGTGGATGCTCAAGATCAGGTTGGAGCCCATTGATGGAGTGGTAATTGGATGATGAGCAAGGCAGTGAGGGTGAAGGATTAGCTGGAGTGAACCAAGCGGGTGAAAAGATGATCATTGCAAGGATTGGTGGTGGCCGTCTAGGCTAGTTGTTGTTGTTGTTGGCCACAACAATAATGAGCGGATGATTGGCAGAGTGGCTAATGGGGAAGTTGAATGAGGGCGTAGTGAGACAACTTGGCCATCTGTTGACAACCAATTCAAAGCCAATGATGAGGGGAAAGCTGGTTGATGACGGTTGTCCAATGGGCTCAATGATGCTCAAAAGACAAGCTGCCATAAAGTGTTGTTGAAAATGCAATTGAGGGTGTTCCAAATCATCTTTGGACAATTGGGATGGAGATTTATGGTGATTGAAGATGATGTTTTGGAAGGGGGTGCCCAACAACGGAGGCAAGGGAGTTTCAACAAGGAAGATGGCCATTGCTTCCAATGTTGAAAAAAATGCTGGTGCTGGGGAGGGTTGAGCCAAGCCAAGCCGGTATTTGCCCATGCGCTTGGAAAAAGGAACACAAAGCAAGAACGAAGAGGATTGAACACCAGGACAGGGGTCTAGAACACCCCAGAGATCCTTCTAGAAAACTAGTAGAAGGAGAGCTGGTAGACTGGGAACTGGAACAACAGTCATCATGGAAAAGAATTTTTTTTTTTTGAATGATGATTATAAAAAATTATAAAAAAAAGTATTAAATTTTCTGTGTTGCCCTGAGGTGTCCAGATTTGGTCACCACATCTCTCCCCAACTTATAGACTGTCCTTAGTCTGCATCTGAGTTTGATGACATATATAAAAAGGAAAGAAAGATGATTGGAACCAAAGAATGGCCATTTGATCTTGAGGTTGACTGGAAAAGAATATTTTGATCCATCCAAAGAAAATTCCTAGAAGTGAAAGAGATAAAAAAAGGAGGTTTCCCAGGTGCTCACATATGTGGCATACAGTAGAGTTTTACAACAAAGATGCAGCAGATGACCCTGGTGGTGCACAATTTGGAGGACTTACTTCAAGTTGCCTCCACAACAATGGAATTTCTTGACTTGATCAGCAGAGAACCTCCTGGCCATCTGAGTACCATCCAGTTCTTCAAAAAATATGATCCACCTCTGAATTGGCGGACCACCCAATAAGGACCATTCCAGTGATTAGAGAAAAGATTTCCCCACTGAGTTTCCAAGGATTGATTATAAGCTAAAACAAGATCACCAGGATTCAAAGGGTCCCTGATCTGCTTTGAATGTTTGTCTTCACAATACTGAGCCAATTTCTCTCTGCATTCCATCATCTTCTGATAAGCTTCACTGCAAAGATTTTCACTCTGCTCCAGTTGCTTAGATCAGGCAACTAATAGATCAGTGGTAGAAGAAACCTATTCCCAAGGAATATCTAAGAAAGATTCCATTTCCAGATACAGAGGAAGGACACCCCTTTGACCAAAGATAAATTTTTAGGGTGATTAGCCAGTGGTTTGTTTAGTTGAAATTTCATCAGAGAAAAGGACCAGAGGAAGAAATTTGCAACAATTCTTCCCACTTTCACCGGCCAGTTTGACAAGAGCAGCCTTCAAAGGAGCATGGCCTCTTTCCACCATGCCTTGGCCTTCAGGATAATAAGGAGTGGTCACCCTATGTTGACCAGGAAGCAATCAGATCATTTTGGCAAGTTTGTCACCAAACTCAGAGCCACCATAAGTTGAATAAGATAGGGCCAAGCCATAGTGCATCATCCAAGTCTTGTAGAGAAAAGCTGCTACTGATTCAGAAATGAGGTTCTTAAGGAATTTTGCTTCAACCCATCCAGAAAAATCATCTCTAGCCACAATGAGGTACTTAGCTCCACCAGCCTTAATGTGAACCACATACATAGCAATCCTTCCAAAGACAGTGGACTCCCCAGTTGGATAGAAAATTTCAGCCGGGCACCTAAGATCACATTTCTGATAGACCTGACAACTCTTGCACCATTGAGAGACAGATTTCTTCAAAGATGGCCACCAGAATTGTTTGGATATTTGTTGATAAGTTTACGTTTCTACATGATGACTGAGTCCTTCATGGAGACTTTCCAAGATCAAATCTTGTTTAGCAGGGATAGTGACAAGAATAAGAGCACAAGGATTGCCTCTTTTCATAAGCCTAGTACCTTGTACAAAGAATTTGGAGGACATTCTTTTAAGGGATTGAAAATATTTAGCTGAGAGATCAGGAGATCTTTGGAGAGTGGAAAGGTGTGTCATTGTCACTTGGCTCACCCGCATCTGTGAGTGTGCAAACACTCCAATTCCAACTCTAGATTCTTTCTCATTCTCCTTCACTCCCACTTGATGCTCATTTCCTTGAATCATCATCCATCAATAAACATCAAACTACCTCCATCTCACCACGCTTCCTTTCTTTCCGCTTCAACCTCACCACGCTCCGCTCCGCTCCATCCCTACTCATTCTTCCCCATACGCTTTCCCTTCCTCACCTTCTTATTACTCCAACCCACATCAACCAACTTCCTCAATAACTTCAACCACCTCAACCTCAAGCCACTTCCTCCATCACAATATCCTTATCCAACCATCTCCATCATTCTGCTACATCGACCGTCTCCTCTCATACTCACTCCTGATCATCAGATACTCATCATCAACCATTAAGAACGACCAATCAACATTCTATTGATCAGATGTGAGGAACATCCAAACTGTCAATCCTTTCCTTTCATTTTTGTACACTTATCTTGAATTACTTTCATCAGTCCTTATACTTCATTTAGCTTCTTTTATTTCTTGCAATTCTTCTTTCACGTGTGTCAGAGAAATACTGGGTAAGAATCTCTGTCATAAACCTACCTCATTTATCATTTGTGCTCTTGCACTACAGTTGATACTTTTGTTGTTCTCAGTTCCATTGGTCTTAGTTTGAAATAAAATCAAGTTTTTCATTATTTCAATTTTCAACCTATCAAGGTGCTGATCTAGTTTAAGCCAGAACCCTTTCTGGAAGCCAGAATAATTTTGAGAGGGAAAGCTGAAGAAATGTCAAATAAAAGGTTCCTCCTTGTTGAAATCCATTCCAACATGCAATTCTTCATCTCCAATAGGACATTGAGATAACCCCTCAGGCATGGTTAAAGACTTCCCAGGCCTATGAACAATATCAAAAGAAAACAAATGGATAAAAGCCCCCCAACAAGTAATGGGAGTGTTTGGAAGGCTGCGGGCATTGATCATTTTGATGATGGATTGTGCATCAACTTGTAACTTGAAGTGTTTACCCCAGAGAATAGTTTGGAGCTTCTTAAACATTTGGGCCACACCACAAAGTTCCAGTTTTGGCTGGGAGTACCTAGATTCCACATCTGAAAAGAGAAGAGATTCATACAGAGCAGGACAATCCAAACCATTTTTGTCTTCCTGGGTAAGTACAGCCCCAAAATATTGATAACTTGAATTGACAGCCAGCTTTATCTTGCCAGCTCCAGGTTCATAAGTGATCTTAATCAAGAAAATGTCTTTCCCAAAAATTGTTTTGAGCTTCTGAAATGATTGTTCACAAGCTTGGGTCCAAAACCATTCAGCATCATGTTATAATTATGGCCAGCAATTAGCTTAGGCAAATGAGCAGTATTTAAAGCAAAAGAAATGCTGGACACTGTGTGTCAATAATGGCTAATGGGGCTCTCAAAATGGGGCAATATGTTGGATGAATTTGATTGGATGATGAAATGAATGGATGGAAAACAGCAGGGAGAAGGGCTCCTTAAGTACAAAAGATTGGCCTCTTGTGAGCCCATGATACAACAAGCCAAAAGGCAAATTTTCCGCCCCAAAAGGGCTCTACAGGCTCTACTGGCCTTGTTACTTGGTTTGGACTAAATCAGCCCACATGGCATCAGTCCCTGTACCCTTACAACCAGCCTATTCTGGTTATTTCTGGTGTTTCCACCTCAATGGGGCTGAACCAGCCCCTTAACTGTTCAATCCCCTTGGCTGGTTGTCCTTTACAACCAGCCATGATGACCTTTATTGCCTTGTTTACGGGCTGGTTGCCTCATGCAGCCAGCCCCTGGCCCCTCAAATGGGCCAGGTGGGACCCAGGGCACACCTGGGTCCGGTCTCAGACTCACATGGGGGGGGGGTGACCAGCGGACATGTTGTCCCCCCCCCCTTTTTCTCTCAAATCCCTGGTGGGGGCGGTCAAATCCCCTCACCAGGGGCCCTGGGGGTCGATACCTCCAGGGCGTCGTCAAGTACGTTGGCCTGGGAGGTGATCAGGTCCCCCCAGGCCCATCGCTCCTCCCCCTCGGTAAAGGGGGGGGGGGAGAGCGTCCCTGCCCTGCTTGGTCGCCTCAAACAATCGATGGTGGGGGGGTGATGAATTCCCCCCCACCTGCCGGTCGCTACCCTTGCGGCCGGCGCCGCCACCTCCTTGGGCAAGGGGGTGGTCAGGTCCCCCCTGCCCTGGCCGACCGCGCTGTCGCGGTCGGTCGCTGGCTGGTTCAACCCAGCCAGCCTGCCCCCTCCCCCTCGCGACGGCAAG
This sequence comes from Puccinia polysora, assembly GCA_025617555.3. NCBI lineage: Eukaryota > Fungi > Basidiomycota > Pucciniomycetes > Pucciniales > Pucciniaceae > Puccinia > Puccinia polysora. The sequence goes on from CM062627.1 coordinate 57,439,528, forward strand.
CGAGGGGAGGGGGAGCGAGCCGGGGCCGCGAGCCCCGGCTCCGCGGCGCTGGTCGCCGGTCGCGACCAGCCGGGCCCGCGCGGGATCCCTCGGCCGCGCAACAGCCCCGCGCGGGCCGTCGGGCCCCGCGTGGGCCGTGCCGAGGAACACAGGCGGCCCCGAACGGGCCGCGACGCGAGCAGCGGCCCCGAGCGGGCCGCGACACGGGCGGCAACCCTAATGGGCCGCCCCAAGCCCGAATTGTGAGAAAAGACTACTTTTGCGGGCCAGCCCGTCTGGCCAAGTATGTCCAAAATAAACCTTGGGCCCAATTATGCCCATACAAGCCCATCTGGCCGTATTTGCCCATATACCCCATCGGGCCCGTTAGGGCCCGTGTACCAATGGGTCTGTTTCACGCGTTTTGAGGCCAGTTTCCCCAACTCTGTAACATCCACATGGGCCCGTATGGTCCGTGTGTGTGTCCAATGGGCCTCAGAGGCCCATTTGTGCATCCCATTTGGATTACACTTATACGTAGCACCCGCGTAAGTGCGTACGTATTTTAACACATCATTCCTGGTTAAGCAAGGCAAGGGAACACAGATTTAAGATAGAGAAGGGATGAAGATCCAAAAATAAATGAAAACACCTAAGAAACCTCTGACTTCAGTAGGATTGATTGGAGTGGGCCAAGAGAAGATTTTTTTGAATTTGGTTGGGGCTATTCTTCTTCCTTCCTTGCAGAACACATGACAAAAAATTCCCAGAGCAGGGACACAGGCAGCCAATTTGGATCCAGAAACAGTGAGACCAGACTCCTTGATTTTAAACAAGATTCTTTCCATAGTGGTTGCATATTCCCAGATAAATCAATGGATTCCTGAGTGCCAAGGTAAGAGCTCATTGTTATAGTCAGAAACTGGACCTTTAATTCCCCCATTGTCAATAAAGATACAAGAATGATCAGGGATTTCATCCTGGAGGATCAAAACCATCTGAGCCTGATAGACTGCAACCAAATTGGTGGCACCTTGGGGCAAACGAGTAAGTTCAAATCAACCAAGAGGAGTATTGAAAGTAGTGAGAGGACAAGAAATTGGATGTAAGGATTGTTTGTCATAGCCACCCATAATATCACCTAGACCATAGCAAGCTCTCCCAGAGAAAGATTCAAAAAATTCTTCAGTAGCAGGGGGAATACCAGAGTATTTAATAGTAAACTTATTTAGAGGCTGGAGATCATGAACTATTCTAAGTTTAACATTACTTTTGAGGACATAGAAGACAGGACTGGAATAGCTGGAAGTTGACTGCTTGTATGGACCGTTACAGACTTTTTTGCGGACCAACTTGATGAATTTTTCAACCTTAGCAGCCAAGATAGGGATCTTCTTCTTTTGCCAAGGATCATGTTCAACTACAGGGATGATATAATGGAGGCCATAGGATTCTTTCAAGAGACCTCTCTCTTCTTCACCGAAAGCAATAGATTTTTCTCTCAGAGCTAAACAATTTTTGATCAAACAGGAAGAAGCCATCAATCTGGACCAAAGTTGACCACCTTCAGACGTTCTTCAGTAACACAAACACGAGAAAGAAAGGGACAAGTGAGAGATCAAGATAAACCACAGTAAGGATCACAAGATAGAGGAGGACACATAAGAGGAGGATTGAGGTTGAGATACATTGGTTGGTTGACTGGTTGAACCTTTTTTGCAACTTAATAACAATTATTGGCAAAAGAGAGAAATCCTTGCTTCCTGCAAGTATTGACCAGCAAGACCTGACTACAAAAGCTGAGAACAAGTTCCAACATCTTCCAAGTTTGATGATCCACAACGTCCTCAAAAGGTGCCTTTTCCATCAAAGAAGATCAAAATGGTGACACATTGCTCACATTCTTTGCACAGGGTAGGGGTTCCAAAATGACAGTAGTAGGAGCCCCTGATGGTGCACAATTGGGAGGACTTACTTCCACCCCAAATTGCCTCCACCTAAGGCCATACTCCTTCATACCAAAACCACCAAGAAGAGAATTGAGATTGGGATCTAGTTTAGAATCATTGCAGAGATTTGAAAGTTGAATAGGAGAAGAATGATCAGGCTGAAAATAAAAAGGAAAAGAAGAGACAACAGATCCAGAGAGAGAAGAAATATTTTTAGGATTTTAGGATTTTTCATTTTTTTGATTTTTAATCTTATTTGGATGAGAAGGAAATAATGAAGAAAAAGAAAAATATGACTCTGAGACAGAAGTTGGTCCTTGAGTTGAAGTCTGAGGCTGGGAAGAAATAAAACTCTTAGTAGGACCAACTAATCCCATAAAAAATGAGATTGAGAGGAAGAAGAGGTGTCCTTCTGTTTCCCTTTCAGAACCAATTTAGGAGGGGGACCAGGAAAATCTTGTTCCCAATGACCAGAATCCAAGGAGCAAATGTGAACTTCAATCTTCCTACCATCAGCATCAGGGAGAAGAATTCTATCCCCAAATTTATTAGAAAAAATTAGGGTTACACCAAAATCCATTAAGAAAGGCCTTCCCAAGATCATAGGTCCATCCAAACAAGTAATCCAGAAATGACAGGGGCCAACAATATTTTGTCCAATTTGAACCAGGAAATCCTCAGCAATACCAACTAATTTTCATGACTGATTCCCTATACCATATAAAGCAGAGTTAAAGCTTAAACTTGGGCTGAGTTTGAGTTTTCAGGCCATGGAATCCAAGATTAAATTGAGCTAGGAACCAGAACCCACCAGAAGAGAAACCGTTTTAGCAGAGTCACCAAGATAGCAGGAGAGGAAACCAAGAGGACAGGAATACAATTTGGCATCTGAAGAGGGATCTGTTCCACCAGAGTCATCCATCAAAGTACCAGAATAAACTTTTAATTTGTCCAGACAAATCTCCACACGTCAACAAGAAACCCATTTCTTCATCCCTTCAGCCACAGATGGAGAGATTGAAAGTAGTTCAGCCACAGAAAGATCAGGAATTTTTAGATCAGAGATTTTCCTTAATACTCCTCCCACAGCGTTGGGGTGATCCTTGGAAATGCCCCTCTCAAATTGAACTTTGTGCTGGGTGGAGGTAGGATGATCAGGTTGAGCAGGTACTGGAACAGGATCAGAAGGTTGAGGAGTTTGAACAGATTGAACAGGAGGAGGATCAGAGTGGTCCTGGAACCTTTCCATAGGCAGTTCCTTTTTGACTTCCATTTTTTCCACATCAGAGGAAGGGGGATCAGGTGGATTGATGTTTGATGGGTTTTTGAAGGATTGAAGATGGAAATGGAGGAGACTTGTGAGGTTTGGGCTCCTCATGGTGTTTCCTAGCTGGATCAGACTGATAAGTGCCAGAGAAGCTGGAAGAAGAGACAGCTGGAGGATACCAAGGTTGTAGAGTGCCACAGGATGATCAAAAATCCAAGGAGACCAAGGATGCCTTCTTGGGAGTTGGTGGTTGATAAGAGGCCACCACATGACAGATTGGAGGCAAAAAATTGAAAGGGATCAAAGCACCATTAGGAAGAAAGAAATTGTTTCCCTTCTGCTCCACAAATTTTTCCTCCTTGTTCTTCTGGAGTTCGGGACATATCCCAGTACAATGACCTTCCCTATGAAAGTAATAGCAGACCAGAGTGGTTTTAGGAACAGAGTTAGAAGGTTCAGGAGTAGCTAAAGAAGAAATTTTGTGATCTATTTTGCTTTCAAAAGCCTGAATTAATTTAGTGATCTCATCTATGAAAGCATTTTACTTATTGGACTGGGGATTTGGTTTAGGTCTACAATTTGCTTCCATCTTGTTCATTATTTCATTGGAATCTTTAAAGGAAGGAGCATGTACTGGTTCAGTGACTCTAGTTTTTTCAAAAGTGAGATTTTTTCAAAATTGAGAGCTGTTTGACCTTTCATCACTTTATCCACTGCCCTCCTTAGGACCAGAAAAACAGGGAGCTTGAACAGATTATCTCTAGTAGTAACCATAGATCTGGATTTAAATAATTCATCTCTAATCCTTCCCTGCACTCCTGGAGAAAAAGACTGAAAAAAACAAACTCAAATTTTTTCCACTGTGTCAATGTGATTGTTTCTGATGAGGTAAGATTGAATAGGATCCCAAGATTTTATAAAAGAATGATAATCAGAGGCTGAAGAGACACCACCATTGGAGAGTCATTGAGAAACCAGAGCATCCAAGTACTGTAAGGTAAACCTAGCCAAATCTGCTTTTACCAAATAAGCCAACATAGCCTCCTTCAAGAGCCTCCAGTAATAATTTTTGAATCCATCAAACAATTCAATAACCTCCATAACTTCATCAGAGGAGATAAAAAATTGTAACTGATAAGCCATATCATGTTCACTTGCACCATCCAATTCAGCAGCCATCTCATAGGAGTCCAACAATTGTTTGAAATTTGTTCCATTTAAGCCTAAGTTCTTGGTTTGAGGCTTGATCTTGCCCATCTTGACCCAAACAGAGGAGGAGGAGTTACCAGTAGATTCCATTTTGAAGGGAAGAGTTCCTAAGAGATTCAAAGAGCAGAATTCCAACATGGCTCACAGGTGTGGCAAGAGTAGAGTTTCACAAAAAAACAACAAGGACCTTGCCCAGATGGTAAAAAATTGGGAGGACTTCCTTCTGGAACACGTTGCCTCCATGCATCAGAACTGGATGATAACAAAAAAAAAGGATAAAGGATTGGATTTTGGAGTTGATTTTTCAATTTTGGGACTGTAAATCCCAAGGTTTCTGGTTCAATCCCAGCGCAGGGGACCAAATGTAAGACTCAAAATGGTGCTAGGCTGTGGCAGTTCTGTGGAGGGGAAAGGTGCTGTTTAGGCTGCCCTCCTGAGTGTTACAAAAATATTTAAATGTAACCAAGATCAAGGTCCAGAACCTTTTAAGTGAGGAATCAAGTAGTAAAGCATAAAGTTTGATAATAGTTGGTAGCAATGGAACAGCACTATTTGAGGCAAGATTATGTGGGAGATATTTGAACAAAATAAATTAAAGTTTGTTTAAAGTTCAAAAGAACAAAGCTGTTGTATGTAAACAACACCCACAAGCTAATAACCCTGGTTGTCAACAGAAGATTGGGGATGATCAACTCAAACACCAACCAACCTCCAGGTTCTCAATCAACCTGCCTAACTCTCCACAATCAAGCGCTTGAAGGTTACCAGATAACTGAGGGTGTCTGTAAAAGACAAACCACAATGTTTTTGAGAAGCTCTAAAAGCAAATTGTAACTGATTTGAACAGGGATAACCTCAACAATTCTCAAGGAACTCAAGGGTAGGCTTGCAGAATGCAACTTTGATAAAAAAATAAAAGGAGACATAACACTCCAGGTTTTAAGCTTAATAAAACCTCTTCAACCAAACACAATTGGCTCCAGAAAGATGATCAAGGAAGGATCAAGACCAGTATGGTCAGAGAAAGGGATCAAAGAGCGGTGTAACACACTCAAGAATTTCAACAGACAGAATTATCTTCAACCAGAAAGGCTATTGGTTGGTAATAAGGATCAGGCCTCAGAGGGGCAAAGACTTAAGGATCAATGTATCAGGTGGAAATCAAAGATATACCCAGGATAATGATGATGATTACTAGGGTACCAGGGGGAACATACGCACACACTCCCATGGATGATTGGAAAAAGTTAGGGGAGAGCCCATGCTTTTATGGGCCATGGGTCCCTGTTGACTATGTACAAATGATAACACATATAGAGCGGAAAAAAAAACAATTGGATTTTTTTTTCTTAATTTAATTGAACTGGTCATGAGAAACAACAAAAAAAATGGTGAAGAAAAAAATAAAAGAAAACCACTTAAAAAAAGCAGGTAGTCATTACACATGAGAAGAAAAAGATGAAAAGGGCCAAAATGTCACCATCCCAGGCCAATGATGGCCGCAGGTAATGAGCAGCAGGAGATGCGCCTGGGTGGCCATCATGAAAACTGAGGGACCACACAGACAGAAGTGGCCATGCGGTTTTCACAATTTTGAGGCCTGCAGGAGCCGCAGGGAGACCTGACAGGGGATAGAAAGAACGGCTGGGGGTAAAATATACCAAGGACCCTCACGGGAAACAAGCAAGGAAGCGGAGTGCAATTGCAGTTGCAAGCAAGGATTGGATGTTGGATGAGAGTGGTGTGTTAGTAGGATGATAGAGGGCTGAATAGGTTCAAGAGACGTTTCCAATGACCGCGTGAGTGATAGTTTGCAAAAAAAGGACTGGGCATGGGTTGGGATGCATGATCCAAGGAGGTTGAGTGAGGCCTCCAATTGGAATTGGTGAGACTGGACCTCCTTGCGCAAAATAAAGACAGATGAGGATTGAGGGAATCAATGAGGGAGTGAGTCAAGGATTGTTTGAAAAGACTACCGGATTGTTTGCAAAAACCAGGCTGCCAATCAATGATGAACTTGAAAGTTTTGTGAGGAGAGAGGAGGCCTTGGATGGCTGATGAGGATGATTGATTGGTTTGTTGGCCAACCAATCAGGGAGGGAAGATGAGGAGGATTGCCATTGCCGTCAATTTCAACAACAATGCCGGTGCCGGAAAGGGTCTAGCCAATCCAAGCCGGTCTTGCCCGTGTGCTTGGCAAAAAGGAACCTGGAGGATGAGGAGTGGAAAAAGAGGGACTTGAAAACTGGGAAAAGGGGTCTAAACACCTGAGAGCTCCTCCCACACAACTAGGAAAAGTGAAGGCTGGGAACTGGGAACTAAATAGGGGATCATTCCAGGAAAGATTTTTTTTTTAAATTTAATTGATGATGAAAGACAGTTAAAAAATCATAAAAAATTCTGAGATTTTCCGCACTGGCCCAAGGTTTCCAGATTAGGTCACCACAACCGTTTAGACAAACTCACACAAGGAAGGTTGGGTGCAAGTTTTTAATCCATGGAAGTTGCACAAAGGAAGACCCCTTGTGGAAACTCTCCTACAAAGAAACCCAACATAACCATCAACCATCTGAAAATCCCTCTGTGAATCCTCAACTGAGGAGAATCTCAGGGGTGGCCTTAGAAAATCTAATAGAAGGCATGAATGATGGAATAAATACGTTGCAGCTTAAGAGGAAATTGAGAAAGATTTATGGAGGGGATTATGTTGATGACCAAACAATCTATAACACTAAGCAAAAGGTAATTCTTGCAGAACTAAAGGGGAAAAGTGTTATGGAGGTGTTAGAATTTTAATCCTGTTTATTTCTGAAAGTAGAAGACCAGACCCGGATAATATTGGACAAAAGACTTAGAAGACCAGAGATGAATAATAGCCTTAGGACCCAGGAATACTAGCTTGAGATACTGAAGAAGACTGGGAAAAACAGTTCAGAATGAGACAATCAGATGAAAGAGTTGGCAGTATCTTTCTCACCAAATGAGAACACAGCCTAAATTTGAGGATGTTGACGGCAATGAGAGTTTTGTTGAAGAGTGTTGAGGACACTTGAAGAGCCGCGAGTAGAAGATAGGTGATCAATAGAACAGTAAAAGAAAAATGAACCAGAAAAGAAGAAGAAAAAAGAAAATTGAAGACAAGAATGGAAAGAGGGATGGTTTAGGTCAAGGGATGAAGAAGGAAGGACAAAGTTTGAGAGCTTTAGGAAATTGATGATGTTGGTATAGGTCAATGGACAATTGAAGGGAAGGATGATTGTTTGCACTTGGAAATTGTCTAAAAACATACAAGCAAACTTTAAAGTGCTCTTTGTTAATGACATTGAAGGATGGAAAACCTTCATGACTCTTTGGGCAAATTATGGGGCCTCAAAGACCAAGGAGGAGGCGGAGGTCAATGATTCAGAACTCAGAGTAGGTCCAAATCACTGCTTCTTATTCTTCCTTGTTTTGGGTTCTGACCTTTTGACTGGTATAGTGTTTCTTGAAAGACTATGAGGATGTACTTGAGTATATGGAAAATAACATTTTCCCTATCAAATAGACTTTTGTAACAGCGTGGACTTGTATAAACCAAGATTTAGGAAACAAAACAACATCTTGGGTTGAAGGGGCCCATTCAACTGTCAAAATATTCCTTGAAAACTATTTGGGAAACATGTTGGATGTTTGGAAAAGCCTTGATGGAAAAGTTTTGAATCAAATTAAATTGGTTCATACATCACCTTATTACTCTTGAATTAAGTTAGGGACAGTTCTTTCACCTGAACTGTCACCATTGGGTTACAAATTGTCTTTAGAGAAAATTCAGCTTATTAGGGAACAATTCAAGAAGTTCAAACATGATCATGATGGCAAAGTGTGCACCAAGTCATATTCCAAGAGTATGAGTTTGCCCTGTTCCCACTTAATAGGTGACTGTCTAGCATTCAGAGGATCCGTGGTACCCAAAGATATTCATCCTCACTGGAGGTTGGACTATGACCCTTGCAGTTCTAGTTCTTTAAGTTGGCTTAAGTTCAATTGTTCAAATCACTATGTGATTAATGCTTTTTTGATTAATTCTTTTTGATTAATGATTCCTAATTCACTAATGGTTTATCCTTTTGAATTTTTCAAGTGCAATGTCAACAAAATGCTAAGAATTCCTCAGTTATGTGTAAAATTGAATGCAATGATCTTGGAATCTCCAGATCATGAGAAAAGCAGCCTATTGAAGTATATCATTTGGAAGATTACAAGATATTTATTGAAGCCAAGACTTGAACCTAAAGTCTTACAATCAAGTAGGGGCTGGAAAAAATCAACAGATACGCGGTGAGAACCATCTTGGTTTGAGCATTTTGAAAAACAACTCAAGGGGGAAAAAAGGACTAGAAGGGCTCCAAATAAGAAAAGAAGAAAGATTGTAAGTCCTTTCTTTGGGGATATGTTCATTTTTTTGGTTTAATGAAATTATTTACTAACTAATGATGAATTGTTCGTCAAAGTTGGCAGAATCTGAATCTGAATTTCATATTTCAGAGGAAGATACTGAAAGTGAATTGGGATCACCTAATTTGAAATCAGAATCCTCTGCAGAGGAAGACAACATGCAGAAAAGCTCAACCAGAAGCTCATCTTTGGTGAGTATTGATTTGAATGATGTGATTAAAAAAATGAATACTAAGTTAGTTTTAATGATAGGAACCAAATGTGGAATACCTCAATCCAATAACCAAGAAATTTCATAAGTTCTTGGGTGAGGTTTGGGATCCAATTGGAGAGGATTCAGATTAATTGCTAAATCTCTTGGTTATGAAGAACATGGTTGATTTAAAGTGAGAAAAGAAATGATACAAACATTGGATAAACATAAAGAATGCTACATTAAGATGCTTGGTGGTGAAAAGGAGTTTGAAAAGATTAAACAAAGACTTCATGTTGAAGAAATCAATGATAAGATTCCCTCCTCAAAATGGCTGGCTAAATTAGATATGGGTCAAATCATAGAAGACACATATTCCAGACCTATATTTTTAATTTCATTGGAGTCATGTGATACTTATACTCCAATGAAAAATGGTGTTACTTATAAATCAGATCCAATGTTCATTTCCTTTTTAAACAACAACCACTGGGTTCTATTAGTACTTGAGGGAGAAATGATTCCAATCCCACCCATTGTAGCAAAACAACGTTCCTTGATTTCTAAAAAAGCCTCTGCTTGGGTTGATCATCTCAAAGATCAACTGCAAATGTATTCTACATTATAGAGATCATAGACTTTGACTTCATTTTATCATTGGGTTTCATATAAATTGTAATTCTAATGCAGCTAACAAGTTGTATTAATATAAAGAGTTATCACATTTTGAACATCATTATGTTGAGTGTTTTGAGTTAAGATCATCATATTGAGTGTTTTGAATGAGAGTTTAATGGTAAGTCAGTTCAACTTGTGTTGGGCTGATTCCATCATAAGGAGTAGTTTACTCCTTATGATGGAATCAGCTTGACACAAGTTGAACTTTTTTTTTTTTTGGTGTTTTTAATTTAGGGCTTGTCAAGTTGCTTGTCTTTTTTTTTGGTGTCTTTAGTTTAGGGCTTGTCTTGAGTTAAAGTAATTATATTTTGTGTTTTGAATGAAAGTTTAATGGTAAGTCATTTCAACTTGTGTTTGGCTGATTCCACCATAATGAGTATTTTACTTTTTATGATGGGATCAGCAAAACACAAGTTGAACTGGTTTTTATATTTTTGGGGGTTTTTACTTTAGGGCTCCTCAAGTTACTTGTCTTTTTTTTGGTGTTTTTAGTTTAGGGATAGTCCAGTTACTTGTCTTTTTTTTGGTGTTTTTAATTTAGGACTAGTCCAGTTACTTGTTATTTTTTTTGGTTTTTTTAGTTTAGGGCTAGTCCAGTTACTTGTGTTTTTTTGGGTCTTTTTACTTTAGGGCTAGTCCATTGGATATTCCCAGTTTTTTTTTTTTTTTTTTTTTTTTTTTTTTTTTTTTTGAATGAGAGTTTAATGGTAAGCCAGTTCAACTTGTGTTGGGCTGATTCCATCATAAGGAGTATTTTACTCCTTATGATGGTATCAGCTTAAAAAAAGTTGACCTTGTTTTTTTTTTTGTGTTTTTATTTTAGGGCTAGTCCAGTTACTTGTCTTTTTTTTTGGTGTTTTCAATTTAGGTCTAGTCCAGTTGTCTTTTTTTTGGTGTTTTTAATTTAGGGCTAGTCCAGTTACTTGTGTTTTTTGGGGTCTTTTTACTTTAGGGCTAGTCCATTGGATAGTCCCAGTTTTTTTTTGTTTTTTATATATTTTTTTGATTTTTTTGCTTGAATGATAGTTTAATGGTAAGTCAGTTCAACTTGTGTTGGGCTGATTCCATCATAAGGAGTATTTTACTTGTGATGATGGGATCAGCTTAACACAAGTTGAACTGGTTTTTATATTTTTGGTGTGGCCTGCGCAAATCTTTGAGCCATGGGGGGTTGTACACAGTGCCACACGACTACATTTGAGCAGTGTACAACTCCACACAACTCAAATATAGTCGTGTGGAATCCAAAACGCCATCAGACCTGGCTGCGTGGGCCGCACAACTGTTTGAGCTGTGGGGGGTTGTACACAGCTTGGATTGGACCGTGTGGCGTGCCACACAGCCCACTTTGAACTGTGTCCACGGATCAATGACCTGTGAATTTAAAATTACCCTAAACAAATATTTATGTCACAAAATTTCAAATTTTAGTCTTTGTAAACAAGATCCAGTCCTCATCCATAGTCATTTTGATTTATCATTTTCAAGAAGAAGATACAGAAACTCAACTTGGGTTGTTTTCAAACATAGGAATGACAAATAGATTTCATTTGAAACTGGTGAAAATGTTTAAAATATGGTTTTAAATTCTATAAATACCAGAATAGGATTCATTTGTGATGTAAATTTTGTTTTAGTTACTCTTTTATCTAGTTGATGTTTTTAGCTAAATGATGATGTAATTGAAAATTGAAAATAATTTTCATTTGTCACATTTTTCCAATTAACCCACATTTCATCCCCAATCTAAATTAAAAAAGGGTAATTTTAAATTCACGGCTCATTGAGCTGTGCACACAGTTTGAAATGGGCCGTGTGGCATGGCACACGGTCCAATCTGAGCCGTGTACAGCCCCCCACAGCTCACAGAGTTGTGCGGCCCACCCAACCTGGTCTGCCGCTGTGTGGACTTCCACACAACTACATTCAAGCCGTGTGGAGTTGTACACCGCTCAAATAAAGTTTTGTGGCATTCCACATGGCACCAGACCATGGTGAGCAAAAAAAAAATAAAAAGGAAAAGGAATGAAAGGGTACTTACACAACCCATAAACTACATAAACCTTCCAAAAAAACAGAAATAAACCAAAAAATCAAAGAATGTTCATTTTTTGGTTAAAAAAAAACAAAGAAACAAATAAATAAATAAATAAATAACTTGAAGTATTGAATGGAATAGCCCTGTAGTAAAAAAACCCAAAAAAAACACAAGTAACTGGACAAGACCTAAACTAAAAACACCAAAAAAAACACAATTAACTTGACAAGCCCCAAAGTAAAAACACCAAAAAAAATAAAACTAACTTTACTAGCACTAAATTAAAAGGGCCCAAAAATTAAAGAAGTCTTTTGACCAGCCTTGAAGTAAAAGTGCCCAAAAAAATACAAGTCTTTTGACAAGCCCTAAAGTAAAAGTGCCCAAAAAATGAAAGTCTTTTGAAAAGCCCTGAAGTAAAAGTGCCCAAAAAAATACAAGTCTTTTGATAAGCCCTAAATTAAAAGTGCCCAAAAAAATACAAGTCTTTTGACAAGCCCTGAAGTAAAAAGCACAAAAAAAAAACAATTTCAACTTGTGTTAAGCTGATCCCATCCCAAGCTATACATAAGTTAAGATTGTGATGGAATCAGCCCAACACAAGTTGAACTGACTTACCATTGAACTCTCATTCAAAACACTCAGTATAATGATTTTAACTCAAAACACTCAACATAATGATGTTCAAAATGTGATAACCCTTTATATTAATAGAACTTGTTAGCTGCATGAGAATTACAATTTATATGAAACCCAATGATTAAATGAAGTCAAATTCTATAATCTCTATAATGTAGAATACATTTGCAGTTGATCTTTGAGATGATAAAGCCAACCAGAGGCTTGTTTAGAAATCAAGGAACGTGGTTTTTCTACAATGGGCGGGATTGAAATCATTTTTCCCTCAAGTAATAATAGAACCCAGTGGTTATTGTTCACAAAGGAAATGAAGATTGGATCTGATTGATCAGTAACACCATTTTTCATTGGATTATAAGTATCACATGACTCCAATGAAATGAAACATAGAGGTTTGGAATATGTGTCTGCTATGATTTGACCCATGTCCAATTTAGCCAGCCATTTTGAGGAGGGAATATTTTCATTGATGTCTTCAACATCAACACTTTGTTTAATCTTTTCAACCTACTTTTCACCACCAAGCATCTTAATGTAGCATGCTTTATGTTTCTGTAATTTTCCAATCATTTCCTTCTTAAATTTAAATCAAACATTTTCTTCATTACCAAGAGATTTAGCAATGACTCTAAATCCGCAATTCCCATCTCCAATTGGATCCCAAACCTCACCCAAGAACTTATGAAATTTCTTGGGTATTTGACTGAGGTATTTCAAATTTGGCTCCTATCATTAAAACTAACTTAGTATTCATTTCTTTAATTGGATCAATGAAATGAAAACTCACCAAAGATGAGCTTCTGGTTGAGCTTTGCTGCATGTTCTCTTCCTCTGAAGAGGATTCTGATTCCAAATTAAGTGATCCTGATTAACTTTCAGTCTCTTCATCTGAACCATGAAATTCAGATTTAGATTCTGCCCACTTTGACTAACAATTCATCATTAGTTAGTAACTAAGTTCATTAAACCCAAAAAATGAACATATCTCAAAGGAAAAGACTTACAATCTTTTGTATTTTCTTTTTTGGAGCCCTTCTAGTCCTATTTTCCCCCTTGAGTTTTTTTTCAACAAGCTCAAACTGAGATGGTTCTTGCTGCATATCTTTCAATTTTGGCCGGCCCCTAATTGATTGTAAGACTTTAGGTTCAATTCTTGGCTTTTATTGATATTTTGTAATCTTCTGAATGACATACTTCAATATTCTGCTTTGCTCATGATCTGGATATTCCAAGATCATTGCATTGACTTTTTCACATAACTGAGTAATGCTTAGCATTTCATCAACATTGCACTGGAAAAATTCAAAAGGATCAACCATTACTGAATTAGTTAATCAAAAAGCATTAATCACATAGTGATTTGAACAATCCAACTTGAACAATCCAAGTTAAGCAAACCACCAGAACTAGAACCTCAAGGTTCATAGTCCAACCTCCACTGAGGATGAAAATCTTCAGTTACCACAGATCTTCTGAATGCTAGATGGTCACCTATTTGGTGGGAAGAGGGAAAACCCATATTCTTGAAATATGAATTGGTGCAGACTTTGCCATCATGATCACGTTTGAAATTCTTGAATTTTTCCCTAACTAGATGGATTGCCTCTAAAGAAAATTTGTAACCCAATGGTAACAGTTCAGGGGGAAGAACTGTTACTAACTTAATTCAAGAGTTTTAAAGTGATGCATGAAGTGAATTAAGTTGATTCAAAACTGTTACGTCAAGACTTTTCCAAACATCCAACAGGCTTCCCAAAGAGTTTGAAAGGAATCTTTTGAGATTTGCATGGGCCCCTTCAACCTGAGAAGTTGTTTTGTTTCCAAAATCTGGTTTTATAAAAGTCCACGCTGTTACAAACGTCTCTTTGATAAGGAAAATGTTATTTTCCATATACTCAAGTACATTGTCATAGTCTTTCAAGAAAAACTATACAAGTAAAAAGGTCAGAACCCAAAACTAGGAAGAATCAGAAGCAGTAATTTGGACCTACTCTGAGTTCTGCATCATTGACCTCCGCCTCCTCCTTGGTCTTTGAGGCCCCATACTTTCCCCACAGATTCATAAAGTTTTTCCATCCTCTAAGGTCATTAAAAAAGCGCACTTTACAGTTTGCTTGTATGCTTTTAGAAAAGTGCCAAGTGAAACATTGTCGGGATGAATCTGGGAAAGTAGATTCAATTGCATGAATCAGAGCTTTTTCACGGTCCGTGAAAAAGACTTTTGGAAGTCTCTCAGGATCATAAGCCAACTCCTTTAATGAATTTACAGACCAACTGTAGAACTCAAAGGTTTCTTTTTTTATAAAAACAAGAGCTTTTGTGAAAGTTGTCCAATTGGCTGTCATTCCTACAACATGCAATAGTGGGGTTCTGTACTTATTTGTTTTATAAGTACAATCCAACATAGCAATATGATGGAATTGTTTTGAAAGATTTACTGCCTCTGGATGTGCTAAGTACAGGGCCTCCAAGTTACCCTCTCCACTGAAATTTGACTGGTGAATCCAACTTTTTTCTTCAAGCTGTTCATAGAGGACCTCCATAACACTATTTCCCTTTAGTTCTGCAAGTGTTACCTTCTGCTTAGTGTTATAGATTGTTTGTTCATCAACATAATCCCGCCCATCAATCTTGCTCAATTTTCTCTTCAGTTGTAACGTATTGAGCCCATCATTCATGCCTTCTACTAGATTGTCTAAGGACACCCCCAAGATTCTCCTCAGTTGAGGATGCACAGAGGGATGTTCACACGGTTGATGGTTATGTTTGGTTTTGTTGTAGGAGAGGCGCCACAAGGGGTCTGCCTTTGTTTTACTTGCATGGATCAAAAACTTGCACCCAACCTTCCTTGTGTGAGTTTGTCTAGACCATTTGGTAAGAAGAGTTCCTGAATAGGAACTATGTCTATCACGGGCTAAATGCACATATTTGTCATGATTTGAGTTGAAAACTGTTCAAGGGTAACCATGCTCATTGCTCATGTTTTACAATAGTTTTGTCTCTCTTCCCTAGTAGGAAAACAACTCAATGAATGTGGGTCAAGTGGATCTGCCATATTTACATAGTTATATTGACGGCATTCACTCCATCAGTTTCAGTCAAATTAAATACGGCAAAGAAAAGTAACATAAAATTTTACTCACCACCAGCGGTCATTTCCATTTGTGAAACATTTTGTTCCTCAATTGTAACCCTTGATGAGGATGCAATTGGGGCTTCCAATGTTTCATTACCCAAATCCTTTTTTCTTTTTCCAAAGATTTGTTGATGGAACTATCAATGTAAACCTTCCACACAGACATTTCAGAAGAAGGAGGGCTTGCCACTGTTCCCATGCAAAAAAATGCAACTTTATACTTCAGTATTAAATCCAAATTTCAATTGATCAAGCAAAGTTTTCTCACTTTCAAGTTGAGAAAGAATTGTTTGCAGATTTTTATATGATTTATGATTATTCACTTCAATTTCACTTTGGTTTTCCTTTAATGTCTCTTTGAGATTGCTAGGTGTGGAACAACAGTCCCAAAAAGTATGTGTTAATCCCAAATTTGGGTTGAAAGAGCCCAAGTGTGGTCCAGGGGGTGCCCAAAATTCTGGCACGGCTTCTGGGGGATTGTTCACCCCCAAAAACTGCCAATTTGAGCCATGTACGGGGGTTACACAGCTACTACACAACCCCTCGGGGGTTGCACATGTTTGAAACGGCCCTTTGTAGTCGTCTTTGGGCCCCCACGGCTCATTTGAGCTGTGTAGGGCCCTAACCGACTACCACACGGTTGGAGCTGTGAATTTAAAATCAACCATCAATAAATTCCCATCATTCCTCTAATTTGGGGGCAATAATCTATTTTTTATAAGAAAATTTGGCTTATTTCAGAATGCTTTATCAAGCTTGCAGAAGATACAAAAGGTTATCCCAAGATTAATCTGGAGTGGGGTCTGGTGGAATATTTTTCCTGTTGATAATCTTGCATCACACCAGCCTAGGAAGAGAAAACTTCAAAAAGAAAATTTCTATTCTTTCTCTCATGTCTTTGACCTATTTTATTTCTGCTACCATTACTGCAGTTGCATGCCTATAATCCCTAACCTGGGCCAACAGAGGTTCCTCCACTTTATCCTGCTTCATTATCTCATTCAATTACATTGACAACTGCTTGGATAACCTGAATGTCCATTAATATAGAAACTCTTCCACCTCAAGACCTCTGAAGAAGATTCTACTTGTAAATTCTATGTTCTTTATTCTACTCTAGCTCCATAAGAAGCCCAACAAGAATATATGTTTTATTGAACCCAGTTTTCTTCCACAATCTTGTTGCAGAAGATTTATTTCAGTATCATGTCAAATAAAGATAATTAAGACATAAATTATTTCTTCAAGCATACACCTGATACCAAAATTGAGTTAGAAGGCTTTTTCTCTGGGTTTCTCTCCCAAGACCTGTTCTCCTTTTTACCTCACTTCTCTACCATTCCCTCCCCCAATTTCTCCAAGTTCTGTCACCAATATACATCCATTTCCTCCATTCTTTTTAAATCATCCCCTTCCAGTATGAAGTTTACCACTTTAATCAACTTCACCACCTGAATGGCTTCCTCAAGTTCCACTTAATTTGAAGAATGGGCTAGGAAATGGTAAATTTTGTTTGATTGGAAGCAAAATTCAAGGTTATCCCTAGAATTAATCTTGTGCCTCAACCTCATTGCAGTTAGTGTGGGCTCCCTGTGCTGTCTGCTGGTAACCCATAATTGTTACTCATTCTTGGAAGCAGGGGCAAGGGTTCTCTTCCAGATGCTAAACCCAAATTTTTAGGAGGTTATTGTAGATTTTAACTGGTGTTCTGGGTAAATTTAGGAATCATTTTTTCCATGAAATTATAATAAATATAATTTTAAAATAAAAAACTAGAACAAGCATATAATAAAAAAGTTTCCCAATGAAGCCCCCAAATATTTGGTGCAAGATTCCTGATAGTATGAGAAGTTCATTCAGACACTAATCCAGATTTTTCCTTGGATACTCCTTCATATACTCTGCAAGCATGTAATTGGCTCTGAAATAAAATAGGAAATCCTTTCTAAAGTGGAATGTCTGCAGTTTCTACAAGTTTTGGTCATAATCTATACAATTTTAACTCTATTATAATTCTTTTCCAGATTCACCCCTCCCTCTCCTCCTCTCATCAACATCCATCCGTGTATAATAAAGACAACCTCACAATACAAAAACCCACCCTCAACCTCTTCCACTCCTTTCCCAGTTACTTTCCTGTGCCCATCTTTGGTCTGCCAACTAAATTTACACCAATGTGACTCTTTGGACAGGTAGGGTGATCCCACTTTCCATCTCTTGCATTTCTTCTGCACATCCAACTGTCAATAAAACCACTTTTTGACGTTTTTCAAGGTAGAACTTCTCTCAATTTTCATCTCCAACATCTTACTCATTGGCTTTCCAGATTAGTCCTTGCATCTCTCCCACTATCTTAGGTCTCTGAAAATTTCTCCTGCATTGTGTCCCACAAATGAATTGACTAATATTATACTGCTCTTGTTTTTTAAATTTCAGTTCCTATTGCAATTTAGACCTTTTGTAGTCTTCATTTGGTAATCTGCACCCCCCTTTTTGCATTCAAACCCAACCAATATATTTTTGTCTTCATGAAATTTGAGACAAAGGATTGTGCCACCCTGTGCTATTTCCTTCCTTTTTCACAGCCTGCAGAAGTTATTTTTCTCAACTGTTTTTGAATCAGAATACCCTTTCCATGAATCTGGATTCCATCACTTACCACAGTTTGACCTGTGTGGTTCTTGTTGGGTTGTTCCTGTAAATAGCTACCACAACACTTCCCCTGGATAGTATCTCACAAATCTTTGGGAATCCTTGGAATCCTTGGCTTTCAACTTCCCACCATCCCCAAAATAATCTTTCCAATATGGTCAACCTGTTTTCCCATGATTTTTGGTCTACATTACATTGTGCTTTCCTAAATGCCTTTTTTGTCTGCAATTGGTATCCTCTGCTGCCTATGTCTTCTGGCTGTGACCCATATTCTTCTTTTTCTGCAATGAAGAATAATAATTAAAATATTTTACATTCATCCAAAGAAGCCATTTCTGCCCCACTTCACCCTTATCTTTGTGTCCAAATTTCCTATTGCATAATATGAATTTTTTTCTAACAAACATCACCTTCTATGAGTTTGGATAATTTTTCTACCACACCATAGCTAGAATGGTGCAGTTGTTGATTGTGCAAAAAAACAACCACCAAAATTTATTTGAATTTGATCTCCTTATTTTTAGTTCTCAGTTCAGAATTAAAAACTTTCTACTTTAATTCAAGCTGATGGACCCACTTTCCCTGGTAAAATTTATTTTTAGTGGCTTCAACATGAATTCTTAAATTTAGATAAATGATATATTTTGATTATTATCTTTCATGATCAGAATGAGAGTCAGGATCTCAAAATTTTGTTTTTTCTTTTCTAATATTTATTCAAATCTCTCCCCCAAAAAAGCTTTTTTTCAGGTTTTTCATGGAAATTTCAATTCAAATTAAAATTTTTGTAAGACCTCTGAATTATTTTTTGATTTTCAGCTTGAGTAAATGAAATGAATCTTTCTTCCTCTTCATTTGATGATAAATTGAGCCCTGGTGAATTCAGCTTCCTATAAGGCCTCATTAGAGGGGTTTCCTGAAAAAAATGAAATTTATTAAATAACCAGAATAAGATCCAGAAACATACACACTCTCTATTTATTTTCCAATGAATGAGCAGGCATGGAATCCATATAAAAAAATCCACATGTTCCCAAACAATCACAATTTTTATTTTTTGATTTTACCCTTGAGAAGGTTGAATTAAAGAACTGGAATGAGGTCAGGTGACACACAAAGCCCTTTTTGAATTTTTCCAAATCAACCGTAATGGTACTCAAACTAAATTGATCACCATTTTCCCAAAAACAATTTGAATATTGAATGCCCGAGTTGCATTGGATTTGATATGAAATTTTTCTCTTTTGGATGGAATCCCTTCAATCAGCCCTTCAGAACCAAGATTGGTACTTTCTGCATCATTTGGGCTATCCTGCTAGTCTTCAGATGCAAAAATATGATCCTCCAAGTAGGTTTAAGGATTCACATGTGGTTTCCTTCTAATAGGTGAGTTAATTCAATAATACTGAGGAACAGGTTTGCTTGAATATTCACTTACTGAAATTACACAATTCTTCTTGTGCTTTGTACTCATAAAAAATTCAGTAGTTTCAAGTTCATTTTTTTCCCTCTTGATATTTGATCCAAAAGTTTTTGAATTTCTCTCTCATCTTCTTGAATCTGAGCACAAGTCTTCCTTTTGTATTCTATGTGAGGTCATCAGGTAGAGACCAAAAACCCTTCATCTTAGAACAAGGAGGAAATCCAACCCATGTAGAGCGCTCTTAAAAAAATCAAGAATTATCATTATCCCCAGTCTTTAGCTAATTGATGAGATTAAGATTATTGGATTTATTCAGTTTTACCAAGCCTTCAGATTGAAAATTCAATGGATTGGCTGTAAAAAAATTTTTCTGTTTTTGGAGGGAAGTGATAAATTCACAACTCCAGGTTGTGAAAAGGCATGAAAAACTGTTCAAAACTCTTTGAGTTGGGAGCAGAGGGTTTTTCCACAACATGCACAGCCCAGAGTTGTGAATAACAACTTTTTTTTCTTCTTTTTTCTTTTTTTTCTTTTCTTTCTTTTTTTTTTATTTTTTTTCTCTTTTTTTTCTCTTTGTTTTTCCTTGTTTTTCTTTGTTTTTATTTTTTATTTTTTATTTTATTTTATTTTTTTCATTTTATTCATTTATTCCCTGTTTTTTTCCTTTTTTTCCCCTTTGTTTTTATTTTTTACTTTAATTTATTTTATTATTTCTTTTCTTATTTTTTCTTAATTTTTCTCATTTTTGCTTTTTTTTTGTTTTTTTTTGTTTTTTATTTATTTTATTTTTTTTTTGCTCATGACCCTGGAGTCATGAAAAATTTATGACTGGCACCCAATAACGCCAAAGGCTTGTGCAGCACATCTCACAACCCACATGAGTTCCGAATGGCTTTTCACAAATCTGCGGGTTTTGGGAAACCATACACAACTTGAATGGGTTGTGAACCATGCCACACAACCCATTTTGAGCTGCGTAAGGATTTTTTAGCATAGTGAATTTATCACATCCCATTTTTTTGAAGATTTTTTTTGAGGGATCATGATGAATTTGCAAGGATCTGTTGAACCTCATTTATTTAGTTTGATTAGCCATGTATTTTAGCTTTTGAGATGTGATGAAGTGGAAAAATAAATAGTTTAGTAGTGGAGCTCTGATGATGTGGATAGTGGAGTTCTGATGAAGGGAAAAGTTTGGGGTGGTGAATAGTTGAAGTCTGATGATGTGGGTAGAGTGAGGATGTAGATGATGGAAGAAAATGGAACCAGAAACAGTGGATGGAGGCTGTCAGGGATTTAACCTCTATTGATATACTTGGGCAATGGTTTCAACTGCAAAAATAACAAAAAAAACCAATAATTAAATCAGTTAAACACTTAAATAACCAAAACAATAGCAAAGAGCATACACACTTGAATAATAACAAGGTATAATGAGTAACTAGACACACCTTAAAACTTTAATAAAGGCAAGGGGCCTGGTTTTAAATGAATAAGGCTCAAAGAAGCTTTTTTTATAAATAAACTCACACACTTTAATGTAGTAACACACAAGGGTTACCACTCAAATTCTGAACTTATAGCCCCAGTAAATCTTCTCTTGAGATTAATTTTAAAGTTCTTTTCAACTATTTCTTGATTCTTTTACAAAAATAATAATAGGGTGTATCAATTTCAGCCTCCTGGATGCCAAGACCCTTGCTATCCCTTAGCTACCAGAGGTGATAGAATGAATAATAAATATATTATTTAATGAATGCAGAAAAAAATCCGTAAAATATTTGGATTAAGCTTATTGCAAGGTTGATTGGTTTGGATATAGTTTATTGTTATAAATAAATATGAATAAATTGATTATTAAATATTTTTATAGAGGGGCCAAAATTATATTGGGGATCTTTAACACCTCTTTTCAGGGATTTCAGTATGAAAACACGTAGTCCTGGTTATTTTGGGCTCTTTAGTTTAAAGAATATTTTACCCAAAGATAATATGTATATAAAATAAAAAGTGGAGTGGCAGGGCCTTGTAGCAAAGCTACCACGGCAGAGAAAGGATAATAAAACTCACTTGTATATTATGAAATCCTTTGGGTATCTGTTTAAGACGTGTACTGATGGGTTAAACCTGTATACTGGGGTTATAAGGTTGTTCAGCAGTTTTGATTGATAAAAAGAGGTTGAGGACGGATATTAATGATCAGAAATTGCCATAAATCACTTACTTATCTCTTATAAGTACTTGATTACCTTGGCACAGTTTCTGGATATGAATATAACTGGGTCTCTGCCCATCAATATCCTCAAAAGAGCTCTTTATTTATAGCTTTTGGAGTTCCAATAATATCCTTCTGAGGGGTCCAGGGGCTCAAAGGGACAGAAACTAAGGCTAGCAGGGTAACCAGTGGTAGCCTTTCATGTGTTCTTGGTGCTATATCACGGGTAGCATCTACTTCCTCAGGGTATGGGGATTATTCTACTTTATAATAGATATTAGGACATGCAAATAACACTAATCTGTCCTATTTATTTATTATTTAATTAATTATCCTGAGTAAATGTTCCCAGTAATTTAATAATTATTTAAATAGAAATTTCTACGGACATCTCAATGTCAGTTGAGTTCTCATTATGTAATAAATAACTGGAGTAAATTCATGATATTTATTTTACTCCTTATTTTCTAGTTCCAGTTGATTTACTAAAATAATTACTTAAAAATATAAGTCATGGGAATTCATGTAATATTTTTACATCATTATTTTTCTTAGTATGTCAAAAAGATATTGATGTCTAGAAATTTACATAAAAGTATATTAAAGTATTTTAATATATTTTAATATATTTTTAGAAGTTGTCATTGTCTTATTTTCGACATTCTTGGTACTTTGAATTATATTTAATAAAAAATATGTATAAGGGTTATTTAAGTATTTTTATATAATATTATGTACTTTTAGACTATCTACTAACCACGGGAACATTTATTACATATGTAGAATGTTACTGTGTGGGTTGTAGCATGTTTACCCGGTACCTAAGCCTCTCAGGCCGCCTGTCACTCTGTCAACCCATAGTCCGGCGGCTGCGTACTTGTCAGAGGCCCGGGGCTGCATACACAACCTTGACGGAGTGACAGGGCTGTATCTCAGCCGCGCGCGGGTGCATTGGCTGCCGCGGCTGCGTGTGGGAATTGTGACAAAACACATTTACGCCTGTAAATCCTAAAATATACACAACACCTCAATTCTGACTGAATTTCAGGTGTTAAACCTATAGGTGACCAGATGTGTGAAATATTTAATTGACCAAAAGCTCAATAGTGGAGCCATGGTATTTTGGTCTTTCTTTCCTTAATTATTTAAAAATATAAGGAGTTGGATTTCAAGGGTGGGGTCAGTGAGTGACCCTATCTAATTTTGGGTGGAGAATCCATTTCTGTAATAATATTTATGGCTTTCCTACTCCTTCTCAGGTTAATTTCATTATTATTATTTTTATGTAATTTTGGTTACTTTTTCAGCTTGCTCTGCAATAGTAGCAAGCTGACAATCAAAGTTAGCAAAACTGCCGTTAGAAACCCGCCATTTTTTTTACCAAACCTGCCATTAAAAATGGTAGGTTTCCAACATACACATATCCCCTAACTGGTGTACTTAAAAATAGCTGGTTTCATGAAAATGGGGGGTTTCAAACAACAAAACTTCCATTATAATCCATCCACCATCCATTGCATGCAAAACACCCATCCACACCTCCACCTCAGCAAATCCATACCAATCCCATCTCCATTGCATCACACACATCTAATTTCCATTGATGCACATCTCTATTGCTTTACATGTCCAGTGCTTCACACAAATGCCATGATCATCTCATCACCCCACACCACATCAAAATCTTTCTCAACACATCAAATCAAACTTCCCAGAAGCAAGTTGAAAATGCAAAAAAGCTGACTTAGCTTTTTTTTATCATTTGACTTTGATTTGGACTCTGATTCAGACTCTTATTTGGAATCAACTGGGTTAGCTTTGAATTCTCTATTTGAAAAGCAATAAATGGTTTCACAAAGACACACTCCCACAACCCTATGTATGAAAGGCAAAAGCTTCATCTAATCCCCAACTTAAGCTTCTAGAAACTGTTCAGAACTTTATTGCCTTCATTCATGAAACTTTTGGAGATGATTGATGAAGATCACATCTTCCAGAACAATTCTCTGAATCCTCAATTCAATCCACCTATCCAACTGGCTGTTGCTCTTTATAGATTGGGATCAAATGGAAATGGATCAGCAATTCATTCTTTAGAAAATCTATTCTCAGTTGGTTATGGAACTATTGACTTATAAACTGAAGGAGTCATGATTTCCATCTAATCTTTCTGTTTCTTGGTCCTTTGTTGGCCAACCAAAGAAGAAAAAAAGGAGATATCTCAAGTAATTGGGACTGAAGGATTTTCTGGTTGCCTTGTTTTTGTTGATGGAACCACTATTCCCTTGAGTCAAAAACCCAAGCTAGATGGAAACCACTTGTTTGATTTTAAAAAAGGCAATCTATTCATTTATTTTCCAAATACTTTGATAACACCTTTGATAACACACTGAAGAAATATGATTTATATTTTTTTCTATATAATCTGTGTCACAACAATTTGTTTTTGATAACATGAAGAAGTTCATATCCCTCCATGCTGGCCTTCCAGGTTCTTGTCACAATTCATATTTTTCCAATTGGATGCAGATTTCCCAAAAACCAGAGAACTACTTTGAACAAGATCAATACCTTCTTGCCAATTCAGCTTATGCTAGTGGGACATATGTTGTTTCAGCATACCACAATGTTTCATCCAATTATCAAGCCAAAACTGATTTCAACTATCATCTTGCCCAATGACAAGTTTGGATTGAGAATCTTATAGGAATCCTGAAAGGAATATGGGCCAGCTTACAGGATATGCAAAGCCAGCTTCAGAATGCCAAGGACATGAAGATCCTAATAAACTGGATTATCAGTTTTTCAATCCTTCAAAACCTTCCTTCCAACATAAAAGATGAATGGGAATAAATATTTGAAGAAGATATTCCCAATCCTCGTCAAGTCATCCAGGTCTCATCTTGTACCTCATCTTCTGCATTGGGGTAGTGGATTCTATCACTCACACTGGCTCACTTTGATGAGAAGCATTTTTTTTTAAATAGTTGAAATATTACATAAAGAATGTTTTTGGTTTTGGTTGTTCAAATCCTAGGATGACTTTTTTTTTTTTGCGGACTTAGACAAAAAAAAGAACCAAAACTTCCAAACCACCCACCTCACCCCACAAAACCACTGGTGCACTCCTTCCTCCTCCTCACCAAACCAACTCACCCACCACCACCACCTCACCATGCACCTCCACCTCCAAGTTCACCTGGTCATCCTCCTCCTTGTCCAGATCCGCTTGTTCTTTTCTCAGCTCCCCAGGTAAGCTCCCCCCTCCTCCTCCTTGATTGATTTGTGCTGAACTCCCCCCCCCTCCTCCTCCTTTTAGAAGTTTTTTCCTTCCTTGGAACCTCTGGTAAGCACCACCCCCCTCCTCCTCCTACTTGTCAATCAATTGGAAAGCAAACGTTTGTTTGCTTGCAGTTAGATCAATCAATTGAACAGCAAGAAAAATTTTGTTTGCTTGTGGTTTAATCTATTGATCAAACAGAAAGCAAGTTTTTGTTTTCTCCCAGTTCAATCAATTTATTGAACTGCAAGCAATCGATTGTTTGTTGTTTGATCAATTGATTGATTGATTCCCCTGCCCCCCCTTCACCTCCTCCCCCTCCTCCCTGATGAACAAAAAGTGGACTGATTGTTTTTTTATATTTATTTTTAGTAGGAATCACTGGTATGTTTTTATTTTCTTTGTTTGTTGATCATTTATGTTGATTATATTGGACTAAGAATGTTCTTTTTTGATTCCATGCAATGCAACCAGTTTTTCCACCCCTGATCTGTATTCAACTGCCATTTTTCCTGCTGTCCAATTCTTCCACCACTAAACTGAAAATCTTATACAATTGGTTGAATCCTTTCTTTATCCTCACCCCAATTGAATTATTTGGATGGGAGTGAACAAGATGGGAGGAAATGATTTCATAAGCATTCAGAGAGGTGGAAAGAATAGGGCTTTTCAGCAAAAGACAGCTCAACACCAAAATTCCAAAATCTCTTTGGAGATAGAAGAGGGTGGGATCAATGAGCCGGTTTTGTGGTCAGAGCAAAAACCTAAAACCTTTGGATATGTATTCCACCATTACTTCAAAAAAAAAACTGTTGAAAACCCTCCCATAAAGAGTTTGAACAGGCCAAACTGAAGATTAAACACCTTCATTTCTTCTCCTGTGGAAAAATTTTTTGTTCATGTGAAATCTGATGGTGAGGCTCTGGTGGCCATAATCTAAATTTTCACTTTGAATAAAATCTCTGAGGAGAGGAGAAGGACATCAACCAATTCACAAATTTCCTCCACCAATCAAAAAAATTTGTCAACACTTTTGATCCCTCAAGATCTTGGGGTGGGAAAATTTTGGCTTTGGATGGCAAAAATCAATGCACCCTTTGGAACTCTTTGGATAATATTTGAAAAAAAGCTACTGTTCAACATTACCCTCAAGAGTTTTGTTTTTTGAACCTTAGGGCTGACAAGGTCTCCCAAAATTTTGACCAAATTTTCAGAAAATTATCCAGACTGGCCTTTGAATAAAACCATCAAAAAATTAAGGACAATCACATCCCTTCCTTCTCTTCTTTGGAATTTGGATCTGGCCTCACTGCTTTTGACTGTTCACCAGTTATTAATTTCACATCCAATGGTTTCTACAACTCTTCCCATATTGACAAAGGCACTGTCTGCTCCTATTCCTTTTACTGGTGGTTCCAACAAAAAATCAAATGGAAAACTAATAAACAATGAGGATGAATATCAAGTATCCCATGGCCAATTTGTGTTTCCTTACTTGGTTTTTGGGATTTATTTATAATAAAAAGGAATTTTTAAAATGGTTTAGGAAACAAAAAAGTACAAGCACTGTACCTTTCCTGTTGTGGAGACTGCCATTCATACAAGAATGGCAATGTCAATGCAAATAAAAAAACACTCAAAACACTTGCTGGGACTTTAAAAGTGTACAAATATATTCTAGAAAAAAAATTAATAAAAATTAAAAATATTTGTTTATTGGTGGTGTTAAAAATAGTCTCAAACATTTTTTTAATCAAAAATAATTTGTTTTTTTAAAAAATATTTTTATCAAAGTGAATTTAATTACAATCCAAGCAATCGAGTGATTTCCTTTACTTAATCAACAGTTCTACTTCTACCAATACATTCCATGGCTACTGATAACCTATATTTTTTTTCTGTGGCTAGCCTTTCCCTCTCCTTTTTGAGTTGCTCTTCCTTTCAATAATTCTCCTTTTTCTATTTTTGAAACTCCAGCTCAGCCTGTTTAATTTTCCACTCAGAATTCAAATTTTGTTTATGTGTCAAACTCTCATTGCTCTGACTTTTAAAATTCATAGCCAGTTGAAAACCCCACTTCTCCTTTTCAAATTGAAGTTGTTTGGATTCAATTTGTGATTTCACTGTTTTTTGGAGGAGGGAAACAGGAATGAGCTTGATTTTGAAAGCAAGGAGAATCAATCAATGCACTTACTTGAATCTTGCTTCTACATAATATCCTCATAGCCAGAAAAACTTGAAGTGTTTCTCCTGTTTTTACATCTATTGGGGTTGATGTTGATCAAATTGGAAGCCTTTTTCTTTCCCTTTGCCAAGGAGGTGTGTGTGGGAATGTTGTTGCTCTCACTTGAAGGGGATGTGGGAGGCCCCATTGGCTTGAGTGGTTGGCCATTCAGGAATGGAGGAGGCTGTTTTTTTACCATCTAAATCAGTCAGGATTAACCAGACAGAAGAGAAAAGAACTTGGTTCCTTACTTGAGCAGATGTTGATGCCTATGGAAATACAGGAATGAGATCATTCTCATCAGCCATTTTGTCCATTTCTTCCACCCCAGGAAGATAGCAATTGAAAGAATGGAGTTAGGGCTCCAAGCAAGGGTTTGAATCATTTATCAATGCTGATGTAGACTTTATTGGAGCTTGTTCTGTTAGAATATCCTCCTCCACATCAGATTGGGGCAACTCATAGGGCTTTTTTTGATCATCATTGCTAGGCTGAGCATCCACAGCTAGGTCCTCAGCATCAACTAAATCTGATTGTTGGGCATAAAAAGCGGCTAAAGGGGTGATGTTGGCATTCTTTCCCAAGATTTCATCCATTTGAATATAAAAAGGAAAAATAAAGTCCAAATTATCAACCACCAAGTAGATTCCCTTGGATTTATTGGAGTTTGTGATACCAAAGCCAGTGAAGATTGACATTTAGTGAGATTTTTAGTACTTGGATTGATAGTTCTTCAATCACTCCGGCATCTATTTGGATGAAATGTCCAATGTACCTTTGGTTTTATTCTTCAGTTCATTGGCCATCAGGAGATAGGCATTAACCTTAGAGGATGAATTTTGGCCAACTTGTGTTTCATTGTTGGATCAAAAGCAAGAATCATTTTTGGAGGGAATTTTGAGCCAGTTCACCAGGATGATTTGATCAGCTGTCTTGAGCTGACTAGAGCCTTTGTGTCACAACTGCCCCTGGCATGCAAGGGGCTCAAGGCACAGGAAATACTACTCATAGAACTCAAGGATGAATTTTTTAAATTTCAATGAAGAAGATGAGTGGAGGAGTACAAGTGATAAGAAGATGGAAGGATG
The DNA here is from genome assembly GCA_025617555.3 of Puccinia polysora. NCBI lineage: Eukaryota > Fungi > Basidiomycota > Pucciniomycetes > Pucciniales > Pucciniaceae > Puccinia > Puccinia polysora. The sequence continues at coordinate 57,467,929 of CM062627.1, forward strand.
GAATGGAGAATTCCAGGAGGAGGTTGTTGAAGATGGAGTTGTTGAATCCTATAAGTGTAACACCAGGAAGGGGAAAGGTGATATGAGTTAAGCAGGCTGGGTGAAGGATTTCTTGTTCTGAGATGACACCTACTGGCAGAGGGACTAACAAGTAATAATTAGTATACTAATTCCTTGGGGGGAATTAGTCCAGGAGGGAAGGAGAGGCCGGTATATGTGAGAGCTGAGAAGGAGGCCTTGAGGGATGAGTGGCTGGTTTTGAAGGTTGCAGTTCCTACCATATTACATGTTGGCTGATTGGGCTGAAGGCTGTAGTTGACTGATTGGTTGATGAGCCTATCCAGAAAGGTTTGACATGTACTGATCTGCAGTCCTGGTAATATGGGCTGAAAAGACAGTGGAGAGTATGTACTATTTATATTTTAAGTTTAATATGTACTAACTCCTATACCAATTGGGTTGAGGAGAGATGGAGGATGTACCAACCACTGTTAGAGGGAGAGAGCCTGAGAAGGTTGACTGAATCACATGACACAGTGGTAAGGTGTACATGGGCATAGAGCTTGTACTTTACAGGGAGAGGGTGAATCTGGTAGAAGAGAATTGAGACTGAAAGAGACACAGGAGTGTTAGCCAGTGGAAGGTAGGATTAAGTGAAGTAGGGTTTGATATTGGCATGAAGCTGATTCAGAAGTTTGTATTGGTTTGGTTGAAGGAGTGTCAGAACTACGGTTATTACAGTACCCCCCCCCAGAAATGGAAGGGGCAGCTCCTGATGCCCAGAAAAGGATTTGCTGGGGGTGAAGATTGAGTTGTTCTGTACTTGCTGATTGAAAGCTGGGAGGCTTGGAGGTAAGTTGAATAGCTTGAAAAATTTGAAACATTGCACAGGGTTGGGGCTTGAAGTCTGAGACTAGGATGGAAGTTCAGGAGGTTGAAGCTGAAGATTTGAAGTAGGAGACTGAATTTTGAAGCATTGATGTTGAGAATTTTGAAGTTTTATTTTTTAAGTTTGTTGAACCCAAAAAGAGTTTTTTGAAGTTCTACCTAAGGGAGTTGAACTTGGCTAAGCTGATAAAAGGAATGTCAAATATGGAAATGCCTGTCAAAGTGCCAGTTGAAGCTTCCAAAGTTGAAAAATGGAGAATTGGATTTTTTGAAGTTCTATGAATCCAAATGGAATTGTTTGAACTTTAACCTAGGGGAGATGAAGCTGGAAAAACCGATTGAAGCAATTTTGAGGCTGTAAATGCCTTCAAAGTGCCTTTCAAAGCTGTGAAATTTTTAAAAAAAACAATTTGGTTCTTTGAATTTTGAAAAACTCAGATGGACCCGTTTGAAGTTCTACCTACAAAAGTTGAACCTGGAAAGCATGGAGGAGGAATATGGAAGTGTCTGGGGTTGGTGTGAAGATAAGAAAAAAGGGAAAGATGTGGATCTGGAATATGGTTGAAGAAGTTGGAAGTGTTTGAGAAGGAGGCTGGATAGGATGGGCTGAGGTTTGTTGGAGGACTCTGATTTATTGAAGACTTGTTTGAAGTGTTATGGTGATGAAAATCCAGAAGTGAATTTGGAGGATTTCCCAGAATTTTGGGGATGGATGATTGAAGATAATTATGATGTGATTTTGATTGATTTGAAGATTTATGATTTGAAGGAAGAAGGAAGATAAGGAATGAGAAGGAATAGATAGGTGGACTGAAGCTTATTTTTATTTGGAGGTATTTTTGTAATGATATGTAGGATTAAAACAACTTTTTGGAAGGTGTAGGATAGGAAGGAAAATATTTTATTTCTTATTTATATTTTCTTTATGATTTTATTTTGGAAGTGATTGATTGGAAGGAGTTGATTTTTTATGATGATGGAATGTTTCTATGGATTTTATTTTGATGGAGGATGAATGGGTTGAATTGTGATTGGAAATTGATTGTGATTGGAATTTGGATTTGGAAAATGATTTATAGGATGAATTTGTTTTTGAATGATGTGTGGGATTGACTTTATGGGGAAGGGAAGTCCATTTGTGATTGGAAAAGGATTATAGGATTGAATTGTTTTGGAATCATGGATGAAGTTGTGTTTATTGATGAGGAAGGGAATTGATGAGATTGGAATTTTGATTGTGAAAGGGATAATAGGATGAATTGGGTTTGGAATGATGGATGGAATTGAATTGATGGAGAAGGGAAATCCAGTAGCAATGAAGTTGGATGTTGGTTCCCAGAAGGTTTGTGAATTTGAGGATGGAGGGATGGATGGATGATTTGATCAGGGTTTTGGATTTTAAGCATAAGTACCTAATTTTTTCCAAAATAAGAAAATTTTCCAGACCAACACTCAAAGAGATATCTTGGAAGGTCTTTCAGTAGTGACTTTCTTTTCAGATAGCCATACTTAATTCCCAGGATTGATGCCTTTCGGAATGTTGTTTCTATTAAGGTCAGCATAGTTACTATACTTATCCATAGGCTTTTTTAATCTTGATCAGAGGATTTTGGTTGATTGAAAGAGTATTTCTAGCTTTATTTTGTCAGCATGTAGGGTATAAACACTTGAACCATAGCAGGAGTAAGCAACTGTAGGAATCTATAGAATTAATAGTCACTTCATCCCCCTTGTTCAATATTTTAATAATTTCTTGGAGAAACTTGTCAGCTTATTGATTTTAGGTCAGTTCAATCAGTTTTTCTTCAAGAATTTTTTCAAAGAGAGGTAAAAAATTTCAGAAGTTCTAGATTCATCAGGATTCCATTCAGAGTAAGTTTTCCCTGTCTGGAAACACGTTTTCCCAATGATACAGGAGGCTGGGTGAATTCAATGAAGAAAATCCAAGGACTGTAAGTGAGTTGAAACAAGAAAAATTTCCATATAATACCCTTGTCTTCTGGTGAGAGCTTTAGAAGACATGGAAATACTTTGAAGGAAAAAAGATCAGTCAGTAAAGAAAAAGGCTGTGATGCTTAAGGGGTAAGCACCTGGAAATCAGTTTTGGTGAGGATGGTGGAACCTAAGAAGACACTCAGTGAAATTCATTGGAGGAATTTGGTGAAGGTTCTCCTTGATAACAGTGTCAGGTTTGCAAAAATAACACATTATTTCAAATCACTATCCTTCTTCTTAAAAGGAAAGGACAATTGCTCCAGTGCTTGGAGTGCTGGTGCTGGATGAAACCTTTCTCTAAATTCTCTGCTATGTAGGCTTGTAGGGTTTAATTTTCATTTGAGGTATTGAATAGACAATCCCAACTGGAGGTATGAAGCCTTCCAGTCCAACATGGTGGTTGTAAGTGAGGTTTGAAGAGAGTTGGTCTGCTGTAACCTGGGAGAAGAGAATCTAGGAATTAATTTAAATCAGCAGTAAATTTATTCAGCACAGTTTCTGATTCTTCAGGGACTTCATCAGTCACAAAGAGAAACATCAGAAGAAGTAACCAATTGCATTTTATGCAAGGATGAACACAATATATCTTCCTCATGTGCACAATAAAGGATCAATGAATATGCAAGAAAGTGGAAAGAGTGTTGAACTCAGAGGGGATTGGAAGTTGTGTTGGGGAATTTCAAAAGTTCTGAAGCAAGGTGGAAATGCATTGGGCTGCAGCACCCAAGGAAGAGTTGAGGGTAGGAAAGATGTAGGCAGTCTAGCCAGGTTGAGGTCAACAGGATTGGAAGGAAGGTCAGTGGTTAGTTGGTTTCTTGAGGTGATCAGCCCCATCTTCCAAGTTTACCTCTGGATTCCAGTCATGAAGAGATTCAATTCCCAGGGTGATTCAGGGAATGGTGCATTAAATTGAAGGATTTCCAATTCAAATCTAGGAAAGGAAGAAGTGAAATCATTTGGGAAGATGATTCACTGAGCTGAAATTGAAAAGATTAGTATGTTTTCCCAGACGAGAGGGCTGTAAGGGATGGATAATTTTGAACCATTGAATTCCCCATTACAGATTGAGTTACACCTGAATCAAACAAACAAGTAGATATAAGCCTTGAAAAAGAGGAAGAAAAGGGTGAGCCTAATCTTGGTTTGGCTTTGGGGAAGCACTGGAAGGTGCTGGATTAGGAGAAGAACATGAGTTTACATGTTTCTTTCTACAGTCCTCTGTCTTCTGTTTACCACCACAATATAAGCATAAGACTTCCCTCTCCCTTCTTGCCTATTCATCTGCCTTAAGTTTTCCATCTGGACCTAGGTCCAAAGAGGGTCTGTTAAATGTTGTAGTTGAATTTAGCTTTTCTGGGGACTGTTCATTCTACCTACCCTCACCACTACCCTTGTAAGGCTGATTAGAGGTAGATTGAGATTGAGAAGAACTGTGGGGTAAAGAATTAATAAGATAAGAGGATTTTATTTTTACTCTTTTATGATAACTTGTACTATAGTCAAAAAATATATCCCTAAGATCCTGGAGAGTTTCTTGAGAGCCATTTACCCTGCTAGTTGATGCAGAAGGCATGAATGAAGGCTTTGTTGAAAATGGAAGTACAAGGCTCTATCACCCCATCCAGAGACTTTGTTCATAAGTCATCTAAATTCAGTGATGTGGGTTGAAGCATAGCCAGAGTCCTTCATCTTCAAGTTCACTGGTTCCTTTTCAGACTTGAAGACTTCAAGTCTGTTTCCAAAGAATGTGTGAAGTTTCTCTGTAAAGTTGGAGTATGAGTTGAGGAGGAAAGAGGGCTCTTGATTGGAAAGGTGAGCCAGATAGGTTTTTATCCATTGATTTGCAATTTCAGAGAGTTAAGAAGCTGAAAAGAGTACCTTCTTCCATTCCATGCTAAAGGTTCCTTCATAATTTGCAAAAATGAGTTCACAAGATTGGGGCAATGGTTGAATTTTTCTAAGATGGTTGCATTCAAATGTATCTGGAGCATTCATGGAAGGAGACTTGAAGTTTAAAGAGTGAGAGTTACTTGTTGTTTGAGTTTCAGTGATTGTTGCCAAAGCAGAAGTCATGGTCTGAAGGAGGGATAAGAGAGTTGGGTCCACAGCAGATGTTGTAGGTTGAGGTTGGGTTGGAGGTTCAGGGGTTGCAGTAGAAGTTGAAGGTGGGAATACTTCTTGAGGTTCCATAGTTGGTGAATTGAGATTACTTCAGATCCTTTTGTCAAAGACTGAGTCCTCACTTCCTTCCTTGCCCTCATCTTCCAGGATAGGAATGATGCTGGGATCATAAGATGGAGAATCTAATCCAAAGCCTGCTTGGGGATATTGACCAATTACACAATGAGTGATGTGACTAACTGCAGGTGGGGAAGGAGAAAAAGAAGCTCTAGGAGGAGCTGGGGGAAGGATACCAGTTTCCATGAATGTGGAGCTTGCTGGCATTGAAAAGTTGGAAGGGGTGCTCCTGTTGGAATTCTAATGTTTTGTTTGAATTCTAATGTTTTTTGCCTTTGAATCTCATCTTCTGTCATCTTCTGTCATCCTCTGTTTTCTTTTGTTCTCTTTTATTGTGTGTTTCTGTGATGTAAACGCTCTATGTCTTCCCACACCAGTGCATGTACTCCAAACTTGAACACTGGAGTCCCTACTTGTACCGCTCAACAGAGGTCCTGTGCTTGCCCTCAGGGCTCTCAGGTCCTCCTTGTCAACTTATCAACCAGACGCGCCATGGCAACATCATTCAACCACCTCTTCCATTGACTCAACACTTTCACCTATTGTTGTATTGTCTCCGGGGTCCTTCAAGACCAATATTGCTGTCTTGGCTTCTGTGGACCCCTCACGTCTAGCTGGAAATCTCTTTTGGTTCTTTTTAGGATATTTTTCATCTCCACTTGTACTGCTGTCTTGTTTTCCGTGATTGTTCTTCTCCCTAATAAATCTCTTTTTAACCATTTGTTTCCCAGATTTACAGTCCCAGGCTGCTCCCAACTCCATTACAAGCCAAAAGAACATACCATGTCTGACAATGAGGATAACTCAAAAAGGAGAAATCTCCCTATCCTGAATGAATCCAACTACTCCTAATGGGCCTTGCAAATCTGGAGCTATCTGCAAAGAAAATGACTGCTTGAGTTCATAGAAGGAGGAGATAAGGATCTGGTCATTCCCACTAATTTGTCTCAAAAACGGAAGGGTTATGAAGCTGCCAATATTCTGAATCAACGTCTGGGAGATACAACCTTTGATGCCATCATCAACCCAGCCAATCAATCTGACCCCCTGGCAATTTGGGAAGCCATCTCCAAACAATATGCTTCTATCTCAACCACAAACAGAGGGCAAATTTGGCTTTCCTTCATCAGATATCAATTTGTGGGAGATCTTACAGAATACATCCAAGAATTCCGTAAGCTTATGAAAAAACTAGCTACCGTCTGACTTGAAGTACCCAGCAATATTCTCAGCTACACTATCCTAGCCAAGCTGCCAGCTCAGTTTTACCATGTGGTTGATTCAATCTTGCTGAAAAATGATATTCTGAAATCCCCCACCAAGGTCCTTAACAAACTACAAGAAGTTACTCATCTGGAGTCCATCCAATCATCAAAAGGTTCTACCAATGAAGAGTCTTTGTCTTCCACCGCTCTTTAAAAAACTTCAGAAACCAAGTCAAAAAGGCATCCCAAGTATCCTTGCTCCAAAGGCAAACACAACCCTCTGGCCAACCATCCTGAAAATCAATGCTGGAAACTTCATCATCACCTCAGACCAAACCAAACTCCACAGGGACAAGCTCATCTTACCAACACTCCTTCCCCACCACAGCCTGACAAACCCAATCAGGAGGCCTCAGCCTACTTCAGCACGCAGATCTACTTACAAAGCAAATTGCAGTCCTCCAAATCCCTTCTTCCTGTTCGCAATTCTGGTGCCTCTCATCACATTGTCAATGATCCTCAATGGATCTTCAACCCTAGAGAAACCTCAATCAGGATCAGTACTGGGAATGACTGCAACGCTCTGGATGCTGTAGCTATAGGTGAAGCATTTCTGTCACGCCTCGCACTTAGGAATTATTGTCTTCATCACTTCAACATGTCCTCTCCTCAGTACCATCTACCTCAGTCTATAAGCGTGACACAAATAAAGCACAACATCAATGGTGCAATCCGCTACTTCCTCTGGCTCGTTTTGACCTTCCATTCTTGGCGACCAACTCAGTATATACTTGCAAACTTCGCGGTTAACTCCATACCGGTTGGCCATCCATTATGAGATCCAATCTCCTTCCCTGGCCAATCAACAGCCTCGGACTTCCATCTTTGGTCACGCACTGTTTGTTAGTTCGCATCTACGTCTAACTAAGCCATCATTACTGTACAGTTTGCAATTGGACTAGCCCTTACCCTGCATACACTATTACTTCTCATTTGCATTACCTTCAACATCACTTGCTCCTGTCCCAATTCATCATACAATTGTACGCTCAGATTCTATTGTCTTGCACTTACACCATGACCTTGGACATGATTGTACTACTGCTTCATTTCCTATCCCTTTCCTGTCATTCATTGCCTCACCGCCTTCAACTGTAGCTTAGCTCATCACCAGGTTGTATCTAGTCACTTTGGATTACCTTATAAGGGCTACCCCCTTGCCTGATGATTGTCTCCTCAGTTAGTTAATTTCATACGTTCTTGCATTTTGCTACAACCTAGTTATCACATCGGACTCAGGCTGAGTTTCCCTCCTCAGAACACATTCCATTCCTCTCGCTGTTTGTTGAGTGGCATAGCTAATTTTGCACTTCGCAACTGAGCCTTGCTATTTGCACTTGCCCTTGAACTCAGAATTCCTCCGCGCTCACGATCATCTAAGAATTGCCCTATAGTACATGGAGTGGTCGTGTGAAAGTAACTTAACTAACTCAACTCATCTATTGTAGCTTGCCAACCTATAGTAGACTTCTTCTTCTCAATGTCACGTACTCGCTCAACCGGGAACGCTTCCCTTGCCCCTTACAATGATGATATCCATTGGGTAGGGAGAACCAGCGTTCCTTGGGCCCAAAAACCCTTAGATCCCATTCCTCCTTCTAAATCCCCATCTGTTGAACCCCTTGATGATCCTCGGACTCCTCCACCGGATGTTCTGACGGACCCTCTTGCGGAATTTGCAGATTCTGACCATTCTTCCAATGAAAACTTGACTTGTGGTAGACCAGGGGTTTGCACTACTGCTCCCAAGCCCAATGCTTCAACCCTGCTTTTGACATTGATCCAGGCCCTCACTCATGGTGCCCAGCAATCTAGTCCGAGTACACCTAGCTTTTGCACTCCGGGCATGAAACAACCCAATTACTTTACGGGAGAACACCCTAATAAGCTTAGATCCTACCTACAGTCTTGTAAAATCATCTTTTCAAACGACTCCAACAATTTCCCTTCCAATAGGCATAAGGTTATGTATGCTTTGTCCTTCTTAGGAGGTAGAGCCTTGCAGTGGTTTGAACCATACCTCTAACTTTTTTCTAACAACAGTCGCATGTGTATTCTCAACAACTGGGACAAGTTTGAGCAACAACTGTTCACCCTGTTTGGCGACCCCAATGAAGTTTGAAACGCTGAATACAAACTTAATAGTCTAGTTATGAAGGAAAATAGTAGAACTTCCGTTTATATTTCTCACTTTCAAACCTTGCAGTCTTGCATCCAGTGGAAAGAGGCCGCTCTTCTATTCCATTTCCAAAAGGTTCTACTGGCACGCTTAATTGAACAGCTTGCAGTTGGGGGTCATAAGACAACCTTGCTTCAGCAGTTAATCGATCAAGTGATTGAGCTTGATAATGGCTATCACGACAAGAATTGCTCTTGGCGAAACAACCATGGACCATCCACCTCCGCTCCAAGGGTGGACAACTCCTTGAAGCAAAACACTAGGAACCCAAAACCATCCAAACCAACCCCAACTTTGAACTCAAACTCAAAAGGTAAAACCGTCACCAAAACTCCAAAGTTCTTGGACAAAGAAACCGGGATGCTACGGAACGAGGAATGGCTACAAAGGGAGAAGAATGGGCTGTGTATATATTGTGGAGGAAAAAATGATGTCAACAGTTGTGCAAAGCGGTTAGCGCATGAAGCGGCTAAGCAGTCAAAAAATTAGCTTGTAGTTTTTCTGATACTTGCAAGGAAAGCTACACATTATCTAAATTACCGCGAGTAAATCTTTGCACTTGCAAGTCACTAGGTGCTCCCAGTTTGAGATTTATCCTATTCCATTCCGACAACACCCCTTATTGAGTCTTACTTGACTCCGGCGCTAATGTTTCTTTCATCAGTTAATCTTTTGCCACTTCCAAAAATCTTACGCGTTCCGAGATAGATAAATTTCCTATCTATTTAGTAAGTAGTGCGGCTGAACCATCTTATTGGGTCTCCCAAAAGGCAAAATGGACCTTTGCATTCTCCAATTTCCCCAGCTTCAAATGAGATTTATTTGTCTTGGCTATACCCGGAATGGATGATACCATTCTAAGCCATGATTTCCTAGTTTACTGGAATCCGGATGTGAATTGGCAAGAAGGAGTAATTAACCTTCAAACCTTGCACCCCCAGAACTCTAATCTTTCTGTCAAACAGGAATTAAACAGCCTACCTGACACTGTCATTGAGTTGGATGACACTTTTCCGCCAGGAGATTTGCAATATCCTGACCTTCATTCCCAAATTCCCTCTTCAGATTTAGGAGTTATTGCTTACCTATCCAGCTTACCTCTTTCCTGTTCCTTTGAAGAGAAACAGAAACCAACCAAAGGTGTATTTTGAGCTCCCTAATCCTCTTGCACCATGCAAGCACCTCAAATCTGGTGCTCAAAGATGACAAGATTGAAGATTTAGAAATCATTCAAGAGTCTTTACCTTCAGTTTATCATGACTTTGCTGAAGTCTTCTCAGCTGCAAGAGCAAATAAACTGCCTCCATCCCGTCCTTACAATCACAAGATCAAACTTACTGGCCCACCTCCGGCACCAGGACAAGTTTACTCTCTCTTGACACAAGAATCAATTTCGCTTCAAGACTACATTGCGGAAAATGTAGCAAAAGGATTTCTTCAACCAAGCAATTCAAATACCGGTTCACCTGTCCTATTTGTTCCAAAAAAGGACAGCGGACTTTGCCTTTGTGTTGACTACAGGAAACTGAACCAGGTAACCAAGAAGAATGCCTATCCAGTAACACCTATGTCACATCTCCTCACCCTCTTCCATGGAGCTGCTTATTTCTCAAAGTTAGACCTTCAAGTTGCCTATAACCTAATTCACATTATGAAAGTTCATGAGTATTTGACCGCAATGAGAACCCGGTTTGGCAGTTATGAGTATACCATCATGCCTTTTGGCCTCTGTAACGCTCCTTCCACTTTTCAACATTTTGTCAATGACATTTTATCCGATCTTGTAGGTAAATACCTTGTGGTATATCTAGATGATATACTAGTCTACTGGAGGAACCTTGAAGATCACATTGCACATGTGCAAGAGGTGCTGCAGCGACTTTGCAAGAATGACCTGTTTGCAAAAGCCTCTAAGTGCAAATTCCATTCCTCTTCTCTTTGGTTTCTAGGTGTTGTAGTCTTGCAGCAAGGACTATTGATGGACCCAGCCAAAAGCAAACGCATATTGGACTGGCCCCCACCTTCTTCCGTTAAATCCCTTCAAGTTTTCCTTGGTTTCAGTAATTTTTATAGGAGGTTTATTCAGCTTTACGCCAAAAAAACCATGAATCTTACTAACCTTCTTTGAAAAGACACTCCTTTTGTTTTTACCAAACAAGCTGCTTTGGAGTTTGAAGCTCTGAAGAAAGCATTCACCACTGCTCCAATACTTTCTCATTTCAACATGCTAGCTTGCAATATTGTCAAAACAGACGCAAGCGACTATGCAATTGCAGGAGTAATCTTGCAGTTCTCTTCCTCCACTTCCCTTTTTCATCCCGTAGCTTTCAAGTCTTGCAAGTTGCTTGCTGCAGAGCTTAACTATGAGATTCATGAAAAGGAACTTCTCGCAATTTTTTATTGCTTAAAGAAATGGTGTTCATACCTTTTGAGCCTTAGAGAATATTTTGAGGTTTTAACTGATCATAATTCTTTAAAGTATTTCATGATCTCAAACGTCCTCACACCTAGACAGGCACAATGGGCCAAATAACTCTCCAAGTTCCACTTTACAATCACGTACCTTCCTGGGAAAAAAGCGGTAGTCCCTGATGCTTTATCACGTTGGGAGGACGTTTACCCATGGGGGGGGGAGCACCTTTGCCAAAAACAACCCTGAAAAAGTTAGGACACTCTTCTCCACCCAATATGCCCAACTCAGTTTGATCATTGCTCACTTACAAGATTTGGCTTCCTAACTCCAACAAGCTCAATGCAACAACCCCAAGTGCATTGAACTTTGCCAAAGTGCAAACTTATTAGATAGTAGTTACAGTATTGATGATAATGACTTCTTAGTCTATGATAATTGTATAGTAGTACCAGATAATTCTTGCATTAAGTTAAATATCTTCAAGTCACGGCACAATTCTCCGCTTGCTGGTCATCATGGGCAGGATAAAACCTACCAATTGATCGCACGAGATTTCTACTGGCCTGGTATGACCAAAGAAGTAAAAGACTATGTTAGCGCGTGCTAGGATTGCAATTGTAACAAGTCCTCAAAACACCGGAAGTATGGGCTGCTCCAGCCACTTCCAATTCCGCCTTGTCCTTGGCACTTGCTTTCTATGGATTTCATCTCTCACTTACCTTCTTCTAGTGGATATGATGCTATTCTAGTAATAGTAGATTGCTTCTCAAAGATGGCTTTATTTCTGCGCAGTAATGTGATGGCCTCTTCAGAAGACTTAGCTAACTTGTTCATAGAGTATGTATTTTCAAAACATGGTCTCCCTGATAATATAGTTAGTGATCGTGGATCTCTGTTTGTCTCATTCTGGACCTTGCTATGCCAACATTTGAAGATCACTTGCAATTTATCAACGGCGTACCACCCGGAAACGGATGGGCAAACCAAGCAAGTCAATCAGATTCTCAAACAATATCTTCAAATGTATGTCACCTATCAACAAGAAGACTGGTTTCAATGGCTCCCACTAGCCAAATTTGCCTACAACAACTCCACTCATTCCTCCACCGAACAGTTGCCCTTCCAAACTCTTTATGGTAGAAACCCAACTTTCTCTTCCCTTCACGTAGCACCTTCCCAACCTGCTACCAATTACCTTGAACAAATTCAATCCCTTCAATTGAAACTTCAAACCAACCTCAAAGAAGCAAACCAGCGCTATAAGGAGCAAGCAGACCGATCTTGTACTAAGGCTCCAACCTTTGCAGTAGGAGATCAAGTGTGGCTCAATGCTCGCAACATTTGCAGCACTCGCCCAACTCGCAAAATCTCCAAAAGAAAGCTTGGCCCCTTTAAAGTAGAATCAGTCATCTCCCCTAACGCCTTTTAACTTACCTTACCTGAAAAATGGAAAGGTATCCACCTGGTCTTTCATGTGTCTCTCCTAGAGCCAGCTTGAGTCCTATACCCGGGCAAGACTCATCCACCTCCCAAACCGGTCACTTTCCTTGATCATCAAGAGTGGGAAGTAAGCCGTATTCTGGATTCCAGGTTACGCAAAGGAAAACTTCAATATCTTGTTGAATGGTCAGGCTTCCAGTCCGACAAAGATTGCATCTTGTGGGAACCAGCCCATCACCTTTGCAACTCTCCCAATTTGATTCAAGATTTCCATGCAAGCTACCCTTGCAAACCTTGACAATCATGATTCCATCCCATCCAATCCCATTTCATTCCAGATTCAATCCCATCCAATCCCATTTCATTCCACATTCCATCTCATCCAATCTCATTTGATTCACATTCCATCTCATCCAACCCCATTCCATTCCAAATCATCATTCCATCAGTCAATTCCTTCATCTCACCGTGTTATTCCTTCCTCTCATCCCCCTCTCATTCCTATCAAATAAGATTCCATTCCTTATACAAAAAGAAAAAAGAGAAAATTTATTTATAATTAAATTAAGAAAAATTTATTAAAAAAAAAAAAATTATAATAAATTACAAAGTTTCTTTTACTTCCTTCTCTGCATCCTCCCAATTTGCAGTCAATTCCGCAACCATGGACCAAAAGGTATCCAGGTCTTTGTCATTGATCAGTGCAGACATCCTTTGGAGAACCAGCACTTCTGTTACGATGTGCCTCTTGAATATTTCCTTGCACCTCGCAATTTGAGCTTTCTTTGGCCAAGCATTCCATCCACCTTCCTCTAATAGCTCTTTGTACGCTCTCTTCCTTTGGCCTCCCAACAAACCTTCTCCAATGTTGCCCATTAGTCGCCTTGCATCAGTTTTGACCGGCCCTACGACTCGCAACGGATCTGCTTTGCCTTGGCCCTCCATTCCTTCCGTTCCATCTACTTCATCCCTTCCATCTCCTCCATTCCCTTCTCCCAATTCTTCCATTACACCTTCCTCTTCTTGCTCCGTTCCCTCTCTCCCTCCATTTCTGTCTTCTCCATCTCCCAATCCTCTTTCCACTTTGTTCCTTTCTTCCTCCCTTGCTTCCTTGGCTATGACCCCAACCGGTTCCGCACCGGGCACTTCATCTTGCAACTTGGCATTCATCTGGGGCCCCGGAATTTCAGTCGGCAGACCCCAGTAAGGTGGTGGTGGTGGTGGTGTGTTTGTAGTGTATCTTTGGAAACGGGGTAACAATGGCAAGATGAGCAAAATTTAGTTACTATCTTTATTATCATTAGTCAGTCCTGATTAGTACTCACCAGGAACTCAAGTACCCAAGTATTTGATCTCTGGAAATGGTGGTATTTTGTAGTTAACCCTTGGCCCGGACCTAAGACTCCGCATCTCCCTTGATGACTCCGCGGGACCATCAACAGTTGACTCAATATTTATAGGGAAATTGCATGCAACCTTGCCAAGACAACATTGCTTGCACTTGCCTCAAAGGTCTCAGACAGCAGTACTGGGGACACATTGCTTGTTTCAATGGATACAGTTTTTGCAACAGCAGGACAACAATGACAACATTTTATATAATTTATAAGTCTAAACAAGTAATGAATTAAATAATGAGTAAAGGGTATACAGTATTTATTAAGGACTTGAAATCAATGGGAAAATTTATCTGAACAATTGCAGGAGCTCGCGTCTTTATACCCAGGAACATGTCACACCTTGCACTTAGGAATTATTGTCTTCATCACTTTGAAATGTCCTCTCCTCAGTACCATCTACCTCAGTCTATAAGCATGACACAAATAAAGCACAAAATCAATGGTGCAATCCGCTACTTCCTCTGGCTTGCATTGGCCTTCCATTCTTGGCGACCAACTCAGTATATACTTGCAAACTTTGCAGTTAACTCCATACCGGTTGGCCATCCATTATGAGATCCAATCTCCTTCCCTGGCCAATCAACAGCCTCGGACTTCCATCTTTGGTCACGCACTGTTCATTAGTTTGCATCTACGTCTAACTAAGCCATCATTACTGTACAGTTTGCAATTGGACTAGCCCTTACCCTGCATACACTATTACTTCTCATTTGCATTACCTTCAACGTAACTTGCTCCTGTCCCAATTCATCATACAATTTTTTGCTCAGATTCTATTGTCTTGCACTTACGCCATGACCTTGGACATGATTGTACTACTGCTTCATTTCCTATCCCGTTCCTGTCTTTCATTGCCTCACCGCCTTTAACTGTAGCTTAGCTCATCACCAGGTTGTATCTAGTCACTTTGGATTACCTTATAAGGGCTACCCCCTTGCCTGATTATTTTCTCCTCAGTTAGTTAATTTCATACGTTCTTGCATTTTGCTACAACCTAGTTATCACATTGGACTCAGGCTGAGTTTCCCTCCTTGGAACACATTCCATTCCTCTTGCTGTTTTTCGAGTGGCATAGCTAAGTTCGCACTTTGCAAATGAGCCTTGCTATTTGCACTTGCCCTTGCACTCAGCATTCCTCCGCACTCACAATCATCTAAGAATTGCCCTATAGTACATGGGGTGGTTGTTTGACAATTTCTCCTGAGTCCCAAAGGGGCTCAAGTTAAACTGGAAAATGTCGTGCTGGTCCCAAATATGAATCAATTTCTGATCTCTCTGACCCAGCTCAAGTCAAAGAAAGTGGTCATCAAGAAGATGGGATTCTCAGGGTCCTCCATTTCCTTGGACAATTTTAATCTAGTTGGATCTACCTCCAACAGCCTTCTAAAACTCTGTGGAGTACGGTTCAAACAGGAGAAAGCTGAAACCCACTACTCCTCCCCTTTTCCTTCCAATCTCCACAATAAATTAGAACATGCCAGTGACTCCAAGATCAAAATCCTCTTTCCTAATTCCAACTTATTGGACTTTTCCAAGTGTGAAATCTGCTAATTGGGGAAAATGACAGCTATCCCGTTCAACAGCCACTTCAAACCAGTCACCCAAGTCCTGGAGACTGTCCACATGGACCTGGTTGGACCATTCTCAATTCCATTTTTTGGAAGGAGCAAGTATTTCCTCACCATTGTCATTAAGTTTTCCCGGTTAAAATCCATTGCTCTCCTCAAAACCAAAGCCAAAATGCTTGATGCCTTTAAGGCCTACACCAAAATGGCTGAACAACAGCAAAATTCCAAAATCATCAATATCCTTACTGATAATGGAGGTGAGTTCATTGGTAAAGAGTTCAAATTGAACTTCAGGGACGCTGGGATTAATCATCTCCTCTCACCGCCGTACTCCCCGCAACAAAATGGACTCACAGAACAAGCAAATAAATCAATACGGGAGAAGGCCAGATGCCTCATGCTGCAAGCCAAATTTCCAAGTAGGCTCTGGGGAGAAGCTGTAAAAAACGCAACCAATCTCCTCAATCTGCTTCCGGTCTCATCCAACAACAATCACATTCCTTAAAAAATCTGGTACAAACGTTCAGTCAACTATCAGTTTCTGAAACCTTTTGGCTGCACGTCAATTGCTCTCATCCCTAAACACCTATGGAGATCTAAACTTGCTCAATCTGGTTTTAAGGGTTTTCTAGTTGGCTTTGCCAACAATTTTTCCAACTACCGGGTGTTCAATGCTTCAACAAATAAATTTTTTATCTCAGTGAATGTTTTATTTTTGGAAAACAACTTTGCTGGTACTGAACTCGCTCCTTCAGACTCAGATGCACTTCCCAAACTCAATCCCATTCCTTCTCTGGATGAATTCAAGGTAACCAACCATGAAGACAAGCCAATTCAGTCCAAACACTTCAAAATCCCAGACCCTGATCCTATTGATCAGTCGTTAGACACTCCTAACTCCTTGCCTTCAAATCCTGTACCTGTAACCAATCACAACAACTCTGAATTCAAGATCTAACCCAGAAACATTTTAGATCACCCTAGAAGACTCAACTCTCAGCTCTATCTGGTTGATGTCAATTATGAAGATCCAAAAACTCTAAATCAAGCTCTTAACAGTAAGTACAAGTATGAATGAATAAATGCAATGGAGAAGGAAGTGGGAAACATCAACATCTATGACGTATGGGAGGAAGTGGATGAGGTAGGAAACTTCACTAAGATCAAGTGCATTTGGGTGTTCAGAACTAAAAGGAAAAAACGTAACAAGATTATTGAATTCAAAGCAAGGCTCTGTGCTCAAGGCTTCAACCAAGTGGAGGGAGTCAACTTTTTCAATAATTTTGCTCCCACCGGGGATAAAAGTTCTCTGATACTCCTCATCTCCTTTGCCCTGAGCAACAATATCAAGTTCCATCAACTTCATGTCAAAGCAGAATTTCTCATGCTCTGCTGGCCAAAAGAATCCATATCTCAGCTCCTCCAAATGTAGCTGTTCAGAAAAAAAAGTCCTTGCGTCTCAAGAAAGCCCTGTATGGTCTGAAACAGGCCCCGCAAGCATGGTATACCACGCTCAGCAACTGGCTTATGAAATCAGGGTTCAAAAGGTGTAGCAGTGATCACTGCGTCTTCTTCTCCAAAGATACTTCGCTCTACATCCATGTCAACAACATTGCAATATTCAGCAAGCATCCCAAAAAATTTGTTACCTTTATCAGCAGTAGGTTCAAGGTGAAGTATCTCCAAGAATCAAGGCTCCTCCTCGGAATCAACATTCTTCAAACTCTGGGATTGGTCAAACTCTCTCAAGAGTCTTACATAAACTTCACCGCAGCCACGTACCCTCTGACAAAGTTTAAAGAACACTTGGTTCCTTTTGCACCTTATGCCAAGTTGCTTTGCGCCACTAATGAAGAAATTGTCAAATTTGCAAAGTCTGGCCTCAACTACAGAAAACTTGTTGGTGAGCTCAACTACATCAGCGTCAACACCAGACCCAATATCACCTTCTTGGCCAACTATCTGGCTCAGTTCCTCAATGCTCTGGGCATGATTCACTACAACCCGGCACTTAAGGTCCTCAATTATCTGGAACATACTGCCAATAAGGGAATTGAGTTCACTTTAAAGTACTCACACGCTCCTTTGACTGCCTTTGTGGACTCTGACTGGGCCACTTGTCCCTTGACCCAACGCTCAATCTCTGGAATAGTACATGGAACGGAAACTTGATTGTTTGGAAGTCCCAAAATCAAGCTACGGTATCCCTCTTGACAACTGAGGCTGAATACAAGTTGGTTGGTGATGGCGTAAAGGAAGTTTTTTGGATGCAGACATTCCTGCGTGAAGTTGTGGGTACCAAATTTGACTTGCCAACAGTGATCCACAAAGACAATGAAGGCTGCATAAAACTGGCCATGCAGCATACAAACCAAACTAGCTTCAGATCAAAGGATCTTGACTTACAACACCACTTCATTTGGGAATAAATAGAAAAAGGCACCATTCAATTGAAAAAGACTCCATCAAAGGATAACTACGCCAACTTCCTCACCAAAGCCCTCTGGCAAATACCAATGTTGAACTGCCTAAACTTTCTGCAAGTCCAATGAATTCAAAGCCGGGGAGGGTGTTGGAATTCTAATTTTTTTTGGAATTCTAATGTTTCTTGCCTTTGAATCTCATCTTCTGTCATCTTCTGTCATCCTCTGTTTTCTTTTTTTCTCTTTTATTGTGTGTTTCTGTGATGTGAATGCGCTATGGCTTCCCGCACCAGTGCACGTACTCCAAACTTGAACACTGGAGTCCCTACTTGTACCGCTCAACAGAGGTCCTGTGCTTGCCCTCAGGGCTCTCAGGTCCTCCTTGTTGACTTATCAACCAGACGCGCCATTGCAACATCATTCAACCACCTCTTCCATCAACTCAACACTTCCACCTATTATTGTATTGTTTGCGGGGTCCTTCAAGACCAATATTGCTTTCTTGGCTTCTGGGGACTTCTCACGTCTAGCTGGCCATCTCTTTTGGTTCTTTTTAGGTTATTTTTCATCTCCACTTGTACTGCTGTCTTGTTTTCCGGGATTGTTCTTCTCCCTAATAAATTTATTTTTAGCCATTTCTTTCTCAGCTCCCACGTCTATAAGCTTGAGGAGTTGACTGGTCCTGATTGGAGATGTTGATGACATAACTTCTGCCTCTTGCTGCTCTAGTGAGAGGTGGAATTGAAATGAATGAAGGCTGTGCACATTGGGCTGGCATGGTGTCCAAGTAGGCCAGAGAAGGGAAGTGACCCAAAAAAAAGTACCTGGAGAGAGGAGAGGGGATTGGCTGCAAAAACTCTTGAGGCCATACAACATCCCTTGAAGCCTGTCAAAGTAAGTCAAAGTGGGTCAAAGTCAAAGGTAGAAGTGTCAAAGTCAAAGGGCAAAGTGTCAAAGTCAAAGGTCAAAGGGTCAAAGTGCCAAATGTCAAAGGTCAAAGCCTCAAAGTCAAAGGTCAAAGTCAAAGTGTTGAAGCTGAAGTTGAAGTCAAAGTTGAACTTTGAGGTCACAAGCTAAGTTTGTCAAAGTTTGATTGCGGGTATTGGAACATTTTCCGTGCTGTCAAGTTCCATTGAAGTTTGAATTTCCCATTTTAATTTTGGGAGTATATAAATTCTGCAGGGAGATCCCTTGGAAATTTGGAGGCCACAAACTGTTTAGCTCTTTAACATGCACACCCACAAATATTGTAGGTAGTTCTTTTTGGTAGATGGAATGGGTTGAAGTAAATGGATGGAATAGGTGTATTGAGATATAGAGATGGGTAGTAATCAAGGGGAATTTTATGATTTTTTGAAAAAAGAATTGATGATTCCAAAGAGCCAAGACTGAAGAACAAGCAATCAAATAAAATGAGATAGAAGAACAAAGAAAAAATGAGAACAAATAAGATAAGAAAGAAAAGAAAATAGAAAGAAATAAAAGAGTGACAAGGACAAAATAAAAGATAGCCAGAAGAAGGAGATCATACCACAGATACCAATAGAGTAAGAAGTAAAGGTAAAGAGCTTCACGGTGTGGTGTTGTATTTATAACCTTGGATTGGGAGCCGCATTGCGGGCTGCGCGCTCATCAGTTGGGTAGGTCGGGCTCAGCATCTGGGGTGCGCGCGGTCTCAGAAGTGCCTGCTGCAGGCTCAGCAGCAGGGGATGAGGGCTCAGCCGCAGGGATTGCGGGCTTGGCACCAGGTGCGGGGAGGGACTACTCTGGGGGGGGGGCGCCTGGCCCCGACCCGCCCAGGGAATGGAGAAAAAGTGATGGAGCCAGCCAACCAAGCTTGGGGGTGGCTATTCCGGAAGGTGAGGGGGGGAATCAGGGGTTATACGCGCCGCGGAGGTTTGTGCAGGCATAAGGGCGGGCAAACTCACGGATTGCGGGATCCAAGGTTTGCGCGGGAATAAGCATGGGCTGAATCATGGATTGCGGGATTGGTGGATGCACCTGGACGGATAAAACCCAGGGGGCTCCAAGTAGGGCGCCGCAGAGGGCTGCGCCATGAGAAGGACAAACCAGACATAGGTGATATTGAAGGGGAGGGTTTTGGACCAGGTGGGTGGTATGGGGTAGGGTTAGGGTGGAGCTGGGGTTCTGTACTTGGGGTCATATTTCATCTATTTTGTTGCTTGTGGTTGTACCTAGGTTAGGGTTGAGAGGGAGGACTCAAAAATACCTCACTCTCAACTCTGGGTTGGATCATTATTATATCATATATCATCACCGGACCACCAGGGAATGGTAGGGAAAGGATTGGAAGGGAGGAATTTATTGTCTCATCACTCTCTCTATTCTTAAACTCATTGCATCCAATCTCCTTACAGACGCTTAGATCAATAACTTCCGGAACTTGAGGACAACTTTGAGGGGTAACACCGCTCTTGTTTCCACAAAGGTGTGAAGAGACAAAGCGCCAAGAGGAGGAAGACGTCCAGGGTTATCTCCTCTGTGAGAAAAAGAATGAGATAGTTGTCAATAATAAAAAAAGATAAAAATATAAAAAGAAGAAGGAAATTGAAGAAATGATGAGAAAAGAGAAAGAGCAATAAATGTTTTTGATCCAATCATACCAATTAACCAGAGGACGGAGACAGAAGAGTCAACCACAATTGTTGAAAAGACAGGGAGTTGATTGATGAAAGCTGAGAATTGACAAGAGAGGGCGCAAGGAGGTGTGAGATGGAGGGAGTGAGATAGGTCATTGTAGGAATGAGGAAAGGGAGAGGAATAATGAGAAGGATGGGAGGAAATACAAGGGATGAGTCAACTGCCGTGGAGATTTGATTGAACATGTGTGTGATATTTTTTTGACATGTAATGATGGTTGCGCGCGGCCATCAGGAAATATTCAACAGAATGAATTAGTATAGTGTCACAACTGCCCCTGGTGTGCAAGGGGCTGAAGGCACAGGCATTACTATTCATAGAGATCAAGGATGATTTGTTTGACTTGCAATGAAGAAGATGAGAGGAGGAGTAAAAGTTATGAGAAGATGGAAGGATGGAATGGAGAAGTCCAGGAGGAGGCTGTTGAAGATGGAGTTTTTGAATCCTATAAGAGTAACACCAGGAAGGGGCAAGTTGATATGCATTAAGCAGGCTGGGTGAAGGATTTCTTTTGCTGAGATGACACCTACTGGCAGAGGGACTAACCAGTAATAAGTATTATACTAATTCCTTGGGGGGAATTAGTCCAGGAGGGAAGGAGAGGCAAGTATGTGTGAGATCTGAGAAGGAGGCCTTGAGGTATGAGTGGCTGGTGTTGCAGGTTGGAGTTCCCAGGGTATTACATTTTTCCTGATTGGTCTGGAGGCTGTAGTTGAATGATTTTTTGATGAGACTATCCAGGAAGTTTTGAAATGTATTGATGTGGAGCCCTGGGAGTATGGGCTTAACAGACAGTTGAGAGTATGTACTATTTATATACTAAGTGTAATTTATACTAACTCATATACCAATTGGGTTGAGGAGAGATGGAAGATGTACCAAGCAACTATGAGAGGGAGAGAACCTGAGAAGTTTTACTGAATCACATGACACATTGGTAAGGTGTACATGGGCATAGAGCTTGTACCATACAGGGAGAGGGTGAAGCTTGTAGAAGAGGATTGAGACTTCAAGAGATGCAGGAATGTTACCCAGTGGAAGGTAGGATTAACTGATGTTGGGTTTGATATTGGGGTGAAGCTGATTCAGAAGTTTGGATTTGTTTAGTTGAAGGAGTATCAGAACTATGTTTATGACACTTTGGAAGCTGATTTGGGAGTATTTTTGGATGTTTAGTTCCTGGGGGATGTTTGCTTTGGTCCATTGGATTGTTTAGAGGACCTGCAGGGGGAGGTTTGCTGAGGGGCCATTTAAAAAGAGTCAGAGGGATGAAGGGATGAAGCAATGAAGCAATGAAGTGATGAGGAGATGTGATGAAAGTGGGGATGAAGCAATAAAGCAATGAAGCAATGAAGCAATGAAGTGATGAAGTGATGAGAGTTAGGATGTGGTGAAAGCTGGGATGAAGCAATGATAGGATGGATGTGATGAAAGAAATAAAGTGATGAGAGTGTTAAAGGGGTGAGATTGATGAAGTGATGAGGAGATTAGAGTGATGAAGCAAATAAGATAGGAAGAGATGAGAGCGAAGAAGCAATGAGAGTGATGAAGTGATGAAGCAGAGATGATAGGAAGAGATGATACTAATGAAGTGATGAGAGCAAAGAATCCAATTTTTCCAATGAGGTTGGAGGTAGAGTTTTTTGTATGAGGTTGGAGGTTGAAACCAGGGGTGATGATGTGGAATGACATGTGGTTGAAGCTGTGAAAGCCTTTAGATACTTTATTTGAAAAACCCCATTTATTTTCCAGTAACTCTGGCATTTCTGATGTGAAATAAGTTTTTTTTTATTTTTGATGGAAGATTTGGGTTGAAACCTGCTATTAATGAATGGTGGGTTTGCTTAAATTTGATATACCCTAATATAATAACTGAGGAAGGGGCTATAGGGTAAAGACCCTCCTCTTTTTAGGTAACAGGAGCCCTCAGGGGAATCAAGGACTAATCAGGGGAGTTCTAGGCTATTTCTATTTTTTTTCCTCAAGGTCTCAAGACCTCAAGACCTCATTACATCATACCCAATGAGAAATAGGTGACTAGTACTCATTTGGGGGGATTTTCAATGTAAAGTTCCAATTTACATACCAAAAGGTTAACTAATTGATCCTAGGAATTAACCACCAATCAAATGGACGGTTTAGAAGTCCTGGAAAAACTCCAAATTGTTACATACCTTCATTTACATATAACTTGATAGTGATAGCCTTGGCATTTACT
Organism: Puccinia polysora; assembly: GCA_025617555.3. Lineage (NCBI taxonomy): Eukaryota > Fungi > Basidiomycota > Pucciniomycetes > Pucciniales > Pucciniaceae > Puccinia > Puccinia polysora. The sequence continues at coordinate 57,490,617 of CM062627.1, forward strand.
TACCTCTTAATTCCAGGTACCTTGGCCTAAATCATACATATAGAGTATGTATACTCTTAGAAATGATCTTACAAGTTTTATGCCTTACAAGTAAGCTCTGTGCTCTCTGTGTGGATGCAGTCAAGGCTCAGTTTTGGATGTTTAAGTATCAATAAATCCCAAAGAAGAACAAGATTAACTTCCTGCAGTTTATCTATAAAGAGTAGAAATTATGGGTTAAAATAATTATTATAATTTATTCCCAATAGAATGGAACACATTGGGAACTTACATATCAATATTTGGGATGCATCTGAGTCCTCATAACTTAATTTCAATTTCTATTGTATCTCCTTCTTGATAATATATATTATCAATGCTTTAATTCCACAATCAATGCTCATAAAAATATACTTAAAAGTATACTTGAAAAATTACTATAAAACATTAAAAAAATTTACTAGACAACTAGTATATGCCCCCAAATTTGGAGAGGCATGGCATTTGCCTGGTACAGTATGGGCTTTGCCCAGTGCAGTATTGACTTGGCCTGGTGTCAATGCAAGAGGCGCACATCAACATTGGTAAATGAATACAACCCTGAGGACCTCAATGCCAAGTAAGGTTTGGGAAGTTTTACAATCATTTTGTAGAAGTAGATTACAAAACACTTTATTATAATTTATTCTTGGCTCCATGGTGGGTTCAACCTGTGACCTTTTTGTCAGACAATGGAAGATGAGCCCAGTACTTAGCCACTATACTAACAAGACATATGGGTTGTTCAGACATTTGGAAAAGTATATTTTTCTTGTGGATGACACAGGCTGAGGACCTTGTATACTATTTTTAAAAAATAACTGATTTATTTAACGGTAACTTTGACACACCTTGGATGAAATAATTGATTTTTTGGAAATTTCAATTGTAGGTTTGATGGTGCTTTTGGGTGAAACCTGCCATTGTTTAATCGCAGGTTTGCTAACTCCAATTCAGCCTTTTATAGGGGACACTAAAAAAACCGCCTAATCATTTCAACACCTTAGCCATCACTCATGCAAACAATCATGAATTATATGATCAAAGACATGGTGATCAACATTTCAAATCAAGAACAAAACACCATCCTTGTTGACTTTGTTATTTGACAAAATTGGCTCACTCAAAAAAATGTATGGGTACAGTACAGACTTCAACCCTTTCTTATGAAGGTTAGGTGATAGGTTCTTAGGTGTGAAGCCAAGAGCAATTTTACCACAGATTGTTTATGCTTGTTGAGGCTCTGGATGGCTTTTGAGCCCCTTTCAGGACCATCAAATTCTGTTGAATTACTATCCTAGTCCTGTGGACTTGAAAAGGTCTTGAGGGTTGACACGTTCTACCTGGCCTTTTCATTCAGTAGACCCAATTATTGGAGGCAGTCAGCTTCCTCAATCTTCAAAGATCAACTTAGATCAAGCTCATCACTGGAAACTAGACTCAGAATTTAAATTCGCTTTAGTCTTCCTAGGAGCATTTATCAAAACTATCTTTCATGATGATACAATTCATAAGCATGAGCTGTCTAAGTCAAAATATTAACAGTAGTCTTTCTGGTTGAGTCTAGACTATTACAGTACTTTTGATTGCATTCAATATGAAGAAAACTTCGGCAGCATATAAGAGCATACCATGGTTGCATGAATATGCAGACGTGGCAAATATAGATAGCAAGAAAGAAAGTGGTGATTAACTTGAAGAACCACGCGGCTATTCTTAATTGAGATCTGAAATTCACGCGAAAAAGTTAGTGCTGGTGGTCATGGCGAATAAAGGGGTGTTGAAAACTGAAAGCAACTATCACATCGTCAGTCATAATTTTTCCAGGTCAGAGCTCAAAAGTGGAAATCTAGTCAAACACTGTCATCCGTCCATCCATTCAAGTGAACCACCAATCGCTACTTTTCTGGGAAGCCGGCCGGGTAAAGGGGATAGGATAGTGTATTTTTTATTTTTAACATCAATTGAGAACCTAGGGGTAAAAAACAGAAGTAAGTCAGGCCGTGAGACAGGAAGCCAGTGGCATGACTCAAGATATCGATGGAAGATGGTTGAAACAAACAAATGAATGAATCCGAGTGAAGATCCACTACAAGCCTCAAAAGCAGCGTCTGACTCTGGATCGGCACCATCCCAATCGGCCTGGGGAATCGACAAAACTAGGTTCAATATGTTGCTCATCGAACGCGGATTCTCGGGATCAACTTGTGTCAGAGTGGTCGATTTGAGGGAGCGGGTGGCTCCGATCGGTAAAGCAGATGAAGGAACAAGGGCCTCTAAAAACACAAATCGATCCTTTGTTAGAAATCCACCGAATTAACCTGAACCTATTCAATCGTATTTGTTGGGATGTAATACAACATACCATCCCCAATTCGATAAATAGTCAAATCCTCAAATTTTACGACGATCGTGAAGGGTGAAAGTTGGCCTTGGGATAAAGCTGGTCCCCCGTAAAAATATGACCGAATCTGGCTAGATTCTAGCCGTCTCCGATACGTTAGGTCTAAATCAGTGGCCTGAGATCAGCCATGTTGGAACAATCTTTAGTCGCTGACTCATGAAGTTGATGAGTTCAAGGGTTGCAAGAGTGACGCACTCCGCCATTTTTGGGTACCCTGACGACTTGAACAGTTTTGTTAGTCGACATCAACTTAGAGATTTCTAGGTGAAGTTTCTCGTTCCCAATCACGACAATCACATTCACTGTTTTCTTACAGGTCCGGGAGTGTTAGTTTGTCACGAATGGTAAATTTACTCAACCCAGCAAGTTGACCAGGTTTTATTATACCAAGACCACGCACCTCCAAGAGCGCGCACGGCTGTTTTAACCAACGCGCCTTTGGTTTTATCGCTAAACTCAGCTGGGGTATCAATTAATACACCACCTCTCCAAAGCGCAGTTTCCCTACTCTTCTCAATCCTCGTTTCGACTGCCGCTCCGACCCGCTTGATTAAAACCTCTGTCAGACCAACGTTTCGATTAAATTGAGTGTGGCCATAAAAAAATGACAGTGCGTTGAGTGAGGGCGCAAAAAGAGCAGGGTTGGGTGTCCCAGCCTGAGTGGGAGCCTCGGACGGAAGGGGTAATAAGACAGGGGGGCCAGTGGTAGGCGTTGAACCAAGTGGCAGGACCGGCGTTGTTGTAGGAATTGATACATTGAGTGGGGCGATGGAGAATGTACCAGGGATCGTCCAGGCTCCCTACAAATCAGACGAGAAAGAAGAGTGACCTCGTGTCAAAAAAAAAAAAAAAAAAAGAATACATTTTCCACTTGCTTCGAGCGAAAAAAGGGATGTATCAGATGATGGTGATAAAGAGACAAAGATTGATGATGACTAACTCACGTCGTTTGGATTCAAATTAACCAAGAGCAAACCCGGACCTTCAAGCTTCGTCCGACCACTCTTGACGGCCCAATTAGCTAACGTCTTCACAAGAGTAGATTTTCCACTCGCAACGGAGCCTATGACCATGACGTGAGGACCCGGTTTTTCTTCGTCTGATTCCTGACCTTCAGTTCCAGCTTGAAGTCTCGGTGGTGGCTCGACACTAGGGATGAAATGCTTGGGAGCCACAGAAGCCAATCTGGCGCGTTCGAGTGCAAGATGCAGAGCCATATACGATGGCGCCGTCGATTCCTCAGCCACGTATTCAGTTGAAGCCTTGCCTATGACGTGTGATGGAGAGAGATTGAGAGAGATGGGAAAGGACGGATTCAAGATAAGGGCCACCATTCCAAGACGCGAGGGCCAAAGCAATCAACGTGGGAGCTTATCTCAAGATCGGCACCATGCCAGCTAAAGATAGCCGCTCGAACCTCATCACCAAAGCAATACTCTTGACCGCTCGTCAGCTCAAACCCGGATATTTCGGCGGTGCCTGAGACGAGTCTGACGGTAATCGCTTCGCCGGGATCGAGTTCAAAGCGATATTCGTGAAGAGCCGGAAGACTAAACGAACGGTTGGTAGCGGACTGAGTCATCGAGAGGGTGTTGTTCGGGTGGGGTAAGATGAAGATAAGGATACCGTCGAGTTCGATGACGGCGTTTACGATCAGGAAGTCGTCAAGAAATTCGAGACTGGGTGAGCTGAGCGCGCCACTGCTGACCCAGTCAAGCGTGGGCAGCAGCAGGCAGGCAGACGGGCAGCCTGCCAGCACCCCGACTGGCGCCCCTGTCCAGAAGATTTGGGCAATGCAAGAGGAAACTTGAAAATTGGAAAATCAATTCGCACTTTTTTCAAACTCGATTCAATAGCTTTCCCTGGCTGTAGATCAAGCCGAAACCGATGCTTGCAAGGCGAAAAATTCCTTTTATCCAACGGCAATTTACATCTTGGACCTTACCACCATCGAAAGGTATAAAGTTGGTTGATTGATTAGTTTGAAAAAAATGGCTGGTTTCAAGCAAATCTGCCATGCCTCTCAAAATAAGAAAATGAAATTTTTCCACCAAGGTTAGGGTTTAGGGTTTAAATTTGTGAAAAAAATGACAGGGTGATTACCCAGAGGTATTTGTAAAAGTTGAAAACCATTCAATTTCCACATCACCACACCTCATCTCTCTGTGGATCCACCAAGCAATCTCCCAGGCACCAGCCACTCTTGCATGGATACATGTGCTTTTCACTCACATGTGCACTCATGTGCATATATGCATACTGCTGAAGTTTAAGATGGCAGAATTCCAACCAAGAACCTGAATGGTGGTCACTCAATAGATTTATAGCAAGGGCCAAATGATCAAATAGGCATAGATTTAATGAGCAAGTTCTTTTGAGATATTTTTGGATAAATATATGAGAGGAGCATATGCTTTAAGATAAGGTAGAAAGAGCTGAGAAGTAACTCATAGGTGCGTAGGAACTAAGGTTGAGAGGTCCCAATTCAATGAAGAGGAGAACAAATGATAAAATTTCTGGAGGGAGATTGTCTCATTTTAAGGTCTATTTACAAATTGAAAAGTTGTAGTTTAAGAATGGTGTCAGCCACAAGACAAATATAGCCTTCCAAATGCCTTGAAAACCTATATGTCCTGTTAGTATAGTGGCTAAGTACTGAGATCATCTTCCATTGGTTGACAAAAACATCACTAGATAAACCCATCATAGAGCCAAGAGTCAATACTGATAAATTGTTTTATAGTTGGATGGTGAATTTTGATAATAATTTATAGTAATTTGTAAGCATGTTTTTATGAATATTGATTATGGAATTGAAATTTTCATAATATATATTACCAAGAAGGAGATCCAATATAACTTGAAATAAGTTATGAGGACTCAGATGCATCCCACCTATTGATATGGAGGTTCCCAATATGTTCTATTCTTTTGGGAATAAATTATAATAATTATTTTAACCCATACTATCTACTCTGTATAGATAAATTGCATAAGGTTAAACTTATTCTTCTTTTGGAAGTATTAATACTTTAAAATACACCAATTAGCCTTGAATGCATCCACACAGAGGGCCCAGAGCTGAGTTTTATGGCATAAAATTTGTAAGATCATTGCCAAGGGTATACATACTCTATAGGTATAATATATGCCAAGGTGCTTGGAATTAAGAAATAAATACATGCCAACACTATCAAGTTGTATGTAAATGAAGGTATTTAACTATTATTAAGTATTCTGGGACTTCTACCATATCCATTTGATTTGTGGTTAAGTCCTAGGATCAATTAGTTAACCTTTTGGTATGTAAATTAGAACTTTACATTGAAAATCCCCCCAATGAGTACTAGTCCTCTATTCCTCATTATGTATGATATAATTGGTTCTTGATCCCTTGCAGACAATTCCAGGGAGAGCCTAGCACTCCCCTGATGATTCCTTGAGTCCCCTGGGGGCTCCTGTTTCCTTAAAAGAGGAAGTACTGTCATGCTTCAAGGTTAAGAGTTATGGTCTTGCCCACTTTGACATATAATTTTCCTCAGTAAAATCTACCTCAGTCCTTAAGCATGACAAAAATAAAACACAACATCAATGGTGCAGTCTGCTTACCACCTCTGGCTTGCGCAACAACCTTCCAATCTTGGCAACTGAATCAGTATATACTTGCAAATCTCACAGTGAACTCTATACCTGTTGACCATCTATTCAAGCTTTGCTCTTCTACCCTGGGTATCATCTGATAGAAAAATTAGGATTGATATTGCTGAAAAATGGGAACTAAGGACAATGGGCATGATAAACAAGAGATTTAAGGAGACAAGAGACAATGAACAATACTAAAATCAGGCCTTGAGGATCATGATGAAAGTGGAAAACGTGAGTAAGAGAGTCAGGACTAAGGAGAAAAGGACCAGACGTAGAACACAAGCTGGAACAACAAGTCAGAGATACTAAAGATTGAGAGGACAATGTTCAAATAGATATCTCACGGGGCACAAAGACAGGGCTTGATGAGGAATGTTGATCTTGAGGAATTGCAAGTATGTGAAAGGAAGGTAATAGCAATGTAGGTGAGGAGAGGATAACAAAAAGGGAATTGAGGTGAATAGTTGAGTTGATTGTGAGTTGAGTTTGTTTGCAGGCAGGAAGGTGTGGGAAATGGTGGACAGTGGGTTGATGGTCAATCTGCTTCCGTTCAAATTGGTGGATGAGTTGGGGCTGGTTTGAAGGAAGTGCTCTATGGGATTATGGGCGCTCAATGGAGGGGAATGTTGGGTGGATGGGGTAGTGGAGGAAGAGGAGGTGGAGGTTGCAAAGGTCCAGAAGCCGCTGTCTTTTCTCTTGGTTGAGTGAAGCAATGTAATTTTGGGTTGACCGTTTATGTTTGGGTTCCGTGCCTGGATGGTGTTTAACACGGAGGAATGGATGGAGGTGCTGACAGTGGAAGAAGAATCCTGGGAAAGATTTGAGATGACTATCTGCGACCACAGGAAAGGGAAATGGGTGCAACCAGCAGCAGCTGGTGAAGAGGCAGGATCTGATGGGGGGACAACCATGAGGGTCTCCCCACAGAGGATTTTGCCTAGTCAACCGCGGGTACTACAAGGGACAGGCTCTGGTTTTGTGAGGGCAGTTGACTAGGAAGGAGCAGGAGGGCAAAGGAAGCGCGCGGAGGGCGTGGGCGGCAGAAGTAAGTCCTCTTCCTTGGTATGCGTCATTGGAAGGTATTGTGTTTCAAAAACCCTACCATAGTGCCACACTTGTGAGCAAAGGCAAGAACCGCCGGTTGATTATTTCCAGGAATCACAAGGACAACAGTGGACGCGTGAGGATGGTCAGGTGCAACGCAGGGCAGTACAAGCCCATGGCACAAAGTTTTTGGCCCCAGAACAAGCCAATGCTGCAGGGAATGAACGGGCATCTAAGGCCAATCTCCTGGTCTTGGGACCCCTGGGTAAGTCTGTTAAAGAAGTCCTGGTGGGTAACAAGGTTGGCGCGGATCACGGATGAGCGGATCAAGGCGCTTAATTTTGGACCAACGGAGTGGTTGAGTGCGGAGGAGAAGAATTTGCTGGCATCAGTGTTGGTGCTCCGCAAAAAAGCCCTTGCCTTTGGGCCTGACAAGCGCGGATTGCTGAGGAACAAGGTTGGCAACCCCTATGTGATCCCCATGGTGCTGCACAAGCCCTGGCAGATCAAGCCAATCAAAATCCCTTGGACCGTGCGGGAACCCTTCTTGGAACTGGTCTGGGAGCGCATGAGGACGGGGCTGTACAAGCAGTCCACATTGAGCTACTCTAGCCCAATCTTTATGGTCGTTAAGCAGGATGGGAAGTCGCTTAGGATTGTTCATGACCTGCAGCAGCTCAACTCATTCACCATCCGGGACGCGGGATTGCCGCCGCATGTGGACAAGTTCCTGGAATCAATGGCAGGGCGCGCGTGTTACGGATTGGTTGATGTAATGGGGGGGCATGATCAGCGCAAGCTCCATTCCATATCGCAGCCGTTGACCGCGTTCAAGACAGGATTGGGGAGGATGCAGCTAACGCAGTTGCGGCAGGGCACAACAAACTTGGTGGCGGTTTATCAGGCCCAGATGACATGGATTCTGCGGGACAACATTCCGGACGAGTTCTGATTTTCATCAACAACGCGGGCATCAAGGGACCAAAGACTGATTACAGGGGTGTGGTGTTGGAAGAAGCCCCAAAGATCCGCCGCAGATGTTAGAGCGGGTCTTGTTCCGGATTGAGGAAGCAGGGCTTACAGTTTCAGGGAGCAAGTCGGCAGTTTTTGTTCCGGTGCTGGAAGTGCTAGGACATGTGGTGTCTTTTGACGGCAGAAGAATTGCGGAGAAGAAACGGAACAAAGTCCTTGAATGGCCAACCCCGCGGATGCCTTTGCATACCCTCCAATTCCTGGGATTGTGCAGTTACGTTTGCATGTTCATTGAGCGTTTTGCAGAAGTTGCAAGCCCGCTGTGGGCGCTAACACGGAAGGGCGCGGCGTGGGAATGGACGGCAAGGTGTGAATCTGCCTTTGCAAAGCTCAAAGAGACTGTGGGCCGCAACATTGTCCTCCGGGACCTTGACTACAACGCGGGAGGGATCTGCTTGGCCGTTGACTCTAGCAAGTTTGGCGCGGGCGGCGTCCTGACGCAGAAAAGAGGATGGTAAGGACAGGCAGATTCTCTACAAGTCCGTGACATTTACCATGACGGAGAGTTGGTATTTGCAGCCAAAAATGGAATTATGCAGGGTCACCAAAATTGTGCGGAGGCTTCAGCACCTGCTTTGGGGGGTACACTTTGAGCTTTTGGTCAATGCGGAGGGCCTGGCGCGGATGATCAATTCTCCAATGCTGCCAAATGCTCCTATGACTAGGTGTGTGGTGTTTCTTCAGGTCTTCAATTTTGGTGTGGTTTGGGTTCCAGGGAAGGCGTTCACAAGCCCCATGCCCTGTCACAGTATCTGCGGGAGGAACCGTTTGAGGGGGCGGAACCCCTGGATGTGGAGTCTCCAGTTATCCGCGTAGGTATGGTGGAGGCAGAGGTCATCCTTCTGCTGAAGCAGTCCGGGCGTTAGGAAACCTTGTACTCCTTTTTGCAGGATCTTTGGTTTCCCGAGGGTACGTCAGGGGCAGTAATTCAATGGGTGAAGCGGCGGACAACCAACTTCTACTTGCAGGAAGGGCAGCTGTGGCGGCAGAGTACCCCAGTGCCTTTGGTGGTCGCAACATCAAGGAAGGACCAGGAAATGATCCTGAGGTGTCTTCACAACAACCTTGGCCACCAGGGCAAGATCAAAACGCGGAGGCGGGTGAAAGCAAGGTTCTGGTGGCCAGGTGTGGTGCGCGCGGTGCGTGAATGGGTGAAGTCTTGTGAAGCGTGTCAACGGCAGAGCTCTAGGCTGCCCAGGGAGGTGGGTCACCCTACGGGGGAAGACGCGTTGTTTGGGCGGGTCTCCCTTGACGTAGTCCACATAAAGGCGGGAAAGTTCACATACCTGCTGGTTGCGCGGGAGTATCTATTGGGTTGGGTCAAGGCTTTTCCTCTGGAAAAGTTGTCAGCGGAGAAGGTCACTCAGTTTCTAGAGGAAGATTGGTTTGCGCAGTACAGTTTGCTTGGCCTGGTCACTGTTGAAGGAGGCGCAGAGTTCCGGGGTTGTTTGATGACGCTGGTTCAGAATTGTGGAGCTAAGTTTGGGCAGGTCATGGAGTACTATCCGGAGGGCGCCGGGGTGATTGAACACGGTCATCAGCCTATCAAGGACGCTGTGGTGCTCTTTCATGGACGCAAGTTGGAAAAGGCTGCACGCTGCGGGCTTGCGCCGATTGGAAAGCTTGCGCGGATTGGAAGGCTTGCGCAGATTGGACGGATTGCGCGGATTGGAAGGCTTGCGCGGATCGGAAAGCTTGCACAGATTGGAAGGCTTGCGCAGATTGGACGGATTGCGCGGATTGGAAGGCTCGCGCGGATCAGACGGCTTTCCCGGATCAAGCGGATTGCGCATTGCAAGACGCGCGGATTGGATCACGCGGGTACGCCCCAGATACCTGGAACGGGTTGTCAGGCGGATGCATAATGAGAAGGAAAAACCAGCGGGAAACACGGACGGGGCATGGGGCAGAGGAGGTGGAGCATGGGTTACGGGATGGTGTGGTGCTCTTTTATGGACGCGAGTCAGGAAAGGGCTGCAGGCGGCGCGCTCAGCAATGGGAAGGGCCTTGTCGCAGCTAGCCGCGCTGCGGGCTCAGCAGCAGTCAGGAAGGCCCAGCAGCGGTTGGGTTGGGCTCTGCACCGGGAGACGACGGATTGCGCGGACCAGAAAGCTTGCGCGGATCGGAAGGCTTGCGCGGATCGGAAGGCTTGCGTGGATCAGAAGGCTTGCGCGGATTGGAAAGCTTGCGCGGATCAGAAGGCTTGCGTGGATTGGAAAGCTTGCTTGGGTTGGAAGGCTTGCGTGGATTGGAAAGCTTGCGCGGATTGGACGGCTCGCGCGGACCAGGCGGACCGCCCATTGCAAGACGCGCGGATTGGGTCACGCGGGTACGCGGATACCTGGAACGGGTTGTTGGGCGGACGCGCGCGGGCAGGCAAGCTGGGCGTACATTGATATTGAGGGGCATGGGTTATGGGGCAAGGGATGGAGGGGTAGGATTGGGCTAGGGTTCTGTGCTTAGGGGTTGTATTTCATCATTCTTGCTTACTTGTGATTGTACTTAGGTTAGGGTTGAGAGGGAGGACTTAAATACTTTGCTCTCAACTCTGGGCGTAGGGGGGGGGGAAGCACTTCACTTCACGGACTGGACTGCACTCTAGGATATCACTTTTTATGGCATCGGATTGGATTGGATTGGAAAGGAAGGAATTCATCTTATTATTTCTCTCTCTCTCCCTCTCTCTCTCTTGAACGGCTGCATCCAATCTCCTTACAGACGCTTTGATCAATAACTTCCGGAACTTGAGGACGACTTCTGGGGTGTTGCTCCCTAAAGTTTCCACATCTGGGGGTCTGGCCGGGAAAAATCTTTTGTCAAAGTCTCTCGAAGGTACTCACGGATGCTACCAACAGCCGCTTCTCTTCCTTCCTCCTCCAATGGCTTCCGCGCTACCCCATGGATTTACCCGCATATTCAACTCAACATTGCGGAAGTGGAGCGATTCATCTCGCGGTATGAAACAATTGCGGACTCTGAAGGCGTTTTGGATTTTGAGAAGGTGCGCCATGTTGTCCTGTTCATCGAGGACGCGGAAGCGCGTCTGGAAGTGGAGGAGATGGGAGGATACCTGAACCTGGATTGGCCGGAACTGAAGGAGGACATGCTGGCAAGATGGGGGAGGCACGGTTCTTGCTTTCGGAAGGACAATCTCAAGCCATCCGCGGAATTGGGTTACAAGGCAGGCGTGCGCGACGGGACCCAGATGCAAGCAGAATTGGACTACGCAGAACTGGAGTACTACAGGGCAGAGTATGTTCCGGCCCCACCACCGGCAACCATCTCTTGGGCTAGCGAACTTGCGGAGGTGGCAAGGGGCCTCAAGGCCTATCTGGAGAGTATTCAGTCCCCCAGCGCTTCTGCGCCCCGCGTGTACGCAAATGGGGAGGACAACAACCGTTGGCGGACGGGACAAAGGGACCGGACAGCGGATTCAAACGCGGAATTGGTTTCCCCTGTGGGGGCTAAGAACATGTTGGGGAAGCGGGACTTGATTGAACCGGTGCGGCCTACTGACAGGAAGCGGGTGAGGACAACAGAACGGGAAATGGATGCTCCGTGCGGACTGGGAATTGGCAAGCGGCGGACAGATCTTGCAAAGAAGGTACACGCGGCGGCGGAAGAGATGGACCACACGTTGGAGAATCACGACCCAAGCCAGACCTCTTTGACGGCGGAGAGCACACATTTGGAAAGGGTAGTGGCAGCAATGGAAAGGACGGGCGCGGAATGGACAGACGGTGGGGCGGAGCGGAAGGGTCAAGTGGTCACGCGCGGTCTGGCAAGCAGGGAGCGGTCAGAAATCTCCGGAGGGGAGAACAAGGCCGCAAGAAGGGCAAAGGGCAAAGGATGTTGTGTGGACGGGGTGGGGAAGAAGAGAGCTGGGATTGAAAGGGTTTCAAAGCCTCTTTCCTCCTCCACAGCGGGTTGTTGTAAGGACGTCTGGGGGTGTTTGCTTTTGTTTGGGTTTTGCGCGCGGATGGGCTCAAATTTCAAAGGATGCAGGAGGGTCTTGGCGGCGGGAGGTGCACCTAGGCGGTCTGGGACAACAATTTGCAAACAAGGTCCCTGCGGGATTGGTTGAGGCAACGCTCCGCAGATCTGGCGATGGGTGGGGCGCGGTCGGCTGAGGACAGCGGCAAAGTTGGGGGGGAGCTAGCGCGGGGTGAAAGGTTGGAGTTGGGACGCAGGACGCGGGCTCAAAAAAAAAAAAAAAAAAAAAAAAATCTCTTGTTCCTTCTTATCTATTCATTCTTCCTTTTCTGTCTACCCATGTACTCTTGCGGATACTCTCACTGGCGCGGATTTCTCACCTTCAGACTCTCACTGGCGCCGATTTCTCACCTTTTCTGACTTCTCACTGGCGCTGATCTTCTCTCTCCAAGGCGCGGATATTGCGCACGGTCCTTATTCTTGCTCAGGGGCGCACAAGCCCAAAGGTTATTCAATCACGCACAACGTATGTCTTTTTTTTTGTGTATAGGCGCTAAATACAAAGGAGAAAGGATAACTACGGAAGGTGAGATGGTGGGAGATCTCTGGGGACAGAACTCAAGTTGGGGGGGGATGTGGTGCTCTTTTATGGACGCGAGTCAGGAAAGGGCTGCAGGCGGCGCGCTCAGCAATGGGAAGGGCCTTGTTGCAGCTAGCCACGCTGCGGGCTCAGCAGCAGTCAGGAAGGCCCAGCAGCGGTTGGGTTGGGCTCTGCACCGGGAGACGACGGATCGCGCGGACCAGGAAGCTTGCGCGGATCGGAAAGCTTGCGCGGATCGGAAGGCTTGCGCGGATCGGAAGGCTTGCGTGGATCAGAAGGCTTGCGCGGATTGGAAAGCTTGCGCGGATCAAAAGGCTTGCGTGGATTGGAAAGCTTGCTTGGGTCGGAAGGCTTGCGTGGATTGGAAAGCTTGCGCGGATCGGACGGCTCGCGCGGACCAGGCGGACCGCGCATTGCAAGACGCGCGGATTGGGTCACGTGGGTACACGGATACCTGGAACGGGTTGTTGGGCGGACGCGTGCGGGCAGGCAAGCTGGGCGTACATTGATATTGAGGGGCATGGGTTATGGGGCAAGGGATGGAGGGGTAGGATTGGGCTAGGGTTCTGTGCTTAGGGGTTGTATTTCATCATTCTTGCTTACTTGTGATTGTACTTAGGTTAGGGTTGAGAGGGAGGACTTAAATACTTTGCTCTCAACTCTGGGCGTAGGGGGGGGGGAAGCACTTCACTTCACGGACTGGACTGCACTCTAGGATATCACTTTTTATGGCATCGGATTGGATTGGATTGGAAAGGAAGGAATTCATCTTATTATTTCTCTCTCTCTCCCTCTCTCTCTCTTGAACGGCTGCATCCAATCTCCTTACAGACGCTTTGATCAATAACTTCCGGAACTTGAGGACGACTTCTGGGGTGTTGCTCCCTAAAGTTTCCACAACGGGGGACGGAGGGATAGGGTTGGGCTAGGGTTCTGTGGCTTAGGGGTTGTATTCCATCATTCTTGCTTACTTGCGGTTGTACTTAGGTTAGGGTTGAGAGGGAGGACTTAAATACTTCACTCTCAAATCTGGGTTGTAGGGGGGATCATCACATCAGATTGGATGGGATTGGAAAGGAAGGAACCCATCTTATTATCACTCTATCCCTCTCTCTCTCTCTCTCTTGACTGGCTGCATCCAATCTCCTTACAGACGCTTTGATCAATAACTTCCGGAACTCAAGGACAACTTAAGGGGTGTAGCACATCTTCTTGTTTCCATATCTGGGGGTCTGGCCAGGAACAATCTTTTGTTGAAGTCTCTCAAAGATACTCGTGGATGCTACCAACAGCCGCTTCTCTTCCTTCCTCCTCTCATGGCCTCTGCGCTACCCCATGGATTTACCTGCATATTTGACTCAACCTTGCGGAAGTGGAGCGATTCATTTCACGGTATGAAATGATTGCGTAATCTGAAGGCGCTTTGGATTTTGAGAAGGCAGGCCATGTCATCCTGTTCATCAAGGACGCAGAAGCGCGTCGGGACGTAGAGGAGATGGGAGGCTACCTGAAACTGGATTGGCCGGCACTGAAGGAGGACATGCTGGCAAGATGGGGGAGGCGCGGCTCCCGCTGTGAGAAGCATGACCTCAAGCCGTCTGCGGAATTGAATTAAGGACCAGGGGTGCGCAGCAAAGGCTGGCTACAAGCGGAAGTGGACTACGCAGAACTGGAGTACTACAGGGCAGAGTATGTTCCGGCCCACCACCGGCAACCATCTCTTGGGCTATCAAACTCGCAGAGGTGGCAAGGGGCCTCAAGGCCTGTCTGGAGATTATTCAGTCTCCCAGCGCTTCTGTGCCCCGCGTGTGCGCAAATGGGGAGGACGACGACCGTTGGCCGACGGGACAGAGGGACCGGACAGCGGATTCAAACGCAGAATTGGTTTCCCCAGTGGGGGCTAAGTACGTGTTGAGGAAGCGGGACTCGACGGAACTGGTGCGGCCTACTGACAGGAAGCGGGAAAGGACAACGGAACGGGAAATGGATGCTCCGTGTGGTTTGGGAATTGGTGAGCGGCAGACGGATCTCGCAAAGAAGGTAGACGCGGTGGCGGAAGAGACGGACCACACATTGGAGGAACACAACCCAAGCCGGACCTCTTTGATGGCGGGGAGCGCGCATTTGGAAAGGGTAGGGGCAGCGGGGGAAGGGACAAACCACGCGCCAAAGGATGGAAACCAGAGCCAGACCTCTTTGATGGTGGGGGGAACAAGTAGGGGACAGAAGGACGTGGCGGCAAAAGAGATCATGGACGCGGAACAGAAGGATGTGGGGTGCCGGGAGCGCGGGATGGAAGGTCCTAGAACGGGCACGCAGCCATCATGGCTAGCAAGAGCCTTGGGATTGGTGCGGCAGATGCTTGTGGCGGGGCTTCAGGGGTGGAACGGGGAGGGATTGGGTGTTAACGGCACGGCAGGGGAGAAGGACAACAGATTTGCAGGAACTGCAAATGGAAAGGAGTGTTGTGTTGGTGGGGCGGATGCTTGTGGCGGGGCTTCAGGGGTGGAACGGGGAGGGATTGGGTGTTAACGGCACGGCAGGGGAGAAGGACGACAGATTTGCGGGAACTGCAAATGGAAAGGAGTGTCGTGTTGGTGGGGCAGAGCAGAAGGATCAAGAGGTCACGCGCGGTCCAGCGGGCGGGGAGTGGTCAGAAATCTCCGGAGGGGAGAACAAGGCCGCGGGAACTGCAAATTGAAAGGAGTGTTGTGTTGGTGGGGCGGAGCGGAAGGATCAAGCGGTCACGCGCGGTCCGGCGGGCAGGGAGCGTTCAGAAATCTCCGGAGGGGAGAACAAGGCTGTGGGAACTGCAAAGGGCGAGGAATGTTGTGTGGACGGGGTGGGGGAGGAGAGGGCTGGGATGGAAAGGGTTTGGAAGCCTCTTTCCTCCTCCATGGCGGGTTGTGGTAAGGACGTCTGGGGGTGTTTGCTTTTTTTTGGGTTTTGCGTGGGGATGGGCTTGAATCTCAAAGGATGCAGGAGGGTCTTGGTGGCGGGAGGTGCACCTAGGCGGTTTGGGACAAAAATTTGCGCTTGGAACCCGTGTGGGGTTGGATGAAGGCATGCAGATCCTTTCTCTGGTGGAGAAGAAGGTCGCCAGCATAGAGGGCAGGCGGGTGGGAAGTTGACGCAGAGGATAGAGGGCAGGCGGGTGGGAAGGCAACTCAGAGGATGAGCGTGGTAGGTGAGATGGTGGCGGATCTCTGGGGACAGAACTCAAGTTGGGGGGGGATGTGGTGCTCTTTCATGGACGCGAGTTGGGAAAGGCTGCGCGCTGCGGGCTCGCGCGGATTGGAAACCTTGCGCGGATTGGAAGGCTTGCGCAGATTGGACGGATTGCGCGGATTGGAAAGCTTGCGCAGATCGGATGGATTGCGCGGATTGGAAGGCTCGCGCGGATCAGACGGCTTGCCCGGATCAAGAGGATTGCGCATTGCAAGACGCGCGGATTGGATCATGCGGGTACGCCCCGGATACCTGGAACGGGTTGTCAGGCGGACGCATAATGAGAAGGACAAACCAGCGGGAAACACGGACGGGGCATGGGGCAGGGGAGGTGGAGCATGGGTTACGGGACGGGGGACGGAGGGATAGGGTTGGGATAGGGTTCTGTGGCTTAGGGGTTGTATTCCATCATTCTTGCTTACTTGCGGTTGTACTTAGGTTAGGGTTGAGAGGGAGGACTTAAATACTTCACTCTCAAATCCGGGTTGTAGGGGGGATCATCACATCAGATTGGATGGGATTAGACAGTAAGGAACCCATCTTATTATCAGTCTATCACTCTCACTCACTCACTCTCTCTCTCTCTTGACTGGCTGCATCCAATCTCCTTACAGATGCTTTGATCAATAACTTCCAGAACTCAAGGACAACTTAAGGGGTGTAGCACACCTTCTTGTTTCCACAACGCCCTGGTAAAAATGTGCAGTGAGGATGGCAAGCGGTGGCAGGAGGCCCTTCCGGTGGTCCTCTTTGCAGACAGGATCTTGGTCAAACGCTCAACAGGCTACTTGCCTTACAAACTTCTCTACGGACAGCGTCTGGTGCTTCCAGTGGACATTGAGCTGGAAACCTTCTTGGGTCTGGACTGGTGAAAGATGAAGACCTCCCCAGAGCTTGTGGAGGGGCGCGCCAAACAGCTTCTCCAACGGGACAAGACCCTGGCAAAGGCTGCGGAAAGTTTGCGGAAAACTAGGACGGCGTTGGTCTGCTATTGGGACAAGCATTGTTCCCATTGCCTCTGGGATCCGTTGCGGAAGGGGAACTTGGTCTTGCTATAAAACCAGACTCCGGAGTCCCAGTGGGGTAAGCTTTTTGCCAACCAATGGAACAGCCCCTTCTGTGTGGCATCCAAGTTTGAGGGTGGGAGTTATCAGCTTGAGGAATTGGATGGGGCGCCACTCAAACGGAAGGCGGCGGCTTTGCACATGAAACACATCTTTTCACGCAGCTCCACCTCCTTTGACAAGACGGCTGGCAATGGCGCAGATGCAGGGGACGGTGCCAATGGTTCAGGATTGGTAGACGGATCAGGCTATTTGGCTGAGGAGGAGCCCTTGCGCGACGCACCACTTCAAAGGAGCAAGAGGCTACAAACCGCTGGGGACATCTGTCAAGCTGGGGGGGGACGTGTGTATGTTTAGAGGTTGATTTGGTGAGGGGGTGCTCTAGCCGGTTCACAGCGGGAATAACTAGACACCCCAGAATGTTTGTTTTCTCATTTCTTGAATACATTGCTTTGCGAGTTGGTACTGGTTTTGGTTATGATTGGTTGCAGGGATGCAGGCGCGCCGCAAGGCGGTTCCGTAAACGCAAGGACAAGCCCCACGGCTGGGTAATGCGGGACGAGGAGCGGAGGCCTGGTGCTAGCAAAAAAAAAACTTTTTCTTTTTGGGTTTGGTTCTTTTCTCTGTCTTCTCTTAAAGCGTAATGGGTGCGGATTATGCATGGGAAACGTACGGGACAGGTCTGATTTGGTGAGGGGGTGTCCTAGCCGGTTCACAGCCCAAACAGCTAGACACCCCAGAGTGTTTGTTTCCTCAACTTCCTTTCCTCTCTTGGATGACTGTGTGCACGCGCTGGTGGAGGGTAGTTGTGTTTGTTTCAGGTTGGGTACGGGGAACTGTGTGGAAGTTTGGCTGGGTGGTCCAGGTACCTTCTGGGGAACTTTGTTGGCTCAGGATGCGGGTGCGGATCTCAATCTCACTCTCATTCTCACCATGATGCAGGCACTGATCTCAATCTCAATCTCATTCTCACCAGCACGTGGGCGCAGATCTCAATCTCACTCTCATTCTCACCAGGAGGCGGGCGCCAATCTCAATCTCACTCTCAAGTTCACTCAGGAAGCGGGTATTTGTCCACAGGACGACCTGCTGGGAAAGGATGCGTGCGCAGAAGACGTGTATTTCTCTCAAAGGAAACGCGGTACAAAGGGAAGGGGGAGAGGGGGGGCAATGCGCCTAGGCTATTCTCATCATGTCCTCCATTTCCGCCTGCAACAACGCCAGTAAGGCCTGGAAAGATGCCAAGAGCTTGCGCCGGGATTCCAAGGATTGAGCGCCGGGGGTTGCTAGGAAGTCACAGAGCATGGTGGTTGACCTCTCAGCAAAGATTTCAAATCCGGCCGCCAGGAGTGCCAACACAACGGGGATTTCCGGAATCTTGGTTGGGCTGGGAAGAGGCAGGACCGGTGAGGAGGGGACCCCCAGAGGACCATCTGGGGGGCTTGGTCCAATTTGAGGACACGACGGGATGACAATGGGTGACGCGGGGGTGGAGGGGTGCCTTGGGGAGCCGGGGCAGGGGCCGGAGGAGGAGCGGGGGCAGGGGCCGGAGTAGGAGCTTGAGGAGGAGCCGCGCAACCTCAAAGGATTTCATCAATATGCAGGTCCCTTGCGCCTTGCGTAACCCGCACGCAGTCCGCCCAGAATTGCATAGCCACTTGGTAAGCCGCAAAGTTTGGGAAGTCCTCCTGCCGGGGAGGTCCCGCGCAGCAGAACGGCAAAGAGGAATCACAGATCAAGCTTGGGGCAGAACGGCAATGGGGTTATCCGGGCGGAGTCCACAAGTCCTCCAAGATGGTTTCATCATCCAAAACCACAAACGGGTCCGGACAGGCCCTCTTGCGCGGGCGGGAACAGGGGCCGGATTGAGGGGGAGGCTGGGGAATTCCCTTGCTAAGCAAGCAGCGGCAATGGCCACAACAGCAAGCACTGCAGGCGCGTCAACCAGGAACAATCAAACAGGCGTGCCCGTTCCGGGCGCAGAAATTGCAAGGGATCATGGTGTCAGCGGAAGTTAGAAGGAGGGGAGGGGCTAGTAGCTGGGGTGGACTGGGAGCAGGGGGGGGTAGTCCGGTAGCGTGGTAGGGTTGAGGTAGTGATGGAAAGATCTCTGGGGACAGAAATCAACTTGGGCGGGATGTGGTGTCTTATTTATAACCTTGGATCAGGAGCTGCGTTGAGGGCTGCGCGCTCAGCAGTTGGGTAGGTTGGGCTCAGCATCTGGGGTGCGCGCAGTCTCAGCAGTGCCTGCTGCCGGCTCAGCAGCAGCGGATGAGGGCTCTGCGGCAGGGATTGCAAGGATTGGCACCAGGTGCGAGTCGGGCCTACTCTGGGGGGGGCACTGGGCTGCGAACCGCCCAGGGAAGGCGGACCAAGTGATGGAGCCAGCCCAACCAAGCTTGCGGGTGGCTAGTCCGGAAGGCAAGGGCAGGGCAATCAGGGGGTTATACACGCCGGGGAGGTTTGCGTGGGCATAAGCGCGGGCCGACTCACGGATTGCGGGATCCGGGGGGCGCACGGAGGGATAAACCGGGGGGGCTCCAAGCAGGGCGCGGCAGAGGGCCGCACCATGAGAAGGACAAACCGGACGTACATGATAGCAAAGGGGAGGGTTTTGGACGGGGTGATTGGTATGGGGTAGGGCTAGGGTGGAGCTAGGGTTCTGTACTTGGGGTTATATTTTCATCTATCTTGCTTCTAGTGGTTGTATCTAGGTTAGGGTTGAGAGGGAGGACTCAAATACCTCACTCTCAACTCCGGGCTGGACAAGAGATCAGGGAGGAGGGCTATTGGATTACAATATATCAATAGATCATGTCACCAGTGTAAGACTCCAAACGGTGCTAGGCTGTGGCAGTTTGGTGGAGGGGAAAGGTGCTGTTTAGGGTGACCTCCTGAGTGTTACAAAAATATTTAGATGTAACCAAGATCAAGGTCAAGAACCTGGTAAATGAGGAATCAAGGAGTAGAGGATAAAGATGATAATAGTTTGGTAGCAATGGAAGGGCACTATCTGAGACAAGATTATGCAGGGAAAAACTTGAAAAAAAGAAGTTAAAGTTGTCTTAGAGTTCAAAGAACAAAAGCTGATTTATGTTGTTGAATAAATTACTGTCTCCCATCTCTTTCTTTTTCCTTTTCTTTGTCTTCCTGTTCTTTTCTTTACTACCTGTCTCATTTTCTTCCTGTCACCTTTCTTTTCCTCTTAAATTTCACATCCGTGCCTTTCTATTTACATCAGTCACATCCGCGCAACCTCAATCAATGTCACAAATCTCTTCCTCTTTCACACAAATGTTTACCCATCTTGTCTTACTTCTCTTCTCAGAACCAGATAGGGATAATGATCAAATCATCTTCCGCATAATCAAAACCACTACTAGCGACTCCACTTCACTCGACTCATCCTTTCTTTGTTCTTTTATTTCCTCTTTCTCCGTCTTTCTGTTTCTCATTTCTTCTTACAACGACCAACTCAAATCAACCCAAACATAACCTCTCAAGCTCATCCTTCAGCAAGACCTGAGTCCTAAGATCTGAACTCATTGCAATCTCTTTTCTCCTCTCAGAAATCTGACCTTTATCAAAAACCACTTCCCAAAGTTCATCATCACCATCTCCCCGAAACTCAACCTAAAGTATTTCAATCTTGTTGAACGTCTCAAGTCATTCTATAGCGGACGTTGGTTTTCTTCTTTTTGTTATATTCTCTTTTTCTTTTCTTTCAAATCTCTTTTCCTTATTTTTCTGACTTCTCTTTAACTAATGTCTTTTATCTTAGCCCTCTATGTTCTTGAATTATTAAATCTTTCTCAGCAATTCAACACGGTTAAAAGCCAAACTAGATCCAACAAACCTAATCAAAGCCAAGGAGGGATCTAGCAACAACGGCTTTTGCCAGATTATTCTCAAGGCAGCTCTCGAAGCGGTACCAATTCTTTCAGAAGACAATTACTCCATCTGGAAGGATAAAATGTCCATGTTACTCAAACTCAAAGGAATAAAGGAAGCCCTAGAGGATGACTCCAAAAATCTTAGCGCAGGGGACAACATGGAAACAAGAGTCATTCTTCTCTCTTGAATCAACTCAATTACTCACAACAATGTGGTTAATCCATCAAATATCTCTTCCGCTTGATTGCTCTGGCAAACCATCAAGGAACAATTCGCATCCTCGCAAACCGCCAACAGAGCCCAAGTGTTCAATGAATTTCTCTACCAACAATTCAAACCTGACGCAATCAATCTCTTTATCACTGAAACTAAAATCTCCGTTAAGAAGATGGTTGACATAGGAATTGATCTACCTGACGACATTCTTTTGTATCTCATTTTATTGAAATTTCCCCCGTCACTTCATTCCCTTCAACAACAAATTATGCACTCGGATAAGACTTTTACTCTAGATCTTGTTCTCAACCATCTCACACAACTGGAAAACAAAGTTAAAGTCAAATCCAAAGAAACTAAGCTTAGGGACTCTGCTCTTGTTTCATCTCGACCGCCCAAGAAACCTGTTCCCGCTGAATTTCGATGTAGAAAGGGATACCATAATCCTCAATCTCCAGATCATCCCAAAAGTAAATGTTGGCACCTCCACAAGAATCTTGCTCCCGACTGGTGGAAGGAATCTCAAGCCCGATGGAGAGCGTCAATCAACTCTCAATATAAGGCCAAGGAAGTTGCTCACTACGTGTCTCTTCTCACCACGTGGATTGAAGAGATTAATCCTTTAAATCAAATTATCCTTGACTCTGGCGCCTCATGCCATATGTTCAACTCCCGAGAATACTGTAGGCATCTTGAAGAAGTCACTGGTGACGAATTCATCAACACTGGGAAGAAGGACGCAAAACTCCCCATTAAGGGGAGCGGCACAGTCAAACTAACTTGGAAAAACTCATCTGTCTCTCTCAGTAATTGTTTCTTTTTTCCCAATCTTGTGGTCAATTTGATCAGGCCCGGCGAACTTATCTCCACCAAGAAGTGTACTCTCTCTTCTTTCAATAATCAATTCTCTCTGTTTGTCGACTCTCAACTGGCCTTCACTGGATTCATCAAGGAGAATCTTTTTGTCCTCAACCCGCCTTCTCAAATCAGGAACAACTATAAGTTGTGTCACTTTTCACTTAATGATTCAA
Source organism: Puccinia polysora (assembly GCA_025617555.3). NCBI lineage: Eukaryota > Fungi > Basidiomycota > Pucciniomycetes > Pucciniales > Pucciniaceae > Puccinia > Puccinia polysora. Next base: position 57,512,727 of record CM062627.1, read on the forward strand.
ATTATAATTCCATCTTATTCCTACATCAATCTTTTGGACATGCCAGTCCGTACCGTCTCAAAAATTTACTACCTTCTCTTTTCTCCAAAGCTCTATCTGACTTTCAATGCAAAGACTGTGTCTTCTCTAAAATTTCCAAATATCCATTCAAAGCTACATCAAGTCCAACAACCAGGCCGTTCGAACAACTGCACATAGATTTAATTGGACCTATTAATCCTTCATCCCGCAATGACATGAACTACATCATGACCATCATAGACAATTTTTCAGGTTACATATCAGCGATTCCTCTCATGCAAAAATCCGACGCCTGCCTTCAACTCAAACTCATTCTTAATCACAAAAAGAAAAAACAAAATCGATTCCCTGCTACCATCTGTACAGATGGTGGTGGAGAATTTTCTTCATCGGAAATTAAAGATTTCTTTAAAATCAATTCCATCCAGCATTCAATTTCAGAACCCTATCATCATGAACATAACAGCAAGGTTGAAAGAGCCAATGAAACTCTCACCAAAGCGATCAGGGCAATTCTTTGAAGCTCCAATTTACCTCTCAATCTTTGGGCAGAAGTAGCCAAGGCCGCTTCTCTTTCTTCAAACCAAATTCCTAAGTCTCCAAATCTCCCTTCTCCCTATCAACTGTTTACCGGCAAATCTCTCCCCATTTCCTTCTTCCACCCAATTGGATCCAAGGTAGCCTACCTCAACAACAAGATTAATTGCGGTGAAAAATTCAAAGACCAAGGGCTTCCTGGTACCCTTGTGGGCTATAACCCTAACTTTTTGTCCTTTCAAATTTTGAAACCTGACAATTTGTTTATTTCCTCTAAACCCGTAAAATTTCTCAAAAATTCCAATTCATTTCAGCCTCCTGTGGCTTCTAGTCCTCACTCGGACCAGCTTTGAATTGATCTTGATGACAATCTCTTACTCTATTCTGTTGATCTTTCTTCTCAAAATCAACAGGCTGATTCTGAATCCTCTGATTCTCCAACTAGCAAACAAGTATCTATCTCTTGTTCTTCAAACGACTCACCTAACAATTTGGAATCCAACTCAGAGTCCAATCCTTCTACTGAACTTGAAGATCAACTTATCCCTGGTTACTCTCTTTGCAATTGATCAAGCTTAAATCCTCCTGAAAAATACGGATAACACCACTATTTTGTACCTCAATCTTTCAAACAAGCCAAACGATGTTCTGATTACCTAAAGTGGGAATCCTCCATGGACGCCAAATTAAATGGAATTGAAGCTCTCGATGTATGGGAGGATTATGATGGTCCTGAGCCTGAAAATCCTCTCAATACTACGTGGGTGTATTGACTCAAGGACAACTGCCACGGCGACCCTCTTGTTTACAAAAGTCAACTCTGCGTGCAAGGTTTCAATCAAATCTATGGCTTGGACTATCAAGACACTTTCTCCCCAACGGGAAAAGCGGCCTCTCTTTGAATTGCTCTTCTTTTTGGACTGTTTCACTCACTTCCAATCTCACAATTTGATGTGAAGAGTGCGTTTTTTCACGCACCTCTCTCAGACAAGGTTATCATTAAAAGACCTAAAGGCTCTAATTGAAAATACAAGTTTCTTATTCTGCCAAAATCACTCTACGGTCTCAAGCAAGCCCCCGCGAACTGGTTCCAAACCCTTACCTCATGGATCCGAGAACAGGTCTTTAACGAATACATTTCTGACCCTTGTTTGTACATTCATACTGCTTCCAATTCCGTGCTGTTCTTCCATGTTGACAATCTCATCCTAGTCACCACAGAAATCTGCATGTCACTTGCTAGCAAGTGCCATCTAAGAGCTTTTCCCCAACGTAATGCCAAGCTCAGGTCAAGCTCCTACCAAGCTCAGGTCAAAATTTATCAACGCTCCAATGCACAGTCACTGACTGGGCACAATGCATAGTGACTGTGCACAATGCAAAGTGAGTGTGCACAATGCACAGTGACTGTGCACAATGCACCATGCCCAATGCACAGCAACTGTGCACAATGCACAGCAACTGTGCACAATGCACAGCAACTGTGCACAATGCACAGCAACTGTGCACAATGCACAGCAACTGTGCACAATGCACAGCAACTGTGCACAATGCACAGCAACTGTGCACAATGCACAGCAACTGTGCACAATGCACAGAAACTGTGCACAATGCACAGCAACTGTGCACAATGCACAGCAACTGTGCACAATGCACAGCAACTGTGCACAATGCACAGCAACTGTGCACAATGCACAGCAAATGTGCACAATGCACAGAAACTATGCACAATGCACAGAAACTATGCACAATGCACAGAAACTGTGCACAATGCACAGCAACTGTGCACAATGCACAGCAAATGTGCACAATGCACAGAAACTATGCACAATGCACAGAAACTATGCACAATGCACAGAAACTGTGCACAATGCACAGCAACTGTCCACAATGCACAGCAACTGTGCACAATGCACAGAAACTGTGCACAATGCACAGAAACTGTGCACAATGCACAGAAACTGTGCACAATGCACAGAAACTGTGCACAATGCACAGAAACTGTGCACAATGCACAGCAACTGTGCATTGGAGATTGGATAAATTTGTGCATAGTTGCTGTGCATTGTGCACAATTGCTGTGCATTGTGCACAATTGCTGTGCATTCTGCAGAATTGCTGTGCATTGTGCAGAATTGCTGTGCATTTTGCAGAATTGCTGTGCATTGTGGAGAATTGCTGTGCATTGTGCACACTCACCATGCATTGTACACACTCACTGTGAATTGTGCACAGTCACTCTGAATTGCACACGGTCCCCATGCATGGTGCATTGGGCACAGTTGCTGTGTATTGAGCACTGTCACTCTGAATTGTGCACAGTCACTCTGAATTGTGCACAGTTGCTCTGCACTGGGCATTGTGCACAGTTGCTCTGCACTGGGCATTGTGCACAGTTGCTCTGCACTGGGCATTGTGCACAGTTGTGTGCATTGTGCATTGTGCACAGTTGCTGTGCATTATGCACAGTTTCTGTGCATTGTGCATTGTGCGCAGTCAATCTGAATTTTGCACAGTCACTCTGCATTTTGCACAGTCACTCTCCATTCTGCACAGTCACTCTGCATTGTGCACAGTCACTGTGAAACAAAAACATGTTAGAGAAAAAAATACCTTTAACCAGAGATTGGACAGAGCTTCAACCAGAGCTTCCTTGATGGCACTTGCTACCAAGTGCCACTACTTTTTTTGTGGTGAGTTGGTCTCGGAGATGAGTTTCAACAAAAATTCCTTAAACGTTTTCCAAACTCAAGCCATCACAAACCCAATACTATTCTAGGCATGAAATACAAACATATCGGAAATAAGATCCTCTTATCTCAACCCAAACACATCAAACACGAATTAGAAGAATTAAAAATGACTGAGTGCAAACCATCATCAATTCCTCTTACTGCTAACGTCAATCTTTCTTTGGCCACTGACAACAAATATGAATAATTCAAATCCTTAAAAATCAATTATCATTCTGCAGTCTTTCTCATAAACTATATAGCTTGTCTGACACGCCCCGATCTAAGCTTTGCGGTGTCTAGTCTCGCAAGATTCTGAAAAAAGGCGGGAATTCGCCATTGGAGGGAGGTTAAGCAATGTTGGAAGTACCTGAAAGCAACTAAAGATCTCAAACTCACCTTGCAAATAAATCATACCGACACTCAAATACAATGTTACAGTCACGCGACTTGGAGCGATGATTTAAGATACGAGGCGCTTGCAATCTGGTCACCTATCTCTACTTTTCAATTCTCTTATTTCTTGGAGCAGCTATTGCCAGCGCAATGTCACTCACTCCACAACCAAAGCAGAACTGAATCCCTTGGTCAACTCTTTTCTCAAAGCTATCTGGATGAGGGGCTTAGTCTCGGAACTCTGGAAGACCAAAATTTCTCCTAGTTGTCACTTCATCAATAACAAAGGACTTGACGACAAGCTGAAAAAGTTTGGTTGCAATTCTAAAACTCGCCACATCAATATAAAAACAAAAGCGCTCCGAGAAGAACTCAAGCTAGGCAATCTGATGGTCGAGCTAATTCCTGCTAATGATATGAAGGTTGATGGACTCACCAAGGCCCTTCCTCTTTTTTCACTCTTCTTGATCCTTCAACTTATAAACCCATCCCTCTCTACACCGACTTCAGTCTTACAAGTCACCGGGGGTGTTGAATAAATTACTGTCTCCCATCTCTTTCTTTTTCCTTTTCTTTGTCTTCCTGTTCTTTTCTTTACTACCTGTCTCATTTTCTTCCTGTCACCTTTCTTTTCCTCTTAAATTTCACATCCGTGCCTTTCTATTTACATCAGTCACATCCGCGCAACCTCAATCAATGTCACAAATCTCTTCCTCTTTCACACAAATGTTTACCCATCTTGTCTTACTTCTCTTCTCAGAACCAGATAGGGATAATGATCAAATCATCTTCCGCATACTCAAAACCACTACTAGCGACTCCACTTCACTCGACTCATCCTTTCTTTGTTCTTTTATTTTCTCTTTCTCTGTCTTTCTGTTTCTCATTTCTTCTTACAACGACCAACTCAAATCAACCTGAACATAACCTCTCAAGCTCATCCTTCAACAAGACCTGACTTGTAAGATCTGAACTCATCGCAATCTCTTTTCTCCTCTCAGAAATCTGACCTTTATCAAAAACCACTTCCCAAAGTTCATCATCACCATCTCCCCAAAACTCAACCTAAAGTCTTTCAATCTTGTTGAACGTCTCAAGTCATTCTATAGCAGATGTTGGTTTTCTTCTTTTTGTTATATTCTCTTTTTCTTTTCTTTCAAATCTCTTTTCCTTATTTTTCTGACGTCTCTTTAACTAATGTCTTTTATCTTAGCCCTCTATGTTCTTGAATTCTTAAATCTTTCTCAGCAATTCAACATATGTAACAACGCCCACAAGCTAATAAATCTGGTCATCAGCAGAAGATTGGGGATGATCAACTCAAACCAAAGCAACCTCCAGGTTCTCAATGAACCTTCCCAACTCTCCGCAATCAAGCGCTTGAAGGGTACCAGATAACTGAGGGTGGCTGCACAAGACAAAGCACAATGTTTAAGAAGCTCCAAAGCAAACAGTAACTGATTTTGAAGCAAGGATAACCTCAACACTTCTCAAGGTACACAAGAATAGGCTGGCAGAATGCAACTCCAAAGAAAATAAAGGGAGGTATAACACTCCAGGTCTTAAGCTTAATAATACCTCTTCAATCAATTGTGATTGGCTCCAGAAAGGTGATCAAGGATCAGGACCAGTATGGTCAGAGAAAGGGATCAAGGAGTGGTATAACACACTCAAAAATTCCAACAGACAGAATTTTTCTTCTACCAGCAAGGCTATTGGTTGGTGATAAGGATCAGGCCACAGAGGGGCAAAGACTCAGGGTCAAAATGGATCAGGGGGCAATCAGAGATATACCCAGGATAAGGATCAGGATTCAAATTTCACGATGATGGGGGGACACAGGCACACACCCCTATGGATGACACTATTAACTGATGATCTGATTTCTGATGCCCAGAGAAAGCAGGGGAGAGCCCCTCCTTTTATAGACGAGAGGCCTGTGGACTATTTACAAGAGAGATTCACAAATGGGAGCAGAAATGTTTTTTTTCCAAGGATCAAGATCATGAGAAAACAAAAGAGAGAAGAAAAAAAGAAACAAACAGTTACTCAGAGAAAAAGAAACACAAAGAGGGACGCCTGCGGGCAACTGCCGAGGCAGCGGATGAACGCCGGCAGGTTTCCGACGGGCATGGGTGACTGCCAAGCCCGCGGACAACCGCCGGCAGGTGTCCGACGGGCACCGGCAACGTAAGAGACCCGCAGATGACTGCAAGCTAGGAGGGGAGGAAGAGAGAGGTTTGACGGGTGGGTGAGGGTTGAACCAACGGGAGCGGCAAGAATGGGCGATGAGGCTGGTGAGGAGCTGGGTTGGCACAACCGGAACGATTGGTTAGATAATCTTCAAAGTTGTACGCGGCAGGATGGTCATGTTGTTTGTGGATTGGAAGCCCCAATGAATCAATTGGGGTATGAGGCTTGGATGAAAAGAGCCTTTGAGGGCCCTGGGAGGGTTGATCAATGGTTACCCAAGGTCCAGTAGCGCAAAATATGTCAATCAATCAAGGAATATTGTAGGAGGCGGCTCTTGGTTTAGGGCTCAGTGGCTCGATGGGCGGGGAGACACTCATCCGTTCACCTTGCCCATTACCTAGCTCAATGGGCCATATCAAGTCGTTCCTCTCGGATAGCCAAGAACTGGAAAACAGGGATGGATGAGTCTTGAATCGAGTCGTAGGGTCGGATCCAGATTGACGGAGAGTGGCCTTGTTCTTTTGTAGCGGCTGCCAGGTTCTTTTAGATAGATGCCAACTCGAGTGGGGTGGGGGAGGGGGCTCAATGAAGGTCCAATTGCCAATCTCAATTGTTGGTTCATCGTTTTGATCAACTCCATGAGGGTTGGGAAGATGGCATGGATCGGGTTGAGGGGGGGAGTTGAGGATGGATGAGGCGGAAGGTTTTTTTTTTTTTTTTTTTTTTTTTTTTTTTTTTTCATAATGATACCTATGAATGATGATAAGGAAAACATTAAAATTTCCGCACTGGCCAGGGTGTCCAGGATGGGGCACCACACCTTACCACAAGGAAAGGTATAGGAAGGATTGGAAGGAATGAATTTATCTCATCATCACTCTCTCTCTATTCTTAAACTCATCGCACCCAATCTCCTTACAGAAGCTTAGACCAATAAATTCCAGAACTTGAGGACAACTTTGGGGGTATCACCTCTCTTGTTTCCACAGCGGCTGGACTAGTTTTTTTGTTTTTGCAAGATCTCCACTTTGATTGATTTTCCCTCCACCAATTGGGTGCCAACTCTGGATGAAGATGCCAACAATTGTCTGCTGAGTGTAGTCTGTCTTGTTTAGGATTTTTCCAACCTTCAGAGAATTGTTGCCTCTCCCCAGCACTCCCATGGGAGTTCAGAGTAGCTGTCATTTTTATGTTTTTCAAGGCCACTTCAGTCCAAATATTCTGGTTGTCTAGAGAGCCTTGTGCCTTGGCTTCATTGTTGAGTTGAGTCAGATGATTGAGGACATATTCAATGGTGCGTTCTTTATCAGTATGCATGATTTGCCATTTGAAGTCCTTCATGGTTTCAGGAAACTTGAACAGCAAGAGGTAGGGAAAGATGTTGTTAGGAAGGATGATTCATACTTCAAGCATTTTCTTCAAGGACACCTTGGATCTTGTGATAAAGTCTTCAATCTTGTCCGATTTGAAACAAAAGTACAGGAAGTTGTTGAATATTTGTGCCCTTTCGGAAGCTTGAGATGAAGTGTAATTGTTGATGATGGCCTTCCAGAGTAGTTTTGCAGAGTTTTTTTTGCGGGGTCACAATGTTATTGTGGGTCAAATTCTTTAGTCTTGGTATGATAAGTAGTTTAATCTTGTCATTCAGGTTGTTGTCCAGTGTAGATGAATTGTCATTGATGGCCATTGCACATCCTTGGACGTCCAATATAGTGTCCATCTTATCTTTCCAGACGCCATAGGTATCCTCACTTAGCCTTTGAATAGTGCCCAGAGCGGTCTTCAGCATTGCTTGTCTGAATCCATTGGAAATTGAGTTTGCTGCCATTTCCCAGTTCAATCGTGATTTGATTTCCTAGGTCAGGTGATTCGCTTTGGCTTTTAACCGTGATAGAAAACTTAGGATTGATATTGCTGTAAAATGGGAACTAAGGACAATGGGCACAATCAACAAGAGATTTAAGGAGAGGAGAGACAATGAACAATAATAAACTCAGGCCTTGAGGATCATGATGAAAGTGGACAACATGAGTAAGAGAGTCAGGAATTAGGAGAATAGTATAAGACACAGAGCACAAGCTGGAACAACAAGTCAGAGATACTAAAGATTGAGAGGACAATGTTCAAATAGATATCTCACCGGGCAGAAAGACAGGGCTTGATGAGGAATGTTGATCTGAAGGAATTGTGAGTATGTGAAAGGAAGGTAATAGCAATGGAGGTGAGGAGAGGATAAAAAAAAGGGAATTAAGGTGCATAGTTGAGTTGATTGTGAGTTGAGTTTGTTGGGTCCAGTTGTTGTTCTTATGGATCCGTGTACTCTTTGTCCTCATCTGACAAGGTGATCCAGATACTCCAGAATTGGAGTATCCGCATCTATGAGTCTCCCGCACAAGTGCAGGTGTACAGAAAGCAACAGATTAACATCATCAACCCTTGGAATTCCATTCTTGGTCACACAATAACACTATCTTGCACCAAACATTTGCATTGTCTTCACATGTCATTCCTTCCTGTCTCATCCATCACATCCTTGTAAATTCATATTCTATTGTCTTGCACCTATGCTACAACCTGGAAACAACTTTACTGTTATTTCATTTTCCCATTCAGTTCCTGTCATTCATTGCATACCTCTCTATAGCTGTAGATGGCCATCCATTGGGTTGTATCTATTTATCTTTTGATTACCTTATAAGGGCTGCATTTCCTACCTGAATATTGTCTCCTCAGTTATTCAATTTTATATGTTCTTGAATTTGCTAAATTCATTCATCACATTGGGCTTTGCTTTAGTTACTCTCCATTGGAACTCTTCTTTCCTCTTACTGTTTGTTGAGCCATCAAATCATAAGTTTGCACTTTGCAGCTAGCCTTGCTATCTTGCCTTGTCCCTCACACTCAGTCTCTCCCTTTGGGCTCACAATCACCTAAGAATGCCCTATAGTACATGGGGTGGATGTGTGACAGTAAATTAGCTAACTCAACTCCTCTATCTTTGTTGCCAACCTATAATAGATTCTTCTTTTAATATTTCACATAATTTCTCAACCAGGAACGCTTCCATCACCCCTTACAATGATGACATTCATTGGGTAGGTAGACCCAGTGCTTCACGGGCCCAACAACCTTTAGATCCCATTCCTTCTTCCAAATCTCCTTGGGTTGAACCTCTTGAAAATCACTTGCTAATCAACTGGAAGCTATGGTGGATCCACTTGGAGAAATCAAAGACTACAAACATTCCTCCAATGAAACCTTGACTCATGGTAGAACAAGGGCTTGCACTAGTGCTCTCAAGACCAAAGCCTTGACCTTTATCTCAAACTTGATCCAGGATCTCAATCAAAATGCCCCACACTCTGGCAAAAGTGTTCCTAGTTTCCATACTCCAGGCATGGAGAAACCTTATCAATTTACAGGGGAACATTCCCATAAGCTTAGATCCTACCTATAGTACTGAAAAATCATCTTCTCAAAAAATCCCAACAACCTGCCTTCCAATAGAAATGAAGTTATGTATGTGTCTTCCTTTCTAGTGGAAAGAGCCTTGCAGTGGTTTGAGCCATATCTCAAACTATTATCCAAAACCAGTCCCACTTGTATCCTTAACAATTGGGACAGGTTTGAGCAACAAATTTTCACCCTGTTTGGCAACCCCAACAAAGTGCAAAACACCAGTAAAAACTTAAAAATCTAGTTATGAAAGAGAATAATAGATTTTATGTTTATATCTCCCATTTAAAAACCTTACATTCTTGCATCCAATGGAACAAGGCAGCACTTTTTTTTTCTTCCAGAAAGGTTTGCAGGCACACCTAATCAAACAGCTTGCAGTTGGGGGACATAACACAACCTCCCTTTAGCGGTTAATTGACCAGGTGATTGAGCTTGATGATGGCTATCAGGACAAGAACCACTCTTGGCAAAACCACCATGGATTTTCAATCTTGGCTTCTGTCACACAACCACCCCATGTACTATAGGGCAATCTTAGATGATTGTGAGCGCAAAGAAGACTGAGTGCAAGGGCAAGTGCAAGGCAGAAAAGCTAACTGCAAAGTGCAAGCTTATGGTGGGTAGCTTGACACACAATGAGAGGGATGTATGGTTCCAATGGAAAGGAAACTAAAGCCAAGACCGCTGTGATGACTGGATTTGAGAAATGCAAGAACGTTGTGGTGAAATTTTATAGACGCAAGTTGGAATTGGCTGCCCGCTGCGCACTGTGGAATTCAGAAGAAGACTTCTCTTTTAATTGTTCAAAATTTTGGAAGTTATTGATAACTTGCGTCTGTAAACACTGAGTGCAACTGTTCACCCTTTGACTGAGAGATAAATAAATTAGAGTAAAGATCATTCCAAAACCTATGATGATCCAATGATATGTAATGACATCCAATGACATCTGATATCCTCATTTACATCCAGGTTGAGGGTGCAGTTTAAGTAGCCTTCCCCTCAACCCTAACCTAGGTAAAACCGCAAGCAAACAAGAATAATGAAATACAACCCCCAAGTACAGAACCCTAGCAGAACTCTATCCTTCCAACCCCATCCCATACCCCATATCCATCTGTATTACCCGCCTGCCATTACGTCCACCTGGTTTTTCCTTCTCATGACGCAGCCCTTGCGCCGCGCCCAACTCGGAGCCCACACGCATGTCTGCATCCTCCCAACGCGCCGTTCCAGATATCCAAGATACATCCACGCGTCTTGCAATGCACAATCCGTGCAATCCGTTCAATCCAATCCAATCCACCCCGCGCCTCCAGATGCTGATCCCAATTCAACTGCTTCTGAGCCCGCTGCATGGCTTACTGCAGCAAAGCCACACACATTGGTGAGCCCGCAGCACGCAACCAATTCCAACTTGTGTCTATAAAAGACCACCACATCCCCCCCAACTTGAGTTCTGTCCCCAGAGGTCCACCACTATCTCACCTACCCCCAACTATACCATAGTTATCCCACCTTCCCCCTTTGCACCGCTACATCACACCAAGGAAAAGGAAAAAACGCCATCCAACCTACTTCACCCAAAATTTCCTGCAAATTTTGCAGCCGGAACGGCCTCTCCTGCCAAATCCTTCTGGGCCGGTGCGCCTGTGTTCTGTGCCAAGCTGGCCACCGCCACTGCTCCCTATCCAATGGAATTCCTTGCGACCGTCCTCCAGGTTGTCCACGCAAGAGGAACCGGGGTGACTTGTTTGTGGTTTTGAGCAATGATGAGATCTCAACCAACAAGTGGACCCCGCCCAGCTCACCTTGCGACCGGCCACAATGCGCCGCTCAAAACCCCCCGTTGGGCAAGAGCCATGACTTGGGCTCCCCATTCCATTGGGCTGGACCACCACAGCGCCAGCACTTTCCAGAATTTGCGGCTTATTGGAAAGCTGATCATGAGTTGGCCGCATGGGTATGGATGAAGGTACCATCCATGGACTCAAGGATCTTCAACCATCTGGCCGGGCCACCCCCACCGCCACCGCGTCCTCCTACTCCCCCGCTACTGCCGCATCCTTCTACTCCCCCAAGAACTGCTCCTCCGGCTCCAACTCCCCTGCCATCATCCCCATCACCGGAACCCGCGCGCGCGCCAACTCCCGTGGTTATTGACTCATTGCCGCAACCCACGGCCGCTGCAACTCCTCTGGCTGCCACTCCTGAGATTTGGGAGATCCCCCTAATTCCGGCACTTCCACTCATGGGGGGGTTTGATGCAATGGTGAACAATGCGGAAAAACTACTCCGGCGCTTATTAGCTGTCCCCCATGCGCACACCACCAATGCAAAACACAAAGTTTTGGTGGCCTTCCAAAGCCTAGCCACGGCCGCTTGCGCGGACGCAGAGGAGGTGATGAGGACTCTGCCAACGTAGGCGGATTGCACCCCCCTTCTCTTATTTCTTCCTATCTTGTTTCTGCACCTATCTTGCAAAGAAAAAGGACTTTTTATGCGCCAAACTGTGTAGCCTTCGAGCTTGTAAGAACCATGAGAGAAATAAGAGCCGGGCGCAAGATTGGCAAGAGTGAGGAGAATCTGTGCCACTGAGAGTATCTGCTGATTGTGAGAAAAATCAGCGCCACTGCGAGTATCCGCTAAAGGTACCTGGACCACCCCAGACAAACTGCTCACAGTGGCCCATACCCATCTACAGAACAGAGAGAGCACAAAGAAAAACCGCCGCGCACACATCCTTCAGAGAGAGAGGAAGAGAAAAAAGAGTATCCTCCCCAACCATCTATACCTTCCGTCCATAAGATAACCAAAGAAAACTTGAAAAGAGAGAGAGAGAGATTTTTTTTTAAAGCACCAACCCATTTCCAAGCCTGCGCCTTGCTCTTTGACCCACATCCTTTTGAACCATGCGCTTCCCTTTTTCCTTTGATCATCCATTGGAAGTTGTTCTTTTCCTGAATGCAGGGATTGTCCTCGTGTTGGCGGACACAGATTTGTGCTGTCCCCGTACTTAAAAGAAACCATACACTAGCCAGCAATAATCCCAAAAAGCCAATCCAGAGAGAAGAAAATAAGAAAAAAAACATTCTGGAGTGTCTAGTTTTTCTGGCTGTGAACCAGCTAGAGCACCCCCTCACCAAATCCAATCATATCCCATATTCATCCATTGTTCCCCCCCACCTTGGCTGCTGTCCCCAGCAGTCTGCAGTTGTTTGCTCCCCCAGACGCAAAGTGCGCGTGCAGGCTTGTTCTTGAAAGGAGGATCCGCATTGTCATCCCCCTTGCTATCCAAACTGGCCATAAGTCTTCCAGCAACCGCACGTCTTGCGCTTCTTTGCTACTTCCCTACTTCCCATCTGCTCCTTGCTAGTCAATCAGGAACAAACTTGCGGTTTACTCCATAAGTTCCTCCAAGTCCAATTTGCTTTCCACCGCCCAATGGATGATAAGGATGTCTGGAAGAAGCAAAATACTCCCATCCAACAACCTCTTTACCATTTTGTTGTTGTACAAGTGCTGCTGCACCCGCGCACGGAGTTGGGAACCAAGTCCTCCCAAAAATTCCCTCTTCATTGCGCCCATCTGCCCCAATATCACCTTGTTCTTTGCCAGGTAGCAATAGAGCTGGTTGGAGCTTGCTACATACTCCCCCAATTGCGGCTGCATCTGGAATCCACCATTTGCACTTGCTTCTGGCGCGCCTTGCTCAAAGTTGCTCTCCCAAAACCAAGGTTTGTGACTTCCCCACCGCATCACAATTTCCGCCTTCAGTTTCAGCCAATCGAGTTCCTCATATCCTTCCATCTCTTCCACATCCCAAGGCTTCTCTTCATCCGTGATGAAAAGGACAACAAGAAAAGCCTTATCCAAACCCGTTGCTCCTTCTGCATCAGAGATTCCTTTTTATTGCGCAAGGAATTGCTGGAATTCCTCAGTGTTGAACCAAATGTGTGGATAGTCCCGTGGCCTGATGCAAACGGGCTTGCAATTGGCGCTGTTGTTGGAGCAAGGGACACTTTATCCTTCCCCTTAAGGAGGTTGCTTCTGAGAAGCCGGAGGAGGAGGAGGAAGAGGAGTGGGGGTAATATTAGACAACCCCGCAAAGGTCAATTGGTGGTACTGGGACATCGCGCTTGTTAGTTTCAAGAGACAAGGAAAAAAAGATAATTTCCCAGCCAGACCCCCAGATGTGGAATTCAGAAGAATACTTCTCCTTTAATGGTTCCAAAGTTTGGAAGTTATTGATGCCTTGCTTCTGTAAAACCTGAGTGCAGCTGTTCAACCTTTGACTGAGAGATAGAGAAATGAGAGTAAAGATCCTTCCAAAACCTATGATGATCCAATGAAATCCAATATCCTCCACCACATCCAGGTTGAGGGTGCGGTTTAAGTAGCCTTCCCCTCAACCCTAACGTAGGTACAACCGCAAGCAAACAAGAATAATGAAATACAACCCCTAAGTACAGAACCCTAGCCCAACTCTATCATTCCAACCCCATCCAATGATCCACATCCCATACCCCATATCCATCTGTATTAACCGCCTGCCATTACGTCCACTCAGTTTGTCCTTCTCATGATGCGGCCCTCACACCATCCCTAACTTGGAGCCCCCGGCGGATGTCCACATCTGCCCAACGCGCCATTCCAGATATCCAATATACATCCATGCTTTGCAAGAGGTGCAATCTGATCCAATCCACCCCACGTCTCGAGATGCTGAGCCCAATTTGAATGCTTCTGAGCCCGCTGCACAGCTTACTGCGCAAAGCCCAACCCATTGCTGAGCGCGCCGCCTCTGCTGGGCGTGCAGCGCGCAGCCAATTCCAACTTGCATCTATAAAAGACCACCACAGCGCTCAGCAATGGGTGCGGCTTTGCCGCAGTAAGCTTTTCTGCGGGCTCAGCAGCAGTCAAATTGGGCTCAGCATCTGGAGATGTGGGCGGATCAGATTGGATTGGACGGATCGCGCGGATCTGCGGATTGGATTGCGCGGATTTACCAGGGATATCTGGAATGGCGCATTGGGCAGATGCAGACATGCGGGGGGGGGCTCCAAGTTGGGTGGGGCCTGAGGGTGGGGTCATGAGAAGGACAAACCAGGTGGACTTAATGGCAGGCAGGCAATACAGATGGGATATGGGGTATGGGATATGGATCACGGGATGGGGTTGGAAGGATAGATTTGGGCTAAGGTTCTGTAATTAGGGGTTGTATTTCATTATTCTTGTTTGCTTGCGGTTGTACCTAGGTTAGGGTTGAGGGGAAGACTACTTAAACCGCACCCTTAACCCCGATGTAGGGGGGGGGATCATCACATCATTGGATCGTCATAGGTGGTTGGAAGGACTGTTTACTCTCATCTCTCTATCTCTCAGTCAAAGGGTGAACAGTTGCAATCAGGGTTTACAGACACAAGGGATCAATAACTTCCATACTTGGGAACCATTAAAGGAGAAGTCCTCTTCTGAATTCCACAATTTATGAAATTATCTAACTGAGACAATCTTCAGGCAAGCAGCATAGCCTTTATAAGGTAATCCAAAGTGACTAAATACAAAATGATGGATGACCAACTACAGTTAAGAGGCAATGAGCCAATGAATGACATGAAATGGATTGGGAAATGAAATAACAGTATACATGTTTCTAAGGTCATACCGTAGATGCAAGGCAATAGAGTCTGAGCATACAAGGGCGTAATGGATGAGATAGGAAGGAGTCACCTGAGAGAAAATGCAAATATGAGGATGTAGTTTATGCAGGGTAAGGGACTAGTCCAATTGCAAACTATACAGTTGATGTGGCTAACTAGCATGGGTGTGAGCTCGTGAGAGTGGATGACTGGGAATGGGAACCCAAGGGCTATTGATACCCAGGGTGGAAGAGCAGAGCTTGAATGGATGATTGAATGGAGTAGAGTTAACTGCACGGTTTGGAAGAAGGTTCTGAGTCAGTTTGCAAGAATCAAATGTTGTTAGGCAAGCCAGAATTGATAAGCGGAAGGCACCATTGATGTTGTGTGTCAATTTGTGTCACGCATATGGACTGAGGTAGATGGTACTGAGGAAAAGATATGTCATAGTGAGGGAGAGAATAATCCTTAAGCTTGAAGCGTGAAAGCTTCAAAGGAAGATGACTCTTCAAAGCAAAATTCAAAGAACCCAAAAGACTCCAAACCAAATTCAACCTTGAACTCCAACCCAAAGGGCAAAGTTGTTGCCAAAACTTCAAAATCCCTGGACAAGTAAACTGGGATGCTCCAGACCAAGGAGGGGCAAAGGATGGAAAAGGAGGGGTTATGTATGTATTGTGGAGGAAAAAATGATTTTGATAGTTGTTCAAAGCGGCTAAACAGTCAAAAAATTAGCTTTTAGTTTTTCTAATACTTGAAAGGAAAACTACACATTATCTAAATTACAGCAAGTCAATCTTTGCACTTGCAATTCACTTGGTGATCTGAGTTCAATATTCTCCCTCTTCCATTTTGAAAATACTCCTCATTGTGTCTTACTTGATTCCCATGCTAATGTTTCTTTCATAAGTTCATCTTTTGCCACTTCAAACAATCTTACATATTCTGAGATAGATAAGTTTCCAATCTATTTAGTGAGTAGTGCAACCAAACCATCTCATTGGGTTTCCAAAAAGGCAAAATGGACATTTTCATTTTCCAATTTCCCCTGCTTCAAACAGGATTTATTTGTATTGGATATCCCCAGAATGGAAAACCCCATTTTAGGACATGACTTTCTAGTTTAATGGAATGCAGATTTGAATTGGCAAGAAGGATTGATTAAACTTCAAACCTTGCAACCCCAGGATGCTAACCCTTCTGGAAAAAAGGAATTAAACAGCCTACCTGACACTGTTACTGAGTTAAAGGCAATTTTTTGCCAGGAGATTTGAAATATCCTGACCTCCATTCCCCGATTCCCTCTTCAGATTTAGGAGTTATAGCTTATTTGTCCAACTTACCTCTTCCTTTTTTCTTCAAATAAAAACAGGCACCTACCAAACGGTGTATTTTGAGCTCCCTAATCCTCTTGCATTGTGTGAGCACTTCAAATTTGGTGCTCAAAGACAATGAGATTGAAGATCTATAAATCATTCAAGAGTCTTGACCTTTGGTTTATCATGATTTTCCGGACATTTTCTCAGCTTTAAAAGCAGATAAAATTCCTCCTTCCTTTTATTATGATCACAGGATGGAAATTGCTGGCCCACCTCTGGAACCTGGACCTTTCTACTCTCTCTCAAAGAAAGAATCAACCACGCTTCAAGAATACATTGTGGAAAATTTATTGAAAGGATTTCTTCAACCAAGCAATTCAAATACCAGCTTTCCCGTCCTATTTTTTCCAAAGAAAGAAGGTGGCATTTGCCTTTGTTTTTACTACAGGAAACTGAACCATGTAACCCAGAAGAATGCCTATCCATTACTGCCTATGTTGCACCTCCTCACTCTCTTGAGTCATGGAACTGCTTATTTCTCAAAGTTAAACCTTTGAGGCTCCTATAACCTAATTTTAATTGCAAAGGGTAATGAGTATGTGACAACAATGAGAATTCCATTTGGTAGTTATGAGTATACCATCATGCCTTTTGGCCTCTATAACGCTCCTTCCACTTTTCAACATTTTGTAAATGTCATTTTTTCTGAACTTGTAGAGAAATGCCTTGTGTTGTATCTTGACAATATACTTGTCTAATCAAAAACTCTTCAGGATCACATCACACATGTATGAGAGGTTCTGCAGCAACTTCAAAAGAATAACCTATTTGCAAAAGTCTCTAAGTGCAAATTTTATACCCACTCTCTTCAATTTTTAAGTGTCATAGTCCTGCAGCAAGAGCTATCAATGGACCCAGCCAAAAGTCAGCGCATATTGGACTGGCCCCCACCTTCTTCAGTCAAATCCCTTCAAGTTTTCCTTGGTTTCATTCATTTTTACAGGAGGTTCATTGAGAATTATGTAAAGAAAAACGTGAAAATTACTAAACTTCTTCAAAAAGACACTCATTTTGCTTTTAAAGAACAAGCTGCTTTGGAGTTTAAACCCCTAAAGAAAGCTTTCACAAATGCTCCAATAATTGCTCACTTTAAAAAGCTAGCTTGAACTATTGTGGAAACAGACGCAAGCAAATATGCAATTGCAGGATTAATCTCACAGTTTTCTTCCTCTAACTCTCTTTTTCATCCTGTAGCCTTCAAGTCTTGCAAAATTCACTCTGCAGAGCTTAAATAAGAGATTCACGACAAGGAACTTCTTGCAATTGTTTACTGCTTGAAGAAATGGTGTTCATACTTTTTGAGTCGTTTTTTCAGCCTCTTGGATGCCAAGACCCTTGCTATCCTTTAGCTACCAGAGGTGATAGAATAAATGATTAATATATTATTCAATAAATGCAGCAAAAATCCATAAAATATTTGGATAAAGCTTATTGCAAGGTTGATTGGTTTGGTTATAGTTTAATATTATTAATCAATATTAATAAATTGATTATTAAATAATTTAATAGAGGGGCCACAATAATATTGGGGATCTTTAACACCTCTCTTCAGGGAATTCACTTTGAAAACACGTATACCTGGTTACTTTGCAACCTTTAATTTATATTCTTAAAGGAGATATTGCCCAAAGATAATATATATATAAAATATATGGTGGAGTGGCATGGCCTTTTAACCAAGCTGACACAACAGAAAAAGGATAATAAAACTCACTGGTATATTATTGAATCCTTTAGGTACCTGTTTGGGACATGCACTGATGGGTTAAACCTATTACTGGGGTTAAAAAGGTTGTTCAGCAGTTTAAATTGATAAAAGGGGTTGTGGGACAGATATTATTAATCAGACTAAGGCCATAAATCACTTTATTATCTTTTATGAGTATTTGATTACCTTGGTACAGTATCTGGATGTAAACATAACTGGGTCTCTGGGTATCAATATCCTCAAAAGAGCTCTATATTTATAGCTTTTTGAGTCCCAATTCTGTCTTTCCGAGCAATACAGGGGCTCAAAGGGATGGGTGCTAAGAATAGCAGGGTAACCAGTGGTAGCCTGTCACATTTTCCTGTTGCTTTAGCACGGGTAACATCTAATTCCACAGGTTATGGGAATTATTCTACCTTTTGATTGATGTTTAGACGTGTGAATAACACTAATTTATCCACACAATTCTTATTTAATTCATTATCCTTAGTAAATATTCCAAGGATGTTAATGAATGTATTTAGTAGAAATTTCTAGGGGTAATCTGATTTCAAGTGGGTTATCATTATGTATTAGCTGATGGGAGTAAAATCATGATATTGATTTTACTCCTTATTTTCGAAATTCTGTTGATTTAATCAAGGTAATTAATTAAATATAAAAGCTATGAGAATTAATGAAATACTCTAACATAATCAGTTTTCTGAGTATTTCACGGAAATACTGATGTCCTAAAATTATCACAATTGTATATTTAAAGTATTTTAAGATATTTTACAAATAGTAGTTATCTTATTTTTGACATATTTGGTATTTTTTATTTTACTTTATAAAAAATACGTAGAAAGTTTCTTCAAGTATTTTTATATAATTTTATGTATTTTCAGATTATCTATTATCCAGGGGGACATTTATTACACATGTAGTATGTCACCATCTAGTTTGTAGCACCTTTACTAGGTACCTGGGCTTCTTGAGCCGCTTGTCACTCTGTCAGCCCATAGTCCCGCGGCTGCGTACTTGTCAGATGCCTGGGGCTGCGTAAAAGGCTTTGCAGGGTACGCTGAAAGGCTGGCAGTACCGCTGCTCAGCCATGCGCGGATGTGTTGGTTGCTGGGGCTGCAGACAGGAATTGTGACAAATCACATTTCATCCCATAACTCCTCCAAATCACAGATTTGTTGGATTCTGTCACAAAATTCACTGTGAAACCTTTACATGAGGTTTCAAGTGAAATATTAAAATGGCCAAAATCCCAAGGCCATGTCTCTTTGCAAATCTTCATAATTCATTTAAAAATATAAGCAGTAGGAATTTGAGGTAGGTGTCAGTGAGTGAACCTACCTTAATTTTCATGTAGATTCAGAATTCAAAATAACATTTCTAATATTCACCATAAAAATGAGTATGTCACTTGCTAGCAAGTGCCATCAAGAGGCTCTAGGTGTATGTTGGTATATGCTACATGCCAATCCCGGCAAAAGCTCCAGCCTACTATAATGACATGTATGTACATACACATACTCCAAAAAGGGAAGCTCATAAAGGTAAGCATGCATGTACATACTTCAGGGAAAAACTGTGCCTATTTAGAACATACCTAGGTACATACAAACACAAGGCTCCAAGGATGTTGGCAGACCCTATGTACTACATACACGCAATCTTAGGTCAAGTTTTCCTGGTCCAAATTATTGCCCTCCGCTGGGCGGCAATGGCAAGCTTCTGTGCAGAAAAAAGTGTTTTCCGTCCTGTTTGGTGTGAGAAACTGTAGAAATTCACAACCGTCTGTATACAAGCGGTGGTCAGTTTGCTTAGCGGTTAAGGCGCTGCAACATCTCTGGAATGAGAGTCCTTGACTACCAGGAAAGCGTGGCATTTGCAGGATTTGGTTGGCATGAGACGGAATGCTCAATGTAGATCAACATTCAATCATATTCAAGGTAGGCATGTCCCTCAGAAGCATCCCACCCATTGGCATAGATTGTTGTAGCTCACTACAATGAATTTCAACTATCAAAAGTAATGGGTTCATCAATCAAGGCCAGAGGTCACATTTCTTAGAGGTGCCTCTGTTGCACTGAGCGGTGCGTTGGCATGATGCCTTCTTCACTGGATAGTAAATTGTATGCACTCATGGACTCTGAATTTCTTTTGACCTTAAGCAAGCCTTTTTTTGGATGGGCAGATGTTAGACATATTATTAGGTACTGTTGTTGAAGTATGAACAGTTTGTGGCTTGTCAAATATCTGACACGCCTCAACATGTGATGAAGACAGCCACAGTGGCGTAACGCCTTCCTTTGAAATTCTGTTGACGTCTTAACTCTTGGAAAAATCTGCTGTATTTCAAATTATGTTCTTGACTGTCCTCATTTGTTCATTCCTCCTTCACTATTTATATGTTTCCATGATGCCTTTTTGCCTTGTTCCCTTGGAGGACTCTCAGATCTCTTTTTTACTTGTTAGCTCCCGCTTCAGATCAACTCTCTCAAATATCTTTCAGTTCTCCCAGGAAAATTGCCGTAACATGCATATTGCTTCTTTTGTTGATTCCTATCTTTTCAAGTCTTCCTGCATCGTGCTCACCCTTGTTTAGGTACATGATTCCTTCCATTGTGCTTTTTCTTTCTGATTCATTGCTAATTGGAATCATTGTTTAGTCTCTGAAATTAAACAGATTTACAGTCCCAGAGCTCAAGCCACAAAGACAAGGGTGGACACCTCAAACTGCGGCAAAATGACTGACAAAGATGCTTCAAAGGACCTTTCCTTCATTCCAATTCTTGACGGGACCAACTTCGGCGTGTGGAAGGGTAGGATGAAGATTCATCTTCAATCAAAAGACCTCCTCAATGTCTGTGAGAAAGAGCCTGGCAAAGAAGCACAACGTTACCACTGTCAATAAGTGGAACAAGGCAAGTTACAAAGCCGTTGGAATCATTACAAGTCGCATTAATCAGGAGGTGTGGTGCCCTTTTATGGAAGCGAGTCGGGAAAGGCTGCGCGCTGGCGCAGATGGGAATGCTTGCGCGGATTGGAAGGCTTGCGCAGATCAGACGGATTGCGCAGATTGGAAAGCTTGGGCAGATAGGAAGACTTGCGCAGATTGGACGGATTGCGCAGATTGGAAGGCTCGCGCGGATTGGACGGCTTGCGCAGATTGGAAGGCTCGCGCGGATTGGACGGCTCGCGCGGATTGGACAGCTTGCGCGGATTGGATGGCTTGCCTGGATCAAGCGGATTGCGCATTGCAAGACGCGCGGATTGGATCACGCGGGTACGCCCCAGATACCTGTAATGGGTTTTTGGGCGGAGGCATCATGAGAAGGAGGAACCAGCGGGAAACACAAACGGGGCATGGGGCAGAAGGAGGTGGAGCATGGGTTACGGGACGGGGGACAGAGGGATAGGGTTGGGCTAGGGTTCTGTGGCTTAGGGGTTGTATTCCATCATCCTTGCTTACTTGCGGTTGTACTTAGGTTAGGGTTGAGAGGGAGGACTTAAATACTTCACTCTCAACTCCGGGTTGTAACAAGGGAGATCACTTCAGGACATTGGATTATAACATCATCACTTCAATGTATCACTGGATCATTGGACTATCACTTTTTGCATGGCATTGGATTGGATTGGATTGGAAAGGGAGGAATTCATCTTATTTTTGCTCTATCACTCCCTCTCTCTCTCTCTCTCTCTCTCTCTCTCTCTCTCTCTCTCTCTCTCTCTCTCTCTCTCTTAACTGGCTGCATCCAATCTCCTTACAGACGCTTTGATCAATAACTTCCAGAACTCAAGGACGACTTCAGGGGTATTCCCTCTTTAGTTTCCACAATGGTCTTCATATAAGTCATGGATTCCTTCACCAAAGACAACGCCTGTCTGCTTTGGAAAAAAATCAATAATCAATATGCTTCCACAACAGCCCTTAATTGAGGACAAGTGTGGATGGAATGGGAAGCCTTTTTGTACAATGGTGACCTCCAATCCTTCATAAAAAATTGCAGGAAAACACTCCTGGACGTTGCCTCCGTCAACATTCAAATACCTGATGACATTCTATCCTACTCCATACTTGGAAAACTTTGCAAGGACACCCACCTCTTTCACCTCATCAACAGGCTTGCCATGGATAAAACTGCAGTTGAAAACCCCAATAACACCTTGATGAGACTTCAGAGTTTTTTTCATCATCTTAAATCCAAAGATTGCTCAAAATACACCTCCAGTTCCAATGCCACTGCTTTCCACACCTCCAGCAAGGACAATTACCCAACAAAAACGGTATACTACTGCGCAAATGGCAAACATAATGCAATGGTTACCTTGAATAAGGCCTCCAAATGCTGGATTGAATTCCCTCATCTAAGATTTGAGAGAAGAAAACCTGAAGAACCCAAGGCTGCCTCAGCTCACATCACCGTTGCCGCCGCCTACCATACCATTGGTTGTCACAATGGAACAGGCAATCACTGTATGCAATCCACCGGGATCATCAACTGTGGTGCCACCCATAACATGTTCTTTTACCCGCACAGCTTTTTCAATTTGAAAAGGTTCACACCCTATTTGGTCACCACAGGCAATGAACAAAGCCATCTCATGGCGGAAGAACGGGGCGATGTTGTAATAAACATTGAAAACTATTCCCATTGAATGAACGACTGCCTGTTTGTCCCACGGCTTAAACAAAATCTAATTGCCCTACTTCCCCTCATCAAGACTTCAATCTCCATCAAAAAAAAAGGAGAAAAGTTCAAGATTCTGGAAGGGAAGAAGACTCTGATGGCCGGTAATCTGGTGAACAGACTCATGGTGGTGAATTTTGTGGTAACAAAACTGTCCCTAGCCACTGTGGATTCAGACATATGGAACTCTTGACTGGGGCACCCTAACAACAAAATCCTAAGGTCAATGGGGTTCACCACCAACTCGTCATCTGAATGTAGTATCTGTCAAACGGCCAAAGCAACGGCAAAACCCTATCAAAGCCACTTTGAGAACGTTGATGCTCCTCTGGACTGCATTCATCTTGATCTAGTTGGGCCAATCAATCCCGGTACAGTGTTGGGCTTCAAATAGTTCCTCACCGTTGTAGATCAATATTCATCGTTCAAATTTGTGAGGTTTCTCAAATCAAAATTGGATGCGCTTAAGGAATTTGTCACCCTAAAAAACCTGATGGAAAATTTTCATGATTGAAAGATAAAAAAGGTTGTTTTGGATTGAGGAGGAGAATTTGTGAACCAGGGATTATGTGACTTGGCAAACAGCAGTGGATTCATTCACACTCTCTTGCCACCAGAAAGGCCAGAACACAACACCTTTGTGGAAGGAGCAAATCAAACCATCCTTGATACGGCAAGATTCCCGCTGCAAGGAGCCAACCTGCCCAGAAATTACTGGGGTGAAGCCTTTAATACAGCTGTATTTCTATCCAATCTAACTCCCTCTGCATCACGGAAAAACTTTTCTCCTTACTACATCTGGACAAAGAAGGCTCCCCGCATCAAAAACCTTTGTTTTTTTGGCTGCAAAGCATATATTTCTGTTCCAAAACTCCATTGATTGTGGAAGCTTGGACCTGCTGGTGATGAAGGAATCCTCCTGGGTTACAAAAATGAAACGTCTTCTTACCCGATTCTCCAACTCTGAGGCAGGAAGGTGGTCATTACAAGGAACGTCAATTTCTCCAAGGACATCTTTCCAAAATTGCAGGTATTGACAGTTCCTCTCATGACAGATGGGATGATCTAGAAATTGGAGAGGAGGACGTCTTTTTGGATTGTGAAGAAAACTTACCTGGTCTGGGGTTTGCACCAAGCTATCCTGATTTGCCACCAAAAACCACAATGCCAAGCAAAAATGAAAACCGTAATTGTGCTCTGCCAAGGGAAGATACTCCGGGTGAAGCAGCCAAAACATTGGATGAGAATCCCACTCCAGTCAACTCTATGACAAAGAGAATAAAAGTCATTGGACCTTGGCACCCCACACGTTTTGAGAGTGAAATCTCCAACATCAACATTCTGCCATACTCACGACGACCAGCAGCCCACCTCACTGCCATGGCTCCTGACGATACACCCAGAAGTTATCAAGAGGCAATGGAGTCAAAAGAACGCAAGGTTTGGCTGGAGGCAATTAGAAGGGAAATAAATTCCATGATACAACTGAAAGTATAAGAACAAGCGGAGAACAATGGACAGCAGAAAGTTGGTACAACTTGGGTATTTGAAAGAAGAAAAGAGATCATATTGGGAAAGTTGTTGAATATGTTAAATTGAGGATTGAATTTCTTATGACTAGAAACCAGCAGGCTGAGGGTTAAAGCATCAGAGACATGAAGAACAAGCTTGAGACAAGAAAATAGAGAAGAAAGAGGAAAATGAGAAAAGAATACCAACGGTCTGACTTTCTTCAGGACAGATAAGGATGGAAGAGCAAATGGAGAACAGATGAGACGTAGCAATGCAGACAGAGAACTATGGCCAGGGTTCTGAGGAGATCAGATTTTGTCAGACTTGTATGATCTTGAGGAGGAGGCTCTTACCAGGCAACAATTCTGATGGAGAGAGGCTAGATTGAAGTCTTGAGGAGGTTGAGAGTTAGAGTTGAGACAAGTTCGGTGATTGGAGGGTGAGGGATGAGTCAAGTTCAAGTGGGTGCGACAAAGTGAATAGAAACAGAATGAAGATGAGAATGAATGAAAGCAGACTAGAAAATAGGAAACGGAATTAAGAAATAACTGAAGAATAGAAAAGGAAATAGACTAAGGAAATAACTATCATCCAAGAAGTCAGAAGGAAGAAACTCTCCTCACAACCAGGAAGAGAGAACTCCGTCAGGAGTCAAGAGCCTCTCCCCCTAGGGAGATGAGTTGTTCCCCGTCCTTGAGGAGTGCGCGCGCCGCGTAGAGTTTTGAGGTAGAAGGAAGGAATTTATTCTTAGTATTCTTAACACCCCGCGTGACTGGTAAGGCGCCTAATCCGAGAGGTCTCTTGGAGTGGAGAATACCATCTTCTGGAGGGATTCTAAAGAGCTCAGAGAGGAGGCCTTTGTGAGGGAGTCTGCGATCATATTTTGACTGGGAATAAGGGCAAGGTTGAACTCCTGATTTGCAAAATCCTCACGCAGTCCTTTCGTTTTTATGTCAATATGTCTTGATTTGGAATGAGACCCAAATTTCTTGATCTTATTGTTGAGTCCCTTATTGTTGATTTATAAAGAAGGTTTAAATTCCGGAGCCTGCGTGAATTTGCCAACAAGATGTTTCACCCATTTGAGTTCAAGGTAGCAGTTGAGTAACGCATTTAATTCGGATTCTGTGGAAGATTAAGTGATATTTTGCTGCCTAGTAGAGTTCCAGATGACCGGGCTTCCATATTGAAGGATTATATATCCCGTTTGAGACTTGCAGAAAGTAGGGTTGTCTCCCCACGTTGCGTCGCTAAAGCTGGAGAGTGCATCTTGGTTTGGATTGTATTTAATAGTGAGCTTGAAATCTTGAGTCATCTTGAGATATTTCCATACCTTTCGAACCTCCCTCCAGTGGTTCATACCGGGTTTGGCGTTAAATCTAGACAGGCTCAAGACCGCAAACAAGATATCTGGCTGAGTATACTGAAATAGATGATTGAGTAGTCCTTTAGCGGACCGGTAATTGATATTTAGTTGGCAGAACTGAGCGTGATCATTGTCTGAGGCGGGCTCGAGGTGAAGATTTTGAGTTAGTGGGGTTTGTACTTCCTTGCACAATAGTAGGCCTAATTCTTTGATACCGCGGGTTATGTGATTAGGTTGACTTAAGAGAATTCTGTTGTCTTTGATTTCCATAAGCATTCCAAGTATCGTGTTGGGCGGATGACAGGACGAGTTCCTGAATTGGTCCAGAAAGTTAGATTTGAAAAGATTACAATGACCTATGTGTATCAGATCATCTACGTGGAAGTAAATGATCTCCTTTGTTTTGCTGTTAATGTATAGACATGGGTTGCTGGTTGACTCTTGAAAGTCTTGAGATTTGATCCAGGCTGTTAAGGTCTCGTACCAATTCTTGGGGGACTGCTTCAGACCATATAACAATTTCTTCAACTTCAGATATGGAGACTTTCGATTAGATCCTTCTGGAGTTCTTATGATGACAGTTTTGTCCAGGGGTGCATGTAAGAACGCACCCTTAACGTCAAATTGTGTAAATTTTATCTTTTCTTTTAAGCCATATAGAAGAGCCAGTCGGAGTGAGCTGAT
The DNA here is from genome assembly GCA_025617555.3 of Puccinia polysora. Taxonomy (NCBI): domain Eukaryota; kingdom Fungi; phylum Basidiomycota; class Pucciniomycetes; order Pucciniales; family Pucciniaceae; genus Puccinia; species Puccinia polysora. The sequence continues at coordinate 57,539,044 of CM062627.1, forward strand.
CTCCCAGTTGGCGCCCAAGTTTTTTTATAGTTGACTCCATGAAATTGATTGAAACCTTGGACGCAAAGCCGGGCTTTTTACTTGACTGGTTTGCCATGGCAGTTCTCCTTAACTTTAAAGACCCATTTAGTGTTTAAAATTTTATCAGGTGTTCCGTAGTATTCTTCCCATACTTCTTGTCATTCTATGGATTCCAATTTGTCTTCCAAGGCCTTTTTCCACTTTGGCCATTCAGGGCATTTCAGCGCAGCTTTGTACGACGGCGGCTCATAGTAATGATGGAAACTGTATTGCTGAGGCTTTCTAACCTTGTGTCTTGGTCTTTGAGGTATGGATGGAACGACCGGTTTGGGAGATATCAATTGAGTTGAAGATGGCAAGCTTACGCGGTGTGGTGACCAATCCGGGACACCATGGAAAAAAAAAAAAAAAAAAAAATTAGGTTGTACCCCTATGGGTACCTTCATTTCCCCCCATCTCCCACATCCATCTGCCCCTCCTGCCTCCAATCCCTTCAAACTAGTCTATTGGCGTTACATTGATTGAGATCGTCCCCAACTGGCCAATTGGATCTCCCAATTGGACAAACTCAAAACTCACTACCCACATGGCTTCGTCCAAATCTTGGATACTTTCCATCCCTCGATCAAACGTTTGTCCAAGAAACCCTTGCTCCACAATCTGTTTAAAATCCTCAGCACCTCACCCACCAATCGGCTCCATGTCATCTCTACCGCCAATCCCGGTATCCGCACGGCCGGGATCGATCTCATCAAGCTTCATCCAAACCCCTCCATTCTGGCCTACATTCCACCCCTTGGAACCTTGATGGATCTCACCGAATCAAATGCCCCCAACGTCAATCATCTCTTTTGTTGGGAAAACCGCGACGAGATTGTTCCACTCAAAGAATTCAAACCTCGCGCCAGGCACCTCCCATCCAAACCCAAAGACCATCAGGAATTTCAACCTCTGATCCTGATCTTCAAAGCTCTCACTCAAACCTGTGTTGATCTGGAAACCATCAAAGATTACCTCAAACCTTGGTATTCAGACCTCACTTGATCAGAGGATGATCCGGATCAAGCCATCATGAAATTCATCCATTCCGCTCTAATAGCTGGGATTATCTCTCTGTCTTCTCAGCATTTGACCGTCGATCAGACCGATCCAAGTCTCACCTGGGTTCACCTCCAAGATCCCGTCTTGAAACGTTCATCCCATTCCAAATCAACCACCTCCATGGCTGAGAAACTGGATCCCCTAGCAATTGATCGACCCAAGCTTGATGAAGATACTTGTACGACAACAACCAGTAGTGATGTTGGGAAATCGGAAACATCTAGTCCCAATCTACCATTGCAGCAAGCAACCCCCACACAACTTGATCTCCAAACCCACTTACCATTCATTGTTCTCACTCACGCCCCCCTTGCCCATCATCTGATCCAACCAACAACCGCGAGCTACCGCTTGCAGCTGTCGGAACCTTCACCCCGCTGTCGCCGCCAATCAGGCAACAACAGCCGTTGTTGACACATGCGACCGCTGTCGCGGGTTTCCATCTGGTTGCCCGCGGTCATTCTTGACGCGGCCGACATTTCTTTTTTTCTTTTTTTTCCTCTCATGTCTTTTTTTTTTTTTTTTTCTTTTTTTATGTTTTCATTTTTCCGCACCTATTTGTAGTATCTCTTATACATAGTATACAGAGCCTCATGTCTATAAAAGGAGGGGCTCTCCACTGCCTTTTGGCCCAGCATCCAGCAGACCATCATCATCTCATCTCATCTGTCTCCCTCATCATCAGAAATCAACTTATCCGTGGGCATCCTTCCCCACTTATCTGAGAAATTTATCCGGGTATATCGATGATTGCCCCTTGATCCTTTGAGCCTCCATACTCAAACTCTGTCCCTTGTGACCTTGATCCTTATCACCAACCAATAGCCTTGCTGGTTGAAGAAGAATTCCTGTCTGAATTCTTGGGTGTGTTATACCACTCTTATCCCTTTTTCCGACCATACTGGTCTTGATCTCTCCTTGATCATCTTTCTGGATCCAATCACGTTTGATTGAAGGGGTTTTATTAAGCTTAAAACCTGGAGTGTTATACCTCCCTTCTTCTTTAAGGTTGAATTTTGCCACGCTATTCTTGAGTCCCTTGAGAAGTGTTGGGATATTCTTGCTCAAATTTGTTATTGATTTGCTTCTAGAGCTTCATAAACAAATTGCTTTTGTTTTGTTCAGCCTCCCACAGTTATCTGATACCCTTCAAGCGCTTGATTGCGGAGAGTTGGGCAGGTTGATTGAGAACCTGGAGGTTGGTTGGGATTGAGTTGATCTTTCCTAATCAGCTGCTGACGACCAGAGTTATTAGCTTGTGGGCGTTGTTACTTACAACTGCCTTGTTCTATTGAAGTCTGAACAAACCTTGACTTATTTGTTCAAGTCTTTACCTGCACCATCTTGCCTCAGATAGTGTTGTTTCCATCGCTACCGACAACTCTTATCCTCTTCCCTTACTTTGATTTCTCATCCATAAGGTTCTGGACCTTGATTCCGGTTACATTTAAATATTATTGTAACTCCTAGGAGGGCAGCCTAAACAGCACCTTTCCCCTCCACAGAACTGCCACGGCTTAGCACCGTTTGGAGTCCTACATTTGGTCCCCCGGGCCGGGATTGAACCAGCAACCTTGGGATTTACAGTCCCAAGACATTTAAAATCAACCTTGAAATCCAATTTTTTTTTTTCTATTTTTTTCTCTTCTCAAATCTGATCCGTGGAGGCAACTTATCCTAGAAGTAAGTCCTCCCAATTTGTGCACTGCTTGGGCAAGATACTTGTCGTTTTTGGCGAAACCCTACTCTTGCCACACTCGTGAGCCACTTTGGAAATCTGCTCTTTGGATCCCCTAGGAACTCTGTTATTCAATATCGCATCTTCCGCTACTCCAACCACCCCTGTCCGACCTAAGATGGTAAAGATCAAACCTCAGAACAAGAACTTAGGCTTCAACGGTACAAATGTTGAGCAATTCTTGGACTCCTACGAAGTGACTGCTGAAGTGGATGGAGCTAGTGAATTTGATATGGCTTATCAGTTGCAATTCTTTATCTCCTCTGATGAAGTTATGGAGGTAATCAAGTCTTTCGAGGGATTTGAATCCCACAACTGGACGCTTCTCAGGGAGGCTATGTTGGCATACTGGGGTAAAATAGATGTGGCTAGGTTTACTCTGCAGGATTTGGATGCTCTGGTTTCTCAGTGGATCTCCAATGGTGGTATTTCTTCAGCCTTTGACTATCAGATTTTTAGGAAGTCTTGGGATCCCATTCAAAACTATCTTATCCGAAACGATCACATTGACACAGTGGACGAAATTCGAGCAAAGTTCTTCCAATCTTTTTTGTCGGCTGTGCAGGAAAGGATTAAAGAAGAACTGGTCAAATCTGGATCCATGATTACCACCAGGGATAATCGATTCAAGCTCCATGTTTTTCTTACCCTTAGGAGTACTGTGGATAAAGTCATGAAAGGTCAAACTGCTCTTACCTTTGAAAAGCCTAGAACTACTGAACCGGTCCATGCTCCTTCTTTTAAAGAGTCAAACAATATTATGATTAAAATGGAGGCAGATCGTAGGCCTAAAGCAGATCCTAATTCCAATCGAGAACCTACTACTATAGATGAAATCACCAAGTTACTTAGAGCCTTTGAGAACAAAATAGATCAAAAGATTTCTTCGCTAGCTACTCCTAAAACTCCTTCTTCTGTCCCCAAATCAACTCTGGTCTGTTACTACTGTCATAAGGAAGGCCATGGAACCGGACGATTCCAAGAACTTCAGAAGGACCTAAAGGAAAAATTGGTAGAGCAGAGGGGAAACAATTACTTCCTCCCTAATGGTGCTCTAATTCCTTTTGACTCGTCTTGTCCTATCCGACATGTGGTAGCCTCTTACCAGCCATCACCTCCTGTGAAAGCATCTCTTGCTTCCTTTGAATTTCGATCATCCTGTGGTACCCTCCAACCTTGGTATCCTCCAGCTATTTCTTCCTCTAGTCTTTCTGGGACTACTTATCAATCTGATCCAGCCAGGAAACAACATGAGGAACCTAAAACTCATAAGGCTCCTTCCTTGCCAACTTCAATCCTTCGAAAACCTGTTAAACGTCGATCATCACTTGAGCCTCCTTCCTGTGATGTAGAAGACATGGAGGTGGAAAAGGAACCACTCATGGAAAGGTTCCCAGATCACCCTGATCCTTCTCCCTCACCTCAACCTTCTAATCCTATCTTAGATTTTGCGTCACCTGAACTTCCTCCCTCCACCCAGCCCAAAGTTTGATTTGAAAGGGGCATCTCCAAGGATCACCCCAATGCTGTGGAGGGAGTATTAAAGAAAATTTCTGATATCAAAATTCCTGATCTATCTGTGGCTGAACTCCTATTGATCTCTCCATCTGTTGCTGAAGGAATGAAGAAATGGGTCTCTCGTTGACGTGTGGAAATTGGCCCTGAAGAACTCAAAGTCTCCTCTGGCACTTTAATGGAGGACTCTGGTGGAACCAGTCCTTCTTTACTCCAACCTTTATTCCTGTCCCCTTGGCTTCCTTCCTTGTTATCTTGGTGACTCAGCTAAAACTGTTTCTCCTCTTGTGGATTCTGGATCTCAGCTTAACTTAATCTTGGATGCTATGGCCTGCAAGCTCAAACTTAGTCCTAGGGTCAGCTTCAACTCTGCAGTGTATGGGATAGAAAATAAAGCTTGTGAACTGGTTGGTATTGCTGAAGATGTACCGGTCAGGATTGGTTGAAATATTGTTGGAACCTGCCACTTTTGGATCACTCGTTTGGACAGTCCTATGATCTTGGGACGACCCTTCTTAATGGACTTTGGTGCAACCCTGATGTTTTCTGATCAAGTTGGGGAGAGAATTCTTCTCCCTGATGCTGATGGCAGGAAAATTTAAGTTCCTCTTTGCTCTTTGGATTCTGGTTGTTGGGAAAGAGATTTTCCTGGTCATTCTCCCAAATCATCTTTTAAGGGGAAGCAGAAGCATAACTCTAGTTACTCTCATTTTTTAGGGGAATAGTTGATCCTACTAATAGTTGTAGTTCTTTTCAGCCTCAGACTGCAACTCAAGGGTCAACTCCCATCCCTCAGGCTTATTTTTCATTCCTTTCATCATTCTCTTCTGGGCTCAAGAATATTAAAAAACAAAAACATATCAAAATAGAAAAATCCAAAAATATTTCTTCTCCATCTCCTTCTCTCTCTGGATCTGTTGTGTCTTCTTTTCCTTCTACTTTTGAGTCTGATCAATCTTCTCTCAGTTCCGGTTCAAATCTCCGCAATGAGTCTAAACTAGATCCTAATTGCAATTCCGTTTTTGGTGATTTTGGTATGAAGGAATATGGGCTTCAGTGGAGGCAATTTGGGGTACAAGTAAGTCCTCCCAATTGTGCACTGCCAGGCCAATCTTTTACCATCATTTTTGAAACCCTACCTTGTGCCACACATGTGAGCAATGTATTATCTCATGGTTATCCTTTTATGGAAAAGGCACCCTTCAAGGATATTGCAGAACATCGGACTTGGAAGATGTTGGAACTTGGACTCAGCTTTCGTAATCAAGTCACTCTGGTCAACTCTTGGAGGAAACAAGAACTTCTCTCTTTTGCCACTAAGTATAAACCAGTTGCTAAGAAGATCCAACCAGTCAACCAGCCTATGCCTCTCAACCTCAATCCTCCCCTTATGCGTCCTCCTCTATCTTGCGATCCTTACTGTGGTCTTCCTCAATCTCTTACTGGTCCCTTTGTGCCTAATTGACGGGTCACTGAAGAACGTCTGAAGGTGGTCAACTTTGGTCCAGATGGATGGCTTCTTCCTGATGAGTTAAATTTAATCAAAAATGTCTTATCTCTAAGGGAAAAATCTATTTCTTTCTGTGAAGAATAGAGAGGTCTCTTGCGGGAATCCTATGGCCTCCCTTATATCATCCCTGTAGTTGAACATGATCCTTGGCAAAAGAAAAAAATCCCTATCCCTGCTGCTAAAGTTGACGAATTCATCAAGTTGGTCCGGGAACGAGTTTGAACTGGCCTGTATGAACAGTCAACTTCTAGTTACTCCAGCCCCGTCTTCTGTGTCCTCAAGAGTAATGGTAAACTTAGAATAGTTCATGATCTTCAACCTCTTAATAAAGTTACTATTAAAGACTCTGGTATCCCTCCTGCTACTGAAGAATTTGTTGAATCCTTCGCGGGGAAAGCTTGCTATGGTCTAGGGGATATTATGGGTGGCTATGAAAAACGATCCTTACATCCTATTTCTTGTCCTCTCACTACTTACGATACTCCTCTTGGTCGATTTCAACTTACTCGATTGCCTCAAGGAGCCACCAACTTGGTTGTAGTCTATCAGGCTCAGATGATGTGGATCCTCCAGGATGAAATCCCTGATTATGCTGGTATCTTTATTGACGATGGAGGAATTAAAGGTCCAATATCTGACTATGATAATGAGCTCTTACCTTGGCATTCAGGAATTTTTTGTTTTATCTGGGAATATGCTACTACCTTGGAGAGGATTCTGTTTCAAATCAAGGAATCTGGCCTTACTGTCTCTGGATCCAAACTGGCGGCTTGTGTCCCTGCTCTGGAAATTGTTGGTCATGTGGTCTGCAAGGAAGGAAGAAGGATGGCACCAGCCAAAGTCAACAAGATCATCTCTTGGCCTACCCCAATCAATCCAACTGAAGTTAGGGGCTTTCTAGGTGTTGTCACTTATGTTAGAATCTTTATCCCATCTTTATCCAAAATCTGTGCACCCTTGCGTCGTCTAACCAGAAAAGATGCTGAATGGATTTGGACCCAAGATTGTGAATGTGCTTTCAAGCTACTCAAAAGGATAGTCGGTAAAGACATAGTTTTGAAAAAGATCTCTTATGGACCTGGAGCTGGCAAGATCAAGCTGGCTGTCGATTCTAGTTATTGATCTGTTGGGGCCGTCCTTACTCAGGAAGATGAAAATGGTTGGGACCGTCCTGCTCTTTATGAATCTTTGTTGTTTTCAGATGTAGAATCTAGATACTCCCAGCCCAAACTGGAACTCTGTGGTATGGCTCAAATGATGAAGAAACTTCAAACCGTTCTCTGGGGCCAACATTTCGAATTGCAAGTTGATGCTCAATCCATCATTGAAATGATCAACGCTCCCAGTCTTCCCAATGCTCCTATGACTCGTTGGGTGGCCTTTATCCAGCTTTTCTCTTTTGATATTGTTCACAGGCCGGGGAAATCTTTCACCATGCCTGACGGTTTATCTTGACGACCTCTTGGGGACAACAAATCTGATGATGGGACCGATTTCAATGAAGAGGAACCTTTAATCCAACCTATTTTCTCTTTTTCTTCTCAAAATTGTTCTGTCTTTCAACAAGGCTTCTGGCTTGAATTAGAGCAGTACCTTTCAACTCTTCAAAAACCTCCTGATCTCTCTGCTAAGGAATTTTGATCTCTTAAACAAAAGTCTTCTAATTTTTTTGTTGAAGGCTCTAGACTTATGAAGAGAGGCAATCCTTGTGCTCTTATTGTTGTTACTATTCCCCCTAAACAAGATTCTATCCTTGAAAGTCTCCATGAAGGCCTTGGTCATCGTGGGGAAACCAAAACCTATCAACGATTATCCCAATGATTCTGGTGGCCATCTTTGAAGAAATCCGTCTCCCAATGGTGCTAGAGTTGTGAATTTTTTCAAAAACGTGATCTTAGGCGCCCAGCTGAAATTTGGTATCCTACTGGGGAGTCCACTGTCTTTGGAAGGATTGCTATGGATGTGGTTCATATTAAGGCAGGTGGTGCTAAGTACCTCATTGTGGCTAGAGATGATTTTTCCGGATGGGTTGAAGCAAAATTTCTTAAGAACCTTAGCTCTGAATCAGTGACAGCTTTCCTCTACGAGACCTGGACAATGCGTTATGGCCTGGCTCAATCTTACTCTACTGATGGTGGCTCTGAATTTGGGGGCAAGCTTGCTGAAATGATCCAATCCCTTCCTGGACAACATAGAGTTACTACTCCTTATTATCCTGAAGGCCAAGGCATGGTGGAACAAGGCCATGCCCCTTTGAAGGCTGCACTTGTTAAACTGGCTGGTGAAAGTGGCAAGAATTGTCGCAAATTCCTTCCTCTTGTTCTCTTCTCTGATTGAATCTCAACCCAAAGGACTACTGGCTACTCACCTTATGAAATCATCTTTGGTCAAAGAGCAGTCCTTCCTTTGGATCTGGAAATGGAATCTTTCTTGGGTATCTCTTGGGAAGAGGTGTCCTCAACCACTGATCTGTTAGTTGCTAGATCCAAGCAACTGGAGCGAAGTGAAGACGTTCGTGATGAAGCTTATCAAAAGATGATGGAGTCCAGAGCAAAATCCGTCCAGTATTGGGAGGACAAGCACTCTGATAAAATCAGGGAGCCTTTGAACCCTGGTGACCTAGTTTTAGCTTATAATCAATCTTTGGAGACCCAGTGGGGCAAGCTTTTCTCTAATCGTTGGAATGGCCCTTATTGAGTGGTTCATCAAGTTAGAGGTGGATCTTATGTTTTGGAGGAGCTGGATGGTACTCGTTTGGCCAGAAGGTTCTCTGCTGATCAAGTCAAGAAGTTTCATTGTCGTGGGGGCAACTTATCTCAGAAGTAAGTCCTCCCAATTGTGCACCACCAGGGTCATTTGCTGCGTTTTTGTTGTAAAACTCTACTGTATGCCACATATGTGAGCACCTGGGACGCCCTCCTTGTTCTATTCCTGCCGCTTCTAGGGCTCATTTGGAAGAATCAAGATATTTTCCTCAACTCTTCAATTGCTCTCAAGATCAAGAAATGGCCAATCTTTGCTTCAATTTCTTTGTTCCCTGCTTTTTTTTTTTTTTTTTTTTTTTTAATCCCTTCAAATTTTAGATGCGGACTAGGGACAGTCTGTAAGTTGGGGATAGATGTGGTTACCAATCCGGGACACCAGGGAAAAAAAAAAAAAAAATTTGGTTGTACCCCTATGGGTACCTTCATTTCCCCCCATCTCCCACATCCATCTCCCCCTCCTGCCTCCAATCCCTTCAAACTAGTCTATTGGCGTTACATCGATCGAGATTGTCCCCAACTGGCCAATTGGATCTCCCAATTGGACAAACTCGAAACTCACTACCCACATGGCTTTGTCCAAATCTTGGATACTTGCCATCCCTCAATCAAACGTTTGTCCAAGAAACCCTTGCTCCACAATCTGTTGAAAATCCTCAGCACCTCACCCACCAATTGGCTCCATGTCATCTCTACCGCCGATCCCGGTATTCGCACGGTCGGGATTGATCTCATCAAGCTTCATCCGAACCCCTCCATTCTGGCCTACATTCCACCCCTTGGAACCTCAATGGATCTCACCAAATCAAATGCCCCCAACGTCGATCATCTCTTTCGTTGGGAAAACTGCGACGAGATTGTTCCACTCAAAGAATTCAAACCTCGCGCCAGGCACCTCCCATCCAAACCCAAAGACCATCAGGAATTTCAACCTCTGATCCTGATCTTCAAAGCTCTCACTCAAACCTGTGTTGATCTGGAAACCATCAAAGATTACCTCAAACCTTGGTATTCAGACCTCACTCAATCAGAGGATGATCCGGATCAAGCCATCATGAAATTCATCCATTCCGCTCTAATAGCTGGGATTATCTCTCTGTCTTCTCAGCATTCGACCGTCGATCAGACCAATCCAAGTCTCACCTGGGTACACCTCCAAGATCCCGTCTTGAAACGTTCATCCCATTCCAAATCAACCACCTCCATGGCTGAGAAACTGGATCCCCTAGCAATCGATCGACCCGAGCTTGATGAAGATACTTGTACGACGACAACCAGTAGTGATGTTGGGAAATCGGAACCATCTAGTCCCAATCAACTCAATGACACCCAACGACCCGATCTACCATCGCAGCGAGCAACCCCCACACGACTTGATCTCCAAACCCACTTACCATTCATTGTTCTCACTCACGCCCCCCTTGCCCATCATCTGATCCGACTGACGACCGCGAGCTACCGCTCGCGGCCGTCGGAACCTTCACCCCGCTGTCGCCGCCGATCAGGCAACAACAGCCGTTGTCGACACCCGCGACCACTGTCGCGGGTGTCCATCTGGTTGCCCGCGGTCATTCTCTATAATGGGATTGAATTGAGTTTGAAAACAAACCAACGTGCTAACGCATGAGATAAACAAATGAGTAAAAATGAAAAACAACACAGAGGAGCAGAAGAACAGAAATGAGACCAACAGGTCTTCAAGACAGCTTCACGACAATGTTTGGGGCAGTGAATCAAGCATTGGTTGGGTTGCAGAGGATTGATGTGCTGAGGCGGACAGTTGATAATGTGTCGAGGAGTTAGGCATTGAGGACTTGAGAGCGCAAAGAGACTGGCTCTTACCAGTTACCAGATGAATGAAGTTGAGTGCCCAATGGTGATGATTTGATGGATCTCAGTGTTGTGTTGGATAGCCAATGGATGGGTTGGATAGCCGACAGATGAATGTGAGGAGGATGTAGGGGAGAATTGAAAAGTAAACAATAAGACAAGAAGGATGGAAAACAATGATGAAAGGATGAGGAGGACAATGAAGAAGAAGAAGAAAGTGAGACCACCCAGGTCAGGGATGCCGATGATCAAAGATCCTCAGGAGACTGGTTAAGGAGGAATCAGATTGGGTGGCTCTCCCCTTCCCACAAGGGATTTGAGATCTTGAGGTGGACACCCGGGCGGCGTCCACTGTCCGCATGGCGGCAATAGGAATGAGAATAAGTGAAGGAGACGCAGAAGTTAACATTCTCGATGCGGGCAACATTTCTTTTTTTCTTTTTTTTCCTCTCATGTCTTTTTTTTTTTTTTTTTTTTTTTTTTTTTTTTTTTTTTTTTTTTTTTTTTTTTTTTTTTTTTTTTTTTTTTTTTTTTTTTTATGTTTTCATTTTTCCGCACCTATTTGTAGTATCTCTTGTACATAGTATACAGGGCCTCATGTCTATAAAAGGAGGGGCTCTCCCCTGCCTTTTGGCCCAGCATCCAGCAGACCATCATCATCTCATCTCATCTGTCTCCCTCATCATCAGAAATCAACTTATCCGTGGGCATCCTTCCCCACTTATCTGAGAAATTTATCCGGGTATATCCATGATTGCCCCTTGATCCTTTGAGCCTCCATACTCAAACTCTGTCCCTTTGGACCTTGATCCTTATCACCAACCAATAGCCTTGCTGGTTGAAGAAGAATTCCTGTCTGAATTCTTGGGTGTGTTATACCACTCTGATCCCTTTTTCCGACCATACTGGTCTTGATCTCTCCTTGATCATCTTTCTGGAGCCAATCACGTTTGATTGAAGGGGTTTTATTAAGCTTAAAACCTGGAGTGTTATACCTCCCTTCTTCTTTAAGGTTGAATTTCGCCACGCTATTCTTGAGTCCCTTGAGAAGTGTTGGGATATTCTTGCTCAAATTCGTTATTGATTTGCTTCTAGAGCTTCATAAAAAAATTGCTTTTGTTTTGTTCAGCCTCCCACAGTTATCTGGTACCCTTCAAGCGCTTGATTGCGGAGAGTTGGGCAGGTTCATTGAGAACCTGGAGGTTGGTTGGGATTGAGTTGATCTTTCCTAATCAGCTGCTGACGACCAGAGTTATTAGCTTGTGGGCGTTGTTACTTACAACTGCCTTGTTCTATTGAACTCTGAACAAACCTTGACTTATTTGTTCAAGTCTTTACCTGCACCATCTTGCCTCAGATAGTGTTGTTTCCATCGCTACCGACAACTCTTATCCTCTTCCCTTACTTTGATTTCTCATCCATAAGGTTCTGGACCTTGATTCCGGTTACATTTAAATATTATTGTAACTCCTAGGAGAGCAGCCTAAACAGCACCTTTCCCCTCCACAGAACTGACACAGCTTAGCACCGTTTGGAGTCCTACAGCGGTCAGCTTCTTTGTGTTCTGATTCTGTATTGGATTTGCTAAGATCGTTATGAGAGTCCCAAAATTCGTATTGTTTGTCTTCCAAAGAGAATTTGGATTGGTTTGCTTCTGAGCTTCCTTGGGAGAATATATCAAGGCCCGGTGTTTTGAGGAGGGGAAATTTGGAAAGATGATTCTTCAGGAACTGAACATGTTTGGTTTCACAAATAGCACCAGATGAGCTTAAGACAAGATAAGAATGAAAAGTGGGATTGAACCCAACTAAGATTCCTTCCAGCCCTTTTTCATCAAACTTTCTCCCTCTCTGCACACAGTTTCTTAGATAGATAACGGATGATCCTAAGGGTTTCAAATAGTTAGTAGGGAGTTCATTTTTGAACATAAGCTCCCAAGGGGATTGGTTATTACCTTCCCTGGGAATTTGATTCAACATGAAACAGCAGCTTTTAATTACAATATGCCAGTAGTATTTTGGCAATTGTGTTGGTGAGAATGTAGCTCAAGCTGACTCGATGATAGTTCGGTTGGCCCGTTCCGCTTGACCGTTGTGTTGGGAGTGATAAGGCTCAGATGTTAATAGTTTGATGTGTTTTGAACTTGCAAAGTCTTTCAACGTCTTGTTGGTGAATTCAGTACCTTTGTCTGAGAAAATTTCTGTCGGGTAGTAACCCAACCTTTTATACTCAATCTCAAGAACATTGATGATGACGTCCGGGGTTTCTTCTTTAGATAGCAGAGGGAAAGCGGCAAGATATCCGGTGAAGTTGTTGATTAGAGTTAAGACATAACGATGAATTTCCTTAGATTGAGGGGTGATTGGTTCAATTAGGTCAAGATGGATTCTTTCAAGAGGTTTTGAAGCTAGAGTTGAAGTGGACAAGAAAGGTGATTTTGTGATCTTGCTCTTAACAAAACTCTTGCATTGGAATCTGTCCAATTCTTCATTTGGGAAGCGGCATTTCAGGATGGGCTTGAGAGTTGATATTGACACATGTCCGTACATCTTGTGAAAGTCCAATAGCAAACTCATTTCTGTGGAGGTCAAATTGGTCAATTGGTTCATCAGATTAACAGAGAGATTGTTACCTGCAATTCAAGGTTTCTCTATAACGAATAAGTTGTCCCGTATCAGGCCCTTCAGAACTGTTTTGCTATCTTGGGTGATGGAGAACCAATCTTGCTCTTGATAAAGGCTGCATCCCTTTTCCGCCAGGAGTCCAGGGCTGATCAGATTTACAACTATATCCGGTACGTACAAACAGTCCTCAAGAGTTATAACAGATTTGTTCCATTCCAGGCAAACCGTACCCATTCCTCGTATTTTGAGGTTCGCATTGAGTTTGCCTGTCTTAATTTCTTCTGGCTCGTCTTTAAGATTAATTGAGTAGAAATATTTGAGGTTGTTAAATATATGAATATTCGCGCCGGAATCCAAAAGAAGATGTGGAGTATTGTGGGCATTAATCCAGAGAGTGAGGAGAGAATGGTAATTTATGGTTGGTCCTTTCTTAATTCTGTTCTTCCATTCATTTTGCTGTTTGACCCACCATCCTGGCGCGATTTGAGGATGGAGATGGAAACACGAGGATTCTGGGTGAGGTGCATTTGGAGTATTGTTGGCATTAATCCAGAGAGTGAGGAGAGCGTGGTAATTTATGGTTGGTCCTTTCTTAATTCTGTTCTTCCATTCATTTTGCTGTTCAACCCACCATCCTGGCGCGATTTGAGGATGGAGATGGAAACACAAGGATTCTGGGTGAGGTGCATTTGGGTCGTGATAGCCTTCCTTACATCGGATTTGAATCTTTTTATTGTCTTTTTCTGTTCTGCTCTTTGTCATGAGTAAGGTGACGTCCAGAGTGGTTTTGACTGTTTTTGACTGTGCTTTTCATTTGTTATTGTATTGGGTTAGGTGGTTGAAGACTACATCTACTGTCAGGGATTTTTCTACATGCATTATTTGTTGCTTGAGGTTCTCTAGGATGGGGGGAAACTTGAATAATACAAGGTATGCTAAGATATCCTTTGGTAACTCAATCCCAACTTCATCCATACAAGTGAGAGTTTTCCAGGTTTCAGTTATAAATCCTTTGATTGCCTGTTCATTGAAGGGAGCATGGAGAAATTGATTGAAGATTTGGGCCCTATTTGCCATTTCCAATGAGGCAAATCAACAAGTGATTTCCGCCCAGAGCAGCTTAGAAGACAAGATGTTTGTAGCATTGACCACATTTGCGTGAGTGATACTATCAAGCTTGGATAAGATGATTGCACGTATTTCCCGGTCTTGCTTGACAGGTAGTTGTCCTGAGTTTCTAGTTATGACATCTTTAATATCCTTGAGGTCGAAAAGAATCATCATTTTGTCTCTCCAGATAGAGTAGTTATTTTCATTTAAGGGAGGAATGGCATCGACTGAAGCTTTAAGGGCGACTTGATGGAAGTAGTCATTGGCCCCCGCTGTTTTGTTCATTTTTGTATAGGTAGAGTTGTCCTTTGGCTTTTAAACGTGTTAAGTTGAGGATTGAATTTCTTATGACTAGAAACCAGCAGGCTGAGGGTTAAAGCATCAGAGACATGAAGAACAAGCTTGAGACAAGAAAATAGAGGAGAAAGAGGAAAATGAGAAAAGAATACCAACCGTCTGACTATCTTCAGGACAGATAAGGATGGAAGAGCAAATGGAGAACAGATGAGAAGTAGCAATGCAGACAGAGAACTATGGCCAGGGTTATGAGGATATCAGATTTTGTAGGACTTGTATGATCTTGAGGAGGAGGCTCTTACCAGGCAACAATTCTGATGGAGAGAGGCTAGATTGAAGTCTTGAGGAGGTTGAGAGTTAGAGTCGAGACAAGTTTGGTGATTGGAGGGTGAGGGATGAGTCAAGTTCGAGTGGGTAAGACAAAGTGAATAGAAACAGAATGAATATGAGAATGAATGAAAGCAGACTAGAAAATAGGAAACGGAATTAAGAAATAACTGAAGAATAGAAAAGGAAATAGACTAAGGAAATAACTATCATCCAAGAAGTCAGAAGGAAGAAACTCTCCTCACGACCAGGAAGAGAGAACTCCGTCAGGAGTCAAGAGCCTCTCCCCCGGGGGAGGTGAGTTGTTCCCCGTCCTTGAGGAGTGCGCGCGCCGCGTAGAGTTTTGAGGTACAAGGAAGGAATTTATTCTTAGTATTCTTAACAGAATACAAGGCTCAACTATTTGCTCAAGGCTTCACTCAAATCTGGGGAAAAGACTTCTCAAAGACATTTGCGCCAACCGGAAGTTTCAACTCTTTGAGGACCCTTATTGCTCATGCTGCTGCCAACAATCTAGATCTCCATCAAATGGACGTGAAGTCAGCATTCCTTAACGCTCCACTGGAGGAGGATGTATACATCTCAGGACTGCTAGGGATCTAACTTGACGGTAATCTGTGCCTACGCCTCAATAAGGCACTATATGGTCTTAAACAGGCACCATTGGCCTGGTGTAATAGGCTCTCATATTGGCTAATGGAAGCCAGCTTCTCTTGCTCTGTTTCAGACGCTTGCGTCTTTCACTGAGGGGGGGAGTCACCTATATGGCTGTTTGTCCATGTTGACTACATTGAAATCTTTGGAAGGAATGTTGAACCCTTCAAAGATGAGATAAAAACATAATTTGAGATGAAGGATCTTGGTAAAACCAAGTTTCTGTTGGGCATGAAAATAAGCCAAAAACAGGACGTCATTAAACTTTCCCAAGCCCATTATGATGAATCTACACTGCATAACTATGGGATTACCAACTTCAGAACTGTTGCCACTCCAGTAATACCAAACTCCCACCTGGAAGTTGCCTTGGAGGATGACATCAAGAAGTTTAATCTTCTTAACGTCAACTACAAAAGTGCAGTTGGCTCCTTAAGTTACCTCAGCACCGCTACTTGACCAGATCTGTCCTTTGCGGGCAGCAGTCTTTCTCAACACTATGAAAGACCTGGACTTTAACACTGGAATGCCTTCCTGCATGTGCTGAAGTACATAAAAGGTACACTACACCTGACCCTGTCCTACAAAAAGGATAAACCTTCCGCTGTGATAGCCTACTCCAATTCAGACTGGGGGAACTGTTGAACAACCCAAAGATTGGTCACTGACTATCTTGCTTTGTTTCACGGATGCTTGATCCTCTGGAGATCTCAGAAACAAGCATTTGTCTCACTTTCCACAGCCAAAGCCGAGTATCGGGCGCTTACTGACCTGACCGGGGAACTTTTGTCGCTTTGACAATTTTTGATCAAGAACAAGCTCACCAATAATAATCCCAAACCCATAACCGTGTTTGAAGATAATCAAGCCTGCATAGACACTGCCAACAACAACTGTAACTCCAATCAACGGAGAATGAAGCATGTGGAGATTCAGCTTCACTTTGTACAAGAGATTATACAAAAATCAATCATTGCACTTAGATACACTAAAAGTCTCAATATGCTGGCTGACTTCCTTACTAAACCCATTTGCCAACATGCCCTACAGCACGCATTTAAACACCTAGGTCTCCTCAAGCTTGATGTCACGGGGGGTTTTGAAATATGAAAAGTTTGTGGCTTGTCAAATATCTGACACGCCTCAACATGTGATGAAGACAGCCACAGTGGCTTAACACCTTCCTTTGAAATTCTTTTGACATCTTAGCTCTTGGAAACATCTGCTGTATTTCAAATTATGTTCTTGAATGTTCTCATTTGTTCATTCCTCCTTCACTATTTATATGTTGCCATGATGCCTTGTTGCCTTGTTCCCTTGTAGGACTCTCAGATCTCTTTTTTACTTGTTAGCTCCCGCTTCAGATCAAATCTCTCAAATATCTTTCAGTTCTCCCAGGCAAATTTCCGTAACACACATATTGCTTCTTTTGTTGATTCCTATCTTTTCAAGTCTGTCTGCATTGTGCTCACCCTTGTTTAGGTACATGATTCCTTCCATTTTCCTGTTTCTTTCTGATTCATTGCTAATTGGAATCCTTGTTTAGTCTCACATTAAACAACTGTCTTTCTTACAATTTTATTAAGACACAAGGTTGAACAAAGGGCGTCACGCTGTAGAGGAAATCGCCTCATCAAAAAATAATGATATAGATTCATCATGATTGTTCAGCAGGAGATCTCAAGATCTTGTCCTCTATGTGGCTCACCTCTCATTCTAGTGCATTAGACGTAATGGCCCTGTTTTATCCCCCCAAGGGCGTGGTCCAAAGTCACAGGCGTACCCGCAACAACCAGCTCTCTAAAGTTTTGCCCTCCTCAAACTCTGCGCTTTTCCAGTCTATTTATGATTTTACAAAATTGCTATTAGGTAAAATTAAGCCGGTCAGCCTGTGGCCTGACTCCCCCACCAATGATCACATGATTGCTTTTGAATCCACAAAAAACCGAGAAAAATTAATTGCTAGTATGGATGTATTTTCTTACTGTGCGCATTGGAATCAACCATCAGAGCTTGTCGGAAAGAAGAAGTCAATCCCCAGTTACTATAGATCTATTTTTCTAAGCAATCTCGAACTTGTAAATATGCCCCATTGCAGCTTCTGTGAAGATTTAGACCCACAGGACCACGGGAAATGCGCGGTAACCAGGAAGAGGGAAGGAGGATGGGAGCAATGCATATGCATAGGGGATCATAACTTGTGTCACCTCCTTAAATAGTCCCCTTGTTGTTTCTCATCTGCAAAATTCTTTTCTTCTTCTCTCGTCTGTTTTCGGGTTATCGTGTTCACCACCCTTCAGGTGACTCATCACTCCTCAGTCCATCATTCTTCATATCCCTCGTCGCGCCGTCTCAATCCCTTAACTTGGGTGGTTTCTCTCCAAAGGCGAAGATCAAGAAGTTTTCCATTCCTCGAATGTTTCATACCTGGTTTCCTTATTCTTGTTCCTTCCGCTCTAAACCTAAAATGATCTGCTTGCCCGGTAATATAACTCTGGTCTGTTTTCGGGTTATTGTGTTCACCACCCTTCAGGTGACTCATCACTCCTCAGTCCATCATTCTTCATATCCCTCGTCGCGCCGTCTCAATCCCTTAACTCGGGTGGTTTCTCTCCAAAGGTGACTCATCACTCCTCAGTCCATCATTCTTCATATCCCTTGTCGCGCTGTCTCAATCCCTTAACTCGGGTGGTTTCTCTCCAAAGTCCAACAGGTTATGAGCCCAGCGGTACCCTGATGTCAATCTCAATTAATCTTAATCCTGGATCAACCTCCGCTAACTCCGTCGTCCCACTCGCCGTCAACTCCAACCAATTCTGTCAAGAGTAACAACTCTGAGGGACATACATCCCACTACTCATCCACTTTTTCCGACGAGACCAAAGTGATACTTCGCCACCTTACCACAAACTCAACTTGCAACACATTCCACCAATCACTGGTAGAGATGGGAGACAATCTCTTGCGTACAAGCATTCCCAAACTTACCGGTCCCAACTTCCCTAGTTGAAGGAACGCAATCATAACCCAACTAGGATTCAAGGACTTGGACGATTTAATTAAAACAGACCCTCCAACTGAACCTACCCCACAGGAGCGATTGCGACTCAAGCAAACCACCACCTTCATCCAAATGCATCTTGACCATCAAAACTACACCATGTTTGTGGACGACCCTTATGAATACCTACCAAAGCGACTATGGGACTCAATCTGTTCCCACTATGCCACCAAATCCATGGAGAATATCTCCATCACTATTGGAAAAATGCATAACGTCGATTTTTCCTCAGGAAACTTATCCACTGCCATAAATCACTTTTGAGAACTGTTCCGACTCCTCCGCAAAGTATCCGCCGGAAAATTTGATAACCATACCTTGGAGGCAATGTGGATGTACCACATACTCAAGCAACTACCTGAATCATTTCATGTGTTCAAATCTCTCCACTACGCCAGTTTCAAAGATACCAACCGCATCAAACTACGCAGCCTCCTTGCTGATCTGGAGACGGAGTTGAGAAGGCAAGAAAAGACCGCCAGCAACAACGCGGCACTGCTAGTCAAAAAATCAGCCCAATTGACTTCAGGACCAAACAACTCCGATAGTCGAAGACCAAGGAGGCAACCCATCTGTTCAGATGGTAAACACAACCCCCTTGCCTCTCACTCTGAAGACCAATGTCACCCGCTGCACCCCAAAAAAGCTATAGCATACTACCAAGGTCTTGTTGAAAAACAGCGTCAAAATAAGGATGGCGGTCATCGAGCTCACTGCCTTACTGCTAGCCTTCTCCCAAACTCCATCATACTTGATAGCAGTGCCTCTGGCCACTACCTGAACAACCGCTCACTTTTTCTAACCTACTCTGAATGCTCCTCCTCCCTCTACGGTGCCAATGGTGCCTCAATCCCAATTGTTGGGTCTGGAAAAGCTTCTCTACTTCTTGATTCTGGGGAGGTCTTAATAGATAATGCCTATCATGCTCCCACTCTATCACACTCTCTCATTCCCCTTTCACACTATCTTAAACTTGGTTTCACATTATCTCCGACAAACACTGGATTTAAATTCTTCCGAGATAATGAAATCCTTCTAACCGGTAGTATCGTTGAAAATCTACTAGTCATCCACACTCAAATGTTGCAAGCCTTAACCACCTTCTCTAAAGCCACCAAACGGCATCGAGCACTGGGACATCCAAGCCAGAAATATCTCACAGCGGCCTTTCCTGACCAACAGTTGCAAGATGTTGAATGCTCTGCGTGCAACTTATCCAAGATGCGCAAGCAGCCATTCCCCGGTAGGTTTCCTCCTCCTACTGTCAAACTCAAGGTGATTCACCTGGATCTCTGCAGACCAATAACTCCTCCTTTGAAATGCGGCAATCGGTATTTCCTGAAGATTGTGGATGGCTTTTCCAAGTTCTGGTTTCTCTTCACTATGGAAAGAAAGTTGCAAACCCTTGACTTCTTTGCAAAATTCCTCAAAATCGCTGAGAATCAGGCCTCCCAGACCGTTAAGTTTGGGGTGTCAGATAACGGAGGAGAATTCATCAGCAACACCTTCCAAGAATTACTTAAGGAGAAAGGGATTACTCATCTTACCTCGGCCCCCTACACCCCTCAACAAAAACCTTTTGCCAAACAAGGGAACCGGATTACAATCAAGAAGGCCCAAACAATGCTCCTTGACTGTGGGTTACCCCTACATTGGTGGGGGGAAGCAGTAAGTACGTCTGTCTACTTGGAAAATCAATCACCCAACAGCTCCATTGGGATGGACAGTCCCTACAAAAGGTGGTTTGGACGAAGCACTAACCTTTCTTATCTGAAACCTTTTGGTTGCAGAGCCATCCTATTCACGGAAAAACACCATCACCATTCCAAATTCTTGCCTTCCGGAGTAGATTGCGTATTTCTTGGCTATGGAGAAGGACACCACTCCTATAGGGTGTGGGATCCTGTAGCTGATAAAATTCATATTTCCCATCACGTCCAATTCAAAACCAACTGTTTTCCGTATTTAAAGATTAATTCCCTGCTCCGTTCTCCTTCCACTGACTCCCAATCTGATTCCTCCTCTCCTTTTTCCCCTCTCTTCTCCTTATCTTCAGTACAATCTTATCCTTTCCCCATCACTCCAATCTCCAAATCAGCCTCCTCAGCCTTGTCTTCCTCTCCGCCCAGTCTATCACTGTCCAATGTTATCTCACATTCACCCGCTCCAGTCCTTCCCCCTTCTGTGTCCAATCTGTCCAACACTGCCTGTATTTTGCCTCCCTCTGATCCAATCTTGAACTGCCCGCTTGAATCTCTCTCCATGTCTGTCCCCTCTTCCCCATCTCCAACTCCTATACGCCAAGACTCTTCCACTTCATTACCGGCCAACTCCATCCATGCGCCCGACCCAGTATTGGCAATTCCCCCCGCTCCCAAGGGCTACGCTTACGTGCCTGACCATGAACACGCTCCTAATGACATCAACCTTCGAGTTGGTCCTCATCAAATTATCAACCATCCACAAAGGAGGAACGCAAGGCTCATTGTTGAGCAACCCTCCCTTCTCACCGACCCCACCTCCTATGAGGATGTTCAACAACGGTCTGACGCGACCGACTGGATAGCGGCTGAAGATTCCGAATTAAATGACATTGACCGGCATGGGGTTTGGGAGGTTGCGGAAAAACTACCTCATGAGAGGGCTCTGGACACCATCTATGTGTATAGAAGCAGGAAAGACGCTAACGGGGTTTTGGTCAAGAAGAAAGCTAGGCTATGCGTACTTGGGAACAAAAACTACTTACAATTGCTAACTGATCAGGCTTGTCAGGATTTATATATACACCCTCCCATGGGATTGGCTGAAAGTTTATTCAAATTGTTGATATATTGACACATCAGTGTCCTGTCCTATATGTGTTTTCTATCTTTCTTTTATATTATTGTTTCTTTTATTTTCTATTCTCATCTCTTTTATTCATTTATTTATCTGTCTCATTTTGACTGCTTGACTCTGCTCGCTAAGTTGCGCGGTCTGGTTGCTCTCTAAGATGCGCGATCTGGGCGTATGCATAAAACCCTACCCAATATTCATCACCTTCTTGGCGCAAGGCAAGGAGTATTTAGGGGAGGAGTCCAAGGAACCAGAGTGGGGAGATTTGTTGATTTTCTTCTTTTTTATCCTGACATAGAAGTGCTTCAGAAGATCAATCCGCCTGAATCAATCAGCTCAAGATCCAGCACATCCAAGAAGAACGGCCCTCCATCTGAAACTCATGGCAATTTGGTGCAATCTCTTTCTCAACAAACACGGCCTTTTCTTTCCTTCTCCTAACTTCTCTGTGTGCCACTCTAGAGGTTATCCGGTATCATCAGAGGTGTTAGTCTAGCAGTTTTCAATCTCATAACTTCAGATTCTGACATTGTGATAGCTGGGTAGGATCACTCTCATCTCCATTATTTTTTCTGTCTTGACCGCATCTCTAACAGATCTGTATATAGTTGTTGGTTTACATTCTTATCCAGAAATATAGGTTCAACATGATTAACAGTTGAACGCGATAACGTAACGCAGCCTCAACCTGACAACCAGCATGTCCAAATCCTTGACAGCGACTATCCTTAAAACCACCATCAAATCTATTCCTCTTCTCACCATGGATAATTTTTCCATCTGGCGCAATCGAGTGGTGAATATGATGGACCTACAAGAAGATCTCCACAACAAACTTACCAGGAAGAGATTAGACTCTGCAGGAAATCCTATTGGACTAAGTGATATGGAAAACGTACAAATTAGAACCATTCTTACCTCCAAGCTAGACACCTTGGTTCAAGCCAACATCATAAATCTTGAAAATGAAAAAGACACTCATCTTATATGGATGAGCATTAATGAATATTTCACATCAAATCTGTAAGAATGTGAAAATAACATGTGTCCTCTGGGAATTGAACCCAGGTTTCTCATGTGCATGGCAAGTGTACTACCAACTATACTAAGGACGCTTGCTTCCCAGTGATCAAGATATGCTTGTAGAGGTCAATGACAATGTCACTTTGTGAGGACATATGATGAATGAGTAACCAACTACAAGCATGCAGGGACTGAGGTCCTGAAGACTGCATGAAAGCATAGATCATATCTCAACAAAATCATGCCTTGAACCAAGCAAGAATCTTTAAAGAATTTCTCAGGAATCCATTGTCTGCCTCAAATGTTTTGGGTTTCATAACAGACACAAAAACCACAATCTCATGACTTCACAAAGTTGGAATAGACCTGCCGTCCAACATTATAGCCTATCTTATTTTGGAAAAATTACCAGCCTCAATGGATACTGTTGTACAACAGATCACTCACTCCAATAAGAAAGTTACTCCAGATCATGTTCTAGATCATCTCAGACTCTACCACAATAACCGTTCCCTTGGAAATGTTTTGACCAGCAAGATTAAAAAAGAAGACGTCAACTCAGTCTCCTTTTATAACAAAGAAATCAAACCGTGCAAAGACAACTGGCACAATCCTAGGTGCGCTCACCCTGAAGGTTGTTGTTGGAAGCTCTATCCACAGCTCAAACCAAGCTTCCCAAAAAAGAAGAAGAAGTCGGAAGCCAATGAATTCACTGGTTCGGCGACGGCTGTTAGATAATTTCATTCCACCTTCTCACAGTCTCTGCTCAACCAACCCTTTGTTCTTGACTCAGGTTCATCTGCACATATGGTGTCTGATGAAACTCTTTTTGATCATCTAGACAGATCACAGTGCGGGTTAATCTCTACCAGCTCAGGGTTGGAAAGTCTCAAGTATTCTGGAAAAGGAACCGTATCAGAAACTGACAAGAAGGGGTATAGAGTGATTTTATCCAATGTGTTGTATGCTCCGAGTTCCACCGCGAATCTTCTTTCACTTTGGTCATTATTGTTGGATGGATTCTCTGTTGCATTTCTTGTAGACAAGGTAGTACTAAAGAAAGGAAGCTGGGCGGCTGTAGGGTATTATGAATGCAATATACCTATCTTTCATCTTTGTCAAGAGTCATCTAACCATGTCTCTTATTTAAGTCAAGAAGAGATTCTTCATAAATCTCTGGGTCACGTCAGTTATCGTCAAATCAGGCAGAAGCTTGGTATCAAGGTATCTAAACCCAAGGAGTGCCTGGAATGCGCGGTCAGCAAAATTACTCGAGAATTGTTCACCTCCAAACATAAGCGTGCCAAAAGACCGTTTCAAGAGTTACACTGCGACTTGATAGGCCCAATCAAACCAAGAAGCGTCTCACACGACTCCTACATATTGACAATTGTAGACAGCTGTACAAGATTTGTAGCAGCTATCCCAATTAAGGACAAGAGTCAAACTGGGCTTACTCTTGAGTTTCTGATAAATACAGAATTGAAACGGTTTGGTCATCTTCCAATGATCTTACATTCAGATAGGGGAACGGAATTTTGCAATGAGTTGATGAAGGCATTTTGACAAGCGAACAACATCAAGCAAAGGTTCTCTGATCCCTACACTCCCAAGCAGAACGGATTAGCTGAGAGATACAACCAAACAATTCTTGAGTCTCTTTGAACAATTCTCTTTGACTCAAAACTATCCATCAAATACTGGAATATAATAATCAAAGCTTGCGTTCTTGTTATTAATCAATTTCTGTCTCACAGATCCAAGGAATTGCCGTAAAAACAGTTCAAGGGAAGGAAGATTGAGTTGAGTTATTTCCATCCCATTGGTAATCCTGTAAACTATATCTTTGGTCATAAGCCCTCTTTGGCAAAGATTGAACCTCGCGGAGCATTCAGGAGGATAATAGGATATAACAACGAGTTGCTTTCTTATAAAATACTTACACAAGATAATAGGGTCTTCAACACAAATGTTGATATGTGTTTCATTTGTTCATGTTTGATCAAGCCCTACCAGTTTCCTTGTCTCAGTCATCTAGTGTACCAGGTTGTTGTTCTCCTTACTGCTTGTTGTCTCATGTCTTCCATTTTCTTCTCCTTCTTCCGTGTCAGTGCCTGCTGTGCTATCACAGAGCACTCGCAGCACCGTCCTCACTCAGACCGGTGTCACTGCCGTCATCTGTGTGTTCTCTCCATGTGAATCTGTTCTGAGGACTTGACCACTGCCGGCCCCAAAATCTTGACATCACACTCTTTGATTCAACGTTTGTTGCTCTGGACAACTCTCAACCCTTCTTTTTGACTTGCCTAGGTTTGATTGATCTGCAACTCTGACTTTGCTCATCTGATCACCTCAGCATTGATAAAGGAGTAGGTACCAGCTCTAACTCTTCAACTCAATCTCAGGTTTGTCAAACTGATCACCTCTCTCCGGTCGGCAAGAACTCCTGGGAGAATTGGCTCTTGCGTGGTAGCTAGCGGTTTGATACTCTACTTAGTCCAATCTGGTGCCATCACCCTGCTTGTAGAGACCCTTCTCAAGTTTGTTTCCTTCCATCATTATTGTTTTATCGGTTCTGGCTGTTCTTGTCATACTCATGTCTTTGCTGCAATATAAACAGCCTGGTCCAGGTTCAATCAGCTCTCATCAAATCTCACACGGTTAAAAGCCAAAATAATGGATTGAACGAGCTCAACCAGGACCACTGAATCCCCTGGACCAGGTGCCAAAGGGAACTTCAAGGCGCTAGCACTCAAGTCTCTCATGGAGTCTACCCCTCTACTTACCAAAACAAACTACTCAATCTGGAGGAAGAAGATGGAGCGACTGTTCAAGATGCGCGGTATTCTAGATCAAATCAATTCTGTCAACCCTCTCGTGGACATTCCTGACAACAATGAAATGGCAGGTTATCTCATGTCAAAACTGGACCCTGGAACTCACACCAACATTATAACTCCAGAGAATGAAGACTCCTCAAGATTGATCTGGCTTGCAGCAAAGAATCACTTCGCCTCCAGCCAAGCAGCAAACCAAGCTAGAATGTTCTTCAACTTTCTGTACCTAGGCTTTGACCAAAACGACATAGACAGCTTTGTCACCTCCGTGAAAGCTCATATTGGAAAACTGGATAAAGTAGGAATAGTCTTGCCTGACAATATTCTGAGCTATCTCATACTCTTCAAGCTTCCGGATTCAATCAAGGCCATATGGTCTCAGATCATGCACTCAGGAAGCGAACTGTCTGTCAGGCTTGTCTTGAATCACCTTATCCAGCACAAAAACAAAGTTCAGTCTAAGGCAGCCAAGACTTCTGACACCAACACGGCCATGTTCCACTCTAACAACCCAAGAGAATTGGATTGCCCAAGGTGTGAAAATGGCAAACACAATCCCGCAGTCAAGTCTCACCCCCCTTCTTCCTGCTGGGTAGAATTTCCCAAGCTGAGACCTGAGCAATCGCCTAACAAAGGAATACGTGGAACTAAGAAGAAGCAGCCGGCTGAATCACATTATCATGACTACTCCTTCTTCTGCGCCTCCAATCATCTCTCCAACATCCACCCCAATAGATACATCTTGGACAGCGGCTGCTTGATTCACTTGTTCCATGATCGGAACTTGTTTCTGTCCTTCACTGAGGAACCCGGGGAAGAATTCATCAAAACTGGGAAGAAGGGTGAAGGAATAGCAATCCAAGGCACTGGCACCGCAATACTCAGAAACGCTGGGAAGACGATTCACCTGGAGAACAAGGCTTGGGTACCAGATGCCACCGTCAACCTTGTTTCTCTCCGTGCTTTACTGTTGAAGGGCTTCTGTCTCAGGGTAAACTCCAAAACTAACCCGCCTACCTTCACTCTTTGCAAGTCAAAAGCCTCTGTCTTGTCCGGCAACATCAAGAACAACCTTCTTATGATCCAGACCAAAAGACTCCAGCAATCTTCCTCTCCTGCCTCTGAGACGCCCAAAGCCAGAAACCTATCATCCTGCTACCTTACCGTAGCTGAGCTCAATGAGCTTCACCTCAAATTTGGCCACGCTAGTATTGATCAAATGGAGAAGCACCTTGTATTTTCTATAAAAAAGGATATGGCAAAATTTTTTGAATGTCTTGCCTGCAAGAAAAGCAAAATTGACAAGGCTCCGTTCAACAAAGATCAACACCCAGCAGCAAGAGTGTTTGATTGCCTTCACTTGGATTTGATGGGTCCCCTTAATCCAA
This sequence comes from Puccinia polysora, assembly GCA_025617555.3. NCBI lineage: Eukaryota > Fungi > Basidiomycota > Pucciniomycetes > Pucciniales > Pucciniaceae > Puccinia > Puccinia polysora. The sequence goes on from CM062627.1 coordinate 57,565,677, forward strand.
CTAGCAAGGGTGGAATGAGGTTTTCTCTCACCGTCGTGGACAATCTGTCTGGCTACCTCTCCGCTTTCCCTCTCTCCTTGAAGTATGCGGCAGCTGAAACCATCAAGTTTGTGATAGAGAATGAAGCAAAAAGACAACAAAGTTACCCAATAGAAGTAGTCTTGGATGGAGGAGGAGAATTTTTTAATGAGACACTCAAAGAGTTTTTCAGATTGAAATCCATCAATCATCTAATAAGTGAACCCTACCATTCCCAACATAACGGCAAGGCAGAAAGAGCCAATTGCACAATCATGGAATCATTGCAATCCGTGTTTAGATCAACCAAAATACCAAAGAATTGCTGGCACGTGGTCATCCAGAGTTGTTGCCTGGCTCTAAATCAAATCCCACTGAACAGTGGAGGTCTGACACCTTGGGAATTGCTTCATGAGAGTAAGCTACCAACAAACTACTTGAAACCTATTGTTTCTGGAGTCATTTATCTACTTAATCGTAACAACATTAAGTCCAAACTGAATGAAAAAGGGGAGGAAGGACTTTTCATTGGATACAATCCCAGGTTCTCCTCCTACAAGATTCTTACAAAGTCCAGAAAGATCATAGAGACTAAACACGTGAAGTTTCTCAAGACTGAAGCCATCAACAGCTCATCATGATTGGAAGAAGTTGAAACCTCCAAGAATCATCTTCCGTGCAACACCACTCAATAGACCATGCCTGCCAAGAACTCAGCCACTGAGGAGTTTGAGGAACTCAAGCCCGAGATAGGTGACCCTGATGTCTCAGACTCATCCAAAAGCAACCTCTCCTTGGTTGATGTTCTTGCCACTCTAAATCCTACCTTACGTGATTGATCCAAATTGAAAGTTCCGGAACAATACGGCTACCATCATGAAGCTACACCCAAGTCCATCAAGGAAGCTCTGAAATTGCTGCATTGGATTCCTCCCATTGAAAAAGAATTAAATACCATTGAGGATCTTGGAGTTTTGGAAGATGCGAGTGAATCCAAATTTGTCAATCCACTGGACACGACCTGGGCCTTCCAAAGTAAGGAGGATCTGCACTCCGGTGAGACCTCACTGAAAGCAAGGGTCTGTGTTCAAGGGTTTAATCAAAGATATGGTATTGACTATTTTGAAACATTTGCTCCTACAGGGAAAGTGGCTTCTTTGCGAGCCCTGCTGATTTACTCAGTTGACAAGAGTCTACCAATACTCCAATTTGACATTAAGGGGGCGTTTCTTCATGCACCTCTGGAAGAGAACGTATTCATCAGCAATCCAGCGGGCTCAAAGCAAACGTCCAAGTTTCTCAAGTTAAACAAATCCCTTTATGGCCTGAAACAGGCGCCCCTCAACTGGTACAAGACACTCGTCATGTGGATCAGAGAGAATGGATTTGAGGAAAGCAACAGCAATCCTTGTCTCTATCTTCATGCAGACAAATTCACCGCCCTCTTTTTCCATGTAGACAATCTTGTGGTCTTTGGGAATGCCAAAGGCTTCAAGACTAAGTTTCTTGACCAATTCAAAGACTCGTTGGCGCACGGGGTTGATACTTTACTGGCAATGAAAGTAGACATTGGGGCTGACTACATAGCATTGTCACTACCAAATCACATAAAAAGAGGACTGGAAGAAATGGACCTGATGGACGCCAAACCAATGAACAATCCCTGTACCTCTGGCCTTCACCTTCAGCCTGCCTCCAAACAAGAAATTGAAGACTTTTGAAGACTGGATAGAAACTATCAATCGCCCATAGGGCAACTTAATTTCATAGCCAAGCTAGCGAGACCAGACATCAGCTTTGCGGTGTTGAGCTTGGCCCGGTTCTCAGAAAAACCTGGCATTGCACACTGGAGGGAAGTGGAACACGTTTGGAGATATCTCCTCAAAACTATTGACTACCGGCTTGTCCTTCGGGTCAGAACTCCAGCCACCAGACTTGTCACGTATAGCAATGCAACCTGTGGGGATGATCCCACTACCCGGTTATTGCAAACAGGACTCCTCTGCCTCCTCAAAGAGTCACCTATCTACTGGACAATGTGGTGACCAATCCGGGACACCACGGAAAAAGAAAAAAAAAAAAAAAAATTTTGGTTGTACCCCTATGGGTACCTTCATTTCCCCCCATCTCTCAACTTCTCCCTTTCCTAGCGGTCTAGGACAGGCCTCTTGCCTGTCTCTCCGCTTCGATCCCCCCCTCCTATGTTTAACTCCTACTTGTTGCGCTCGCGGCCCTGACTTTTGGCGACGCGATCAATCGTCAAACCACCTTTGACGATCCCTTCGATCCTTCCCAATCCTCTCATCCAACCGAAGCCGTTGTTTGTTGCAACGGTCGTCAACTATCATCCAATCTATCACTCCTACCATCCACTCATCCCTCCAATCCGACGACGACAACAACAATGACGGCCAAGACAACAACCATCAACTCAAAATCACTCACGCCCTCCTCGCCCATCATCTGATCCAACCAACAACCGCGAGCAACCGCTCGCGGCCTTCAGAACCTTCACCCCGCTGTCGCCGCCAATCGGGCAAAAACAGCCGTTGTCAACATCCGCGACCACTGTCGCGGGTGTCCATCTGGTTGCCCGCAGTCATTCTCGACGCGGGCAACATTTCTTTTTTTTTTCCTTTCATGTCATCTTTTTTTTTATTCTTTCATTTTCCCGCACCTATTTGTAGTATCTCTTGTACATAGTATACAGGGCCTCATGTCTATAAAAGGAGGGGCTCTCCCCTGCCTTTTGGCCCAGCATCCCATGAGACCATCATCATCTCATCTCATCTGTTTCCCCCATCATCATAATCAACTTATCCGTGGGCATCCTTCCCCACTTATCTGAGCAACTTATCCGGGTATATCCATGATTGCCCCTTGATCCTTTGAGCCTCCGTACTCAAACTCTGTCCCTTGTGACCTTGATCCTTATCACCAACCAATAGCCTTGCTGGTTGAAGAAGAATTCCTGTCTGTCTGAATTCTTGGGTGTGTTATACCACTCTGATCCCTTTTTCCAACCATACTGATCTTGATCTCTCCTTGATCATCCTTCTGGAGCCAATCACATTTGATTGAAGAGGTTTTATTAAGCTTAAAACCTGGAGTGTTATACCTCCCTTCTTCTTTAAGGTTGAATTTTGCCACGCTATTCTTGAGTCCCTTGAGAAGTGTTGGGATATTCAGGCTTGAATTTGTTATTGATTTGCTTCTAGAGCTTCATAAACAAATTACTTTTGTTTTGTTCAGCCTCCCACAGTTATCTGGTACCCTTCAAGCGCTTGATTGCGGAGAGTTGGGCAGGTTCATTGAGAACCTGGAGGTTGGTTGGGATGGAGTTGATCTTTCCTAATCAGCTGCTGACGACCAGAGTTATTAGCTTGTGGGCGTTTTTACTTACAACTGCCTTGTTCTATTGAACTCTGAACAAACCTTGACTTATTTGTTCCAGTCTTTACCTGCACCATCTTGCCTCAGATAGTGTTGTTTCCATCGCTACCGACAACTCTTATCCTCTTCCCTTACTTTGATTTCTCATCCATAAGGTTCTGGACCTTGATTCCTGTTACATTTAAATATTATTGTAACTCCTAGGAGGGCAGCCTAAACAGCACCTTTCCCCTCCACAGAACTGCCACGGCTTAGCACCGTTTGGAGTCTTACAACAAGCTGCCAACAGCGCAGCATCGCACACTCCTTGACAGAATCTGAATGCAATGCGCTGTTGGCTGGCCACCTTGAGGGACGTTGGATTAATCATCTTGTAGGGGAGATCTGGAGAACTGTGCCCCTACCTCCCATCCACCTAATCAACAACAAAGGTCTTAACAATAAAATAAAAAAGTTTGGATGTAAGTCTCACGCCAAGTACTGTTAAAATACGTACGCACTTACGCGGGTGCTACGTATAAGTGTAATCCAAATGGGATGCACAAATGGGCCTCTAAGGCCCATTGGACACACACACGGACCATACGGGCCCATGTGGATGTCACGGATTTGGGGAAACTGGCCTCAAAATGCGTGAAATAGGCCTATTGGTACACGGGCCCTAACGGGCCCGGTGGGGTATATGGGCAGATACAGCCAGATGGGCTTGTATGGGCATAATTGGGCCCAAGGTTTATTTTGGACATACTTGGCCAGACGGACTGGCCCGCCAAAGTATGTTTTTCTCAGTTTTCGGACTTGGGGCGGCCCATTGGGGCCGCCGCCAGTGTCGCGGCCCACCCGGGGCCGCTGCCCGCGCCGCGACCCGTTCGGGGCCGCCTGTGTTCCTCGGCACGGCCCACGCGGGGCCCGACGGCCCGCGCGGGGCTGTTGCGCGGCCGAGGGATCCCGCGCGGTGCGATGCCGCGCGGGCCCGGCTGGTCGCGACCGGCGACCAGCGCCGCGGAGCCGGGGTTCGCGGCCCCGGCTCGCTCCCCCTCCCCTCGCTCGCCGTCGCGAGGGGGAGGGGGCAGGCTGGCTGGGTTGAACCAGCCAGCGACCGGCCGCGATGACGCGGTCGGTCAGGGCAGGGGGGACCTGACCACCCCCTTGCCCAGGGAGGTGGCGGCGCCGGCCGCGAGTGTAGCGACCGGACGGTGGGGGGGATTTGATCACCCTCCCACCTTGTAGCGAAGAGGTGACGAGGGGCGCTCTCCCCCCCCCTTTACCGAGGGGGAGGAGCGACGGGCCAGGGGGGATCTGACCACCCCCCAGCCATCCTTACCTTGACGACGCCCTGGGGGTATCGACCCCCAGGGCCCCTGGTGAGGGGATTTGACCGCCCCCACCAGGGAATTGAGAGAAAGAGGGGGGGGGCGGCATGTCCGCCGGCTACACCCCCCCCCATGTGAGGTTGAAACCGGACCCAGGTGAGCCCTGGGTCCCACCTGGCCCATTTGAGGGGCCAGGGGCTGGATGCATGAGGCAACCAGCCCGTAACAGAGGTAATAAGGCCATCAGGGCCGGTTGTAATAGACAACCAGCCAGGGGATTGAACAGCAAAGGGGCTGGTTCAGCCCCGTAACGGTGGAAACACCAGAATGGACCGGAATAGTCTGGTCGTAAGGGTTCAGGGACTGATGCCATGTGGGCTGATGTAGTCCAAACCAAGTAACAAGGCTTGTAGAGCCTGTAGAGCTCTTTTGGGGCGGAAAATTTGCCTTTTGGCTTGTTGTATCATGGGCTCACAAGAGGCCAATCTTTTGTACTTAAGGAGCTCTTCTCCCTGCTGTTTTCCATCATTCATTCATCATCCAATCGAATTCATCCAACATATTGCCCCATTGTGAGAGCCCCATTAGCCATTATTGACACACAGTGTCCAGCATTTCTTTTGCTTTAAATACTGCTCATTTGCCTAAGCTAATTGCTGGCCATAATTATAACAAGTACATAGACATAAAAATGAAGAGCTTACGGAATGACTGGAATGAGAAACTCATCAATATCAAACTTATCTTCTCTCAAGATATGCTGGCAGATTCTCTTACAAAAGCAGCTAGTACTCCAGCTGTCAATAGACTTGCTAAGTTCATCGGATCCTAGAAATTGTCCTGACATTGAGTTGAGCGGGCGTGTTGATATGTGTTTCATTCGTTCATGTTTGATCAAGCCCTACCAGTTTCCTTGTCTCAGTCATCTAGTGTACCAGGTTTTTGTTCTCCTTACTGCTTGTTGTCTCATGTCTTCCATTTTCTTCTCCTTCTTCCGTGTCAGTGCCTGCTGTGCTGTCACAGAGCACTTGCAGCACCGTTGTAAGACTCCAAACGGTGCTAGGCCGTGGCAGTTCTGCGGAGGGGAAAGGTGCTGTTTAGGCTTCCCTCCTGAGTGTTACAAAAATATTTAAATGTAACCAAGATCAAGGTCCAGAACCTGGTAAATGAGGAATCAAGGAGTAGAGGATAAGGATGATAGAAGTTTGGTAGCGACGGAACAGCACTATCTGAGTCAAGATTATGCAGGGAAAAACTAGAACGAAAGAAGTTAAAGTCTTCTTAGAGTTCAAAGAACAAAAGCTGTTGTATGTAAACAAGGCCCACAAGCTAATAACTCTGGTTGTCATCAGAAGATGGGGGATGATCAACTCATACCAAAGCAACCTCCAGGTTCTTAATGAACCTGCCCAAATCTCTGCAATCAAGCGCTTGAAGGGTACCAGATAACTGAGGGTGGCTGTACAAGACAAAGCACAATGTTTAAAAAGCTCTAAAACAAAAAGTAACTGATTTGAAGCAAGGATAACCTCAACACTTCTCAAGGGACTCAAGAGTAGGCTGGCAGAATGCAACTCCAAAGAAGCTAAGGGGAGGTATAACACTCCAGGTCTTAAGCTTAATAAGACCTCTTCAATCAATTGTGATTGGCTCCAGAAAGGTGATCAGGGATCAGGACCAGTATGGTCAGAGAAAGGGATCAAGGAGTGGTATAACACACTTGAAAATTCCAACAGACAGAATTTTTCTTCAACCAGCAAGGCTATTGGTTGGTGATAAGGATCAGGGATCAAGGGTTTGAGTATGGAGGCTCAAGGATCAAGGGTGTGCTGATTTCATGCTGGATTATTCAAAGCTCCAATGCTGATCAAAAAGGCAGGGGAGAGCCCCTCCTTATATGGGAGGGAGGCCCTGTTAGAATATGTACAACGGATTCTACAAATAGAGCGCAAAAAGGGAAGACAACCATGTGGTCACTCGCGTCCGTCTGTGGATGGGCACGCACAACAATACCAGAGTCACCCACCCCTTGTCCGAAGGCGGACGGGGTGGGAAATAGAAATGAACCAAACTGCCGCGGATGTCCGCGGGCGGTAGTTGGCACTCTTCACCCCTTGTCCAAAGACGGAAGTGTGTGGGAAAGCCCAGGAATAGGTGACGGATGAAGTCCGTGGGAGCGCGGATGGGCGGATAGGAGATTGTCTTGAAACGGTTGAGTAAATCCTGAAGGCCTTGAGATTCACAACTGATAGATCCAGTGAGATGGGAGATTTGACGGATCCAAGGATTTTCCAAATGCTTGGGGGTGTGGACGGGATGGATTCAGTAAATTATGGATGAGCGCCACGCGACAGTAGCAATGAGGAGATTGGGAAGCGCAAGGACAAAGATGAGGACGCGCAAAAACAAAGATAAGGAGGCGCTATGACAACGGGGGAGATGACGAGCAACACGCAAGGGCAAGGATGATGAGCAACGCAGATAAAGGACGCGCGACGCGCGCGGATAAAGGACAGTTTGGATGAGCCTGAGGATAAGTTGTTTGGCCCAATGGTACATTTGCGCAACAGTTTATGGATTGATTTCTTAAGGCCGCCAGGGTGTCCAGGATGGGGCACCACATCTCTCCCCAACTTACAGACTGTCCCTAGTCTGCTCCCAAGTTTGATGCCATATAAAAAAGAAAGGAAAGAAAGATGATTGAAACCAAAGAATGGCAATTTTCATCTTGAGAGTGGTTGAGAAAAAAATTTGTTGATCCAACCAAAAATCCTAGAAGTGGCTGAAATATAATGAAGGAGGCGTCTAAGTGCTCACACGCGTGGCATGAAGTAGAGTTTTCACAAAACAACAAGGATCTTGCCCAGATGGTGCACAATTGGGAGGATTTACTTCTGGACCAAGTTGCCTCCACAAGGGTGAAATTTGTTGACCTTATCAGCAGAGAACCTTCTGGCCATCTGAGTACCATCCAGCTCCTCCAAAAGATATGATCCACCTCTAACTTGACGGACTACTTGGTAAGGACCATTCCAGCAGTTAGAGAAAAGCTTTCCCCACTGAGTTTCCAAGGAACAATTATAAGCCAATACCAGGTTGCCAGGGTTTAAAGGGTCCCTGATTGGATTCCGGTGTTTATCTTCCCAATACTGAACTGATTTTGCTCTTGATTCCATCATCTTCTGATAAGCTTTGTTACGAATATCTTCACTCCGCTCCAGTTGCTTTGATCTGGCAACTAATAGGTCAGTAGTTGAGGAAACTTGTTCCCAGGGGATGCCCAAGAAAGACTCCATTTCAAGATCAAGAGGAAGAACAGCCCTCTGACCAAAGATGATTTCATAAGGAGAGTAACCAGTGGTTCGCTTAGTGGAAATTCAATCAGAGAAGAGGACCAAGGGGAGAAGCTTTTGACAATTCTTGCCACTTTCACCAGCCAATTTGACAAGAGCAGCCTTCAAAGGAGCATTGCCTCTTTCCACCATGCCTTGTCCTTCAGGATAATAGGGAGTAGTAACTCTATGTTGTCCAGGGAGCGATCGGATCATTTCAGCAAGTTTTCCACCAAATTGTGAGCCACCATCCATAGAATAAGATCGGGCCAAGCCATAACGCATTGTCCAAGTATCATGAAGGAAAGCTGCTACTGATTCAGCGCTGAGGTTCTTACAAAACTTTGCTTCAAACCATCCAGAAAAATCATCTCTAGCCACAATGAGGTACTTAGCTCCACCAGCCTTAATGTGAACCACATCCATAGCAATCCTCCCAAAGACAGTGGACTCTCCAGTGGGGTAAAAAATTTTCCTGTGCGCCTAAGATCACGTTTCTGGCACACTTCACAACTCCTACACCATTGAGCAATGGATTTCTTCAGGGATGGCCACCAGAATTGTTTGGATATTTGTCAAAAAGTTTTGGTTTCCCCACAATGACCAAGGCCTTCATGGAGATTTTCCAGGATTGAATCTTGCTAAGAAGGGATAGAGACCACAAAAAGTGCACAAGGAGTTGCTCTTTTCATAAGCCTAGAACCTTGGACAAAGAAATTGGGGGACTTCCTTTTAAGGGACCAAAATTCTTTGAGAGAGAGCTCAGGGGGTCTTTGGAGAGTTGAAAGGTACTGCTCCAACTTAAGCCAGAAACCTTGCTGGAAACCAGAGTAATTTTGGGAGGAGAAGGCAAAGACAGGGCGGACCAAGGGTCCTACCTCATTGAAATCAATTCCAACCTCTGATTCATCGTCTCCAATAGGTTGTCGAGATAAACAATCAGGCATGGTGAAAGATTTTCCAGGCCTGTGAACAATATCAAAAGAGAACAACTGGATGAAAGCCACCCAACGAGTCATTGGAGCATTTGGAAGGCTGGGGGTGTTGATCATTTCAATGATGGATTGTTCATCGACTTGTAAATCAAAGTGTTGACCCCAAAGGACAGTCTGAAGCTTCTTCAATATTTGAGACACACCGCAAAGTTCCAGTTTTGGCTGGGAGTACCTGGATTCCACATCTGAGAAAAGAAGAGATTCATACAGATCAGGAGGATCCAAACCATTTTCATCTTCCTGGGTAAGAACAACCCCAACAGATTGATAACTTGAGTCCACTGCCAGCTTGATCTTGCCGGCTCCGGGTCCATAAGTGATCTTTTTCAAAACAATGTCTTTCCCAACAATTGTTTTGAGCAACTGAAATGATTGTTTGCAGTCTTGGGTCCAAATCCATTCAGCATCCTTCCTGCTTAAGCAATGCAAATGAATACAGATTTTGGATAATGAGGGAATGAAGATCCTGACATAAGTTACAACACCTAGAAAACCTCTAACTTCTGTTGGATTTATTGGGGTAGGCCAGGAGATGATTTTGTTGACTTTAGAGGGTGCCATCCTTCTTCCGTCCTTGCAGACTATATGACCAACGATTTCCAAGGCAGGGACACAGGCGGCAAGTTTTGATCCAGAGACAGTAAGGCCAGATTCCTCAATCCAAAACAAAATTCTTTCCAAGAAAGTAGCATACTCCCAGAAAAATTGTCAGATTCCTGAGTGCCAAGGTAAGAGCTCATTATCATAGTCAGAAACTGGCCCTTTAATCCCACCATCATTGATAAAGATACCCGCATGATCCGGGATTTCATCCTGGAGGATCCACATCATCTGAGCCTGATAGACTGCAACTGAGTTGGTGGCACCTTGAGGCAATCGAGTCAGCTGAAATTGACCAAGGGGAGTATCAAAAGTAGTGAGGGGATGAGAAATAGGATGCAAGGATTGTTTGTCATAGCCACCCATAATGTCACCTAGACCATAGCAAGCTCTCCCAGAGAAGGATTCAACAAATTCTTCAGTGGAAGGCGGCACGCCAGAGTCTTTAATAGTAACTTTATTAAGAGGTTGGAGATAATGAACTACTCTAAGTTTACCATTACTCTTTAGAACAAAGAAAACAGGACTGGAACAGCTAGAAGTCAATTGTTTGTATAAACCGGTTTGGACTCATTTGCGGACCAACTTGATGAATTTGTCAACTTTAGCAGCAGGGATCGGGATCTTTTTCTTTTGCCAAGGGTGATGTTCAACTACAGGGATGATGTAAGGGAGACCATAGGATTCTTTCAAGAGACCTCTCTCTTCTTCACAGAATGCAATAGATTTTTCCCTTAGAGACAAAATATTTTTGATCAAATTTAACTCATCAGGAAGAAGCCATCCATCTGGACCAAAGTTGACCACTTTCAGACGTTCTTCAGTGACCCAACCGGAGGGAATAAATGGACCAGTGAGGGATTCGGATAGACCACAGTAAGGATTGCAGGATAGCGGAGGACGCATAAGAGGAGGGTTGAGGTTGAGAGGCATTGGTTGGTTGACTGGCTGGACCTTCTTGGCAACTGGTTTGTACTTGGTGGCAAAGGAGAGGAATCCCTGCTTCCTCCAAGCATTGACCAGTGAGACCTGACTACAAAAACTGAGGCCATGTTCCAACATCTTCCAAGTCCGATGTTCTGCTACTTCCTTGAGAGGTGCCTTCTCCATAAAAGAGGATCCAAAAGATAACACATTGCTCACATGTGTGGCACAGGGTAGAGTTTTGAAAACAACAGTAGTAGATGCCCCTGGTGGTGCACAATTGGGAGGACTTACTTCTACCCCATATTGCCTCCACCTAAGACCATACTCCTTCATACCAAAGCCACCAAGAAAAGAATCGAGATCGAGATCTAGTTTAGACTCATTGCGGAGATTCAAAACTGGAATAGAGGATGAGTGATCAGGCTGAAAAGAAAAAGACAAAGAAGATACAACAGATCCAGACAGATAAGAAATATTTTTGGATTTTTCTGATTTTTCACGTGTTTGGTTTTTGATCTTATTGGGATGAGAAGAAAATGATGAGGAAAAAGAAAGATATGCCTCTGAGGTGGGAGTTGGTCCATGAGTTGAAGTCTGAGGCTGAGGAGAACTAGAACTATCAGTAGGGCAAAATATTCTGCTAAAAAATGAGGATGAAAGCAATGAGAGTTTTCTTTCTGCTTTCCTTTCAGGACAGATTTGGGAGGGTGACCAGGGAAGTCTCTTTCCCAACGACCAGAATCCAAATAACAAAGGGGAACTTCAATCTTTCTGCCATCAGCATCAGGTAGGAGAATTCTCTCCCCAACTTGATCAGAAAACATCAGGGTAGCACCAAAGTCCATTAAGAAAGGCCTTCCCAAGATCATGGGACCATCCAGACGAGTGATCCAGAAGTGACAGGTGCCAACAATATTTCGACCAATTTGAACAGGAATATCCTTAGCAATACCAACCAGTTCATAGGACTGATTCCCAATTCCATATACCGCAGAGTTCAAACTGACCCTTGGGCTAAGTTTAAGCTTGCAGGCCATGGAGTCCGAAATCAAGTTGAGCTGAGAACCCAAATCCACAAGGAGAGAAACCATTTTAGTTGAATCACCAAGAAAAAATGGGAGAAAACCAAGAGGACAGGAATACAGGTTTGTATCTGAAGAGGGATCTGCTCCACCAGAATCCTCTATCAGAGTACCAGAGGAGACCTTTAATTTTTCCTCACCAATCTCCACACGTCAACAAGAAACCCATTTCTTCATCCCTTCTGCCACAGATGGAGAAATTGACAGGAGTTCAGCCACAGATAGATCAGGGATTTTAAGATCAGAAATTTTCTTTAATAATCCTTCCACAGCATTAGGGTAGTCCTTGGAGATGCCCCTCTCAAATCGAACCTTGGTCTGGGTGGAGGGAGGAAGATCAGGTGTAATAGGTGATGGAAGAGGATCTGAGGGTTGGGCAGGTTGAAGAGAGGGAAGATCAGAGTCGTCCTGGAACCTTTCCATAAGTGGTCCCCTTTCTACTTCCATGTCTTCCACATGAGAGGAAGGAGGCTCAGGTGAAGATCAACGTTTAACCGGTTTTTGCAGAATTGAGGATGGAACAGGAGGAGACTTATGAGGTTTTGGTTCCTCATGGTGTTTCCTAGCTGGATCAGATTGATAGGTGCCAGGGAAGCTGGAAGAAGTGATAGCTGGGGGATACCAAGGTTTCAGGGTTCCACAGGATGATTGAAAATCCACAGAGACCAAGGATGCCTTCTTAGGAGTTGGTGGTTGGTATGAGGCCACCACATGACGGATTGGTCAAGACAAATCAAAAGTGATCAAAGCACCGTTAGGAAGGAAAAAATTATTTCCCTTCTGCTCTACTAACTTATCCTCCTTGTCCTTCTGGAGTTGAGGACATCTACCGGTATCATGGCCTTCCCTGTGGCAATAATAACAGACTATAGTAGACTTAGGAACAGAATTAGCAGGTTCAGGAGTGGCTAAAGAGGATATTTTCTGATCTATTTTATTCTCAAATGCCTGAAGTAATTTAGTGATCTCATATATAGTAGGTGCCTCCCGGTGGGTCTGAGGATTGGGTTTAGTTCTGCAATTGGCTTCCATCTTATTCATGATTTTGTTAGATGCTTGAAAAGAGGGGGTAAGGACTGGTTCAGGGATTTTAAGTTTTTCAAAGGTGAGAGCTGTTTGACCTTTCATCACTTTATCCACAGTATTCCTAAGAACCACAAAAGCAGGGAGCTTGAACAAATTGTCTCTTGTTGTGATCATGGATCCAGATTTTATCAATTCATCCTTAATTCTTTCCTGCACTCCTGGAGAGAAAGACTGAAAAAATTGCGCTCAAATTTTTTCCAACGTATCAATGTGATTGTTCCGGATAAGATAGGACTGGATAGGGTCCCAAGATTTTCTGAAATTCTGATAGTCAGAGGCTGAGGAGATACCACCATTGGAGATCCATTGAGAAACCAGGGCATCCAAGTCTTGCAAAGTAAATCTGGCTACATCTATTTTTCCCCAATAGGCCAACATAGCCTCCTTCAAGAGCCGGCAGTTGTGAGTTTCAAATACCTCGAACGATTTGATAACCTCCATAACTTCGTCAGAAGAGATAAAAAACTGTAACTGATAAGCCATATCATATTCACTGGCACCATCCACTTCCGCAGCCATCTCATAGGAGTCCAGGAATTGTTTGACGTTGGTCCCATTGAATCCTGAATTTTTGTTCTGAGGATTGATTTTGACAATCTTGGCCTGAACAGCTAAAGAGGATCCAGCAGATTCCATGTTGAAGGGTTCCTAAGAGATCCAAACAAGCAGAGTTCCAAGGTGGCTCACAAGTGTGGCAAGAGTAGAGTTTCACAAAAACAACAAGAATCTTGCCCAGGCGGTGCACAATTGGGAGGACTTACTTCTGGACCAAGTTGCCTCCACGGGTCAGATCTAAAAAAAGAAAAAACAGAAAAAGAAAGGAAAGAAAGAAAAAATCGGATTGGATTTTGGAGTTGATTCTTCAATTTGGGACTGTAAATCCCAAGGTTGCTGGTTTGATCCTGGCCCAGGGGACCAAATGTAAGACTCCAAACAGTGCTAGGCCGTGGCAGTTCTGCGGAGGGGAAAGGTGCTGTTTAGGCTGACCTCCTGAGTGTTACAAAAATATTTAAATGTAACCAAGATCAAGGTCCAGAACCTGGTAAATGAGGAATCAAGGAGTAGAGGATAAGGATGATAAAAGTTTGGTAGCAACGGAACAGCACTATCTGAGTCAAGATTATGCAGGGAAAAACTTGGAAAAAAGAATTTAAATTCTTCTTAGAGTTAAAAGAACAAAAGCTGTTGTATGTAAACAAGGACCACAAGCTAATAACTCTGGTTGTCAGCAGAAGATTGGGGATGATCAACTCAAACCCAAGAAACCTCCAAGTTCTTAATGAACCTGCCCAACTCTCCGCAATCAAGCGCTTGAAGGGTACCAGATAACTGAGGGTGGCTGTACAAGACAAAGCACAATGTCTAAGAAGCTCTAAAACAAACAGTAACTGATTTGAAGCAAGGATAACCTCAACACTTCTCAAGGGACTCAAGAGTAGGCTGGCAGAATGTGATAAGTTTTTGACTAAGACCTTTTTTGTATTGCAAAGTAGGACCAATGAAACTGGCAAAAGAAAGCATTAACAAGGGTTGGGACTGCCTTGAGAAGATAAACGAGTGAATGAAAATGAATGTGGAAGTCTTACCAACGACAGCCAGCTTAGAGGAATTTTAGAGACAGACGGACACAAGTAGTGTATTGAGATGAATTGAGGTGACAAGAAAGGAGAAAAGGAAGTAGAAGGACGGAGGAGTCTGAGAAGAGCAGGAATGAGCACAGGGTGTTGGATAAGCGGAGCTGAGGAGTTGGTATTGAAACCTCACATTTGATCAAGAGTTTTAAGAGCTTCAAATGGTTGAGAATTGAGCTGGGGACTGAGTCAAGCGTGATGAGTGAATTTGATGGAGGCAGATTCAGGTTGAGGTCGAGTGTCAAATGATTGTGAGAAGCAGCGGGGACAATTGGTAGTGGAGCAGATTTTATTGAATGTTGGTAGGAAAGGTGTTGGCAGGGAGTCAAGTTAGGGTGAGATGAGAGGGAGAGATATTGATTGGAGTGAACAAAAGAGAGAGGGTAAGAAGGAAGGCAGAAAGAAGGGTGAATGGTGAGAGAGGGGGAATGGGGAGAAAGAATCAGGAGGGAGGAATCGGAGGAGCGGAAGAGAGGGTAGAGGGAGGATCCAAGTCAAGAAGAGAGGAGGGAGCTCCAAATTGAAGTATCCACACCAGGGTCAATTTGAATTGAGTCCGCGGAGGAGGACAGAGTCAACAGAGAAGCTGGATAACAATGACAGAATGCAACTCCAAAGAAGCTAAGGGGAGGTATAAAACTCCAGGTCTTAAGCTTAATAAGACCTCTTCAATCAATTGTGATTGGCTCCAGAAAGGTGATCAGGGATCAGGACCAGTATGGTCAGAGAAAGGGATCAAGGAGTGGTCTAAAACACTCAAAAAAATTCCAACAGACAGAATTTTTCTTCAACCAGCAAGGCTATTGGTTGGTGATAAGGATCAGGGATCAAGGGTTTGAGTAAGGAGGCTCAAGGATCAAGGGTGTGCTGATTTCATGCTGGATTATTCCATGCTCCAATGCTGATCAAAAAGGCAGGGGAGAGCCCCTCCTTATATTGGCAGGAGACCCTGTTAGACTATGTACAACAGATTCTACAAATAGAGCGGAAAAAGGGAAGACAACCATGTGGTCACTCGCGTCCATCTGTGGATGGGCACGCACAACAATACCAGAGTCACCCACCCCTTGTCCAAAGGTGGACGGGGTGGGAAAAAGAAATGAACCAAACCGCCGCGGATGTCCGCGGGCGGTAGTTGGCACTCTTCACCCCTTGTCCAAAGGCGGAAGTGGGTGGGAGAGCCCAGGAAAAGGTGACGGATGAAGTCCGTGGGAGCGCGGATGGGTGGATAGGAGATTGTCTTGAAACGGTTGAGTAAATCCTGAAGGCCTTGAGATTCACGACTGATAGATCAAGTGAGATGGGAGATTTGACGGATCCAAGGATTTTCCAAATGCTTGGAGGTGCAGACGGGATGGATTTGGTAAATTATGGATGAGCGCCGCGCAACAGTAGAAATGAGGAGATTGGGACGCGCAAGGAAAAAGATGAGGACGCTGTGGAAACTTTAGGGGCAACACCCCAGAAGTTGTCCTCGAGTTCCGGAAGTTATTGATCAAAGCGTCTGTAAGGAGATTGAATGCAGCCATTCAAGAGAGAGAGAGAGAGAGAGAGAGAGAGAGAGAGCAATAATAACATGAATTCCTTCCTTTCCAATCCAATCCAATCCGATGTCATAAAAATAATATCCTAGAGTGCAGTCCATTCCCTGAAGTGAAGTGAAGTGAACTGAAGTGTTTCCCCGTCCTTCCTCCTCCGTGCTTCTCCTACAACCCGGAGTTGAGAGCAATATATTTAAGTCCTCCCTCTCAACCATAACCTAAGTACAACCACAAGTAAGCAAGAATGATGAAATACAACCCCTAAGCACAGAACCCTAGCCCAATCCTACCCCTCCATCCCTTGCCCCATAACCCATGCCCCTCAATATCAACGTACGCCCGGCTTGCCTGCCCGCGTGCGTCCGCCCAACAACCCGTTCCAGGTATGCGCGTACCCGCGTGAACCAATCCGCGCGTCTTGCAATGCGCGGTCCGCCTGGTCCGCGCAAGCCGTCCGATCCGCCCAAGCTTTCCGATCCGCGCAAGCCTTCTGACCCGCGCAAGCTTTCCAATCCGCGCAAGCCTTCTGATCCAGGCAAGCTTTCCAATCCGCGCAAGCCTTCCAATCCGCCCAAGCTTTCCAATCCGCGCAAGCCTTCCAATCCGCGCAAGCTTTCCAATCCTTTGTCTCCCGTCTCCAGGTGCTGAGCCCAACCCAACCGCTGCCGGGCCTACCTGACTGCTGCTGCGCCCGCAGCGTGGCTAGCTGCGGCAAGGCCCTTCCCATTGCTGAGCGCCCCGCCTGCAGCCCTTTCCTGACTCGCGTCCATAAAAGAGCACCACATCCCCTCCAACCTGAGTTCTGTCCCCAGAGATCTCCCACCATCTCACCTTCCGTAGTTATCCTTTCTCCTTTGTATTTAGCGCCTATACACAAAAAGACATAAGTTGTGCGCGATTGAGTAGCCTTTGGGCTTGTGAGTCCCTGAGCAAGAATAAGAACCGCGCGCAATATCTGTGCCTTGGAGAGAGAAGATCAGCGCCAGTGCGAAATTGGAAAAGGTGAGAAATCCGCGCCAGTGAGAGTCTGAAGGTGAGAAATCCGCGCCAGTGAGAGTCTGAAGGTGAGAAATCCGCGCCAGTGAGAGTATCCGCAAGAGTACATGGGGAGACCTTGGCGTGCCAGTGTGCTTACGCCATCCTTGAGAGAGACAGGAAGAGGAAAGAAAAGAAAGAAAAAAAAAGAAAAGGAAGAATGAATAGATAAGAAGGAACAAGAGATTTTTTTTTTTTTTTTTTTTTTGAGCCCGTTTCCTGCGTCCCAACTCCAACCTTCTGCCCCGCGCTAGCTCCCCCCCAACTTTGCCGCTTTCCTCAGCCAACCGCGCCCCACCCATTGCCAGATCCGCGGCGCGTTGCCTCAACCAATCCCGCAGGGACCTTGTTTGCAAATTGTTGTCCCAGACTGCCTAGGTGCACCTCCCTCCTGCATCCTTTGAAATTTGAGCCCATCCGCGCGCAAAACCCAGACAAAAGAGAACACCCCCAGACGTCCTTACAACAACCCGCCGTGGAGGAGGAAAGAGGCTTTGAAACCCTTTCAATCCCAGCTCTCTCCTCCCCCACCCCGTCCACACAAAATTCCTTGCCCTTTGCCATTCTTGCGGCCTTGTTCTCCCCTCCAGAGATTTCTGACCGCTCCCTGCCCGCAAGACCCCGCATGACCACTGGATCCTTCCGCTCCGCCCCACCATCTGTCCATTCCACCCCCGTCCTTTCTGTTTCTGCCACTACCCTTTCCAAATGCGCGCTCCCCGCCGTCAAAGAGGTCCGGCTTGGGTTGTGATTCTCCAAAGCGTGGTCCGTCTCTTCCGCCGCTGCGTGTACCTTCTTTTCCAGATCCGTCCGCCGCTTGCCAATTCCCAAACCGCACGGAGCATCCATTTCCCGTTCCGTTTTCCTCGCCTGCTTCCTGTCAGTAGGCCGCACCGGTTCCATCGAGTCCCGCTTCCCCAACACGTTCTTAGCCCCCACTGAGGAAACCAATTCCGCTTTTGAATCTGCTGTCCGTTCCCTTTGTCCCGTCTGCCAACGGTCGTTGTCCTCCCCATTTGCGCAAACGCGGGGCGCAGACGCGCTGGGAGACTGAATACTCTCCAGATAGGCCTCAAGGCCCCTTGCCACCTCTGCAAGTTTGCTAGCCCAAGAGATGGTTGCCGGTGGTGGGGCCGGAACATACTCTTCCCTGTAGTACTCCAGTTCCGCGTAGTCCACTTCCGCTTGCAACTGGGTCCCGTTGCGCGCGCCTGCCTTGTAACCCAATTCCGTGGATGGCTTGAGATTGTCCTTCCGAAAGCAAGAACCCCACCTCCCCCATCTTGCCAGCATGTCCTCCTTCAGTTCCGGCCAATCCAGGTTCAGGTAGCCTCCAATCTCCTCCACGTCCCGACGCGCTTCCGCGTCCTTGATGAACAGGACAACATGGCGCACCTTCTCAAAATACAAAAAGCCTTCAGAGTCCGCAATTGTTTCATACCGTGAGATGAATCGCTCCACTTCCACAATGTTGAGTTGAATATGTGGGTAAATCCATGGGTTAGCGGGGAAGCCGTGGGAGGAGGAAGGAAGAGAAGCGGCTGTTGGTAGCATCCGTGAGTACCTTTGAGAGACTTTGACAAAAGATCTTTCCCGGCCAGACCCCCAGATGTGGAAACTTTAGGGGCAACACCCCAGAAGTTGTCCTCAAGTTCCGGAAGTTATTGATCAAAGCGTCTGTAAGGAGATTGAATGCAGCCATTCAAGAGAGAGAGAGAGAGAGAGAGAGAGAGAGAGAAAAATACTAAGATGAATTCCTTCCTTTCCAATCCAATCCAATCCAATTTCATAAAAAGTGATATCCTAGAGTGCAGTCCAGTCCCTGAAGTGAAGTGAAGTGAACTGAATTGTTTCCCCGTCCTTCCTCCCCCATGCTTCTTCTACAACCCGGAGTTGAGAGCAAAGTATTTAAGCCCTCCCTCTCAACCCTAACCTAAGTACAACCACAAGTAAGCAAGAATGATGAAATACAACCCCTAAGCACAGAACCCTAGCCCAATCCTACCCCTCCATCCCTTGCCCCATAACCCATGCCCCTCAATATCAATGTACGCCCGGCTTGCCTGCCCGCACGCGTCCGCCCAACAACCCGTTCCAGGTATCCGTGTACCCGCGTGACCCAATCCGCGCGTCTTGCGATGCGCTGTCCGCCTGGTCCACGCGAGCTGTCTGATCCGCGCAAGCTTTCCAATCCGCGCAAGCCTTCTGACCCGCGCAAGCTTTCCAATCCGCGCAAGCCTTCCAATCCGCGCAAGCTTTCCAATCCACGCAAGCCTTCCAATCTGCGCAAGCTTTCCAATCCGCGCAAGCCTTCCGATCCGCACAAGCTTTCCAATCCGCACAAGCCTTCCAATCCGTGCAAGCTTTCCAATCAGCGCAAGCTTTCTGGTCCGCGCAAGCTTTCTGGTCCGCGCGATCCGTCGTCTCCTGTCTACAGGTGCTGAGCCCAACCCAAACGCTGCCGGGCCTACCTGACTGCTGCTTAGCCCGCAGCGCGGCTAGCTGCGGAAAGGCCCTTCCCATTGCTGAGCGCGCGGCCTGCAGCCCTTTCCTGACTCGCGTCCATAAAAGAGCACCACAACGCGCAACAACAAAGATGAGGAGGCGCTATGACGACGGCGGAGATGACGAGCAACACGCAACGGCAAGGATGATGAGAAACGCGGATAAAGGACGGGCGACGCGCGCGGATAAAGGAAGCGCAGCGCGCGCGGATGCAGGACGCGCAGCGCGCGCGGCGCGACGCGCAACGCGCGCGGATAAAGGACAGTTTGGATGATCCTGAGGATAAATTGTTTGGCCGGATGGTACATTTGCGCAACAGTTTACAGATTGAGGTCGTAAGGTGGCCAGGGTGTCCAGGATGGGGCACCACACCGTCCTCACTCAGACGGGTGTTGTAAACATTTTGAGTTAGATGCCCTGGTGAGATGGTTGAAGAAGATGGTATGAAGTCTTTGTAACGTCAAATCTAGGGAGTCAAGAGAGGGGCACTCCGGTTCAAAGTAAGACAGAACAGATAATCGAATTCCACTTGATAGAGCATCAGTATAAATAGACTAAATACATTATGGCTGACAAGTGGGAGAAAAGTGTAATGAATAGATGTAATGAGTATTCAATATCAGACCATTTAGAGTCCGCAAAACTTGGAGGACCACTTCAGGCTGAATTGAGATAGGCAGAGCATCAAGGATTCAAGATAGAGAGCACACTAGAATTATGACTAACTAGCAAAATATAAAGAGGCCACTGGACAAGAAAACTCATGAGCTAATATGGAAGAGAGCCACTTGGATTCAACATAGAGATGATACTTGATCTAAAACTAATGAGTATAGAATAAAGAACATACTGGAGATGAACACTCAAGAGCAAAATAATAAAAATAAGAGTGATGAGTCATACTGAGATGCACTAAAGATTCAGGCAAAACTATCAGATGACAAGAATTCCAACAGGTGTCACTGCCCTCATCTGTGTGTTCTCTCCGTGTGAATCTGTTCTGAGGACTTGACCACTGCCGGCCCCAACATCTCAACATCACACTCTTTGATTCAACGTTTGTTGCTCTGGACAACTCTCAACCATTCTTTTTGACTCACCTAGGTTTGATTGATCTGCGACTCCAACTTTGCTCATCTGATCACCTCAGCATCGATATAGGAGTAGGTACCAGCTCTAACTCTTCAACTAAATCTCAGGTTTGTCAAACTGATCACCTCTCTCTGGTCGGCAAGAACTCCTGGGAGAATTGGATCTTGCGTGGTATCTAGCGGTTTGATACTCTACTTAGTCCAATCTGGGGCCATCACCCTGCTTGTAGAGACCCTTCTCAAGTTTGTTTCCTTTCATCATTATTGTTTTACCGGTTCTGGCTGTTCTTGCCATACTCATGTCTTTGCTGCATTGTAAAAATCCTGGTCCAGGTTCAATCAGCTCTCATCAAATCTCACAACAAAGAGCGTCAAAATTCTAGATTTTGATACTTGCTTTACTCCATCCACCAGAAATGCCAAATTCGTAGTAGAAGAAGAAGATGAGGCAATCTCTGCAGGTTAATTGAATCCAACCTCTTCTCCAAACAAAAGGGTATCTGAGGGCTTGGAAGTGTCCGCTGTGGTTCCCCATCCTGGACACCCTGGCCGCCTTAAGACCTCAATCCATAACCTGTTGCGCACACGTACCGCCCGGCTGAACAACTTATCCTCAGGCTCATCCAAACCATTAATTACCCGCGCACGCGCGCTGCGCTTCCATTATCCGCGTCGCGCGCCGCGCCGCGCCGCGCCGCGCTCCTTTCATCCGCGCGCGTCGCGCGTCCTTTATCCATGTTGCTTGTCATCTCCGCCGTTGTTATAGCACGTCCTCATCTTTGTTGTTGTGTGTCTTCATCTTTGTCGTTGCGCCTCCCAATCTCCTCATTGCTACCGTCGTGCAGCGCTCATTCATGATCTACTGAATCCATCCCAACCGCACCCGCAAGCATTTGGCAAATCCTTGGTCCATCAAACCTCCCATCGCACTTTATCTATCAGTCGTGGATCTCAAAGCCGTCAGGATTTACTCAACTTTCTCAAACCAATCTCCTATCTGCCCATCCGCGCTCTCATGGACTTCATCCGTCACCTTTCCTGGGACTCTCCCACCCGCTTCCGCTTTCGGACAAGGGGTGGGTGACTCTGGTATTGTTACGCGCGCCCATCCACAGACCGACGCGAGTGACCACATGGTTGCCTTCCCTTTTCCGCTCTATTTGTAGAATCCGTTGTATATAGTCTAACAGGGCCTCCTGCCCATATAAGGAGGGGATCTCCCCTGCCTTTTGGCCTAGCATCCTGGCATTCCAGCATCCCATCATCAGGGGAGCATCAGAGAATCCAATCCATCCAATAAGACCTTCATCGTAATCAACTTATCTGTGGGCATCCTTCCCCACCTATCTGAGCCATTTATCCGGGTATATCTACGATTGCCCCTTGATCCTTTGAGCCTCTATACTCAAACTCTGTCCTTTGTGACCTTGATCCTTATCACCAACCAATAGCCTTGCTGGTTGAAGAAGAATTCCTGTCTGCCTGAATTCTTGAGTGTGTTATACCACTCTGATCCCTTTTTCCGACCGTACTGGTCTTGATCTCTCCTTGATCATCTTTCTGGAGCCAATCACATTTGATTGAAGAGGTTTTATTAAGCTTAAAACCTGGAGTGTTATACCTCCCTTCTTCTTTAAGGTTGAATTTTGCCACGCTATTCTTGAGTTCCTTGAGAAGTGTTGGGATATTCTTGCTCAAATTCGTTATTGGTTTGCTTCTAGAGCTTCATAAACAAATTTCTTTTGTTTTTTTCAGCCTCCCACAGTTATCTGGTACCCTTCAAGCGCTTGATTGCGGAGAGTTGGGCAGGTTCATTGAGAACCTGGAGGTTGGTTGGGATCGAGTTGATCTTTCCTAATCAGCTGCTGACAACCAGAGTTATTAGCTTGTGGGCGTTGTTACTTACAACTGCCTTGTTCTATTGAACTCTGAACAAACCTTGACTTATTTGTTCAAGTCTTTCCCTGCACCATCTTGCCTCAGATAGTGTTGTTTCCATTGCTACTGACAACTCTTATCCTCTTCCCTTAGTTTGATTTCTCATCCATAAGGTTCTGGACCTTGATTCCGGTTACATTTAAATATTATTGTAACTCCTAGGGGGGCAGCCTAAACAGCACCTTTCCCCTCCACAGAACTGCCACGGCCTAGCACCGTTTGGAGTCTTACACCGCTCATCATCTTGAAGAAGTTCCTCCTGCAGCTG
Organism: Puccinia polysora; assembly: GCA_025617555.3. Taxonomy (NCBI): domain Eukaryota; kingdom Fungi; phylum Basidiomycota; class Pucciniomycetes; order Pucciniales; family Pucciniaceae; genus Puccinia; species Puccinia polysora. Next base: position 57,588,432 of record CM062627.1, read on the forward strand.
ATGATTCTGTTGACACCATTATTCAGCCTGAACCCACTCTCACAACGTTGCCAACAGCAAATCAACCAGACTCCTTGTCAGCAAGCAGATATAATCTACGGGAAAGAAAAGAAAAAGTGAAGCCAAACCAGTATTCAAATCTCAACAGCACAAAAAAGGATCCTTTGTACTGGAAAGAGTCACACAGCAGCAAATTAAACGACATCAAAAGTCAAGACGTCTGGGAGGATTGCAATGTAATGCCTAGTCACATTCTTAGAACAATGTGGGTTGATAAATTGAAACCTGCCACTGCCTTAACTCCTGAACAAAAAAAATCTAGATTATGTATCATGGGGAACTTGCAGACCCCAGGGATTGACTTTGGAGAAACGTTTTCACCTACAGGGAAGTTCACTTCTCTACTCATCTTGCTGATCCATGGATTAAATTGTGGCCTCAAAATAAGACAATTTGATTTCAAGGCCGCCTTCTTATTTGCGCCTTTAGATGAAGACATATACATCCTCAAGCTAGAAGAATGTGATTGCAAGTCTTGTTTCTTGGAACTAAGGAAAACTATGTACGGGTTAAGACAGGCACCGGCAAACTGGTTCAAAAACTTGACAACTTGGTTAGAATCCATTGGGTATTGCAAGTCTAACTCAGATCCGTGTTTTTAAATTCATCACCTCAAGTGTTTGTCTCTTTTTTTTCACGTAGATGATCTGGTGGTGGTAGGAGAGGTGGAATATTTTGAAAAGCTATTTTTAGAGCGATTTCCACAGTCCTTGGCTCATGACTTGGATACCGTTCTGGGAATGAGTGTCAGGTTAACCAAGGGGAAAATAGGTCTGAATCAGTCCTCTCTGATTGCTGACACTCTCAAGGAGTTTGATCTGACATCTTATCAACCCGTGGGGACGCCTCTTACTCCCAGTTTAAGGTTGACTCAAGCCACGGACAGGGACTGCAAAGAGTTTAGAAAGTTGAACATCAACTTTTGTCGATTTACTGGAATTCTTAATCATCTTTTGTGCAGAACTTGTCCAGACTTGTCTGCGGCTGCGTCTCTGCTGTCAAGGTTCAATCAAAGACCTGGTATCTCTCATTGGAGAGAGGTCCTCCATGTCTGGAAATATCTAGCCAGCACTACCCACCTGGAACTCACACTTCATCCAAGAAGAGTCAATCATCCACTCCAGGTCTATTCAGATGTCACTTGGGCGGACGACCCGGATACGCGACTCTTGCAATCAGGTTTCATGGTGTCATGGCTGGGGTGTCCCATTGCGTGGAAGAGCCAAAAACAAAAGAACATCACCTTATCTACAATGGAAGCTGAGTTGAATGCCCTCACTGACAGTGCTCAGGAGGCACTATGGATCCGTTCAGTCGTGGAGGAAGTTTGTAAGAACCCTCAAGAACCTACAACATTTCTCATTGACAACAAAGGTTTTCTGGACAAAATCAAACACTTTGGGTCCAAATCAAAGATGAAGCACATTGATATGAAACTTAAGTGGCTCCACAGTCAACACGCAAATGGCAGGCTATTTGTCCATCTCATTAGCTCGGGGGACATGGTAGCCGACGCACTATCTAAGCTTAAAAATAAAGCCATGCTCAATTTGCTCAATAGACATTGCTTTCAGTGATTGACACCAAATTCTGGGGGGATGTTGATATATTGACACATCAGTGTCCTTTCCTATATGTGTTTTCTATCTTTCTTTAATATTATTGTTTCTTTTATTTTCTATTCTCATTTCTTTTATTCATTTATTTATCTGTCTCATTTTGACTGCTTGAATCTGCTTGCTAAGTTGCGCGGTCTGGTTGCTCTCTAAGATGCGCAATCTGGGCGTATGCATAAAACCCTACCCAATATTCATCACCTTCTTGGCGCAAGGCAAGGAGTATTTAGGGGAGGAGTCCAAGGAACCAGAGTGGGGGGATTTGTTGATTTTCTTATTTTTTATCCTGACATAGAAGTGCTTCAGAAGATCAATCCGCCTGAATCAATCAGCTCAAGATCCAGCACATTCAAGAAGAACGGCCCTCCATCTGAAACTCATGGCAATTTGGTGCAATCTCTTTCTCAACAAACACGGCCTTTTCTTTCCTTCTCCTAACTTCTCTGTGTGCTACTTTAGAGGTTATCCGGTATCATCAGAGGTGGTAGTCTAGCAGTTTTCAATCTCATAATTTCAGGTTCTGACATTGTGATAGCTGGGTATGATCACTCTCATCTCCATTATTTTTTCTTTCTTGACCGCATCTCTAACAGATCTGTATATAGTTGTTGGTTTACATTCTTATCCAGAAATATAGGTTCAACACAAATTTTTGGACTTATAGGAAAAGGATCAAGGCTGTCGCGCCATTCCATTCAGATGCATCTAGTGTTGGAGAATTACATTCAAAATTGATGCAGGGGAAAGCCAGGGTTTCAAACTCTTTTTCACACGCAGTCTTCACCAATATGGAAACAACAGGTTTGGAGAATTTGTGCGGGGCAGGATTAAAGTTGTGGGCTTGTTGAGAACTTCCTATAGCAGAGAGCTCTTGATGTTGGAGGAAGCGCCTTTGAGCCAATGATGTTGCGCTATCAAACTTGGATTGGATAACATTTTCTAATTCCTCTTGGGCGCGCACACCCCCATTTTGCAAGCATCCAATTTTGTTTCTGTGGGCGCATCAGGTAGTCGGGTTGATTTGGCATTAAAACCCATCATTGTTTTGATGAAACTGGAAATCGATTGACATATTGATGAAGATGGGTGCGGCAGGTTTGAGCAGGTGGCCACTAGAGCATAGCACTTTTTGGTAAGACGCCGCCTAGATGCATTGACTCTGATCTTCCTCCTTTCAAGCCAGTGTGTTTGCAAGAACTCTCCATCTAGTTCTTCTTTGTCTGAAAATGTTAGCAAAAAGAAAGATACTTCAAATCCAATGATTAGTTTGGAATTAAATTACGTTTGAGGACTCACCCAAGCTGATTATATTGCTTTCATCAAAAATGTGGTCATTGTCCATGATTACGTCAAATGAGGGTATAAACCAAGGTTGGAGGACCAGCAAGCAGGTTAGTGTGGGATATATACCAAAAGGGAAAGATTCAGTCAGTCAAGAGAACATGATTACAAAACCAAGGTTGGAGGACCAGCAAGCAAGTTAGTGTGGGAGATATAATGAAAGTGAAAGATTCAGTAAGCCAAGAGAGAGGGATTTGCACCAATGTTGATCTCACCACGAGTAACAAGAACAATGTCACACGCCCCTCCCACCCCCCTTACTAAGTAGGCTCTTTGCCGGTTTAAAAAAATAGATCAGCAGTAAAACATTTACAACTCCCACTCCTACCACAAAGGGAAACAATGCTAACACTTATAAGAAAAAAGAAGCAAACACAAACCCCAGGGAGTAAGTGAAAAACCACAACCGCTTGCGCAACTAGACCCCACTGGGTTAAAACCTTCCAAATCAATTAGAAGGAAGAGTGATTATTTGGGAGGGTTGAAAGACTTCCAGAATAGATCTGAAATTATTTTAAGCCCTCCATAATAAATTAATCAGGGCTCCAAAATACTCCAGAAGGGAGGTAGAGAGCTTGTGAACCCCCCAGAATGAATGTGGGGGGTAATAAATCCTCCAAATTAGATGGGCAGGGGTGAAATACTCTCCAAAGAAAAACACTCCAGGTTGGATGTGAAGGGGTTATAAATGACCTAGAAGGGGTTTGAAGAGGTTATAAATCCACCAGAATGGGTGTGGAGGGGTAATGAAGCCTCCAGAATGGAATTGAAGGAGTTCATAAAGAATCCAGAATGGAAGTGAAGGGGTCATAAAGACTCCAGAACGGATATGAAAGTGAAATAAATGTGTCCAGAATGGATGTATGGGGGGGGGAAAGCCCCCCAGAATGGATGTGGCAGGGTTGTGGACCCTCCAGAATGGATGTGAAGGGATGGTGATTTCAGCTAGAGATTCCGTGGTCACCGCAGCTCTTATGCGCAGCCTCTACCCAACTTCTACTTGAACTCACTCGCGTTGAGCACCTTGTCCTACCCCCAAGGTTTCCTCTCTGTCTCCTTTTGTTGTCTCTCTATCTTTCTTCTTCCTATCTTTCTTTTTCTTGTTTCTCCCTCCTTTTTTTGTGCTTCTCTGCCGTCCATGCTCTCCTCAACCAGACCAGTCAACCCTTGAACCGTCCACCAGAATACAATCACCAATTGCGACTATAGACTTGGAACTGTATTACCATCAAGGAGGAGTAAAACTAGTTCATCCACTCCTTCAAGGTTAAATTGCCAAGCCCATGTCACTAGTTCAAGATCAAGGTGATCTTTCAGCATCAGCCTAATTCTTTCATTATCATATCTTATCCTTGCTTTTTCCTCTCATTGATTCCTTTCTCAATCTCACTCAAAGTCATTTCCTGACAAATATTATGCTCTACAACCAACCCTCTCATATATATAGTTATACTATTACAAGAGCTGCTTGATTGAATCAAAATAAAGAGAATTTTTCATGACTTGTAAATCTTCACAGGTGAACTCTCCAGAAGAGATGTGAAGGGGTTTTAAACCCTCTAGAGTGAATGTGGGGGGGGGGGGGGTTGTAAAACCCTCAGGTTAGGATGTGGAGGAGTTTTAAACCCTTTCAAATGGATGTCCAGGGGTCCTAAACCCCCCAGAATCGATGTGGAAGGGTTATGAACCCTCAAGGAAGGATGTGCAAAGGTTGTGAACCCTTTAGAATGAATGTGAAGGGGTTGTGAAACCTCCAGAATGGATCTTTGGGGTTGTAAAGCCTTCAGAACAGACGTGGTTGGGTTGTAAACCCTTCAAAATGGAAGTGGAGGAGTTTTAAAACCTCTAGAATGGATGTGGAGGGGTTTTAAAAACTCTGGAGTGGATGTGGAGGAGTTGTAAAACATCCGGAAAGGATGTGCAGAAGTTTTAAAACCTCCAGAATTGGTGTGAAGGGGTTGTAAACCCTTTTAAAACCCCTCCAGATCGAATCTGGAGTGTTTAAAACCCCTCCAGATCCATTCTGGAGTGTTTACAACCCTTCCAGATCCATTCTGGAGTGTTTAAAACCCCTCCAGATCCATTCTGGAGTGTTTACAACCCCTCCAGATCCATTCTGGAGTGTTTACAACCCCTCCACATCCATTCTGGAGTGTTTACAACCCCTCCAGATGAATTCTGGAGTGTTTGCAACCCCTCCAGATGCATTCTGGAGTGTTTACAACCCCTCCAGATGCATTCTGGGGTGTTTAAAACCCCTCCAGATCCATTCTGGAGTGTTTAAAACCCCTCCGGATGCATTCTGGAGTGTTTAAAACCCCTCCAGATGCATTCTGGAGTGTTTAAAACCCCTCCAGATGCATTCTGGAGTGATTACAACCCCTCCAGATCCATTCCGGAGTGTTTACAACCCCTCCAGATCCATTCGGGAGTGTTTGAAACCCCTCCAGATGCATTCTGGAGTGTTTACAACCCCTCCAGATCCATTCTGGAGTGTTTACAACCCCTCCAGATGCATTCTGGAGTGTTTACAACCCCTCCAGATCCATTCTGGAGTGTTTACAACCCCTCCAGATCCATTCTGGAGTGTTTACAACCCCTCCAGATCCATTCTGGAGTGTTTACAACCCCTCCAGATCCATTCTGGAGTGTTTACAACCCCTCCAGATCCATTCTGGAGTGTTTACAACCCCTCCAGATCCATTCTGGAGTGTTTACAACCCCTCCAGATCCATTCTGGAGTGTTTACAACCCCTCCAGATCCATTCTGGAGTGTTTACAACCCCTCCAGATCCATTCTGGAGTGTTTAAAACCCCTCCAGATCCATTCTGGAGTGTTTACAACCCCTCCAGATCCATTCTGGAGTGTTTACAACCCCTCCAGATCCATTCTGGAGTGTTTACAACCCCTCCAGATCCATTCTGGAGTGTTTACAACCCCTCCAGATCCATTCTGGAGTGTTTAAAACCCCTCCAGATCCATTCTGGAGTGTTTACAACCCCTCCAGATCCATTCTGGAGTGTTTAAAACCCCTCCAGATCCATTCTGGAGTGTTTACAACCCCTCCAGATCCATTCTGGAGTGTTTACAACCCCTCCAGATCCATTCTGGAGTGTTTACAACCACTCCAGATCCATTCTGGAGTGTTTACAACCACTCCAGATCCATTCTGGAGTGTTTACAACCCCTCCAGATCCATTCTGGAGTGTTTACAACCCCTCCAGATCCATTCTGGAGTGTTTACAACCCCTCCAGATCCATTCTGGAGTGTTTACAACCCCTCCAGATCCATTCTGGAGTGTTTACAACCCCTCCAGATCCATTCTGGAGTGTTTACAACCCCTCCAGATCCATTCTGGAGTGTTTACAACCCCTCCAGATCCATTCTGGAGTGTTTACAACCCCTCCAGATCCATTCTGGAGTGTTTACAACCCCTCCAGATCCATTCTGGAGTGTTTACAACCCCTCCAGATCCATTCTGGAGTGTTTACAACCCCTCCAGATCCATTCTGGAGTGTTTACAACCCCTCCAGATCCATTCTGGAGTGTTTACAACCCCTCCAGATCCATTCTGGAGTGTTTACAACCCCTCCAGATCCATTCTGGAGTGTTTACAACCCCTCCAGATCCATTCTGGAGTGTTTACAACCCCTCCAGATCCATTCTGGAGTGTTTACAACCCCTCCAGATCCATTCTGGAGTGTTTACAACCCCTCCAGATCCATTCTGGAGTGTTTACAACCCCTCCAGATCCATTCTGGAGTGTTTACAACCCCTCCAGATCCATTCTGGAGTGTTTACAACCCCTCCAGATCCATTCTGGAGTGTTTACAACCCCTCCAGATCCATTCTGGAGTGTTTAAAACCCCTCCAGATCCATTCTGGAGTGTTTACAACCCCTCCAGATCCATTCTGGAGTGTTTACAACCCCTCCAGATCCATTCTGGAGTGTTTACAACCCCTCCAGATCCATTCTGGAGTGTTTACAACCCCTCCAGATCCATTCTGGAGTGTTTACAACCCCTCCAGATCCATTCTGGAGTGTTTACAACCCCTCCAGATCCATTCTGGAGTGTTTACAACCCCTCCAGATCCATTCTGGAGTGTTTACAACCCCTCCAGATCCATTCTGGAGTGTTTACAACCCCTCCAGATCCATTCTGAAGTGTTTACAACCCCTCCAGATCCATTCTGGAGTGTTTAAAACCCCTCCAGATCCATTCTGGAGTGTTTACAAACCCTCCAGATCCATTCTGGAGTGTTGAAAACCCCTCCAGATTCATTCTTGAGGGGTTTCCAACCCATCATTGAAATTCTAGAGCAGCATAAAAAATATTCCTATCTACTCTGGATACTGTAATCCCATCCTGAATCATTTTGATGGGGTTCTAGACCCTCATTTGAAATGCTAGGGGTATTTTCCTCATCATATTGATCCTGCAGGGTGTTATTACTGCACCAAATTGATCCTGTACCTCTGGTAAACCCTTTGAGAGAATCCTGGCACTTTTCATGAAGCAGAACCAATTGAGAAGAGAGGTGATAAAATGCATTCTGATTCATGCTATTGTGTTTAATATTGACCCAAAGGATGATTGTGATTCATATCCTGTCAAATGCTCAAACGGATTTTGAAGGGGGTAAACTCCCCCCCCAATTTCATCTGGAGGGGTTAGTAATTTTTCTTTTTCCATCTGGAGGGGTTAAAAATGCTCCCAATCTAACTTCATCAAATGCGTACTGGGGGGTTCTCACCTCACCCAATGCATTCTTCAGGAATTGTTACCTCACCCAGTCAGTTCTGGATGGTTTTAAACCCATCCAATTGATGCTGGCGGGCTTTGGAACCCATCCAACTAATTCTCAAGGCATTTTAACTGAATCAACTGGATTCAGAAGGGGCTGTCACCCCAAAAAAACCACATTGGAGTGTTTTCAATCCAACTCAACCAGTTCTGGTGGGAGTTTGACCAGATTCAATCAATTGTGGTGATGTTTAAAGCATCCATTTGGCAGGGGTTTGAACACCACCCAATTTATTCTGGAGGTGTTGTAATTCCACCCAATCCATTCTGAGGGAGCTCTTGTCTCATCCAATGTCCTTTGGAGGGCTTTCAAATCTACTCAATCCAATCTGGAAGAAGGTTCCCCCACTCAACCCAACAAATCCATTCTGGAGGAGTTTGGAGCTCACTAAATCCATTGTGAAGTGGATTAAACCCTGCTTAATCCATTCTGGGGGGAAAGGGGGGCTTGGCCCTTAACAATCCGTCCTGGAGGGCATTTCATCCCACCCCATCCATTCTGGAGGGCTTTCAACCCTAGCCAATCCATTCTGGAGGGGTCTTCATCCAACACAATACATTTTGGAGGCTTTTCACCCCACCAAATTCCAGATTGAGGACTTTCACCCCCAGTCCATCCATTCTGGTGGTGTTTCAATCCCACCCAATCCCTTCTTTAGGGCTTATAATTCCACCCAATCTATTATGGATTTGTGTTAGACCCACAAAATCTATGATGGTTTTTTTTCAATCCCACCCTAATTTTGAAGGAGGTTTAACTCTAACCAATCCATTCTGAAAGAGTTTTAACTCCACACAAACCATTATGGTGGGGTTCTTACCCCACAAAAAACCATTCTGCAGGGGCTTTCACCCCACTTAATTCATTCTGGAGGGGTTTTATCCTCATACATTCCATCCTGAAGGATCTTTCAGACCACCCAATCCATTCTGGAGAGTGTTTAACCCTTTTAAATTCATTCTGGCTTGATTTTCAACCCAAATCAAGTCATTCTGGAGGGCTTTTTAACCTTCCCAATCCAACAGAAAGGATTGGGTTCCATACTGAAGCTGATTTTCACCCCACCCAACCTATTCTGGACAAGGTAATAACTGAACCCAATCCATTCTGCAGGTGTCTTAACTCCATCTCACCTATCCTGGAGGGGTATCATCCAACCCCAACAATTATGGAGGATTAATTCTACCCAGAGAAATTTGATCCATCCTGACTGACTCATCTGGGTTTACACATTAAATGGTTACAGGCTGAACTTTCAGATCAAAGCAGCTACTGTGCTTGGCTGCCAGGTGCCCACAGGTGATCAATTTGCAGTATTACAGTGCATCGGGGTATATGCATACCACCTCTTGCACTTGTTATCTGCCACTGTCATCACTACTTACCTTCTCTCATTACAGACCACATCACCTCCATTCCGGCATCATAATCCACAACAGCCCAACCATCTCCGCAATCAATTTCAAGCCACCAAGATAATACTTACCAACTAGGGTGAGAAGCCTGCTCTTTAGTTGCCTTGAAAAATCTACCATTCCCAAATTATGTTTCTGATTCACAATGCATCTCCTTTTGCAGAGAATGCCCCAATTTGCGCTCCAAAGTCTACAAAAATCCAACTATCTCAACAATCAATTTCACCTTTCACCCAAATTCCCACCTTTTCCAGCTTTGCTTGATTTTTTCTTTCAACAAAGCAGGTGGAATGTTTCATGTTTGCGTGACATGCTCTTCAATTGTTGAATAAGATGGCATTTTTAGTTTACCCTCCATTGTTATCAATCCATTGCCAACATCCTGATTCACAAGATTTTGTTCATTGCTTGACCAATTCATAATTTTTGCCTTTTTAGGTGGGCGATAACGGCTCTTGGTCCAAACAATGGCCAATTTTAAAGAACCAACAAATCTTTATATTGTTTGTTTTGGCCCTCCTGCCCCACTGGAATCATCAAGGGTTATTTTTTCTATTTGAGGGTCAATTTCAATTAAGTCTTTTCAATTCAGAGCTTTTTTCCATCCCAGCTGTATTAAAGCTTCGCAATCTGGGCTTTGGAATCATCAGTCTGCCAAATTGGTGGTATGTTTATCTGGAAGGCTCACTACATTCATGTTTTCAGCCTCCTGGATGCCAAGATCCTTGATATCCTTCAGCTACCAGAGGTGATAGAATAAATAATAAATATATTATTCAATAAATGCAGAAAAAATATGTAAAATATTTGGATAAAGCTTATTGCTTATTGCAAGGTTGATTGGTTTGGATATGGTTTAATTTTAGAAATCAATATTAATAAATTGATTATGAAATAAATTAACAGAGGGGCTACAATTCTATTGGGGATCTTTAACACCTCTCTTCAGGGAATTCAGTATGAAAACACGTAGGCCTAGTTACTTTGGAACCTTTAATTTATATTCTTAAAGGATATATTTCCCAAAGATACTATGTATATAAAATACATGGTGGAGTGGCAGGGATTTTGAAACAAGCTGCCCTGAAAGAAAAAGGATAATAAGACTCACTGGTATAATATTAAATCCTTTGGGTACCTTTTTGGGACGTGCACTGATGGGTTTAAACTTGTTTACTGGGGTTATAAGGTTGTTCAGCAGTTTAAATTGATAAAAAGGGTTGGGGACAGATATTATTAATCAGACTAAAGCCATAAATCACTTAATTATCTCTTATAAGTATTTGATTACCTTGACACCGTGTCTGGATTTAAATATAACTGGGTCTCTGGGTATCAATATCCTCAAAAGAGCTCTTTATTTATAGATTTTTGAGTCCCAATAGTGTCCCTCCAAGGGATACAGGGGCTCAAAGGGACGGACACTGGGGCTACCAGGGTAACCAGTGGTAGCCTGCCACGTTTTCATGGTGCTGTAGCACAGGTAGCATCTAATTCTACAGGGTATGGGAATTCTTCTATTTTATAATTGATGTTTGGACGTGGGAATAACACTAATCTGTCCATTTTATTAAGTATTTAATGAATTATCCTTAGTAAATGTTACCATTAAATTAATAATTATTTTAATAGAAATTCCTATGGACAGTCTGATGTCAGGTGAGTTCTCATTATGTATTAAATAATTGGAGTAAAGTCATGATATTGATTTTACTACTTATTTTCGAATTTCAGTTGATTTACTAAAATAATTACTTAAAAATATAAGTCATGGGTATTCATGTAATATTTTGACATAATGAGTTTTCTTAGTATATTAAAAGAGATATTGATGTCTAGAAGTTCTCATAATTGTATATTGAAGTATTTTAATATATTTTTAGAAATATTCATTATCTTATTTTTGAAATTTTTGGTACTTTGAATTATATTTAATAAAAAATACATATGAAGGTTCTTTAGGTATTTTTATATACTTTTGTTTATTTTTAGAATATCTTCTATCCAGGGGAACATTTATTACATATGTAGAATGTTCCCTTGTAGGTTGTAGCATGTTTACGCGGGTACCTAGGTTTCTCAGGCTGCCTGTCACTTTGTCAACTTTTAGTCCCGCAGCTGAACACTTGTCAGAGGCCCAGGGCTGCGTACACTGCTTTGACAGGGTGAAAGTGCTGTAGCTCAGCCGCACGTGGGTGTATTGGCTGCTGCTTCTGCGTGCGGGAATCGTGACAGAACACATTTCCGTCTGTAACTCCCAAAATATACACAACACCTCAATTCTTACTGAATTTTAGGTGTGAAACCTATGTGTGACAATATATGTGAAATATTTAATTGGCCAAAAAGTGCAATAGTGGTGCAATGGTATTTTGGTATTTCTTTTCTTAATTATTTAAAATTATAAGGAGTTGGATTTCAAGGGTGGGGTCAGTGAGTGACCCTACCTAAGTTTGGGTTGAGGATCCATCTCTGCAATAATATTCATGGTCTTCCTACTTCTTCTTAAGTTAATTTTGACATTATTGTTTTTGTGTTTTTTTGTTACTTTTGAAGCTTGCTCTGCAATAGTAGCAAGCTTACACATGTCCATTTACCAAGTTTGTTTTTGCGCAAGTTTTTCTAACCATTCCCCTGCCAACAGGTATGATTGTGCATTATTCTTAAATTCATCAAAATTTACAGTGGAGTTTTTAATGAAGGGATAAGAGACTTAAAAGGACCATTTAATTTCAGTAAGGAATGATCTGAGCAAAGGAATCAGAAAGGAAAGAAACATAGTTGGGTGGACAAGTAGACACCTTAAAAGGACCAGATGGCGTGTTGACTAGACAGAGCGGTGAAGAAGAAAGAAAGCGGAAAGAAAGGAAGAAGGAAGATTGATCCGGTGTTCTTGGAGTTGGTAATTGGGTGAGCTTGGGCTTGAGCTGTAGCGGTAGCTGGTGGTGGGCTTGTTGATTTTGGGGAGGACTTGAAGTTGGTTGTTGGATGATTGCGCGTCCAGGTGAATGAGAATGGCAGTTTGAGAGATCCTGGGGAGCAGTCTTGCAAGCCTTCAGAAATGGAGCATTGGCAGCAGTTGAATATGGGGGACGCGCGGGAGGGGAATGAAAGTAGTGGGTTGAGAGTTTATAAAGAAATAAAATAAGAAATAAAATAATTGGAAATGGGATGGAAAACAAGGTGAAAGTAGAGTGAAGTAAAACAAAGATAGAATAAAAATAAAATAGCATGAAATAAAATGAAATAAAAATAATTTGAGCAAATACTTGAATACCAACAGCCTCCCTTTCTCAAATTATTTTGACATCTTCAGAGCTTCTAACGCACGGTAGAGCGCCACCCTGTTTACAGGTTTGGTGAGGAAGTCCGCCAGATTCTTCTTGGAGGACAATTTCTGGAGCTCAACTGCGTTTTTCAGAATTTCATTGCGGACATAGTGAAATCGCAACTCCATGTGTTTGGTATGAAACATTGCGTGATTAGCTTGGTTGAGAGCTAGTTTAATGAAGCCTTTGTTGTCCTTGTGGATGAAGGCCGGTTTGATAGCTTCTTCCGGCAGGAACTCGCTCATGAGGGATTTCACCCAGATTACTTTGTTGATGGTGTCGCCCAGCACCTTGTACTTGGCTTCAGTGGTGGATAACAAAAGGGTTGGCTGTTTCCTACATTTCCAGGTGATGACACTTCCAAGCCAGCGGATGACCATCCCAGAGACAGACCTCCTTGTGGTGGGGGAGGTTGCCCAGTCGGCATCAACGTACGCTTCAAGGGGGGGGGGAAGAGGAGGAGGAGATGAATTTTATTCCTTGGCTTGAGCTGTGCTGGAGATATTGGAGGACTTGTAAGGCCGCCTGAAAGTGATGAAGGTTTGGTTTAACAAGGAATTGAGCCAGGTAGTTGACCGCAAAGGTGATGTTGGGTCTTGTGCATATGCTGATGTGATTGAGCTCACCAACAATCTTTCCATAGTTTGGGCCCAACAGTAGAAACTCTTGATGATCCTCCTTGCTTGAGGCATTAAGCTTGCCTTGAGGTTTGAAGGGAGTTGAGAATTATTTGTGCTGCGGAAGCGCATATTGTCCACAAACTTGATTGATGTACGAGCTGTGGGAGAGTTTGAATCCATCCAATAGGTGAGTGACATTCATTCCGAGCAGTACGGAGGCCAGTCCCAGGTCCTTTATCTTGAATGAGGATCTGAGTTGGCTAACAAAGAAGTCCGGACAATTGCTGAATATTGCAATATCGTCAACGTGAACGTAGAGGTAAGTGGAATCTTTCCAGAAGATGCATTGGTCGGCCTTGCTCTTGTGGAATCCAAGGTTGACAAGCCAGCCGCTTAGTGTTTTGTACCAGGCCACTGGTGCCTGTTTGAGACCGCACAAGGCCTTCTTGAGCTTGAGATGCTTTCCACTCGCCATGGAGATGTAGGGTGGAGGGGTGAGGTAGACTTCTTCACCTAGCAGGGCATTTAGAAAAGTGGCCTTCATGTCAACTTGGTGGAATTTGAGTTTTAGATGAGCTGCCAGGGCGATGAGCATACGGAGGGAGGTCTTGTCCCCAGTGGGCGAGAAGGTGGAGATGAAGTCGATGCCATATTGTTGGCTGAAGCCTTGTGTGCATAGGCGGACTTTGAACTCAACAATCTGGTTTTGCTCGTCTTGTTTTGTCTGAAAAACCCATACACATCTAAGTCCCAGCTTGCCCTTGGGGAGGTTGGACTCTTCCCAGACTTGGTAGTCACGCAAGTTGAGTTCTTTGTGTCTCATTGCTTCAAGCCACTCTTCTTGGTATTTTGAGTTGAGAGCCTCCTGGATTGACTTGGGATCTGAATAGCTGTTGTCGACAATGGGATAGATGGTGGGAAGACCTATTTTTGAGTTGAGACAACGTGGATGAGAGATAATATTGTTGTGAGTTAGCCTGTCGTGAGACAGTTGATGAGCGGGGAGAGGGGGATTGATAGCGGATGGGATGGTGGAGCCAGGAGTGTTGTGAGGGAATACAGGTGCGGGGGGAGAGTTGGCAGGAGGGACATCAGGGAAGTTTGGGGAGGAAGGAAGAGGAGCAAAGGGAATGTCCAAAGAGTTTTTTATGGGAGGGGGAGGAGGAGAAAAGGGGGCCAGCATGTGGTCGGAGCTGGTAGAACAATGAGACGGTTTCAAGCCGGAAAAGGAAGGGAAGGAGAGCTTGTCAAATGATGCATTTGCGGAGATGAAAATTTTGGAGGAATCCAGGTCTAGCAGTCTGAATGACAAAAAGTCATTGATGTACCCAAGCAGAATCCCTCTTTTGCTGGTGGGGAGGAGTTTGAAAGTTTGATCAGCTTTGGAAATGATAGAAAAGGCGGCGCAACCAAATGGCCATAGGCAGTTGAGATTGAAAGATTGTCCGTGCCAGATGTTGTAAGGAACAGTGTTGCCACGTGTTCTGGAAGGGAGAGAGTTAAGGATGTGGGTGGAGGTATTGACGGCCTTGTCCCAGAATTTGAGCCGTAGATTACTCTGATTTAGCAGGCGACAAGCCTTCTCCAGAATCAGGCAATTTGATGTTTTGGCTAATCCGTTTTGCTGAGGAGTTTAGGGGGGAGACAAATGCTGAGAGATTCCTTTTTCAAGGCAGAAGGCGTGAAGATCGGAGGAGATGAACTTTCCGCCGTTATCAGAGATTAGAAGTTTCACGGAATGGCCAGTTTGACATTTGGCTTGCGCCACAAAGTCTTTGATGGCAGAAAGTGCCTCGCTTTTCTGTTTGAGGAGAGCCATGGAGCAATATCCGGAGAATTGATCAATGAGGGAGAGGAAGTAGGAGAACCCCAAGTTTGAGGTGATGGAGAGAGGTCCGACAACGTCCAGATGGATAGCTTGAAGGAGGTTGGTGGTCCTTTTGAATTTATGGTTGAAGGGAGTCAAAACTTGCTTGCAAGTCTTGCAGATTTGACAGACGGAGGATTGAGCGTCAGAGTCATCAGAGCATAGATTGAGGGTCTTGAGGGATTGAGTACTGGCGTGGCCAAGACGCAGATGCAAGAGGTTGTCCAGAGCCTTGAAAAGCATTTTAGATTGATTGCATTGCTGAAACTTGGTTCCAAAAAGTTCCATTAATTTGTTGTTTGTGGTGCTTACAAAGCTAATCTTATCCAGCTTCACTTCAAAGCCCAAGTATCCAATTTTTGAGAAGTTTGCCTAAGATGAGTTTAATTGAGTGAGAGAGATAAGGCACCGGTTGATTGACGGGATGGGGAGAACATTTCAAAGGATGATGGTTGAGCCGAGATGATTGATGAGCTTGGCTGAACCAGAATGTGTAGCTGTGAGGGAGGTATTTGGGGAGCCAGTTCCCACCTCAAGATGAATGGGAGTGCAGTTGAACAGAACCTGGGGGTCATTGAAAATGTGGTGGCTTGCCCCAGAGTTCAGGACTGGAGGATGAGAGTCTTTTCTGTTGGATGACAGGTATATTGGAGCATTGAAGTGAAGCTTGGCACCTTTGGAGCTGCTTTCATCTTTGGCGGGTGGGCTTTTGTTGACTGAGTGAAGATTTGATGAGGGTATTTTGTTCCACTCGGGTCTGAGGTGGGGATGGACAAACCAGCATTTGCTCTCTGGGTGTTTGGCTAAGGGGTTGTGATGTCCTTTAGAGCAGGGGTGCTTGGGCTTTTTCCTTGTTGTGTACTTTGCTGTGGACTTGTGCAGAGCGACCGAAGGAGTCGTATCTAACAATGGGTTGGCGTCCGGCAGTTGAGAGGATTTGAGGTGAAGGACCTCGCGGAGCTTGTTCAAGATACCAGTTGGATTTTGAAGTAGGGAGTTGTTAAGAATTAGGGAATCAACAATGTGGTAGAATGAGCTTGGGAGTTTGGCAAGGATTGTTTAGCTGAGGATATCGGTAGGAACCTTGAGTCTAGCAACTGTCAGTTTGTTCATGAGTTTCCTAAAGTCCTTGATGTAGGTTGTCAGATCGCCTTTGAAGAGGTACCGGATGAAATCAAGCCAGATGCGGCCACAATTATTGGAGGATTGAGAGGCGTATCGTTCAAGAATGGCCTGCCAGATGGCGTGCCAATTGCCATTGTTTTCATCATTGACAATGGATTCAAAAGCCAATTTGCCAAGATGTTGAATGATTATATCTGCGGCTTTTTATATCTTCTTCTTCTGGGGTCCGGTCATAGGTGATCGAGGGGGTTCAACGGTCAACTCAAGAAGTCCTTTCCTGCGGAGATAACTCTTGATCCTGAGACTCCAAGATGGGAAGTTTGAGTCATTCAGAAGGAGGAGGTTGAGCTTTGACAGGTTAAGTTGTTCTTCCAAGTCATACATCGAGCCTATCTGGTCCAATAAGTGAGTTGGGACTGTAAATCTGAAGGGATAATGTTGAGAAATGGACGCCTTACAAGCCCCCTCTAGCATCCTACCACTGCGCACGCTAGAGAGGACCGTTCCAATACTTCCCAGATCCCCGGGGGATCCTCCCCGGGGATCCTGCTTCTTCCTGATCTTCTTGACCTCTCCCTCTGGTTGATCTTCCATCTCGGCATAGAAACGATGATCTCACCAATACGACTCAACCTCGACTATCTCATCAATACAACTCAATTTAACTCCTTTTCTGTTCTATTTTTCATTCTATCTTTTCTTCTTCTTTTTTCTTCTTTCTTTTTCTTCATAACCAAGACTCACCGCCTCAACTCTCAATCCATTATCTTGTGTCCTTCTTGCATGGTAAGACATCCATCCAAACGGTTCTTACCATTCATAACCTCTGATCCTCTGTATATTTCAGATACTCTTGCACCTCATCTAATCTCATATCAGCTTCTCTTCTGCCGCTCATGTTGTCTTGACTCTGATCATAGTCCTAGCTGTTGGTATCTTCATTATTCATCTCATTTTCTGTCCTCGTCATGTCTGAATCAGTTGGCTCAATTCTTAACTTCCTGTCTCCAGCTTGCTGGTTTTTAGTTCTTAGAAATTCAATTTCAAAATAAACAGATAAGAGACTTAAAAGGACCATTTAATTTCAGTAAGGAATGATCTGAGAAAAGGAATCAGAAAGGAAAGAAACATAGTTTGTTGGACAAGTAGAAACCTTAAAAGGACCAGATGGCGTGTTGACTAGACAGAGAGGTGAAGAAGAAAGAAGGGGGAAAGAAATAAAGAAGGGAGATTGATCTGGTGTTCTTGGAGTTGGTAATTGGGTGAGCTTGAGCTTGAGCTGTAGCTGTAGCTGGTGAGTGGGCTTGTTGATGTTGGGGAGGACTTGAAGTTTGTTGGTGGATGATGGCGCGTCCGGGTGAATGAAAATGGCAGTTTGAGAGATCCTGGGGACCAGTCTTGCAAGCCTTCAGAAATGGAGCATTGGCAGCAGTTGAATATGGGGGACGCGCGGGAGGGGAATGAAAGTAGTGGGTTTAGAGTTTATAAAGAAATAAAATAAGAAATAAAATAATTTGAAATGGAATGGAAAACAAGGTGAAAGTAGAGTGAAGTAAAACAAAGATAGAATAAAAATGAAATAGCATGAAATATAATGAAATAAAAATAATTTGAGCAAATACTTGAATACCAAAATTTAATTCCTAATCCAGGAGGGTCTCAACTGTGATCTCAGGGAGTCCCTTCCTCACGGTGAACTGCCCAACCTCCCAAGCGGATTCTTGTTTGGACCCACCCTGAAACCTCTGACCTACCAAGCGTGATTCTTGTACCTCAATCAACTCTGGCTATTGGCTCATTTCACAACACGGATATTGATTCAAGCATAATGACAAGCAAGGAAAGTACAAAGTGAATATTATTTATTGCCAAATCCACACAAACTTAATTCAAATTTCCCTTTTTTTCAAAATTTCTGAAAGACATTCTACCCAACCTCCCCATCAGCTGCACCCCCACACGCCTTTCAAGGATTGATTTGCTCCTCAAGTTTCTGTCTCAGACTCCAACTGGGTTCCACTCTTGAATGACTCCAACAATTTGGATATTACAAGTAATAGTGAAGACACCAAAACCATTTCTTATGAAGTTGACAAGTTGGAAGAGGATCCCAAAGCCCTCATGGCAGCACACCAAATTCCTTTTGCCTATGAGGCTGACAAAATCATCTCAGAAGATAGAGATCCCTCTGACACTGAATTTGAGATGGACAAAGCTCCAAAATAAGATGATCAACTCATTGATACAGAAGATGCAATCTCTGAAGTCAGAGCGCTGTCTAATTTTACTAATTAAGACCCCCCAGAGGATATAAATGATTGATTTTATTCCACCTGTTGGCCTTAATATCTTGTGCTTGTCCAATTTTTATAAAAACTGGGTTGAATATAACCCACAACTTAGAAACAAAGATTCCTGAAGATTGATGTGAAATAGCATGCCCTACCTTGGGCATATATTGTGCAATGCAACAATGCTGCATCAAGCGGCTGTGGTGACCAAATATGGACACCTCAGGGCAAAACAGAAAATTCAAATTTTTTTATGATTTTTTATAATCATCATTCATAAAAAAAAAACGCTTTTCTGGGATGACTGTTGTTTTAGTTCCCAGTTTACAAGCTCTCCGTCTCCTAGTTGTCTAGGAGGATCTCTGGGGCATTCTAGGCCACTGTCCTGGTTTTCAATCCTCTTCCTTCTTGCCTTGTGTCCCTTTTTCCAAGCATGCGGGGAAAGACTGGCTTGGCTTTGCTCAACGCTTGCCGGCACTGGCATTGAGGGCAATGGCCATCTTTCTTGTTGAAACTCCCTTGCCTCTGGCATTGGGCACCCCCTTTTGATCAGAAAATTTAAAGATGAGCGGGGATGACCCTTGCCCATCTCTCCACCCATCAGCCTTGCTTGGTCCTGCCTTTTCCAAATCATTATCCACCTCTCCAAGAAAGGATGATCCTTGCATCCACCAAATGATCTCTTCCCACCGCCAGCATCATTGTTGACAACAGCCATTGGCCTACGCTCATCTTTAATACCACAGCTTGTCATTGTTCACAACAATGACAATGACGCTGTAAGACTCCAAACGGTGCTAAGCCGTGGCAGTTCTGTGGAGGGGAAAGGTGCTGTTTAGGCTGCCCTCCTAGGAGTTACAATAATATTTAAATGTAACCGGAATCAAGGTCCAGAACCTTATGGATGAGAAATCAAAGTAAGGGAAGAGGATAACAGTTGTTGGTAGCAATGGAAACAACACTATCTGAGGCAAGATGGAGCAGGTAAAGACTTGAAAAAATAAGTCAAGGTTTGTTCATATTTCAATAGAACAAGGCAGTTGTAAGTAACAACGCCCACAAGCTAATAACTCTTGTCGTCAGCAGCTGATTAGGAAAGATCAACTCAATCCCAACCAACCTCCAGGTTCTCAATGAACCTGCCCAACTCTCCGCAATGAAGCGCTTGAAGGGTACCAGATAACTGTGGGAGGCTGAAAAAAACAAAAGCAATTTGTTTATGAAGCTCTCGAAGCAAATCAATAACAAATTTGAGCAAGAATATCCCAACACTTCTCAAGGGACTCAAGAATAGCGTGGCGAATTTCAACCTTAAAGAAGAAGGGAGTTATAACACTCCAGGTTTTAAGCTTAATAAAACCTCTTCAATCAAACGTGATTGGCTCCAGAAAGATGATCAAGGAGAGATCAAGACCAGTATGGTCGGAAAAAGGGATCAGAGTGGTATAACACACTCAAGAATTCAGACAGACAGGAATTCTTCTTCAACCAGCATAGCTATTGGTTGGTGATAAGGATCAAGGTCACAAGGGACAGAGTTTGATTATGGAGGCTCAAAGGATCAAGGGGAAATCGTAGATATACCCGGATAAATTGCTCAGATAAGTGGGGAAGGATGCCCACGGATAAGTTTGATTTCTGATGATGTTCTGATTGATTTTCTGGGCCAAAAGGCAGGGGAAAGCCCCTCCTTTTATAGACATGAGGCCCTGTATACTATGTACAAGTGATACTACAAATAGGTGCGGGAAAATGAAAACATAATAATAAAAAAAAAAAAAAAAATAACATGAGGGAAAAAAAAAAGAAATGTCGCCCGCGTCGAGAATGACCGCGGGCAACCAGATGGACAACCACGACAGCTGTCGCGGGTGTCGACAACGGCTGTCGTCTCCCAATCGGCGGCGACGGCGGGGTGAAGGTTCCGACGGCTGCAAGCGGTCGCTCGCGGTCGTCGGTCGGATCAGATGATGGGCAAGGATCTGAACTCGGATGAGCAGGGTTGAGTTTGGGAGGATCCGATGAACCCAAGGGAGCCGGGGAGATTGATTCAATGTTTGACAACCGTTGCGACAAGCGACGGCGTCGGTTGGATGAGTGGATCGCGAAGGATTGAATGAGGGGGTTGTGAGGGATGAGGATCGATGGATTCGAGACAAGCGGGTTGGGGAGGATGGCACCCTGAGAAGTTTTGATTGATAGGACCAGTGGGGGGGATGAATAGGACGGACCAATCGGGATCAGAAGGATCTGAGGACTCGAGCAGGGATGAGATCATGGTGGATTGAGGCGGTGAATTGATTGGGGGTGGATGATGATGAGTCGATGGTGACTGAGTGGGTTGGGATGAGGAAAGGGTGGTGGATGAGTGTGGATGGAGTGGAGAAGAGGAGAAGGGATTGTCGAAAGTGGTTCGACAATTGCTTGCGTCGCCAAAAGTCAGGGCCGCGAGCGCAACAAGTGGGAGTTGAACATAGGAAGAGAGGATTGAAGCGGAGAGACAGGCAAGAAGCCTGTCCTAGACTGCTAGGACAGGGAGAAGTTGAGAGATGGGGGAAATGAAGGTACCCATAGGGGTACAACCAAAAAAAATATATATTTTTTTTTTTTTTTTTTTTTTTTTTCTTTGTGGTGTCCCGGATTGGTCACCACATCTCTCCCCAACTTACAGACTGTCCCTAGTCTGCATCTAAAATTTGAAGGGATTAAAAAAAAGGCAGGGAACAAAGAAATTGAAGCAAAGATTGGCCATTTCTTGATCTTGAGAGCAATTGAAGAGTTGAGGAAAATATCTTGATTCTTCCAAATGAGCCCTAGAAGCGGCAGGAATAGAACAAGGAGGGGGTCCCAGGTGCTCACATATGTGGCATGGAGTAGAGTTTTACAACCAAAAACGCAGCAAATGACCCTGGTAGTGCACAATTGGGAGAACTTACTTCTGAGATAAGTTGCCCCCACGACAATGAAACTTCTTGACTTGATCAGCAGAGAACCTTCTGGCCAACCGAGTACCATCCAGCTCCTCCAAAACATAAGATCCACCTCTAACTTGATGAATCACTCAATAAGGGCCATTCCAACAATTAGAGAAAAGCTTGCCCCACTGGGTCTCCAAAGATTGATTATAAGCTAAAACTAGGTCACCAGGGTTCAAGGGCTCCCTGATTCGATTAGAGTGCTTGTCCTCCCAATACTGGACGGATTTTGCTCTGGACTCCATCATCTTTTGATAAGCTTCATCACGAACGTCTTCACTTCGCTCCAGTTGCTTGGATCTAGCAACTAACAGATCAGTAGTTGAGGACACCTCTTCCCAAGAGATACCCAAGAAAGATTCCATTTCCAGATCCAAAGGAAGGACTGCTCTTTGACCAAAGATGATTTCATAAGGTGAGTAGCCAGTAGTCCTTTTGGTTGAGATTCAATCAGAGAAGAGAACAAGAGGAAGGAATTTGCAACAATTCTTGCCACTTTCACCAGCCAGTTTAACAATTGCAGCCTTCAAAGGAGCATGGCCTTGTTCCACCATGCCTTGGCCTTCAGGATAATAAGGAGTAGTAACTCTATGTTGTCCAGGAAGGGATTGGATCATTTCAGCAAGCTTTCCCCCAAATTCAGAGCCACCATCAGTAGAGTAAGATAAAGCCAGGCCATAACGCATTGTCCAGGTCTCGTAGAGGAAAGCTGCCACTGATTCAGAGCTAAGGTTCTTAAGAAATTTTGCTTCAACCCATCAGGAAAAATCATCTCTAGCCACAATGAGGTACTTAGCACCACCTGCCTTAATATGAATCACATCCATAGCAATCCTTCCAAAGACAGTGGACTCCCCAGTAGGATAACAAATTTTGGCTGGGCGCCTAAGATCACGTTTTTGACAAACTTCACAACTCTTGCACCATTGGGAGAAGGATTTCTTCAAAGATGGCCACCAGAATCGTTCGGATAATTGTTGATAAGTTTTGGTTTCCCCACAATGACCAAGGTCTTCATGGAGACTTTCAAGGATAGAATCTTGTTTAGAGGGAATAGTAACAACAATAAGAGCACAAGGATTGCCCCTATTCATAAGTCTAGATCCTTGAACAAAAAAATTAGAAGAATTTTGTTTAAGAGATCAAAATTCCTTAGCAGAGAGATCAGGAGGTTTTTGAAGAGTTGAAAGGTACTGCTCTAATTTAAACCAGAAGCCTTGTTGAAAGCCAGAATAATTTTGAGAAGAAAAACAGAAAATAGGTTGGATTAAAGGTTCCTCTTCATTGAAATCGGTCCCAACATCAGATTCGTTGTCCCCAAGAGGTCGTCGAGATAAACCGTCAGGCATGGTGAAAGATTTCCCCGGCCTGTGAACAATATCAAAAGAGAAAAGCTGGATAAAGGCCACCCAACAAGTCATAGGAGCATTGGGAAGACTGGGAGCGTTGATCATTTCAATGATGGAGCAAGCATCAACTTGCAATTTGAAATGTTGGCCCCAGAGAAAGGTTTGAAGTTTCTTCATCATTTGAGCCACACCACAGAGTTCCAGTTTGGGCTGGGATTATCTAGATTCTACATCTGAAAACAACAAAGATTCATAAAGAGCAGGACGGTCCCAACCATTTTCATCTTCCTGAGTAAGGATGGCCCCAACAGATTGATAACTAGAATCAACAGCCAGCTTGATCTTGCAAGCTCCAGGTCCATAAGAGATCTTTTTCAAAACTATGTCTTTACCAACTATCCTTTTGAGTAGCTGGAAAGCACATTCACAATCTTGGGTCCAAATCCATTGAGCATCTTTTCTGGTTAGACGACGCAAGGGTGCACAGATTTCGGATAAAGATGGGATAAAGATTCTAACATAAGTGACAACACCTAGAAAGCCACTAACTTCAGTTGGATTGATTGGGGTAGGCCAAGAGATGATCTTGTTGACTTTGGCTGGTGCCATCCTTCTTCCTTCCTTGCAGACCACATGACCAACAATTTCCAGAGCAGGGACACAAGCCGCCATTTTGGATCCAGAGACAGTAAGGCCAGATTCCTCAATTCAAAACAGAATCCTCTCCAAGGTAGTAGCATATTCCCAGATAAAACAACGAATTCCTGAATGCCAAGGTAAGAGCTCATTATCATAGTCAGATACTGGACCTTTAATTCCGCCATTGTCAATAAAGATACCAGCATGATCAGGGATTTCATCCTGGAGGATCCACATCATCTGAGCCTGATAGACTGCAACCGAGTTGGTGGCTCCTTGAGGCAATCGAGTCAGTTGAAATCGACCAAGAGGAGTATTGAAAGTAGTGAGAGGACGAGAAATAGGATGTAAGGATTGTTCGTTATAGCCACCCATAATATCCCCTAGACCATAACAAGCCCTCCCCGCAAAGGATTCAACAAATTCTTCAGTAGCAGGAGGGATACCAGAGTCTTTAATAGTAACTTTATTAAGAGGTTGAAGATCATGAACTATTCTAAGTTTACCATTACTCTTGAGGACACAGAAGAGGGGGCTGGAGTGACTAGAAGTTGACTGTTCATACAGGCCAGTTCAAACTTGTTCCCGGAACAACTTGATGAATTTGTCAACTTTAGCAGCAGGGATAGGGATCTTTTTCTTTTGCCAAGGATCATGTTCAACTACAGGGATGATATAAGGGAGGCCATAGGATTCCCGCAAGAGACCTCTCTCTTCTTCACAGAAAGCAATAGATTTTTCCCTTAGAGATAAGAAATTTTTGATTAAATTTAACTCATCAGGAAGAAGCCATCCATCTGGACCAAAGTTGACCACCCTCAGACGTTCTTCAGTGACCCGTCCATTAGGCACAAAGGGACCAGTAAGAGATTGAGGAAGACCACAGTAAGGATTGCGAGATAGAGGAGGAGGCATAAGGGGAGGATTGAGGTTGAGAGGGATAGGCTGGTTGACTGGTTGGATCTTCTTAGCAACTGGTTTATACTTAGTGGCAAAAGAGAGAAGTTCTTGTTTCCTCCAAGAGTTGACCAGAGAGACTTGATTACAAAAGCTGAGTCCAAGTTCCAACATCTTCCAAGTCCGATGTTCTGCAATATCCTTGAAGGGTTCCTTTTTCATAAAAGGAGAACCAGGAGATAATACGTTGCTCACATGTGTGGCACAAGGTAGGGTTTCAAAAATGACGGTCAAAGATTGCCCTGGCAGGGAACAATTGGGAGGACTTACTTGTACCCCCAATTGCCTCCACTGAAGCCCATATTCCTTCATACCAAAATTGCCAAAAACGGAATTGCAATTAGGATCTAGTTTAGACTTGTTGCGGAGATTCAAACCGGAACTGAGAGAAGATTGATCAGACTCAAAAGTAGAAGGAAAAGAAGACACAACAGATCCAGAGAGAGAAGGAGATGGAGAAGAAATATTTTTGGATTTTTCTATTTTGATATGTTTTTGTTTTTTAATATTCTTGAGCCCAGAAGAGAATGATGAAAGGAATGAAAAATAAGCCTGAGGGATGGGAGTTGACCCTTGAGTTGCAGTCTGAGGCTGAAAAGAACTAAAACCATTAGTAGGATCAACTATTCCCCTAAAAAATGAGAGGAACTAGAGTTATCCTTCTGCTTCCCCTTAAAAGATGATTTGGGAGAATGACCAGGAAAATCTCTTTCCCAAAGACCAGAATCCAAAGAGCAAAGAGGAACTTCAATTTTCCTGCCATCAGCATCAGGTAGAAGAATTCTCTCCCCAACTTGATCAGAAAACATCAGGGTTGCACCAAAGTCCATTAAGAAGGGTCGTCCCAAGATCATAGGACTGTCCAAACGAGTGATCCAAAAGTGGCAGGTTCCAACAATATTTCTACCAATCCTGACCGGTACATCTTCAGCAATACCAACCAGTTCACAAGCTTGATTTCCTATCCGATACACTGCAGATTTGAAGCTGACCCTAGGACTAAGTTTGAGCTTGCAGGCCATAGCATCCGAGATTAAGTTAAGCTGAGATCCAGAATCCACAAGAGGAGAAACAGTTTTAGCTGAGTCACCAAGATAACAAGGAAGGAAGCCAAGGGGACAGGAATAAAGGTTGGAGTCCAAAGAAGGACTGGTTCCACCAGAGTCCTCCATTAAAGTGCCAGAGGATACTTTGAGTTCTCCAGGGCCAATTTCCACACGTCAACGAGAGACCCATTTCTTCATTCCTTCAGCAACAGATGGAGAGATTGATAGGAGTTCAGCCACAGATAGATCAGGAATTTTGATATCAGAAATTTTCTTTAATACTCCCTCCACAGCATTGGGGTGATCCTTGGAGATGCCCCTTTCAAATCAAACTTTGGGCTGGGTGGAGGGAGGAAGTTCAGGTGACGCAGAATCTAAGATAGGATTAGAAGGTTGAGGTGAGGGAGAAGGATCAGGGTGATCTGGGAACCTTTCCATGAGTGGTTCCTTTTCCACCTCCATGTCTTCTACATCACAGGAAGGAGGCTCAAGTGATGATCGACGTTTAACAGGTTTTCAAAGGATTGAAGTTGGCAAGGAAGGAGCCTTATGAGGTTTAGGTTCCTCATGTTGTTTCCTGGCTGGATCAGATTGATAAGTAGTCCCAGCAAGACTAGAGGAAGAAATAGCTGGAGGATACCAAGGTTGGAGGGTACCACAGGATGATCAAAATTCAAAGGAAGCAAGAGATGCTTTCACAGGAGGTTATGGCTGGTATGAGGCCACCACATGTCGGATAGGACGAGACGAGTCAAAAGGAATTAGAGCACCATTAGGGAGGAAGTAATTGTTTCCCCTCTGCTCTACCAATTTTTCCTTTAGGTCCTTCTGAAGTTCTTGGAATTGTCCGGTTCCATGGCCTTCCCTATGACAGTAGTAACAGACCAGAGTTGATTTGGGGACAGAAGAAGGAGTTTTAGGAGTAGCTAGCGAAGAAATCTTTTGATCTATTTTGTTCTCAAAGGCTCTAAGTAACTTGGTGATTTCATCTATAGTAGTAGGTTCTTGATTGGAATTAGGATCTGCTTTAGGCCTACGATCTGCCTCCATTTTAATCATAATATCGTTTGACTCTTTAAAAGAAGGAGCATGGACCGGTTCAGTAGTTCTAGGCTTTTCAAAGGTAAGAGCAGTTTGACCTTTCATGACTTTATCCACAGTACTCCTAAGAGTAAGAAAAACAGGGAGCTTGAATCAATTATCCCTGGTGGTAATCATGGATCCAGATTTGACCAGTTCTTCTTTAATCCTTTCCTGCACAGCCAAAGAAAAAGATTGGAAGAACTTTGCTCAAATTTTTTCCACTGTGTCAATGTGATTGTTTTGGATAAGATAGTTTTGAATGGGATCCCAAGACTTCCTAAAAATCTGATAGTCAGAGGCTGAAGAAATACCACCATTGGAGATCCACCGAGAAACCAGAGCATCCAAATCCTGCAGAGTAAACCTAGCCACATCTATTTTACCCCAGTATGCCAACATAGCCTCCCTGAGAAGCGTCCAGTTGTGGGATTCAAATCCCTCGAAAGACTCAATTACCTCCATAATTTCATCAGAGGAGATAAAGAATCACAACTGATAAGCCATATCAAATTCACTAGCTCCATCCACTTCAGCAGACATTTTGTAGGAGTCCAAGAATTGCTCAACATTTGCACTGTTGAAGCCTAAGTTCTTGTTCTGAGGTTTGATCTTTACCATCTTAGGTCGGACAGGAGTGGTTGGAGTAGCGGAAGATGCCATATTGAATAACAGAGTTCCTAGGGGATCCAAAGAGCAGATTTCCAAAGTGGCTCACGAGTGTGGCAAGAGTAGGGTTTCGCCAAAAAAAAAAAAAAAAAAAAAACAACAAGTATCTTGCCCAAGCGGTGCACAAATTGGGAGGACTTACTTCTAGGATAAGTTGCCTCCACGGATCAGATTTGAGAAGAGAAAAAAAGATCGGATTTCAAGGTTGATTTTTAATGTCTTGGGACTATAAATCCCAAGGTTGCTGGTTTGATCCCGGCCCGGGGGACCAAATGTAAGACTCCAAACGGTGCTAAGCCGTGGCAGTTCTGTGGAGGGGAAAGGTGTTGTTTAGGCTGCCCTCCTAGGAGTTACAATAATATTTAAATGTAACCGGAATAAAGGTCCAGAACCTTATGGATGAGAAATCAAAGTAAGGGAAGAGGATAAGAGTTTTCGGTAGCAATGGAAACAACACTATCTGAGGCAAGATGGTGCAGGTAAAGACTGGAACAAATAAGTCAAGGTTTGTTCAGAGTTCAATAGAACAAGGCAGTTGTAAGTAACAACGCCCAAAAGCTAATAACTCTGGTCGTCAGCAGCTGATTAGGAAAGATCAACTCAATCCCAACCAACCTCCAGGTTCTCAATCAACCTGCCCAACTCTCCGCAATCAAGCGCTTGAAGGGTACCAGATAACTGTGGGAGGCTGAACAAAACAAAAGCAATTTGTTTATGAAGCTCTTGAAGCAAATCAATAACAAATTTGAGCAAGAATATCCCAACACTTCTCAAGGGACTCAAGAATAGCGTGGCGAATTTCAACCTTCAATAAGAAGGGAGGTATAACACTCCAGGTTTTAAGCTTAATAAAACCTCTTCAATCAAACGTGATTGGCTCCAGAAAGATGATCAAGGAGAGATCAAGACCAGTATGGTCGGAAAAAGGGATCAGAGTGGTATAACACACTCAAGAATTCAGACAGACAGGAATTCTTCTTCAACCAGCAAGGCTATTGGTTGGTGATAAGGATCAAGGTCACAAGGGACAGAGTTTGAGTATGGAGGCTCAAAGGATCAAGGGGCAATCATAGATATACCCGGATAAATTGCTCAGATAAGTGGGGAAGGATGCCCACAGATAAGTTTGATTTCTGATGATGGTCTGATTGATTTTCTGGGCCAAAAGGCAGGGGAGAGCCCCTCCTTTTATAGACATGAGGCCCTGTATACTATGTACAAGTGATACTACAAATAGGTGCGGGAAAATGAAAACATAATAATAAAAAAAAAAAAAAAAAAATAACATGAGGGAAAAAAAAAAAGAAATGTTGCCCGCGTCGAGAATGACCGCGGGCAACCAGATGGACAACCGCGACAGCGGTCGCGGGTGTCGACAACGGCTGTTGTTGCCCGATCGGCGGCGACAGCGGGGTGAAGGTTCTGACGGCTGCAAGCGGTCGCTCGCGGCTTTCGGTCGGATCAGATGATGGGGGAGGATCTGAACTTGGATGAGCAGGGTTGAGTTTGGGAGGATCCGATGAACCCAAGGGAGCCGGGGAGATTGATTCAATGTTTGACGACCGTCGCAACAAGCGATGGCGTTGGTTGGATGAGTGGATCGGGAAGGATCGAATGAGGGGGTCGTGAGGGATGAGGATCGATGGATTCGAGACAAGCGGGTTGGGGAGGATGGCACCCTGAGAAGTTTTGATTGATAGGACTGGTGGGGGGGATGAATAGGACGGACCAATTGGGATCGGAAGGATCTGAGGACTCGACCAGGGATGAGATCATGGTGGATTGAGGCGGTGAATCAATTGGGGGTGGATGATGATGAGTCAATGGTGACTGAGTGGGTTGGGATGAGGAAAGGCTGGTGGATGAGTGTGGATGGAGTGGAGAAGAGGAGAAGGGATCGTTGAAAGTGGTTCGACGATCGCTCGCGTTGCCAAAAGTCAGGGCTGCAAGCGCGACAAGTGGGAGTTGAACATAGGAAGAGAGGATTGAAGCGGAGAGACAGGCAAGAGACCTGTTCTAGACCGCTAGGACAGGGAGAAGTTGAGAGATGGAGGGAAATGAAGGTACCCATAGGGGTACAACCAAAAAAAAATATTTTTTTTTTTTTTTCTTCATGGTGTCCTGGATTGGTCACCACAACGCTTCACTCAATTGTTCCTCCAAAAACCGGCACCTAGCCTCAATCACCCTTGCCAAGCAAGGATGATCCTTGCCTTCTTTTTCCCTCATCTGTCATTGGCAAACTGTTATTCTTGGACAATCTGATCCATCATCCCCCAATCCTGCTGTTTCCACCATTTTTGTTGAAAGCAACAACAATGATAGCTTTCAACCCCTTGTGTTGCATAATATTTACATCCCAACTTGATCCAACCATCATCCATCCCCGCTTGCAGCTCCAATTGATCCCATGATTGACCACTTCCCGGCGGCTGATCCAACTTCCCCCTTGACAATTTTGCATCTGCAATCAATCCTTGTTTTCATTGAACCACCCTTGCATCTCCTCAACTAGAATTCTTATCCAACATGACCCTTTCTCACATGTCCGCGCGTCCCATCAACCGCTCCCCACTCACCTGCAGCCATCAGTCACCCAGGCTGGTGGCTGTCTGCTGCTATCCAGTTTTCTCTTTCATTATCTCATTTTGTCTTTCTGTAAATCTGTCATTTTTTTCATTGTTTCTCTCCCTTTCTCATCATTTCTTTGTTTTCTCATGATCATATTAAAATTAAACTAAAAAAAAACATTTTTTCCAATTGTTGTTTTTTTCCGCTCTATCTGTGTCATCTCTTGTAAATAGTATACGGGTACCCATGGCCCATAAAAGGATGGGCTCTCCCCTACCTTTTTCAAAAAATCAAGTGGAGTGTGTGCGTATGCCTGCCCGGTTATTATCAGTAATTGATCCTGATCCTTATCCTAGGTATATCTATGATTTCCCCTTGATGCATTGATCCTTAGTCTTTGCCCCTCTGTGGCCTGATCCTTATCACCAACCAATAGCCTTGCTGGTTGAACAGAATTCTGTATTTTGGAATTCTTGAGTGTGTTACACCACTCTTTGATCCCTTTCTATGACCATCCTGGTCTTGATCCTTCCTTGATTGTCTTTCTGGACCCAATCAGGTTTGATTGAAGAGGATTTATTATAAAACCTGGAGTGTTATACCTCCTTTCATTTTTTTTTCTAAGTTGCATTCTCCTAGCCTATTCTTGAGTTCCTTGGGAAGTGTTGAGGTGATCCCTGTTCAAATCAGTTACTGTTTGCTTTTAGAGCTTCTAAAAACATTGTTCATTGTCTTGTACGGCCACCCTGAGTTATCTGGTACCCTTCAAGCGCTTGATTGCAGAGAGTTGGGAGGGTTCATTGAGAACCTGGAGGTTGGTTGGGTTTTGAGTTGACCATCCCCAATCTCCTGCTGAAAACCAGAGTTATTAGCTTGTGGGCATTGTTTACATACAAAAGATTTGTTCTTTTGAGCTTTAAACAAACTTTAACTTATTTTGTTCAAATATCTCCCACATAATCTTGCCTCAGATAGTGCTGTTCCATCTCTAACAACTATTATCAAACTTCATTCTTTACTACTTGCTTCCTAACTTAAAACATTCTGGAACTTGATCTTGGTTAAATTTAGATATTCTTGTAACACTCAGGAGGACAGCCTAAACAGCACCTTTTCCCTCCACAGAAATGCCACGGCCTAGCACCATTTGAAGTCTTACACTTCTTCCATTGAAGTTTCCAAGTGAAGAAGGTCAATTTTTACAGAAGCCAATAGCCCAAACTCCCTGGTTCATTCTTACATCAATACTAACTCAAGTAAAAACAGTGGTGAGGAAGCTAAAACATAGGAAGGAAAATATGAGCATTGGAAGCGCTGGGACCAAAACCAAAACCATCATTTGGAATCTACCTTGTAAGACTGCAAAAGGTGCTAGGACGCGGAATTTCCCTGGAGGGGAAATGTGCTGTTTAGGGTGCCCTCCTGAGTGTTCCAAAAATATTTAAATGTAAACAAGATCAAGGTCCAGAACCTTCAAGTGAGGAATCAAGTATTAAAGATGAATTCTGATAATAGTTGGTGGCAATGGAAGAGCACTATCTGAGGCAAGATTACGTGGGAGACGTTTGAAAAAAAGAAGTTTAAAGTTTTTTTTAAAGT
The DNA here is from genome assembly GCA_025617555.3 of Puccinia polysora. Taxonomy (NCBI): domain Eukaryota; kingdom Fungi; phylum Basidiomycota; class Pucciniomycetes; order Pucciniales; family Pucciniaceae; genus Puccinia; species Puccinia polysora. Next base: position 57,619,789 of record CM062627.1, read on the forward strand.
TCAAAAGAAAAAAGCTGTTGTATTTAAAAACTCCCACAAGCCAATAACTCTGGTTGTCAGCAGAAGATCAGGGATGATCAACTCAAACCCCAACCAACCTCCAGGTTCTCAATGAACCCGCCCAAATCTCCACAATCAAGCGCTTGAAGGGTACCAGATACCTAAGGGTGGCCGTAAAAGAGAAAGCATAATTTTTGAGAAGCTCTAAAAGCAAAAAGAAAACTGATTTGAACAGAGATAAACTCAACACTTCTCAAGGAACTCAAGAGTAGGCTGGCAGAATGCAACTTTGAAAAATAAAAGGAGGTATAACACTCCAGGTTTTAAGCTTAATAAAACCTCTTCAATCAAAAGTGATTGGTCCCAGAAAGATTATCAAGAAAGGATTGGGACCAGAATGGTCAGAGGAAGGGATCAAAGAGTGGCATAACTCACTCTAGAATTCTGATAAGAGAAAGCTGCAAGATTGATATGCATTGAAACTGAAACTGAGACCTAGTAGAGTTTGAAACAACAGAGAGACAACATAGGTGAGAAGGAAAAAGATAGTAGAATGACTGAAGAAAAAATGCAACCAACAAGCCTGCTCTGGGTCACATGCTAGAGGAGATTTTCTGGAAGATGAAGTTTGTTGTGGGCATTTGGTGAGTCTGCGATTGAGGATTGGTTGACAGATGTGTTATAGGCAGCTCTTGAGGTTGATCAGTAAGAGGAATTGGGTTAGTTCATTTGGTTGGACTCTCACCAGGCAGATGACCAGAGGTTTGGGATGAGAGGATGAGGAGGATTTGGTCCTCAGTCAGGCTTGATGATTGGATGGTGATTGAGTTTTGAGTTAAGGTTGAGTTTGAGATGTGTGGTCAAGTGGACGGGGAAAAAATGAGATGAAGATAGTAGTGAGATAAACAAAACAGGTAAGATGACGAAAAATAATTAAAGGAAGGAAACAATCATGAGAGAGATAACTGAGAGAATAGAAAACACAAGGTGAAGCATTGCCGGGTCATATTAAGAGAAGACGGAGCGGGTCAAGCACCCTCCCCGGTTCCCTGGTCTGTCTTACGCAGCTTCCCGCCCCATGCGGAGGTTTTCAGTGTTGCACCATGGTTTACCCTCTGTAAGAAAACCCAACACGCCCTGTGCCTGGTGAGATGAAGCACTGAGAGGTCAAGGGTGAGGGCCAGAAGTAGTTGAAACATTGTTAGCAGGGGAGATTTGAGAAGATGGATTGGAGCAGGCGGAGACTGGTCAGACTGGAGCTCTTGGTTAGGGCGTTGGCGGGAATCTCCTCAGATTTGATTAGCTTGACATTGAGGTTACTGGAAAAGAGTTCTTCTCTCATTCCTTTGGTCTTGAGGTCAAGGTGTTGAGTCTTTGAATTTGAACCAAATCTTTTTAACTTGTCATTGAGGCCGCTGTTGTTGGTGGATATTTCAATTTTGTTGGAGTATATTGAGAAAATTTTGCAGGCCAACACCCTGATCCATGTGGCCTCATGAAAGGCATCAACCAGCGCATTGAGTTTGGCGTTGGTAGACAAGTAAGTAATGTGTCCTTTTTGCAGCTATTCCAGGAAACAATAAACCCATGGACAGCGCACAAGTACCCCATCTGAGAGCTTCTGGTGTCCGGATTGTCAGCCAAGGAGGCATCTGAGTAGGCAGTGGCGAGTGAAGAGGGATCACTTATCTGGAGGCGTGGTTTGAGGTTGGAGGTCCCCTTGAGATACATCCAGACCTTCATGAGCTTATTCCAGTGTGGTAGACTGGGATTGATGTTGAATCTGGAAAGGCTCAAGACCTCAAAACTGATGTTGGGCCTGGTGTAGGAAGCTATGTTGTTTAACAGGCCAATGGCTGATTGATATTTGATGTTGAAGGACTTGAATTGGTTGAATTCCTCATTGGAGGACAGTTTGAGCTGCAGATTCTGGGTAATAGGAGTTGTGCGGGTGCAAGCATTGACCAACCCAAGTTCTTTGAGGCCCCCATTAATGTGGTTGGGTTGGCTGAGCAGAATATGTTCAGTATGAACTTTGATTTTCATTTCCAGGACGGTGTCGGGATCCTTCAAGGTAGAACAAGAAAAACTGGAAAGGATATTCTTCTCAAAGTCCTGAGTGTCTCTGACCAGAATTAAGTCAGTGAAGTTAAAGAAGAGTTGTGATTTTCCGTCACTGGATAGATAGAGACAGGGGTCACACGCTGACTCAATGAAGCTAACCTCCTTGATCCAATTTTTCAGGGTCTCATACCAGTTCTTTGGGGCCTGTTTAAGGCCATAGAGGGACTTGTTGAGTTTGAGGAATCAAGAGGACAGTTTTGAGCCTTTTGGGGTTTTGATGAATACCTCCTTGTCAATGGGTGAGTGGAGAAACACACTTTTGACATCAAATTTTTGTATCTTCTGTTTTGATTCCAAGGAATATAGCAGAAGTAGTCTGAGTGTTGATGGATTGCCTGTAGGCGCAAATGTTTCAAAATATTCTAGGCCACCATTTTGACTGAATCCCTGGACGCACAGCTGGGCCTTATATTTGAAGGGGTCTCCATGGCAGTTTTGTTTGATTCTGAAGGTCCAGGTGGTCTTGAGAACGTTGCGCGGCCTTGGACCATTGTACTCTTCCCAGAATTTGAGGTCCTCAATTGAACCAAGCTCTTGATCAATGGCTTCTGTTCATTGCAGACAATCTTTGCGGGAGAGGGCTTCTTCATATGAATTCAGCTCATAGTAATGGTAGAACCCATACTGTTGCGGCAGCCTGATCCTAGACCTATCCAGAAGCATCCCGCCGGCTGGACTGAAATTCTGGCTTTTGTCACGATTTGTGACATGGTTAAGGGAAGATTGAGTTGCATTAGTTGTGCTAGATGAGGGTTGAGGTGCATTTGGACCGGTTTCCTTGGCTGAGGAATTGGATGATGAGTTGTTGTCTCTGGTTGAACTGGTGGACGCCTCTGATTTGGGAGATTTGCTTTGATAGTTGGTCCAGGGAGCTTGCATAGTGGCAGGTAAGTTTGTTTGAGAGCTGCAATCAGGGGGCTTGTTGCGAAAAGTGTCTGAGGAAGATATTTTATTGCCAATGATGAAGGTGGGCTCATGCCGTCAAGGCATCTGGAGGAATTTAACATGTTTTGATGAGACGACTGAGCCGCTTTAATCAGAATAAAATAAGAGTGGAAAAGAGGGTTGAAGCCTACAAGGGTGCCCTCCTTGCCTTTGGAATTGAATATATTTCCTCTATCTTGCCTGTTGAGGAGAAAGACACAGGGGGTCCCAAGGGGGCAAAGATATTCAGTGGGTAACTGTCAATTGTGCATTTTGTTCCAGGGAGTTTTGGATTTGTTGTTGGCAGGTATGTGGTTCAGCATCAAGCAGCATCCTTTGACAATCTTGTGCCAGGTTGACATTGACAGCCTACTATCCTTCAGGGTAGCTCTGGTGGACTCAATGATGGTTTCGTTTGCATGCTAGGCTTTTGAATTGTGTTCTGGATGATGAGGTTCTGAAATGATGTGGGAAATTTGACATTCCTCAGGATATGTGGTAAAGTTGGTGTTGACAAATTTGGTGAAACTTTCCGAGCAGACTTCCAAGGGGCAGTAGCCTCTTTGTTGATGTTCTTTTTCTAGGATTTCAATCAGAGTCTCAGCAGTTTCATCCTTAGAGGTTAAGGGGAAGGTGGCCTAGTAACCACTAGCTTTGTCCACAAGGGTGAGGATATACCTGTGGCCAAGCTTGGAGAGTGTTCAATTGGGGCCCATCAGATTGAGGTGGATTTGTTTGAGGACCTTGTGAGATCTTGTGGATCAATTGCTAAAGGAAGATTTGGTGATTTTGCTCATGACGGAGTCCAGACACTGGAATTTTGCTTTGACATCACCAGGGATGTGTTGTATGAGCGGTGATAATCTGGAGAGTGAGGTGTGTCCAAACTGCCAATGGATTTCTAGAAGCTCTTCTCTTGGAAATACTGCAAGGGTTGAGAGGTGGGAGCCTAGTATTTGATTGGGCTTTTGGGACGGTGTTGGAAGGGTGTAAAGGTTGTGAGTTATGTTCCTGTGAAGTATTGGTTGGTTGCCGTGGGAGATAGTGAATCAATCATCCTGTGGTAGAATTGAGAAACCCTTTGAATTGAGTGCACCAGAGCTGATTATGTTTACCGTGACATCAGGAATGTAGAAGGCTTCCGTCAGTTTGAGGGATGTTGAGGATGTAATCCCTGTTGAGGGAAATATTAGGGCAAATATTGCTTATATCAATCCAAATCCATTACCAAAGGAAAGAGAAGGAAATTTGGATCATAATGGAAAAAAGAATTATGTAAATAAGTTTAATAACAAGGAAGTTATTAAAGATTAAATTCCTGTGAAACACAACACAGGAATGTCACAGAGGCTCAGCCTCATTCCGGTGACTCAAGCAGAGGAGCAGGACTATGGCTCCAATGAAGAAAATCAAAGGAAAAGAATAGATGAAATGCATCTATGGATTAAGAATGAAATGTACCAACTAAATATTGATAAACCATACCAAGAAGGGAAAAGCCAAAGCAAAGTAGAAAAGCCTGATGTCTTCAGGTTCACCGCTATTCCAGCTGTAACACCTAGAAAGAGAAAGGTGCATTCCAAGTGGGCTTGGAATAAAAAGCACCGCCCAATAAATGCTAATGAGCATTTCAAATTCATAGCAGTCCCGGTTGTCACTCCAAGGAAGACAGTGATACATAGTGCTATTAAGACAAAGAGGAAGAAAGCAATGTTGCTTTAATCCTCATGTCGTAAATGTCTTTTCCGTCTCTTCCTCCCTTATTGTAAATATCTTTCATCTTGTATTCATCTTGTGATTCCAGTCTTGTTGATGAGAGCCCCCTTCAATATAAAAGGACCTCTCATCCACCCACCATTTGTATGGAGATAGATTTGTGATCTCTTGTTACATTATTATTACCAATCAATATTATTTAGTATTTTATTATTAACTCCTCCACCGCCAAAATCGCTCATCGCGACACATTATCAGTACAGCAGCAACCTCCATCACCGACGCCACCTTTGCGAAGGTAGCAACTTGCGAACCAAAAGGATACCAAGCACCACTCTCATCGCTCCCATTGTCGACAACATCCTTGCAAAGGATTAGTCAATAACAACATCAGATCTATTGCCGGAACCAATAAGAGACTCGCATAAACCCTTTCATCACCAAACGCATCGTCAAAAAATATTTTTTTTTTAAAGTAGCTTGCGATAAATTTTTTATCGCCAACATCAATCATCGCAAATTTTTTTCTTCATTCTCTCCATCCAATAGTTACTGCAAACCATGGCCGAAGAAACAAACTCCGCGTATGGTTTAAGCTCGCGGGTGTTGCTCAACAGCAACAACTACTTTGTGTGGTCGACTCTGCTCGAGAGAGAGCTTGAAAATCTAGGGTGCCTTGGTATAACAACCATCAACCCGACAAAGACAAACCCGGAGATGGAGCGCAAGGGCTACCATCTCCTAATCCGGTACCTAAATGAAGAGATGCTCGGCTTCGTCGCCGACGTCCTCAAACCCGAAGAGAAAGGGAGCGGTTCCATTTTATGGACGCACCTAAAGAACAAATTCGCGGGCAACAGTAGCCACGCAAAGAATGTGGCTTATAACAACCTCCGAAACGTGAGTTTCCACAACTCACAGCAATTTATTGCTGATATGCGGAAGGCAATCTCAAGGTTTAGATCCTCTGGGCTCAAGATGGACTCCAAGTGTCTGTCTTTGAACATCCTTCAGAGACTGCCTAGGAAATTTGAGTCCCTGGTGAGAATTATTTCTCAAATGAATCCCATTACAGATGAAGAAGAGGTGTTGAGCAGAATTGAGAAGGACAGCACTCAGTTCAACAGAAAGGAGAAGAATACCCAAGCCTTGTTTACCAAGAATTTTGGTAAAAAGACATTCAATAAAAAGAATGTAAAGTGTTACAAGTGTAACAAGATTCGCCATATTGCCAATGAATGTAAGTCTGGTCAAGGGAATTCTGCTAAAGGGTTTGAATCAAAAAAGAGGAATTTTTACTCCAAAAAGGATGAAGTGGAGGAAGTAACCAGTCTTATGGCAAAAAGATCGAAAATTGAAGACCTTTCTACCACTGAACCTTTTGTGGAAGAAGAGGAAGGGTTCAAAAGAAAACTCAGTAACAGTAATGAGGCAGATATGACCAAGTATCCATTTGTGGATAATGAAGAAGGGTACCTTGCTGATGTGAGTAAACCTTTTACCAATGATAGTTAGCAGAATCACCTGACATGTGGCCTGTTTTCCAATAAAGATAGAGGATCAAGTGGAATACTAGTGGATTCTGGCTGTACTGATCATATGTTTAACAAGAAAGACTACTTTCATAGTTTTGAGCCACATAGTGGTGTTGTAAATATTGGTGAAAAAGGGAGAAGCATAAACATCCAAGGAAAAGGTTGTGTTAAACTTGAAACAGAGAATTATGGCCCTGTTCAATTTAAAGAAGTTTATTTTGTTCCTGATTTACCATATAACTTGTTGTCTCTGAGTTGTTTATGGAACAAAGGTTGTCAGATTGAGAACTTAGGTAATAACTTTCAAGTCAAGAATGACAAGAAGATAGTGTTTGATGGCATAGTTAAATCAAAGTTATTAGAGGCAAACCTTCATATGGAAGGGATAAGTGTTTACTCATCTGTGGTACACAGAAGATCTGGCCAAAAAGGAACTGATGAGAAATGTGAAAGTTGTAAACTAGGAAAGATGACCAGAAAAAAGTTCTCTAAGAAGAGAGAAAGAACAGAAGTAGTAGGAGAAGAATTCTCCATTGATTTCGCTGGACCATTCAATCCCATGTCTTTGGGAGGTTCAAAGTACTTCATTAATCTAGTAGAAACTGCTAGCAATTTTTCCTGGGTAAAACCCATCAGAAATAAATCTGATACAGCTGATGAGGTAAAGTATTTGTTCAAGAAATGGGAAATACAAGTAGTCTTGAAGAAACTCAGAAGAGTTATAACTGATGGAGGAGGTGAATTCTTAGGAAACAAATTTGAGGATATCCTGAAAGAGTTTGGAATAGAACATATTACAACCACCCCTCATACCCCACAGAACAATGGAATTGTGGAAAGAATGAATAGGAATCTTATGGATAGAGTCAGGACCATCATGATTGATGGAAAATTGCCCAAGTTTTTGTGGGCTGAAATACTCTCAACAGTTAGTTATTTACATAACATTATTGATGAAGGCAAAGGTTGCCCATATGAGAGATTTATGGAGAAAGCTCCAAACACTAAGAAGTTAAGGGTAATAGGATGTCTATCCTATTTCAGTGTGCACCACTACAATGATTCTGGAAAATTAGATGCCAGATGTGGAAAAGGAGTTTTATTAGGATATGACTATATGAGTACCTGCTATAGACTATATGACATTGAACACAGGAAAATTATTAGGACAAGGGATGTTAGATTTGAAGAAGAAGTGTTTCCCTTAAAGAAAAAACATGATTATTTTGTTCATCCCCCAATTGAACACTTGAATAAAACCAAGTCAGAAGAAGTAAGCAGTGAGCTTAAGGGGTCAGAAGATATTAGGCAATCAGAAGAAGCCAGCAATGTGCATGGAAATCCAGAAGGGATTGAGAAGCCAGAAGAGAAGCATTTGGTCAAAGAACAAGTGAAGAAGAGTCAGAGGAATGAGAGAAAGACTGACAGATATGGTGAATGGAAGGCACATTGTGCAGTTGTTGATAACATTGAAGAAGTTGTTCAAGAAGAACAAGAGATAATGGCATTTAAGGCATCATTTGAGATGGAGAACAATGTAGTTCCAAATAGCTTTAAGCAAGCTATGAATTTGCCAGATAGGCAAAAGTGGAAGCATGCCATATTTGAGGAATTAGACTCATTAGAGAATAACCAAGTTTTTGAGGTTATAAGAAGAGAATAGGTTGAAAAAGAGAAAACCTTAGTTGGAACCAGATGGGTTCTAACACAGAAGTTCAATGAGTTGGGGCAGCTACAAAGATACAAAGCTAGGTGTGTAGCTCAAGGATTTAAACAGAAAGAAGGTATTGATTATCAGGAAACCTTCTCCCCAACTGGAAGATTATCAACTTTAAGATATTTATTTGCATTAGCAGCTCACAGAGTTGAGGAGATAAGACAAGCAGACTTTGTCACAGCATACTTGAATGCTAGTTTAGAAGAAGATGAGACAGTCTATATGACAATACCAGAAGGTTTTAAGGAATGGCTTGTTGAGACAAAGCCTGAAGCATTGAGAATGAAGCATATAGATGCCTTCTTGAGGGGGGGTAATACTGAGTATGTACTCAAACTCAAGAAGTCATTTTATGGACTTAAGCAAGCAGCAAGATCTTTGTATAACACAATCGCCAAGTGGTTAGATTCAAAGGGTTTTCAAACAAGTGAAGCAGACCCATGTTTATTTATTAATAATGGCACAATCTTATTTGTGTGGGTAGATGACATCATAGTCATTGGACCAAAGAAGGAAGAACTGTTGAATGAGATCAAGAAGGATTTCAGAATTAAGGACTTAGGAAAGGCCCAACATGTTCTAGGAATGAAGATAAACAACAGACCAGATGGGTCAATCAGAGTAGACCAAGAACATTATGTTAAGGTTTTAATCAAAAAGTACAATATGGAAGATGCAAATGTTTTTGGAACCCCACTCCAATGTAATGTGAAGTTGGAGAAAGCTACTGATGATGAAATTGAAGAATTTAAGAAATCAGGCCTTGACTACAGAGCAGCTGTAGGATCTTTGAATTATTTGTCTCAATGTACAAGACCAGACATAAATTATACTGTAGGGATCCTCTCTCAACATTTAGAGAATCCTGGAATGCAACATTGGAATGCATTCAAGAGATGTGTTAGATATTTGAAAGGAACTCAAAATTTAGGCCTTGAGTATCCTGTTGGAGGTGATTTTAACCTTGTGGGTTATTCTGACTCAAGTTGGGCAGAAGATGATTTAAAACAATCAACAAGTGGTTTTACCTATTTTCTTGGGAATAGATTGATTTCTTGGAGATCAAAGAAGATAGCAGCAATAAGTGTATCATCAACTGAAGCTGAATACAGAGCTTATCTCTCTGCAGCTCAGGAGGCAAAATGGATAAGGAAAATATTAGAAGACACTTATAAGCCTCAAGCTTATGCTCTAATCTATTCTGATAATCAAGGTGCCATAAAGTTGGCAAGTAACCCAGTTTTTCACTCCAGAACAAAACACATTGATGTTCATTACAATTACATCAGAGAAGCAGTAAAATATAAGGAAGTAGCATTAGAATATGTTCCAACTGCAGATATGACTGCAGACATAATGACTAAAGCATTGGATAGAACCAAACATATAAAGTTTTCCATAGATATGAATTTACTTCCCCCTACAGGATTAAGGGGGGGTGTTGAGGATGTAATCCCTGTTGAGGGAAATATTAGGGAAAATATTGCTTATATCAATCCAAATACATTACCAAAGGAAAGAGAAGGAAATTTGGATCATAATGGAAAAAATAATTATGTAAATAAGTTTAATAACAAGGAAGTTATTAAAGATTAAATTCCTGTGAAACACAACACAGGAATGTCACAGAGGCTCAGCCTCATTCCGGTGACTCAAGCAGAGGAGCAGGACTATGGCTCCAATGAAGAAAATCAAAGGAAAAGAATAGATGAAATGCATCTATGGATTAAGAATGAAATGTACCAACTAAATATTGATAAACCATACCAAGAATGGAAAATCCAAAGCAAAGTAGAAAAGCCTGATGTCTTCAGGTTCACCGCTATTCCAGCTGTAACACCTAGAAAGAGAAAGGTGCATTCCAAGTGGGCTTGGAATAAAAAGCACTGCCCAATAAATGCTAATGAGCATTTCAAATTCATAGCAGTCCCGGTTGTCACTCCAAGGAAGAGAGTGATACATAGTGCTATTAAGACAAAGAGGAAGAAAGCAATGTTGCTTTAATCCTCATGTCGTAAATTTCTTTTCCGTCTCTTCCTCCCTTATTGTAAATATCTTTCATCTCGTATTCATCTTGTGATTCCAGTCTTGTTGATGAGAGGCACCTTCAATATAAAAGGACCTCTCATCCACCCACCATTTGTATGGAGATAGATTTGTGATCTCTTGTTACATTATTATTACCAATCAATATTATTTAGTATTTCATTATTAACTCCTCCACCGCCCAAATCGCTAATCGCGACAAGGGAGAGATATTTGCAATGTAGCTTGGCAATTACTTTCCCTTTGATGGGTATATTGGCACCTTCTTTCCCGTCTTGATGGCCTCATTGGTGTAGGGTTCCATTTTGATGAAGAAGAAACTGTCCTTGATCATGTGGAAAGAGGCACCACTGTCAAGCAGAAGTTGTTGGTCAGGATCCCTGTGTTCTACCCATTGGTGCAGTAAGGCCAGATAGTGAGCTGAGGGAGTTATGTTTGATTTTTCTTTGGTTTGCATCTTTTTGGCTTTCCACTTAGCTTGATTGTCTCTCCACCACTCAGGAGAAATCTCAGGGTGGAGATGCCAACAGTCTTGGGCAGAGTGATTTTTATCTTGAATTGGGTGGTGAAGGCCTTCTACGCATGGCATGGGTTTGGATGCCTTGCGTGACTCTTGTCTTGTTGGTTCCCGCTGAAGAGAGAAACATCTCCCTTGGATTTAGCAGATGACGCAGAGGATTGGGCAAGACATTCATTATTTAGTTGGGTGAGGTGATTGAGGACAAATTCAACAAAGAGATCCTTTTCCGAGTGCATGATCTGCCTTTCAAAGTTTTCCATTGAGGGGGGTACCTTGAACAGAAGGAGATAGGCCACAATTCTGTTGGGAAGTTTGATTCCAACTTTGCCCATTTTCTTGAGACTAACATTGATGGAGGTGATGAAGTTGGTAATTCTGTCAGGACTGAAGGTGAGATAGAGGAATATTTTGAAGACTTGTGATCTGTTTGATGCTTGAGAGGAAGAAAACTTTTAGATTATGGCTTTCCAGAGTAGTTTGGTCATATTCTGGTTTTCAGGGGTGACGATTCTGTCATGAGTGGATGAGTCAAGCTTAGAGATGAGCAGAAGTTTGAGTTTGTCATTGATGGATGGTTCAAGTGTGGAGTTGTCATTGAGAGCACAGCCTCTGACATCAAGTATGGCGTCCATCTTTTCCTTCCAGATTCCATAATTCTCCTTTCCAAGGGGAGGGATAGTCTCAAGGGCAGTATTGAGCATAGTTTGGCAAAAGATGCCCATTGTGCCCAATTAGGAAGATCCTCAGTTTCAGTTGGTGAGAATGAGCTTAATTTGGCTTTTAACTGTGATAAGAGAAGCTGCAAGATTGATCTGCATTGAAACTGAAACTGGGACCTAGTAGAGTTTGAAACAACAGAGAGACAACATAGGTGGGAAGGAAAAAGATTGTAGAATGACTGAATAACAAATTAAACCAAAGCAACTGCTCTGGGTCACATGCTAGAGGCAATTTTCTGGAAGGTGAACTTTGTTGTGGGCATTTGATGAGGCTGAGATTGAGGATTGGTCAACAGATGGGTTCTAGGCAGTTCTTGAGGCTGATCAGTAAGAGGAATTGGGTGAGTTCATTTGGTTGGAATCTCACCAGGCAGATGACCAGAGGTTTGGGATGAGAGGATGAGGAGGAGTTGGTCCTCAGTCAGGCTTGATGATTGGATGGGGTGATTGAGTTTTGAGTCAAGTTTGAGTTTGAGATGTGTGGTTGAGTGGACAGGGATAAAATGAGATGAAGATAGTAGTGAGATGAACAAAACATGTAAGATGAAGAAAAATAATAAAAGGAAGGAAAAAATCATGAGAGAGATAACTGAGAGAATAGAAAACACAAGGTGAAGCATGAAAAATTTCTGTGTTTGATTTCAAAGAGATTTAAGAACAAAGGGCTGCAGGAGCAGGTTATCAGTAAGAGAATAAAAATAGGAAAAGAAGAGTCTTAAAGAAGAAAAAGAAGATTCGTAAAATACCAAAATCAAGCGGATGAATTTAAGAAGGAAAGAAGGAAATCATTGGAAAGAAGAGAAGAGTAATGGTGTTGGCGGTTGAGGAGCTAGCGTGCTAATAAGAGATTGGCTTCAAGTTAGATCTGAAGTTAGAGAGTTTGTAGAAAAACAGCAGTGACAGACATACTTGAGATAAGATGATCCTGGTGGTGAGATTTGAGGTTGAGATCGAGAGATTGGAAGAAAAGAGTAAATGAAGAAAAAGAAGAGAGAGATGAAAGAAAGATAGATGAGAGATAATGAAGAAGATTGGTGATTAAGAAAAGAAGATTTCGAGATTCGCGGAGTGTTGAGTAAGAGGATTCGTTGAGTTCCAAGAAGGTGGTCGAGTTATCGGTTAGAGCTTCCTCCCATCAGATCTCCCCTTGTACAGAGGTTAGGTTATGAGTTTGAGAGTACGCGCGTGAAAGTGCGCGCGTGAAAGTGAATGGTGAAAGATGAGTGATAGGAGGAGATGAAAGAATCTGAGTACCGGACAGTTAGAGGATGAAGAAGTTGTAAACATAAAGAAAAGAAAACAGAAATAAGAATGAAGAAAAGAACACACAAGGCAGAAAGAAAATAAAGAAGAAAAAGTTGAAAGTAAAAGAAATTGAAAGTAAAAGAAAGAGAAATAAAAATAATAAGAGTTGAGATGAAGAGAGCAAAGAAATATTTAACAAAGCATTGCCAGGTCATATTAAGAGGAGATGGAGCGGGTCAAGCCCCCCGCCCGCTTCTCTGGTCTGTCTTACACAGCTTCCTGCATCATGCAGAGGTGTTCAGTGTTTCACCATGGTTTCCCCTCTGTTAGAAATCCAAATAAATTTCAACAGACAGAATTCTCTTCAACCAGCAAGGCTATTGGTTGGTTATAAGAATCAGGCTTCAGAGGGGCAAAGACTAAGCATAAAATGGATCAGGGGGAAATCAAAAGATATACCTAGGATAATGATTATAAATTATGATGATAATGGGGGGACATATGCACACACTGCTAAGTAGAAATTTCTACAGCTTGTAGTTAAATCATCCACGTGAGATTTTTTTCCTCCGAGTGCTTCTGCGCAAGAGCTGCTTAGCGTGTGAATGGTTACCATGCCCATGTCACCTTCACAACTTCCGAGTAGTACCACAACCACTACAGGTATCTCCTTGGGGGATCTCAACCAGCTGTTATATCTTTCTTGGTTTCCTTCTCCCTTTTCCCATTCTTCCCTATCTCTTGTCTTTTCCTTCTTCTGCTCTCCTCTTTGCCTCATATAACTTTTCATCCCTCCTCTGAATGCACTTTGTCCCCCATTGTCTGAAGTCCTCAAGTCCCAAACCATCACAATTAGTCAAACCTCAAGACAACACCACCAAACCTAAAGGTCAGCTGCAGCCTTCAGGAGGAGCCAAGACTATCCTTAGCGGAGATAGTACTTCCAGAACTCTTGCCTGCAACTTTTGATGGAGCTTGAATGTTTTTCTTCTTCTGAAGAATATACTACTACAGGGGTTTAATAAAATTTCTACCACAAAGAGTCTCCAATTTTCACATGGTAGCAAGAGACTACTCTTGAAACTTAAAAAAAACTGAGTAGATATCAGCAACTAATTAGGATTGACCCAAGAATGGCCTAAACTGGAGGAAATCAGATAACATCCCCTCTTCTGACAACTCCAAAAATGATTACTCTGAAAAAACCAAAATAGTAAAACTCAACTGGAACAATTGGCATGACTGGAAGAGTGTGTTTGAGGATGTCATTATTGGTAAGGGATATGAAGAGATATTGGACAAGGAGTGGGTTGAAGCAAAACTTACCACAAAGACCTACAGAAAAAAGAAAGCATTGGCCTTAAGTCTCCTCAGGACATCAGTTGAAAAGGATCTCCACTTGTGCATCAAAGCCAGCAAGTCAAATTTTGCCAAGGCGTATCAGGAACTGGCTCTCAAATGCGCGGAGAACTCTCTAATAGTGGTGGGCGATGCACTCATACAACTTGTTAACATCACTTATGAACCCAGAGAATTTTACATGAACACCTTTCAGCCTTCAAGGACACGTATGTAAATATATTGGAAATGATAGAAGTTAAGCCTCCTGAAGAACAAATCATGAATTTATCCACGGGTCTAGCCGCCGTCTTATTCATCAAGAGCCTGCAACTTGACAAACTGATGTCCAGCCTCATCTTCACCCTATACAATATGCGTCCATTTACCCTTGAGAGGGTGTTGTGACCAATCCGGGACACCTCATGGATTATGGAAATTTTTGATTTGTTTTTTTTACATCCCCTTATCCATCAATACAGCTGACAAAAAAAAAGAGTTATCTCTTGTGCCTCTATGGGTACCCTTTCATTCCCCCATCTCCCAAATCTTCCCTATCCTGGCAGTCTTCGAAGGGTGTTCCTGGCTTTCCTGTCCCTTGATCCCTGCTTAAACTCTCCCTCTAACCCCTGGTTCAACTCTCCCTTCAACCAATCACCCTTGTGGCCGGTTGAACTTGCCTTTATTTTTGGCCAAAGGCGCACAAACAATCATCTTCTGCAGCAAGCATCCTCATCTCCATCATCACCCTCACCACCATCATTTGCACCAGCAAAAGCATGGAATTTTTGTCAGCTTGCTACTATGTGCAGAGCAACCTTTCAATAGCAACGCAAAACTATGAAAAATAAGAATATCTCAATTAACAAAATAGGGAGTAAGAAATCCATAAATATTATTTAACAAATAAATTCCTCACCCAAAATTTGGTAGGGTCACTCACTGACCCCACCCTTGAATTCCAAGTCCTTACATTTTTAAAATAATTAAAAAGAAAAGTACTAATAATTAAGACACCAGTATGGCACCTTTTGGCCATTCTAACATTTCACATGTATTGTCACGTATAGGGTATACACCTAAAATTCACTCAGAATTGAGGTGTTGTGTATATTTTAGGAGTTACACGCGGAAATGTGTTATGTCACAATTCCTGCGCGCAGCCCCGCATCATTACATATCCCTATGTACTTGTAGTGGAAGATTCCCGCGTACTAGAGACACGCGCACAGCTGATTCTGCCACGCACGCAGCCGATCCTACCCAACGCGCATCTGTACTGACTGATCCCCGCGTCTGGATCCGTCATGACCAATCTGACAACCGGGCACCGCTCAGAAGAGCTAAAACCTAGTTAGAGTTGCCTAGCATATGTAAAAAGTTGACATATGCATTAGTAATAGTCTAAAAGATCAAAAATTAAATAAAATTAATAAAAAATAAGTTTATAAAATTTTTTAATAATAAATCAAAGATCAAGGATTACCATGTAAATCACTGACTCTGATCTTTTAAGACCACAAAACACTACAAGGAGTTTTCATAAAAATTATTAAAAATTATCTACGTGATCAACAGATGATCGAAAATCAGTAAAAATCCACATCTGCCCGTTTCAAAGCAATACCAATAGTACAAATGAAGGATGAGTACAGAATGATCAAATTTACACCATAACAGATTAAAAGATACTGTGGCTAAAATAGTACAGAAATCCAGCAGATCTAAGGACAGCTTATTGACAGCACCAAGTGGAATTGCCAATTTTGCCCTGACTGGGTTGCCAGCCTCAGCCCACAAGCAGAACCCTCTCTACGTGCCCTGAGAAGCTCAAAATCACCCCAAAAAGGCATTTATACAGACCTCTTTGGATCCATTATGGGTTAATCAATTTAACAGGATTTCTTATTATGAATCAGACACCGTGTCATTGTTTGTCACGTGCTTATATGAAGATAAGCAAGTGATTTATGACTTAGTCTTTAGTAGTATTATTTATTCTTATTAACCAATCAACCCTTGAAGTATAGTCAAGCAATCCACCCCATCTGCTCTGAAACCCTTCCAATTATTTCAGGATTCTTGTGGTAAAGTGCTCATAGTGAGTTTTTCCCTTTCTTTCTTGGCCATTGGGGCTGTTACGCCCGGCCATTAGTGGAATAAGTCCTTTCTAAGGCACCCATTGTCATTCCAAGGTTCTTAAAATGCCTAAGGAGGCCCCTTGAAGAGAGGTTGCTAGTCTGTAAAGATCCCCAGTAGTATGATACTTTGGCCTCTGTTTTATATTATATTGAAAACCATTTATTACCAAACCAATTAAACCTTGCAACTGCTCTTATTATATCATTTATTTGAGCTTCTAAGTTTTTATTTTTGGAATAATAATTATTATTATTATTCCAGAATTTTTATCACTCTCTGTAGCTAAAGGACTGCAAGTTTCCTGGTATCAGAGAGCTGACAACTGGGGGTCTGGCCAAGAAATATCCTTAAATAATTAATTTTTTAATTATTTATTCCTTGGACCAGTCTATTTTTTTTTAAAAAAAATAAGTTAACATACTTATAACATATATTTTTGATCATTTGTTTCTGTGGTGGATCTTAAGACCAATGGAGAATTGATCAATTATTATTTGAATCTTCTTAAAAAGAAAAAAGAAGAAAAAATAAGTAACTTTGTCCCTGTTATTATAACTCCTGAGCAACAACAGGAGAAATTGCTTTATTATAAACAGCAAGTTATACAAGTCAAAGAACTCAAGCTTGAAAAAATTATCAATTTTAATTCTTTATTGAGACAAAATAAAGAGTGGAACATTTATCAAAGGAAGCTTTATATTAATAAACTAAATAATCCTGAAGATAAAGAAAAATCCAAAATTAATAAAAGTGATTATTTTTTTCTAAAAATATCATTTTAACACGTAAAAATACAAAAAAAATTAAAGTTATATTTTTTGTTTTTATCCATCTCAGTAAATTTTTTTTTGGTGATCTCATTGACCAGAACCTCCTAGAGGATGTCCCAGAAAGTTTACCCTTTGACTTACCCTTGGATTTATCCCAGGATCTGATTGGAACTCACTCAGTCCCCATTGGAATACCCCCCCAAGGACAGTTGTGATCCCAACCAAGTGTTGGTACCCTTGAATTTAACTATAAGTGAGTCAAAATATATATAAAAAAATTATTAAAAATATAAAACACACAGAAAATATTATTTTTATATTTTTAAAGTCTTTTTTCAAAAGTTTTGACAAAATAATTACTCATTTTTTTGGTGCTATGTATCAAAATAGCCGCAAAACCCGCACAAAAGGTAGAGCCCCATCTATGGATCTCTGCCCGGAGGAACCCGTATGCGCAAAAACTCCAGTTGTGAGCGCAATGAGGGGGCTCAAACCCGTGACCATAGCATCATGCGGGATGACGACAGCAAAGACTGCGGCCACCAACTCGACCAAAAGACCGTTGGAGAAGCACCCGTTGCGCAAAAGGTTAATTCCAGGAGGGTACAGGTCCTACTACGCCACCCCAGCTGGACTCACCCAAGGAGGAAAGAGTCAAGGTATTAGTTAAAGAACACGTGAGCTATTGGGAAAAATTCAAATTGGCTCAGACCCAGGAGGATCAACCAGGTATGAGAAAAGCTATTCCTCTGGAAAAGAAATCCCAGATTTCTCTGCAAAGGTTAATCCCAAAGAAAGAAGTAGAAGACTACGTGCAGAACTGGAATCCTTGGGATCAGTTTACTTCCTTAAAGGGAAAGGACCACAAAAAGGAGAGTTACTCATTCCATCAGAAGTTAAGGAACCCAAAGGATTGGGACAGCGCAATATCCCTAGCACAGAAGTGGAAAAAGGTGTACCACAATTAGATGTAGAAGCTCTTAATAGCTTTTCTCTAAATGTGTCTCATAATTTTACTATTATTAGCCAGTGCTTTGACAAAGTTTATCAACAAGTGGAAAAATTAAGTTCAAGTTTTTTTAGAGGGATTGACACTCAGTCTCAGATTGTGAGAATTGATGAGTTGGAAATACAACACATCAAGGATAGTATAAGAGCTAGTAAGTTTGACCTGATGAACCATATTGATGACAACAAATCAATTCTTCAGGAAGATATTCTTGCAACCATGGACTAGCTTAAGGAAGAAGTTAAGAAAACTAGTCCTACTCCTTCAGCTCATCTGATTAACAAAATTGACTTATTAAGCAATAAAATTGATTTGGAGTTAGGTATGATTAAGAATTATCTCAGAGATCTTAAGGTCAATTCTACTAACTCTCCAGTCATTGACCTAGAAGAAACTAGACCTGCTAGGTTCACCAGTACTCCTACTGTTCCTCCCAGAACCAGGATAACTAGGAATGAATCTTTCAGACCCAGTCCTATTCCTGAAATGGAGCAGGATTTGAAGTTACTTCGTCCCATTACTGAATGGCCTAAATTCTCTGGAGAAGCAGAATACAACCATGTCAGTTTCATTAAATTTATTGACTATGCTCTTTCTTCTCATGAGTTCCCTGATGAAATAGCTGTGGGAAGATTGACCAGACTATTTAAAGGAGTAGCTCTTCATTTGTTTATCAATAAAAGAAAAGAAGTTGGATCTTTATCCTGGATTTCTTGGAAATAATTGATCAAAGTACAGTTTGGTACTAGGATTTGGAAAAGAAAGATGATGAAAAATTTTGAAACCTCCCACTTTGATCCATCCAAGGGCAAACCTCATAAGTGGTGCTTAGACCAAAAAAAGAGGTTAAGCTTTTTCTACCCGGATGCTGACAAAGAAGAAGTCAATGAAAGAATCCTCAACTTATGTCCTGGACAAATCAACCACAGTGTAAGGTGCAGGATGTCTATGGATTCAGATCTTTCTACCTTAATAGGTGTGTTGGAAGAGACTATTTATATGAATGGTCTTGATAAAAGAGTCAACAGACTCCCCAGGGAAAAAAACACCAGGAACAGGGAAGAATATAATTCCAAAACTAAGGAATCCCCCGCTACTAATCCAACTACCTTGGAAGTCAAAAAGACTCCACAATCAAAGGAAAAAGTATGTTAGAACTGTAACCAAACAGGACACGTAAAAAATGATTTTCCTCTAACTAGAAAAAGGATTAATCTTATTGAAGGAGAAGATTATTACAATCCTGACCCTCACATTGATGATACTGATGGATCACTCTCTGATTGTGATTTAATGATCACTAACGCCATCCATGTTATTGAAGGTAGTATTGAGTCTTCTCTAGACATAAATTCTGTCAATGAGGATTCTAACTTACCTCAAAAATGGAATCCCAACATGAAGATTCACCACATCTCTGAGGTTAAGGCCTTGACTCTAAAAAATTCTGCCAGTAAAAGTTATACTTCAGGAAAAACATGCCATGCTACTGGTTTAATCCAAGGTTCCCCTGTTAAGTTACTTCTAGACAGTGGAGCATTTTGCTCTTGTGTTGGTTCAACATATCTGGAGAAACAGGACCCAAACTGGAAACTGAACTTACTACCAGTACCTCAGGCTAATTTCAGCAGTTGTAATTCTGCTCTCAATGCTGTTGGAGTATGTTCTTCTAATATCATACTCCCTCACTCTAAAGGATCACTCAAACTGAACATTGAATTTTTAGTGCTCCAAAACGGATTATGTGATTACTTTATACTTTGAAATGATTCTCTTTGCTTATATGGTATAGATGTATTCCAAAGCAAGGGTAGATCCTTCACTATAGGTGGAGACTGGAATGAGAAGTTCCAAATATGCCATGTCAACTCTCAAACTTCTGATTCAACTTATGAAAACACTTAGAGAGTTTCAATCAGGAATACTTCTCTCAAGCTGCTTTAAATTCCCTTCTCAATGAAGAACAAAAAAGGGATATCCTACAAGTATGATTTGAAAATAAGAACGCTTTCTGTACCAAGGATCACCCAATTGGTAACATCAAAGGACATGATATGATCCTAACTCTGACCATTAAGCCTCCTTACCCACCTAACCTGAGGAGACCTGCTTACCCTTCCAGTTCAAAATATAGAGCTGCTTTGGAAACTCATATTCAAGAGTTGGTTGACTTAAAAGTCTTAAGGAAAGTAGGACACAATGAACAAGTGGATATCACTACCCCAGTAATTATAGCTTAGCACAATGATAAGTCAAGAATGGTTGGAGATTTCAGAATGCTGAACAACTACACCCAAGCTGATTATTATCCAATTCCAAGGATTGACCATGCTCTGCATAACCTGTCCAAAGCTAAGTACATCACTACCATGGACATGCTGAAGAGTTTTCACCAAATACCTATCAGACCTGATAGCTAGAAATTCATGAGAATTATCTGTTGTTTTGGAATTTATGAGTATCTTAGGATGCGTTTTGGTATAAATATGCTCCTTCTCATTTTCAAAGGATGATGGATATTGTCCTAGGATTATTCATCAGACAGGGATAGATGATGGTATACATTGATGATGTTATCATTTACTCTGATCAGTGGGATACTCACATGGAGAAATTAAGGCTATCCCTCAAAACTATCCCTGCCGTTGGATTAAAAGAACCAATGAAAAAGTGTAACTTTGGCTACGGGGAACTCAAGGCCTTAGGACACATTGTCTCTGGACTAACCTTAGCTGCTGACCAAAAGAAGATAGCAGCAGTAATGAATAGGCCTATGCCTCAGAATAAAACTGAACTCCTATGCTTTATCAGCTTCTTCAGCTACTATAGAAGGTACTTACCAATGTTTGCTCTTCTAACTGTCACACAACCACCCCACGTACTATAGGGCAATTATTAGATGATCGTGAGCGCAAAGGAATACCAAGTGCAAGGGCAAGTGCGAGATAGGGAGAATCTGAGCGCACAATTAAATGAAGAATTGGGACTGGAGTGAGTGATGTTGAAGGTAATGCCAATGAGAGGTAATAGTGTATGCAGGGTAGGGACTAGTCCAATTGCGAACTGCACAGTAGTGATGGCTTAGTTAGACGTAGATGCGAACTAACAAACAATGCATGACCAAAGATGCAAGTCCAAGGCTGTTGATTGGCCAGGGAAGGATATTGGATCTCATAATGGATGGCCAACCGGTATGGAGTTAACCGCGAAGTTTGCAAGTATATACTGAGTTGGTTGCAGAGATTGGAAGGTCAGCACGAGCCAGAGGAAATAGCGGATTGCACCATTGATGTTGTGCTTTTATTTGTTTCAGGCTTTTAGACTGAGGTAGATGGTACTGAGGAGAGGGCATGTCAAAGTGGTGAAGACAATAATCCCTAAGTGCAAAGCGTGACAGTTGCCCAGGTATAAAGACGCAAGCTCCTGCAAGCGTTCAGGTAAATATTCCCATTGATTTCAAGTCGTTAATTATTACTGTATACCCTTATACGTTATTTAATTTATTACTCAATAGATTTATAATTTATATAGAATGTCTTCATTGTTTTCCCGCCGTTGCAAAAACTGTATTTGCCAAAACAAGCGTTGTGTTCCTAGTACTGCTGTCCGAGGCCTTTGAGGCAAGTGCAAGAAATGTTGCCTTTGCAAGGTGGCATGCAATTTCCCTATAAATGTTGAGTCAACTTTCAAGGGTCCTGCGGAATCATCGAGGGGGATGCAAAGTTGTAAGTCCGCGCCGAGGATTAATTACGAGATACCACTGTTGCCGGAGATCAAATACTTGGGGACTTGAGTTCCTGGTAAGTACTAATCTGGACTGACTAATGATCATAAAATAATAACTAATTTTGCTTGTTTTGCTAGTGTTGCCTTGTTTCCAAAGATATACTACAAACACACCACCACCACCACCACCACCTTACTGGGGACCGCCAACTGAACTCTCAGGGGCCCAAATGAATTCCGAGGTGCAAGGCAAAGTGTCCGGTGCGGAACTGGTAGGAATTATAACTGAGGAAGCAAGGGAGGAGAAAGGAAACAAAGCGGAAGGAGAATTGGGAAATGGAGGAAACCAAAATGGAGGGAGATAAGGAGCAGATGAATTGGGGGAAGGAAATGAAGGAGATGGAAGGGATGGAGTGGATGGAATGGAAGAAATGGAAGGCCAAGGCAAAACGGATCCGGTGCAAGCCGTAGGGCCAATTGAAACGGATGCAAGGCGGCTGATGGACAATATTGGAGAAGGCATGTTGGGAGGCCAAAGGAAGAGAGCGTACAAATAGCTCTTAGAGGAAGTCGGATGGAATGCTTGGCCAAAGCAAGCTCCGATTGCAAAGTGCAAGGAGATCTTTGAGAGGCACATTGTAACGGAAGTGCTAGTTCTCCAAAGAATATTGGCATTAATCAACAATGCAGACCTGGATACTTTTCAATCCATGGCTGCAGAATTGACAACAAATTTGGAGGATGCGGAGAAGGAAGTAAAGGATAATTTGTAATTATTTATTATAAATAGATATATTTTATTTTTTTAATTTAATTTTTTTCCTTTTTCTTTCTTTCTTTTTTTTTTTTTATAATAAATAGATTTATTTTTTTTAAATAATAAAGTAAAGGATAATTTGTAATTTGTAATTATTTATTTTAAATCTATATATTTTGTTTTTTTTCCTTTTCCTTTTTTTTTTTTTTATAATAAATAGATTTTTTTTTTTAATAATAAGGAATGAAGTTTTTATTTAGTAGAAATGAAATGGAAATGAGAAAAAGGAATAACATGGTGAGATGGAGGAATTAACTGATGGAATGATGGTGTGAAATAAAATGAGGTTAAATGAGATGGAATATGGAATGGAATGGGATTGGATGAGATAGAATGCAAGATGAAATGGGATTGAATAAGATAAAATGTGGAATGGAATGGAATGGGATTGGATGGGATAGAATTATGATTGTCAAGGTTTGAAAGGTTAGCTCGCATGGAAGTCTCAAATCAGTTTGGGTGAATTGCAAAGGTGATGGGCTGGTTTCCACAAGGTGCAATCTTTGTTGGACTGGAAGCCAGACCATTCAACGAGGTATTGAAGTTTTCCTTTGCGTAACCTGGAATCTAGAATATGGCTTACTTCCCACTCTTGATGATCAAGGACAGTGACCGGTTCAGGAGGGGGATGAGTCTTTCCCGGATATAGGACTTGAGCTGGCTCTAGGAGAGACACATGAAAGACCGGGTGGATACCTTTCCATTTCGCAGGTAAAGTAAGTTTAAAGGCGTTAGGGGAGATGACTGATTCTACTTTAAAGGGGCCAAGCTTTCTTTCAGAGAGTTTGCAAGTTGGGAAAGTGCTGGGAATGTTGCAAGAATCAATCCACACTTGATCTCCTACTGCAAAGATTGGAGCTGAAGTGCAAGATTGGTCTGCTTGCTCCTTATAGCACTGGTTTGCTTCTTCAAGGTTGGTTCAAAGTTGCAATTGAAGGGATTGAATTTGTTCAAGGTAATTGGTAGCAGGTTGAGAAGGTGCTACGTGAAGGGAAGAGAAAGTTGGGTTTCTACAATAAAGAGTTTGGAAGGGCAAATGTTTGGTGGAGGAATGAGTGGAGTTGTTGTAGGCAAATTTGGCTAGTGGGAGCCATTGCGACCAGTCATCTTGTTGATAGGCGACATACATTCAAAGATATTGTTTGAGAATCTGATTAACTTGCTTGGTTTGCCCATCCGTTTCCGGGTGGTAAGCCGTTGATAAATTGAAAGTGATCTTCAAATGTTGGCATAGCGAGGTCCAGAAGCTTGAGACAAACAGAGATCCAAGATCACTAACTATATTATCAGGGAGACCATGTTTTGAAAATACATATTCTATGAACAAGTTAGCTAAGTCTTCTGAAGAGGCCGTCACATTACTGCGCAGAAATAAAGCCATCTTTGAGAAGCAATCTACTATTACTAGAATAGCATCATATCCACTAGAAGAAGGTAATTGAGAGATGAAATACATAGAAAGCAAGTGCCAAGTACAAGGCGGAATTGGAAGTGGCTGGAGCAGCCCATACTTCCGGTGTTTCAAGGACTTGTTACGATTGCAATCATAGCACGTTCTAACATAGTCTCTTACTTCTTTGGTCATACCAGGCCGGTAGAAGTCTTGTGCAATCAATTGGTAGGTTTTATCCTGCCCATGATGACCAGCAAGCGGAGAATTGTGAAGTTACTCAAAGATATTGAACTTAATGCAAGAATTATCTGGTACTACTATACGATTATCATAGACTAAAAAGTCATTATCATCAATACTGTAATTACTATCTAATAAGTTAGCACTTTTGCAAAGTTCAATGCACTTGGGGCCGTCGCGTTGAGCTTGTCAGAGTTTGGAAGCCAAATCTTGTAAGTGAGCAATGATCAAACTGACTTGGGCATATTGGGTTGAGAAGAGTGTCCTAATGTTTTCAGGGTTGTTTTTGGCAAAGGTGCTCCCCCACCCTGGGTAAATGTTGTCCCAACGTGATAAAGCATCAGGAACTACTGCTTGTTTACCAGGACGGTACGTGATTGTAAAGTGGAACTTGGAGAGGTATTTGGCCCATTGTGCCTGTCTACGTGTGAGGACTTTTGAGCCCATGAAATACTTCAAAGAATTATGATAAGTTAAAACTTCAAAGGATTCACTAAGGCTCAAAAGGTATGAACGCCATTTCTTCAAGCCATTAACAATTGCAAGAAGTTCCTTGTCATGAATCTCATAGTTAAGCTCTGCAGTGAGCAACTTGCAAGACTCGAAAGCAACGGGATGAAAGAGAGAAGTGGAGGGAGAAAACTGCAAGATTACTCCTGCAATTGCATAGTTGCTTGCGTCTGTTTTGACAATAGTGCAAGCTAGCTTGTTGAAGTGAGTGAGTATTGGAGCAGTGGTGAACACTTTCTTCAGTGCTTTGAACTCCAAAGCAGCTTGTTTGGTAAAAACAAAAGGAGTGTCTTTTTGAAGAAGGTTAGTAAGATTCACGGTTTTTTCGGCGTAACGCGCAATAAAACTTCTATAGAAATTACTGAAACCAAGGAAAACTTGAAGGGATTTAACAGAAGAAGGTAGGGGCCAGTCTAATATGTGTTTTCTTTTGGCTGGGTCCATCAATAGTCCTTTTTGCAAGACTACAAAACCTAGAAAATGAAGAGAAGAGGAATGGAACTTGCACTTAGAGGCTTTTGCAAACAGGTCATTCTTGCAAAGTTGCTGCAGCACCTCTCGCACATGTGCAATGTGATCTTCAAGGTTCCTCAAGTAGACTAGTATATCATTGAGATATACCACAAGGTATTTACCTACAAGATTGGAGAAAATGTTGTTGACAAAATGTTGAAAAGTGGAAGGAGCGTTACAGAGGCCAAAAGGCATGACGGTATACTCATAACTGCCGAACCGGGTTCACATTGCGGTTAAATACTCATGCCCTTCCTTAATGCAAATTAGGTTATAGGCACCTTGAAGGTCTAACTTCAAGAAATAAGTAGCTCCATGGAAGAGGGTGAGGAGATGTGACATAGGCGGTACTGGATAGGCATTCTTCTGGTTTACTTGGTTCAGTTTCCTGTAGTCAACACAAATGCAAAGTCCGCCGTCCTTTTTTGGAACAAATAGGACAGGTGAACCGGTATTTGAATTGCTTGGTCAAAGTAATCCTTTCGCTAGATTTTCCGCAATGTAGTCTTGAAGCGCAATTGATTCTTGCATTGAGAGAGAGTAGACTGGTCCTGGTGCCGGAGGTGGGCCAGTAAGTTTGATCTTGTGATTGTTAGGATGCGATGGAGGCAGTTTATCTGCTTTTGAAGCTGAAAAGACGTCAGCAAAGTCATGATAAACCAAAGTTAAAGACTCTTGAATGATTTCTAAATCTTCAATCTTGTCATCTTCAAGAACTGGGTTTGAGGTACTCGCATGGTGCAAGAGGATTAGGGAGCTCAAAATACACCGTTTGGTTGGTTTCTGTTTCTCTTCAAAGGAACAGGAAAGAGGTAAGCTGGATAGGTAAGTGATAACTCCTAAATCTGAAGAGGGAATTTGGGAATGAAGGTCAGGTTATTGCAAATCTCCGGGCCAAAAAGTTTCATCCAACTCAATGACAGTGTCAGGTAGGCTTTTTAATTCCTGATTGACAGAAAATTTAGCGTTCTGGGGGTGCAAGGTTCAAAGGTTAATTACTCCTTCTTGCCAATTCACATCCGGATTCCAGTAAACTAGGAAATCATGGCCTAGAATGGTATCATCCATTCCAGGTATAGCCAAGACAAATAAATCCCATTTGAATCTGGGGAAATTGGAGAATGCAAAGGTCCATTTTGCCTTTTGGGAAACCCAATAAGGCGGTTCAGTCGCGCTACTTACTAAATAGATAGGAAATTTATCTATCTTGGAACGCGTATGATATTTGGAAGTGGCAAAAGATTAACTGATGAAGGAAACATTAGCGCCAGAATCAAGTAATACTTGATAGGGAGTGTTGTCGGAATGGAGAAGGATAAATCTCAAACTTGGAGCACCTAGTGACTTGCAAGTGCAAAGATTTACTCGCGGTGATTTAGATAATGTGTAGTTTTCCTTGTGAGTATCAGAAAAACTACAAGCTAATTTTTTGACTGCTTAGCTGCTTCAGGCGCTAACCGCTTTGCACATCTGTCAAAATCATGTTTTCCTCCACAATACATACACAGCCCATTCTTTTCCCTTTGTAGCCGTTCCTTGTTTTGAAGCATGCCGGTTTCTTTGTCCAAGAATTCAAAGTTTTGGTGACGGCTTTCCCTTTTGAGTTGGAGTTCAAAGTCGGGGTTGGTTTGGATGGTTTTGGGTTCCTTGTGTTTTTCTTCAAGGAGTTGTCCACCCTTGGAGCCAAGGTGGACGGTCCATGGTTGTTTTGCCAAGAGCAATTCTTGTCATGATAGCCATTATCAAGCTCAATCACTCAATTTATTAGCTGCTGAAGCGAGGTTGTCTTAAGACCCCCAACTGCAAGCTGTTCGATTAAGCGTGCCAGTAGACCCTTTCGGAAATGGAATAGAAGAGCGGCCTTGTTCCACTGGATGCAAGACTGCAAGGTTTGAAAATGAGAAATATAAACGGAAGCTCTACTATTCTCCTTCATAACTAAACTATTGAGTTTGTATTTGGTGTTTTGAACTTCATTGGGATTGCCAAACAGGGTGAACAGTTGTTGCTCAAACCTGTCCCAGTTGTTGATAATGCAAGTGGGACTGTCGTTCAACAAAAGTTCGAGGTACGGTTCAAACCACTGCAAGGCTCTACCTCCTAAGAAGGACAAAGCATACATAACTTTATGTCTATTGGAAGGGAAATTGTTGGAGTCGTTTGAAAAGATGATTTTACAAGACTGTAGGTAGGATCTAAGTTTATGAGGGTTTTCTCCCGTAAAGTGATTGGGTTGTTTCATGCCCGGACTGCAAAAGCTAGGAGTACTTGGACTAGATCGCTGGGCACCATGAGTGAGGGCCTGGATCAATGTCAAAAGCAGGGTTGGAGCATCAGGCTTGGGAGCAGTAGTGCAAACCCCTGGTCTACCACAAGTCAAGGTTTCATTGGAAGAATGGTTGGAGTCTGCGAATTCTGCAAGAGGGTCCTTCGGAGCATCCGGTGGAGGAGCCCAAGGATCATTGAGAGGTTCAAAAGATGGAAATTTAGAGGGAGGAACGGGATCTAAGGGTTGTTGGTCCCAAGGAGCGCTGGTTCTCCCTACCCAATGAATCTCATCATTATAAGGGGAAAGGGAAGCATTCCCATTTGAGCGAGTACGTTACATCAAAAAGAAGAAGTCTAGTATAGGTTGGCAGGCTACAATAGATGAGTTGAGTTAGTTAATTTACTGTCACACGACCACCCCATGTACTATAGGTCAATTCTTAGATAATTGTGAGCGCAAAGTAATACCAAGTGCAAGGGCAAGTGCGAGATAGCAAGAATCTGAGCATACAATTGTATGAAGAATTGGGACAGGAGCAAGTGACGTTGAAGGTAATGCAAATGAGAGGTAATAGTGTATGCAGGGTAGGGACTAGTCCAATTGCAAACTGTACAGTAGTGATGACTTAGTTAGACATAGATGCGAACTAACAAACAATGCATGACCAAAGATGCAAGTCCAAGGCTGTTGATTGGCCAGGGAAGGAGATTGGATCTCATAATGGATGGCCAACCGGTATGGAGTTAACCGCAAAGTTTGCAAGTATATACTGAGTTGGTCGCCGAGATTGGAAGGTCAGCACTAGCCAGAGGAAATAGTGGATTGCACCATTGATGTTGTGCTTTTATTTGTGTCAGGCTTTTAGACTGAGGTAGATGGTACTGAGGAGAGGGCATGTTGAAGTGGTGAAGACAATAATCCCTAAGTGCAAAGTGTGACACTAACCAAATGCCTGTATGAGATCTGCAACAAAAACTCTGTGTTTGAAATGACTCATGACAGAGTCAAGAACTATGAGAAACTCAAGATGGCAATGACCTCAGCTCCAGTACTGATTCAGCCAGATTATTCTTAACCTTTAAAACTCTACATAGATGCCAGCATGGAAGGGCTAGGAGCTTCTTCACACCAAGAAGTCACAGAGGATGACAAACCAGTGGAAAAACCTATACTCTTCATATCCAGAAAAATTAAAGACACTTAGAAAAGGTATGGTGTAATTCAAATGGAATGTCTTGCCTTAGTATGGGCTCTAGAGAAACTCCATTATTACTTGGAAGGCACCAATTTCACAGTGATTACGGACTGAAATTCTGTCAGGACATTGATGAACATGAAGACCCCTAGTAGGCACATGCTAAGATGGCAGAGAGCCATACAACAGTACAGAGGTCAGATCACCATAGTTCATCAAACTGGGACTAAACACCAGAATGCAAATAGTTTGAGCAGGAATGCTTTACCCAATGACCCAAGTAACCCTGCTTATGATCCATAGGATAATGATATCTTCCCTATCCTTAACATTAACAGGTTGAAAATTGAAGCTCCTATAATGGGAATCCACATTTGTGAACTGAATGAATCATTGTTCAACTCAATCAAAGAATCTTACAGTTCTGGCATATAAACTCTGATCACTATTCTGGAAAGTAATTCTCCACCATCTGAATTGATCAATAGCCTACCTGAACCTCTTTTGAAACCATAAAAAGCTGGAAGGATCACCATATGGGATGGTCTGGTGTACTATAGGCATCCACATTCAAGTGTTATAGTCTTAACTAAGGATGACCATATCAAACATGTCTTGGCTGAGTGCCATGATAACTGCTCATCTGGTCATTTGTCTACTGATAGAACCTTTAATAAGGTTATAAAAACTGCTTGGTGGATGAATTGGAGAGACTCCACTATACGGTATGTTACCAGTTGTGAAACTTGTCAGAAGTCCAACAGGACCACTGGGAAATTTTGATGTTTGACTTTAGAGAAAGGATTGATTTCAGTAAATGAATAAGAAAATGAAAGAAGATTAAGAAAACAAGAAGGCATGTCACACCTTTAGAGAAAGGCTCAAAGCCAGTAGAGTCTGTAGACTGAAGCAGATGAGTAGTGCCAGATCAGAAAGTGGAGGAAAATAACTGTAGGAGATGATGTCGACAAATGAGTAATGGAAATAGAGTGAAAGAAAAGATAAGGACAAGATGAATGAGTAAGGGCTTACCGGGCTCAGATCTCAGGATGTTGATGGTACAACGGAGTAGTTGTACGAGAGAAGAGTCATCTAGGATCTGAGCCGGGGCCAGTTGATAAAGTGGTGATGGAGCGCTCATCTGGAGTATGTGCACCAGAGTAGCCTGTTTAGCTCAGCCAATAGCGCGGCCAGGATGAAAGAAATAGAAATAAAATTAAATAGAATAAATAAAATATCCCAACAGCACGCGGGTAGTTAACACACAACGTGAGAGTTTTGAGGGAAGATTAAAGGCACAATCAGTCCCTGTTCCTTTGATCTAACAGGAAAAAGTTTGGTCTACTGCAAAAGATTTCTGAACCCAAGGAAAGCTGGGAGATCATCAACATGGACTTTGTAACTGGACTACCACCAGGAGGAGCCTATTCCTACAACTCAGTCTTAGTCATTGTGGATAGGTTCTACAACAAAGCAAATTTCCTACTTAATCACAAGGAAGACACTTCTATGGAAGTTTCCCTATTATTTTGGAACAGACTAATTGCTGATGTTGGAGTTCCCAAGCTTATTATCAGTGACAGAGATCCTAAATTCACCTCTGAGTTCTGGAGAAATCTTCATGATATGCTTGGAACCACCTTAGCTTTCTCTAAAGCTTATCACCCTCAGACAGATGGCTTAGCTGAAAGAATGATTCAGACCCTGGAAGACATGCTCAGGAGATTCTGTGGCTTTGGACTAGAATAAAAGAATTCTGACGGTTATTGCCACAATCAGTTTAGCCTTTTACCTGCACTGGAGATGGCGTACAACAGTAGCAAGCACTCTAATACTAAGGAAGCACCCAAGATACTAGAAAGAGGATGTATTCCTAAATTAACCAAGGATCACCTTAACCACCAGCTAACAAATATACACCCTACATCACTTGATTTAAAAAAATGATAGATGTAGCTAAAAACATCCTGTTAAGTGTGTCCAGGATGCTGTGGAGTATAAACAGAAAAGGTGGGATAAAACCCATAAGGAACCTGATTTCAAGATTGGTGATCAAGTCTTGATCTCTACCACCAACTTTACCAACTTAGCTCGAAATAGAAAGCTTATAACAGCTTTTGTTGGACCTTTCACCATTAATAAGCTTCATGGAAAAAATGCTGTGGAAGTAATCCTTAGTGATGAGCTTTCCAGAAACAATCCAGTCTTTCCAGTAAGTCTCATCAAACACTACCACCCAAGGTATGTAGAACATACTCCTTCACTTGAAATACCTGTTACAAAAGATCCTGAAAAGGAAAAAGGAAAAATAAGAAAGATCCTTAAAGATGAAAAAGATAGGATCAATGGAAAAGACGTCAGTCTCTACCTAGTTAGATACAAGGGAGAATCAGCTGATAAAGATGAATGGTTGCCTGAACATAATATACCTGACGGACCCATACACCTAAGGAACTACAGAGCCAGAAGAAGGTATTGACCCAATTTTTTTTTTCAGATATAGACATGTCTAGGAGTGGGGGAATGTCAGCTTGCTACTATGTACAGAGTAACCTGTCAATAGCAACAAAAAACTATGAAAAATAAGAATATCTCAATTAAAAAAATAAGGAGTAAGAAATCCATAAATATTATTAAAAAAATGTATTCCTCAACCAAAATTAGGTAGGGTCACTCACTGACCCCACCCTTGAATTCCAAGTCCTTACATTTTTAAAATAATTAAAAAGAAAAGTACTAAAAATTAAAACACCAGTATGGCACTTTTTGGCCATTCTAATTTTTCACACGTGTTGTCACGTATAAGGTTTACACCTAAAATTCACTCAGAATTTGGGTGTTGTGTATATTTTAGGAGTTACACGCGGAAATTTGTTATGTTACAATTCCTGCACGCAGCCCCGCATCATTACATATCCCTAAATACTTGTAGTAGCAGATTCCCACGTACTAGAGATCCGCGCGCAGCTGATTCTGCCACAAACGCAGCAGATCCTACCCCGCGCGTGTAGTAACGGCTGGCTCAGATATTAGGTGAAAAAGGATGGAACGGAGTCCCTTTTGATTATATTTCAACTGTCTGCGCGGACTTGGAGTATATACTATATACATATGTCACGTATTATGTGATAGGTCGGTCCGTGATATCTCATAGTTGGGTTTGCCAAACCATAACACCCCCCCACAAACCAGACTATCAAACCAAAAGGAAAAAAATGCATAGGACAGGCAACATTTGTAAAAAAGGAAAACAATGAAACAAAATCAGGAACAGAAAAAACGGGAGCAAAAATTGTGTTGTTTGTTTGGGCCGAGGCATTTCATCAGAATGTTGGCCAATTGATCACTTGTCTTGAACCACGTGAGATTGAGTTTGAGTTGGCGGATTGTGTTGTTTACAAAGAAGAAATCCCGGGAGGTTTGTTGCATTTGTGAGCAAGACCCGTTGTTGTTTGCTACTAATACAGCCGCACGGTTTTTGCAAAAAAGGTTGCAGGCGGTGGTAGGTGTCAATTTGACGGTTATTGTGCAAATCAAGGTGAAGAATTCAATTGCCGCGCCAATTGAGATTAATTCAGCATTGCAGGTGGATGTAGCGACACTCTTTTGTTGTTTGGACGCCCACAATATGGGACATCCGCCCAGGAGGATCAGGAATCCGGAGGTTGATTGGTGGAATTTGCCCCCCCAGCTTGCGTCACTCCATAACTGGAGGCGCTGCTGGGACGGCCAGAATTGTAGTTTGTAATGTGCGGTGGAGGCGACGTATCAAATGAGGTTCTGAAGGGCTTGCCAGTGTTGGGCCATAGGACGTTTAATGTATCGGGATAGGTAGTTGACCCCAAATGTGATGTCCAGTTGTGTTCCCAGTGCCAAGTAATTCAGGGATACTATGAATGATTGGAATAGGTCAGCGTCTTTGACATCATTGTCCGTTGGTGTGACCAGCTCTTGTTCCGGGATGACCATTGTTGTTTTCAAAAGAGGTTTGCAATGCAGGGCGGTCCATTTCTTCACTATTTGCGCGGCCAGTAGCTTTTGGTCAAGGTAGAGTTCTCTTTCTTGGGGGGTAAGATTGATGCCAATGATCCGGTCGCACAATTCCTGCCATTTGACCTGTACGTGTTCCGACATTTTGCGCCGTATCTTGGTCAGGGTTGCTTTGTTGTTGCTGACTACAACTCCGTTGTTGACATGGAGCCAAATTGCAATGATGATTGGACCCTTGCGGTACGTGTATACGGTCTGTTCAACACAATCACTGGTGAAGCCAATGTTTTCAAGGAGAGCCTTGAAAAATTTCCACCAACACCTAGCCGCTTGGCGCGTCCCGTATAAGGATTTCTTCAAACGCATCACTTTCCCAGCCATTTCCGGTCGCACGTGGGTCGGAGGCTCAATGTACACAAGTTCTTTGATTGGGGCGTGGAGGTATGCGGCCAATATGTTGAAGCTGTGAATGATCCATGCGTTTGATACTGCCATTGCAAGTAGAAGTTGTAGGGAAGATAGGGAAGCTGTCGGGGCAAATGTCTCGCAGCAGTCAACTCCAAGTCTCTGGCGGAATCCTTTTGCGACGTACCAAGCTTTTGGTGTGTCAATGGTTCCCTCCGGTTTACGCTTAATGGCAAAGACATACTTTGCTCCAATCACTTTCATGCCGGGTTGCCGTTTGACTACCTCCCAGAAATCCATGGCAAATAGTTGATCTATCTTGCTCCTTAGTGGTGGTTCCCAGATCGGGTGGAGGCTGTCTTATAGCGCATGAGTCACGGAGGATGGGAGGTCATAATTGGGGAGGTCCAGGATTTCAAGGATGTGGGAGTCTTGTTTGTGGCATATTTCATCCGTGGGTACTTCGCCAAGGTTTAACTTGATTGATCGTAAGTTTGGGTTGATTAAGTCAGCGGTGTTGGGGGTTGGGATGAAAGGTTTTGGGGATGATTTGGGGAATTCCGCTCCGTTGGTGTAGACTAGGGAGGAAGATGTTGGGTTCCAGCAGATGTACCCACAGAGGTTGTCTTGGAATCCCAAGAATATGGTGCGTTCCGCGCGGTTGTCAAGTTTGAGCTGCTTCTCCTTCGGGATGTGTGCCAGGCACATTGATCCAAAAGGGTGCAGGGGAACTTTGTTTGGGGCGGTTTCAAAAAGGAGTTTGGTTGGGGATTTGTCCCCGGAGGGGGAGTTGGTAAGTCAGTTGTGGAAAAAGCACGCGTGACGGTACGCAAATGACCAGAATTTGTTGGACAAACGGGCGTATTTCAGCATCGTCCCTGCCATATTGCCAAGGGTCCGGTTAACTCTTTTGGCTTTGCTGTTTTGTTCTGGGGTGTAGGACAAGTGAAGATTAATTTGGTGCTGAGTGCTTCCAGGGAGTCAACAAGGGTCTTAGTGTGGTACTCCTTGGCCTTGTTGGATTGGAGATGAATTGGTGCCTTTCCAAGGCGGTTCTTTAGGTAGGTTAAGGTGGACAGGAGAAATTTTGGAACTTTGGAGCGTAGTTTGAAGGCATGGACAAATATGAATGTTGAGGCGTGGTTGCGGATGGTTAGTAGGTACCAGTTACCGGTGCAGTCAGGGGGTAATGGTCCAAGGACGTTGGTTGTCAGTAGGTCTAGTGGTTTTTTGCAGGGAATTGATTCAGGTAAGGATTCCCGTCGTCTAGCGCTCTTTGCTATTTTACAAGGTTTGCAGACAACGGGGTTCCAGGACTTCACGTTGAACAAGGGTACATGGGTTTTCAGGTAAATTTTGACAACATTGTTGGACACATGTCCCAATGCGCAGTGGTAGTAGTACGGAAACAAAACAAAAGGGATAGGGGAAGGGGAATGGGAAATATGGAAAAGACGGGGGAAATAGGGGGCGGCCGGTGTTATTTGGTCAACAGTCCAGGTACGGTTGGCATATTTTGTACAAATGGAGTGGGAAATGGAATTGAGACGGAGGACCTTCTCATCAAAAGAAGCCATGTATCCAGAGTCAAT
Source organism: Puccinia polysora (assembly GCA_025617555.3). NCBI lineage: Eukaryota > Fungi > Basidiomycota > Pucciniomycetes > Pucciniales > Pucciniaceae > Puccinia > Puccinia polysora. The sequence continues at coordinate 57,654,244 of CM062627.1, forward strand.
GAGGTGGCCCAGAGATAACAGCGTACAGTGTATGTTTGGGCAGAAAAGGACATCATTCAGACGGGGTACAGGTTTGTCAACAACCGGATTGTCCCGCTGCCAACGGCGTACAGTAGGGCGTTAGGGTCAGCTAGCCGCAGGGTCAGGGGCTGGGTGAACCGCGAGAAGGAAATGAAAGAGGGGTAATGACCACTTACCAACAAGGTCGCCCCGGAGTCAATTACCAATTGGTTTGCACCAGTTAGAGAGCGCACGGTTGGGTTTCCGGGGCAATCCTTGGCGCTAGTGGGTGCGTCTTGGCCGGGGATTGCTCCAATTTGCTGGGCTGGAGGTTGGTAGGGGTTGGTTGCAGGTGGTTGTTGTTGGATGTGAGGGGGATTTTCTCTCCAGGTATTTGGTGGTTGCAAACCGGCGTTGGACCTGAGGACGGGAAAGGTAGCTTGCCAGTGGTCAGGGATTGGAAGTATGCGCAGGAGCCTTCCAGGCGCGCTTGTACTTCTGCAGGGATGGGTTGGTTCCCAGAGGCAATGTTGCTCCGAGCCTCCTGGAGGTCCTCTGGTGTTGGTTGGCGCAGGCTAGCCCTGGAATTTTGGGGTCAATGGAAGCTGTTGTTCCCTTGGTGTTGCAATGGTTGTTGGCGGCAAGGCCAGGTGTACGGCAATACGGCGTTTATAGTATACAGGTTGTTGGTCAAGTTACCGCGGGTCATTTCTCTGTAGAACAAGGTTATGATGGATTGAGTATCTCTGGGGGTTGGTCTTTCTATACGGTCTAGCTGCGGTCCAATACTATGGAGCATTTGCAATCGGGTTGAGCCGGGCGGGGGGGGTGTCAGAACTTGCATGACCAGGGAGATGAGAGTGTCTGGCATGGAGCAACCCAAACGGCCCAATTTGATGAAGATGTTTGATATTCTGGTGAGATGCAAGGAGACGCTTGTTTCCATTGTCATCATCTTGTAGAACAGTTCCCCAAGCAGCTCGACTTGGTGCATACAGTTTGAAAGTTGAAATTTTTTTTGGACATTTTCAAAAGATTCACAAGCTGTCGGTTTGCTAGCTACAATCGTTTTTAACTCAAGGTCCACGGTTAGGGTGAACAACACTCGTAAAGAGATGCTTTCAAAATGGTCAAGGGATTTGAGGTTCTCAATGTCTGCCGTAAAGTTTGATTTTCCAAAAACGAGCAGGCCTAATGTGTTGACCCCGCTGATCCATTTGTTGATGTTACTTCCGTCGCGGCTCAGGTTTTCGACGGTAGCAGTATACTCGGTTGGGTTTGCGAGGAATTTTTCTCTTTCCGTGCTCATGCCGTGTGAGGGTACGGTGGGGATGGACAGGTTGGATTTGTTGGGGTTCATCTTGTCCAATTTGGGTAATGGTTCTCTGCTGGGTCTGCCAGGTTGTGTCTTTCCGCGGCGTGGGTTCATAAACAAGCCAAGGGTATGATTGTAGGTGTCAGAAGTGGTGACGGAACGGTGAGGACAGAACGTGGGCGGACAAAGGAGAGCAGGCTTTTAACCTGTAGTAACGGGTGGCTCGGATGTAAGGTGAAAAAGGATGGAACGGAGTCCCTTTTTATTATATTTCAACTGTCCGCGCGGACTCGGAGTATATACTATATACATATCTCACAAATTATGTGATAGGTCGGTCCGTGATATCTCATAGTTGGGTTTGCCAAACCATAACAGCGCGCATCTGTACTGACTGATCCCTGCGTCTGGATCCGTTGTGACTAATCTGACAAACAGGTACCGCTCAGAAGAGCTACAACCTAGTTACAGTTGCCTAGAATATGTAACAAGTTTAAATATGCATTAGTAACAGTCTAAAAAGATCAAAACTTAAATAAAAGTAATAAAAATTAATTTTAGAAAATTTTTTAATAATAAATCAAAGATCAAGGATTACCACGTAAATCACTGACTCTGATTTTTGAAGACCGCAAAAAACTACAAGGAGTGTTCATAATAATTATTAAAATTTATCTACGTGCTCAGCAGATGATGGAAAATCAGTAAACATCCACATCTGCCCGCTTTGAAGCAATACCAATAGTAAAAAAAAAGGATGAGTACAGAATGATCAAATTTTCACCATAACAGATTAAAAGATCCTGTGGCTAAAATATCAAAGAAATCCAGAAGATCTAAGGACAGCTGATTGACAGCACCAATTTGACGTGCCAATCTTGCACTCACTGGCTTTCCAGCCTCAGCCCACAAGCAGAACCCTCTCTACGTTCCCTGAGAAGCTCAAAATCACCCCAAAAAAGTATTTATACAGACCTCTTTGGATCCATTATGAATTAATCAGCTTACCAGGTATTATTATTATCAATCAGACACAGTTTCATTGTTTATCAAGTGCTAATATGAAGATAAGCAAGTGATTTATGAATTAGTCTTTAGTAGTATTATTTATTCTTATTAACCAATCAACCCATGAAGTATAGTCAAGCAATCCACCCCATCTGCTCTGAAACCCTTCCAATTATTTCAGGATTCTCGTGGTAAAGTGCTCAGAGTGAGTGTTTCCGTTCCTGTCTTGGCCATTGGTGCTTTTACGCCCGGCCATTAGTGGAATAAGTCCTTTCTAAGGCACCCATCTTCATTCCAAGGTTCTTAAACTGCCTAAGGAGGCCCCTTGAAGAGAGGTTGCTAGTCTGTAAAGATCCCCAGTAGTATAATTATGTGGCCCCTCTTTTATATTATATTGAAAACCATTTATTACCAAACCAATTTGAACTTGAAAATGCTCTTATTATATCATTTATTTGAGCTTCTAAGTGTTTATTTTTGGAATAATAATAATAATTATTATTCCAGAATTTTTATCACTCTCTGTAGCTAAAGGACTGCAAGGTTCCTGGTATCAGAGAGCTGACAATTTTTTCATCATCTTCAGCATTGGAAACAACAAAAATCACCGCCAACACCGCTCATCCGCCCGCCATTGTTGTTGGAAACAACAATGGCGACTAAATCATGCCATCACCATCCTCAATCAATCCATCTCCTCTCTTCCTCCTCCAATCTAATTCCTTAGCATCTTGAGCCTACAACCTATCCTCCTCCGTCACGGTCAAGCCTCCACTCAGTATTGTACCGCCACCCAAGCCATTGAAGATTGTCTCTCCATCATCCTTGATCATTGTTCCATGACTGACTTGTTCAAATCAATTGTCATTGGCCTACTGGCTCAACCCCATCTACCCCCAATTTGTTTCCAATCACCTGAGACTGCCTGTTGCAATTATCCCCTCATCAACATCAGCCTCCAACCACTCCTTCCAACTCCTCTCCAACGCCCAAAAACTGTTGCTTGCAGCCGTTGGAACACTCAAGCATTCCCCCCTCTTCATTCCACTTGTTGTCACTACTGCTCAATCTTGTCGGACATCCTCCTCTGCCCAATTTATCAACCCCTGTAACTGGTAATCACCCAAAACCTCAGTTGCAGGTGATCATCCTGGCCCCTATGGCTCATTTACTGACTTTCAGATGTCCATCTTCCACCTGCTGTCATCTTTGACGTGGGCTGGGTTCCTCCTCTCCTCATCTTATTTTTTTTTACACATGTCAGGTGCTTCATGTTGCCAATTTTTTGTTCCTCATTGCTTGTTTTTCCTTTCTCATCCCTATTGATTTTCATCAAAAAAAAAATTTTTTTTCCGCTCTATCTGTAAATCTCTCTTGTAAATAGTCTACAGACCTCTTGTCTATAAAAGGAGGGGCTCTCCCCTGCCTTTTTCCAATCATCCATGGGAGTGTGTGCGTATTTGTCCCCCGTCAATGTAGTAATTTTATCCTGATCCTCATCCTGGGTATATCTATGATTGCCCCTTGATCCTTTGAGCCTGAATACTCAAAACTTGATCTTTCCATCTGTGACCTTTATACTTATGACCAACCATAGCCTTTCTGGTTGAAGAGAATTCCATCTGCTGGAATTCTTGAGTTTGTTATACCACTCTTGATCCCTTTTTAAGAACATACTGGTCTGATCTTTCCCTGATCATCTCTCCCAATGCAGTCACATTTGACTGAGGGGTTTCTTTAAGCTTGAAACCTGGAGTGTCAGATCTCCCTTTATTCTTTAAAAGTTTAATTCCGCCACGCTACTCTTGAGTTCATTGAGAAGTGTTGGTTCATTCTTGATCAAACCTGTTATTTCTTTGCTTCTGGAGCTTCATAAACAAATTGCTTTTGATTTGTTCAGCCACCCACAGCTATCTGCTACCCTTCAAGCTCTTGATTGCGGAGAGTTGGGAAGCTTCATTGAGAACCTGGAGGTTAGTTGGGATCGAGTTGATCTTTCCTAATCTTTTGCCAACAACCAGAGTTATAAGATACCATCTGATACCCCCCAAAAGGCAGGGGAGAGCCCCTCCTTATATGGGCAGGAGCCCCTGTTAGACAATGTAAAAGTGATTCTACAAATAGAGTGGATTTTTTTTTTTTTGATTTCAGATGATCAGAAAAATTGATCACGCGGGCCAGTGAAAATCCGGCCTCCCTGACTGGGGTGGGATCTTTCTCATCCCTTCACCTCTCTTGAGTCCTTCAGGGAACGGGCGCGCGCAACAACACCAGGATCACCCACCACTCACCCAAAGGCAGAAGGGGTGGGAAAAGAAATGAACCAGATCGCCCGCGGATGTCTGCAGGCGGTAGACAACACTTTGCCGCCCCTGGCCAAAGATTGAAGGGGGTGAGAATGATTGAAGGGGGTGAGAATGATTGAAGGGGGTGAGAATGATTGAAGGGGGTGAGAATGATTGAAGGGGGTGAGAATGATTGAAGGGGGTGAGAATGATTGAAGGAGGTGGGAGAGTCCCAGGAGGAAGGTGAGGGAGTTGTTGTCAAGATTGTCTTGATCATGATTGGAGTGAGATTGGATGGGAGGATGATGGCGGGCAGGGTTGGAGAGTATCCTGCAACACTTTTTGGAGCAATGATGACCAATGGAGTTGTTGTTGTTTTTGTTGCCATTGTCACTGTTGTTTGGAGTGATTATCAAGCCAAAATTGATGGTCAAGAAACAGGCCTGGGGCTTAGTAGTTAACTGGTGGTCATCAAGCAGAGAGGGCAATGGAACAATGGACAGATGACCGGATGGTTTGAAAAACCTGAATCCTCAATGGTTGAGAGAGTGGGATTTAGATGGCCATGGGGATGGGGTTGGTCAATTTGAAGGAGTTGGGAGAAGTAGTCAAGAATGATGAGGAGAAAGAAGGAGCTAGGGCAGTGGGGCAGCCAAGGATGACAAAGAGCTTGAAAAGGGATGATTGGAAGAGGGGGGGAGTCAGAGGAGGAAGGCTGGGAGTTGGGATGGAGATATTGTGGGACAAGCGGGTCTTGGCCTGCGCGTTTGGCCAAAAGGAAGGGGGGAACAAAGAGAGAAGGGATCAAACGCAATGCCTAGGTGATGAGACCAAGAGAGGCCTGTCCTAGAACACTGTGACAGAGGAATGCTTTGCAGAATGAGGAAATTGGAGGAGTGATACTGATACATAAAATTCCAATTGTTTTTTTTTTTTGAATGACACCTAAATAAACGAATCAAAAAAAAATTGAATTTTCCGCATCTGGTCCAGGGTGTCCAGATTTGGTCACCACAACTCTCCCCAACTTACAGACTGTCCCTAGTCTGCATCTGAGCTTGATGTCATAAAAAAGAAGGGAAATATGATTGAACACAAGGAATAGTCATTTTATCTTGAGGGTGATTTGAAAAGAATATCTTGATCCATCCAAAGAAAATCCTAGAGTTAACTGCGATAAAATGAAGAGGGTGTCCCAGGTGCTCACTTAAGTGGCATACAGTAGAGTTTCACAAAAAAAGGCAGAAGATGGCCCTGGTGGTGCAAAATTGGGAAGACTTACTTCCAATCAAATTTTCCTCCACAACAATGAAATTTCTTGAAATGATCAGCAGAGGACCTTCTGGCCATCTGAGTACCATCCAGTTCTTTCAAAACATATGATCCACCTCTGACTTGATGGACCACTTGATAAGGACCATTCCAGCAATTGGAAAAAAGCTTTCCCCACTGACTTTCCAAGGATCAATTAAAAGCTAAAACTAGATCACCAGGATTCAAGGGATCCCTGACTCGATTGGAATGCTTATCCTCCCAATACTGCACTGATTTTTCCCTTGACTCCATCATTTTTGGATAAGGTTTGTCAAGAACATCTTCAATTTTCTCCAGTTGCTTGGATCTGGCAACTAATAGATCAGTGGTGGAAGAAACCTTTTCCCAAGAAATACCTAAGAAAGATTTCATTTCCAGATCAAGATGAAGGAAAGCCCTTTGACCAAAGAGGAATTTGTAAGGTGAGTAGCAAGTGGTTTGTTAAGTTGAAATTTGATCAGAGAAGAGCACCAGAGGAAGAAATTTGCAACAATTCTTTCTACTTTCATTAGCCAACTTAACAAGAGCAGCCTTCAAAGGGGCATGACCTCTTTCCACCATGACTTGTCCTTCAGGATAATAAGGAGTGTTCACCCTATGTTGACCAGTAAGCAATCAGATCATTTTGGCCAGTTTGCCACCAAACTCAGAGCCACCATCAGTTGAATAAGATTGAGCCAAGCCGTAACACATTTTCCAATTCTCATAAATGAAGGCTTCTACTGATTCAGAGCTGAGTTTCTTAAGAATTTTTGCTTCAACCCATCCAGAAAAATCATCTTTAGCCACAATGAGGTACTTAGCTCCACCAGCATTAATGTGAACCACATCCATAGTAATCCTTCCGAAGACAGTGGACTCTCCAGTGAGGTAACAAATTTCAGCCGGGCCCCTAAGATCATGTTTCTGACATACTTCACAACTCTTGCACAATTGAGAGACTGATTTCTTCAAAGATGGCCACCAGAATTTTTTGGATATACGTTGATAAGTTTTGGTTTCCCCACAATGCCCAAGGCCTTCATGGAGACTTTTGAGGATTGAATCTTGTTTGGAGGGGATAGTGACAACAATTAGAGCACAAGGCTGCCGCTTTTCATAAACCTAGTACCTTGGACAAAGAAATTGAAGTACTTCCTTTTGAGTGATCAAAAATGTTTAGCAGAGAGATCAGGAGGCCTTTGGAGAGTGGAAAGGTACTGCTCTAATTTTAGCCAGAAACATGGTTGGAAGCCAGAATAATCTTGGGAGGATAAGGTGAATACTGGAAAAATTAAAGGCTCCTCCTCATCAAAGTCCACTCTAACATCCAATTCTTCATCTCCAAGAGGGCATCGAGATAAACCATCAGGCATGGTGAAGGATTTTCCAGGCCTATGAATAATATCAAAAGAGAAAAGTTGGATAAAGGCCACCCAACGTGTCATAGGACCATTTGGGAGGCTGTGAGCATTGATCATTTTGATGATGGACCGTGCTTCAACTTGTAACTTGAATTGTTGACCCCAGAGGACAGTTTGGAGTTTCTTCAACTTTTGAGCCACGCCACAGAGTTCCAGTTTTGGTTGGGAGTACCTGGATTATACATCCAAAAATAACAAGGATTCATAGAGAGCAGGACAATCCCAACCATTTTCATCTTCCTGAGTGAGGACAGTCCCAACAGATTGATAACTGGAATCAACAGCCAGTTTGACCTTGCCAGCTCCAGGTCCATAAGCAATCCTTTTCAAGACTATGTCTTTGCCAACCATCACTTTAAGCAGCTGAAAAGAATGTTCACAATCTTGGGTCCAGATCCACTCAGCATCTTTTCTGGTCAGGCAACGTAGAGGAGCACAGATTTTGGATAGAGATGCGATAAATATTCAAACATAAGTAACAACACTTAGAAAACCCCTGACTTCAGTCTGATCAATGGGCGTAGGCCAAGAGAGGATTTTGTTGACTTTGGATGGAGCCATCCTTCTTCCTTCCTTGCAGATCACATGACCAACAATTTCCAGAGCAGGAACACAGGCAGCCAAGTTGGACCCTGAGAAAGTGAGGCCAGATTCTTTGATTCGGAACAAGATACTTTCCAAAGTGGTTGCATATTCCCAGATAAATCAATAAATTCCTGAATGCCAGGGTAAGAGCTCATTGTTATAATCAGAAACTGGTCCTTTAATTCCGCCATTGTCAATAAAGATACCAGCATGATCAGGTATTTCATCCTGGAGGATCCAAACCATCTGAGCCTGATAGACTGCAACCAAGTTGGTGGTTCCTTGAGGAAATTGAGTTAGTTGGAAACAACCAAGGGGAGTATCAAATGTAGTGAGAGGGCAAGAAATCTGATGTAAGGCACGTTTGTCATAGCCTCCCATAATGTCACCTAGACCATAGCAAGCTCTCCCAGAGAAGGATTAAACAAATTCTTCAGTAGCAGGGGGAATACCAGAGTCATTAAAAGTAACCTTATTTAAAGGCTGGAGATCAAGAACTATTCTAAGTTTACCATTACTTTAAAGGACACAGAAAAAATGACTGGAATGGCTAGAAGTTGACTGTTTGTATAAAACAGTTCGGACTTGTTCCTGGACCAACTTGAAGAATTTTTCAACTTTGGCAGCAGGGAATGGGATCTTTTTCTTTTGCCAGCAATCATGTTCTACTACAAGAATGATATAAGGCAGACCATAGGATTCTTTCAAGAGACCTCTCTCTTCTTCACAGAAAGCAATAGCTTTTTCCCTAAGAGCCAAGACATCTTTGATCAAATACAACTCATCAGGTAGAAGCAATCCATCTGGTCCAAAGTTGACTACTCCCAGACGTTCTTTGGTGACACAACCAATGGGGATGAATGGACCAGTGATAGATTTAGGTAAGCCACAGTAAGGATTGGGGGATAGAGGAGGACACCTAAGAGGAGGGTTGATATTGAGAGGCATTGGTTGGTTGACTGATTCCATTTTCCTAGCAACTGGTTTATATTTGGAGGCAAAAGAGAGCAGTTCTTAATTCTGCCAAGAGTTGACCACAGAGATCTGACTATGTGTCAGCTTGCTACTATATACAGAGCAAAACTGTCAAATAGTAACACAAAATACAAAAAATAAGAATACCTCAATTAACAAAGCAAGGAGTGAAAAATCCATAAATATTATTACAGGAATGGATTTCTCACCCAAAATTAGGTAGGGTCACTCACTGACCCCACCCTTGAATTCCAAGTCCTTATATTTTTAAAATAATTAAAAGGAAAAGTACTGGAAATTACAACACCAGTATGGCACTTTTTGGCCATTTTAATATTTCACACGTGTTGTCACGTATAGGTTTTACGCCTAAAATTCACTCAGAATTGAGTTGTTGTGTATATTTTAGGACTTACACGCGGAAATGTGTTATGTCACAATTCCCACGCGCAGCCCCGCATCATTAAATAACCCTACGTACTAGCAGCAGCAAGATCCCGCGTACTAGAGACCCACGCGCAGCTGATTCTGCCACGCAGGCAGCGGATCCTACCCCGCGCGCATCTGTACTACTGATCCCCACGCCTGGATCAGTTGTGACTAATCTGACAACTCGGTACGGCTCAGAAGAGCTACAACCTAGTTAGGGTTTCCTAGTATATGTAAAAAACGGACATATGCATTAATAATGATCTAAAAAGATTAAAACTTAAATAAAATTAATGAAAATTAAGTTTTAAACATTTTGTAACAATAAATCAAAGATCAAGGACTACCATGTAAACCACGGATCTTGATCTTTGAAGACCACAAAACACTACAAGAAGTGTTCATAAAAATTATTAAAAATTATCTCAATGATCAGCAGAAGAGGGAAAAATAGTAAAATTCACATCTGCACGCTTTTAAGCAATAACAATAGTACAAAGAAAGGATTAGTACAGAATGATCAAATTTACTACATAACCAATTAAAGGATCCTGTGGCTAAAATAGTACAGAAATCCAGAAGATCTAAGGACAGCTGATGGACAGCACCAAGTAGACGTGCTAATCTTGCCCTGACTAGCTTGCCACCATCAGCCTACGAGCAGAACCCTCTCTACGCACCCTGAGAAGACCAAAATCAACCCAGAAAGGTATTTATACAGACCTCTTTGGATCCATTATTCAATCGGTTTAGCAGGAATTTATTTATTATCAATCAGACACCGTGTCATTTTTCATCAAGTGCTTATATGAAGATAAGCAAGTGATTCATGACTTAGTCTTCGATAGTATTATTTACCTATATTAAACAATCAACCATTGAAGTTTAGTCAAGCTATCTACCCCATCTGCTCTGAAACCCTTCCAATTGTTCCAGCATTTTTGTGGTAAAGAGCTCAGAGTGGATGTTACCCTTCCTGTCTAGGCCACTTGTGCTGTTAAGCCCAGCCACTAGTGGAATAAGTCCTTTCTAAGGCACCCATCTTTATTCCAAGGTTCTTAAATTGCCCAAGGAGGCCCCTTGAAGAGAGGTTGCTAGTCTGTAAAGATCCCCAGTAGTATAATACTGTGGCCCCCCTTTTATATTATATTGAAAACCATCTACCACCAAACCAATTAAACCTTGAATTTGCTCTTATTAAATCATTGATTTGAGCTTCTAAGCCTTTATTATTGGAATCATAATTATTATTGGAATCATAATTATTATTATAATTCCAGCATTTTTATCACTCTCTATAGCTAAAGGACTGCAAGGTTCCTGGTATCAGAGAGCTGACACTACAAGGATTGAGACCAAGTTCTAATGCCTTCCAAGTTTGATTTTCTGCAACGTTTTCAAAAGGTGTCTTTTCCATAAAAGAAGTCCCAGGAGATAATACATTGCTCACATGTGTGGCACAAGGTAGGGTTTTGAAAATGATAGTAGTAGGATACCCTGGTGGTGAATAATTAGGAGGACGTACTTCTACCCCAATTTGGCTCCACTGAAGCCCATATTCTTCCATACCAAAGCCACCAAAAATAGGATTGAGATTGGGATCTAGTTTGGACTCATTGCGGAGATTCAAAAAGGAACTGAGAGAAGGTTGATTAGGAATAAGAGTACAAGGAAAAGAAGAAAAAACAGATGAAGAAGAAATATATTTGTATTTTTCCATTTTGATTTGTTTTTGTTTTTTGATATTTTTCAGATCAGGAGAAAACTTTGAAAAGAAAGAGAAATAAGCCTCTGGGACAAGAGTTGACCCTTGAGCTGAAGTTTGAGGCTGAAAAGAACTACAACTATTAGTAGGATCAACTACTCCCATAAAAAAATGAGAGAAACTAGAATTATCATTCTGTTTTCCTTTTCAAGATGACTTAGGAAAATGACCAAGGAAATCTCTTTCCCAGCGACCAGAATCCAAAGAAAAAAGAGGAAGCTCAATTTTTCTACCATCAGAATCAGGGAGGAGGATTCTCTCCCCAACTTGATTGGGAAACATAAGAGTTGCTCCAAAATTGATTAAGAGAGGTTGACCCAAGATCATAGGTCCATCCAAGCATTTGATCCAGAAATGACAAGTTCCAACAATGTTTTGGCCAATCCAGACTGGAACATCTTCAACAATTCCAACCAATTTGCAAGTCTGGTTTCCTATTCCATACACTGAAGAGGTGAAGCTGACCCTAGGGCTGAGTTTAAGTTTGCGGGCCATAGCATCTGAGATCAAGTTGAGCTGAGAGGCAGAGTCAACAAACAGTGAGAACCTTTTTGCTGATTCACCAAGATAGCAGGGAAGAAATAAAAGAGGACAAGAGGAAAGACTAAACTCAGGAGAGGGATCTGTTCTGTGAAGTTTTGGACCCACAGGACTGGAGCAAGGGTTGATAGCTAGGAAAGTGGAAAAGGGACACAGGGGATCATGCATATGCATATGGAATTACAACGCGCGCTACACCTTAAATAGCTCCTTGATTGTTCTCCTTCTGTGATTCTTTTCTTTCCTCTCTTGTCTGTCTTTCCTGTTATCATCCTCACCACCACTAGGTGTGTTAGAATTATGGCCAGCAATTAGCTTAGGCAAATGAGCAGTATTTAAAGCAAAAGAAATGCTGGAAACTGGGTGTCAATATTGTCTAATGGGGCTCTAAAAAAGGGGCAATATCTTGGATGAATTTGATTGGAATGATGAATGAATGGATGAAAAACAGCAGGGAGAAGAGCTCCTTAAGTAAAAGAGATTGGCCTCTTGTGAGCCCATGATACAACAAGGCAAAAGGCAAATTTTCCGCCCCAAAAGAGCTTTACAGGCTCTACTTGCCTTGTTAATTGGTTTGGAATACATAATCCCACATGGCATCAGTCCCTGTACCCTTACAACTAGCCTATTCCAGTTATTTCTGGTGTTTCCATCTCAATGGGGCTGAACCAGCCCCTTAACTGTTCAATCCCCTTGGCTGGTTGTCCTTTACAACCAGCCATGATGACCTTTATTGCCTTGTTCACGGGCTGGTTGCCTCATGCAGCCAGCCGCTGGCCCCTCAAATGGGCCAGGTGGGACCCAGGGCACACCTGGGTCCGGTCTCAGACTCACATGGGGGGGGTGACCAGCGGACATGCTAGCCCCCCCCCTCTTCCTCCCAAATCCCTGGTGGGGGCCGTCAAATCCCCTCACCAGGGGGCCTGGGGGTTGATACACCCAGGGCGTCGTCAAGTAAGTTGGCCTGGGAGGGGATCAGGTCCTCCCAGGCCCATTGCTGCTTCCCCTTGGTAAAGGGGGGGGAAGAGCGCCCCTAATTGGTCCCTTCAACCGCTCAATGGTGGAGGGGTGATGAACTCCCCCCCACCTGCCGGTCGCTCAGCTTGCGGCCGGCGCCTCCACCTCCTTGGGCAAGGGGGTGGTCAGGTCCCCCCTGCCCTGACGGACCGCCCTGTTGCGGTTGGTTGCTGGCTGGTTCAACCCAGCCAGCTCACCCCCATCCCCCTCTTGACGGCAAGAAAGGGGAGGGGGAGCGAGCCGGGGCCGTGAGTCCCGGCTTTGTGGCGCTGGTCACCTAGCGCAACCAGCCGGGCCTGTGCGGAATCGCACCGCGCGGGATCCCTTGGCCGCGCAACAGCCCTGCGGCGGGCCATTGGGCCCCGCATGGGCCGCACAGAGGAACACAGGCGGCCCCAAACGGGCCGCAACGCGGGCAGCGGCCCCAAGCCCAAATTGTGAGAATTACATACTTTGGTGGGCCAACCTGTCTGGCCAAGTATGTCCATAAAAAAGGTTGGGCCCTTTTATGCCCAAATAAGCCCATCTGGATTGGGTGGCCTGTCCACCCTGGCGGGAACGTGTCCCAAAAGACCATAAAAATGTGTTTTGGCGCCCAAATGCCCAAAAAAAATAACACCCACATAGGCCCACGTGGCCCACGTGATGTAAAATGGGCCGTGGAGGCCCATTTTTGCATCCCATTTAGATTACACACTCCTATGCACATTACCTGAGTGTATCCACATTTAAACAAGGTGATTACTAGCTCCTCAGTCCATCTTCCTCGATCTCCCTTGTCCCATTGTCTCAATCACTAATAAGGGTGGTTCCCTCTAAAGGTATAAGATTGTGGTCTTGCTCTCTCTTTCTTTCTTTCTTGTTTTCTTACATCTCCCAGGTCCTGTTCTTTCTTTCCAAATTTTTCTGACTCCTCTGTGTCTTGCTTGATGGGTAATCTAACAACCTCCAGTCTGTCTTTTGGCTTATCATCCTCACCACCACTAGGTGATTACTAGCTCCTCAGTCCATCTTCCTCGATCTCCCTTGTCCCGTCTTCTCAATCACCAATAAGGGTGGTTCCCTCCAAAGCTGATTAATAGCTCCTCAGTCCATCTTCCTCTATCTCCCTTGTCCCATTGTCTCAATCACTAATAAGGGTGGTTCCCTCTAAAGTCTCCACCACCTTCATATCTCAACAGGTTATGAGCCCATCAAACCCTGACAGCGTCTTGTCCTAAGCCATTGATTCCCCACAACCAAAACCTCCACCCTGGATCCATTCCAGCAACATCCTCCTACTTCACCTTCCTCAACTCCTACCAACTCAGTAAACAACAATGACTCAGAGGAAAACTCATCCCACTACTCATCTACCCTCTCCAACAAAACTCAAATCATTTTTAATCACCTCACCTCCAACCCTACTCTTCCATCCTATTACTTTTAAGTCATGAGTTTGAAATTCAGGCCAGCAGCTTGGGAGACAATGAGAATGAAAACATGAGAATCATTAACATGACCAGGAGTTTGAATAACAGTATCTGAGACTCATAAGAAAAGAATATCACCAACAAAGAAAGATATGAATAGCCGGTGCTTGACTATGGCTAGAGATGGAAGTGGTGGAAGACACGGAGAGGCTAAGAAGGAAAAGTTCAAATTGTTTAAGTTCCTTGTGAATCGGCTGGACTTGGACTTATCTTACCAGTTACAACAGACGGTTGAATTCTTATGGAGTTGATCTAGTTGAGAGTCTTGATTGAGGTGAGTTTGAGATGTGTTGAGGATTGATCAAGTGTTGGTTGAGTTTCGAGTCGTGTTGGAGGTTGAGAGGATTAAAAGACGAGAACAGACAAGAATGAGAATGAAAAATGAAAAGAGAAGATAAAGAGGAAACAGAAAAATTCAGGGGACCTGCGTTGAGACTAGGTTGTTCAAAAGAGCTGTCACCTGTTCTTGACTTGTCACACCATAGTTTACACTCCCCTTAACTGGAGATTAGTCCAAGTTGTCATTAAAAACATCCAACGCGAACTTTTTCAGCTGGCTCAGGTTGACGGCCTAAGTGAGAGGGTTGGCTAACATATCAGACGTACTGATCAGATGGATGGTGAGTGCGCCAGGTTAAATTTCATATCTGAGCCCCTTTGTCTTGAGGTCCATGTGTCGAGTCTTTGCATTGGAACCAAATTTTTTTAATTTATCATCCAGTCCTTTGTTGTTGATGTGATGCTTAGAGGAAGTTAGGTTGATTTGAAAGACTTTGCCCAGTAGATGGCGAAGCCACTTGCCTTCCAGAAAAGATTCAAGCAAGGGATTTAATTTGTCTTTGGTCAAAGAGTAATTTATGTTGCGTTGCTTGTAACTGTTCCAAGAGTGAGGAGAACCAAAAGACAAACAAAGGTAGCCAGATTGCGATTTGTGACTGGTAGGATCCTCACCCCAGGAAGCGTCACTGTAACATTCTAATGGCTCTCTTGACCCGTCGTATATGAGAGTCAGCTTCAGGTCCTTGGTGCTGTTGAGATATTGCAAGGTTCGTCTGAGTTCCTTCCAGTGTGACATCCCAGGTTTGTTTTGAAAGCCGGCCAGACTTGACACGGAGTAACTCAAGTCTGGTCGAGTCCGACTGGCAATATAGTTCAGTAGTCCTATTGCTGATTTGAAGTTTATATTTAGCTTTTTGAATTGGTCAAAGTCCTTGTCAGTGGCTTTGCTGAGTTGACAGTGAGGAGTCAACGGAGTGAAACAGGGTCTTGATTCAAGCAGCCCTAGTTCCTCTAGACCATGTACGATATTCTTAGGTTGCCTTAACAGGATACTTGTGGGTGTCCGTTTGAACTTCATGCCCAGAATGGTGTTGGGTTTGTGAGCCTGTGAGTTTTTGAATCTGGCGTTGAACTTTTCATTGAAGTTGTTGCTGTCTCCTACTAGGATGAGGTCATCAAAGTGGAGAAAGAGAAATGACTGATCATCCTCCAATTTATATAAACACGGGTCGCTGTTGGATTCCTTGAACCCCGCTGATTTGATCTAGTCTGTGAGAGTCTCATACCAGTTTTTTGGGGATTGTTTAAGTCCATATAGACTCTTCTTTAGTCTGAGGTATTTGCCAGATTGGCTGCAACCTTGTGGCGTTTTGATAATGACCTCTTCATTTATAGGGGCATGTATAAAGGCAGCCTTCACATTGTATTGAAGTATCTTGAGTTTGTGCTTTAGTGAGTTTAGCAAGATTGCTCTTAAAAATGCAATCTTTCTGGTCGGAGAAAAGGTTTCATCAAAGTCTAGGCCGTAGACTTGATTGAATCCTTTGACGCAGATTTGGGCTTTGTGGATGATGGTATTGTTGTGAGCATTATCCTTGATTTTGAAGACCCAGGTAGTTTTGAGAGGGTTGAGAAGGTGATTCCTTTGTTATTGAGGCAATGATATATTTAAAACCAGAAAAACTAATCAGAACAATTAGACAAGTTAAAATATTATGACAACTGCAGATCAGAGATGCCCGTACCTAAGCTAGAGTAGATGAGAAGATTCAAGGACACAAGAGATAGGAGATGTTCTGGAAGCAACCACTGTACGAGCTAAAAGTGACGTTGTAGCTAATTAAGAGGAATGAGTGAAGATGGGAAGATTAGAGGGGTTCAATGAAACTTGATTAATAACAGCTCATTGCACCGGATTATCCAAAGTCGACCACGGTGGCCAAAATCTTCTGATTGAAGTCCTCGTTGTCAATGCTTGAACTTGAGGTTGATTCAAAGAGTGGAGAAAGAAGATCGGCAAGGAGAGGAAACTTCTGCGTCTCCTGAGAGCGCAATACTTGAATGGACTGTAGTCATTATTGAATATGCATAAGTCCCAAGGTTGTGAGATGCGCGCTTGAAGTGAGAGACGCCGCATGATTTCTAAGTAACTGATGCGCATGCGTCAAAGATGATAAGAAGACAGGGGAAACCGTGAGAAACCGTGAAGTAGTATAATTCCAACAAGGGTTAAATGGTTTTTCGCCATCATAGTACTCCCATACCTCCTGTTCCTTGCACTGATCCATCTCCTTCTTTATTGCTCCTCCCCATTTGGGGACATCCTCACAAGCATTTGCTTGATTGAACGTCTTGGGCTCATAGTAATGGTGGAATCCATACCTTTGCGGGGGTCTGATTGAAGATTGATTATGGAGAATCCTGGTGGTAGGTTCTGCAGCCTTCTCCGGTACTCTAGTTGCGCTGATCCCTGGGACGATTTGAGGGGAAGACAGGCATGATGAGCTGTCTTCCGAGTTTGAACTAGAATCTGAAGCCGTCAGATTTTCATTGGAAGAGTTTATCTTGGTGGGTGGATCTCTATAGTTCATTCGAGTTGTAGAGGCTCCTTCTATTTCAGGCTGAGAGTCGCGGTTGCTGGTCTTTTTCAGGCTGAAGTCAATATCTATGTCTGAGGTGATTCCAAGGTCCTCAACCGTTTGTTTCAAAAACCGGACATGCTTAGAAAGGATGATGTGACCATTGGGTAGGAGTGCACGGTATGAAAAGAACTATGGATTGTAACCAATCAATCTTCCTTCTATTCCCTTAGGTTTGAATTTCTCTCCCTTCACCTGCTTTTGATTTAGTACAATTGCAATGATTCCAAGTGGCTGTAGGTAGTTGAGTGGCAAGAAGCTTTGTTTGATGAGTTCCCATGGGGATAACTCCAAGCTGTCCTTTGGGATTTGAGGCTTATGCAGCATGATTTGAGGACCTCTGACCAGTATTTCTTTGGGAATTTGGCTGAGCTCAGTGATGATCTCACGCTTTCAACAATTGTTTGATTGGCTCTCTCAGCCCTGCCGTTGTGATTGGGGTGATATGGTTCAGCAATAAGGTGGTTGATGAATCTCTCCTCAAGATATTGTACTAGCCTATTATTTGTGAATTCCTTACCGCCATCCAAACAGGATAATAACCACATTTTTTCTTCTGTTTCTCAATGATTTCTATCAGTACAGAGACGGTGTCGTCCTTTCCGACTAGAGGAATACCTGAGATATAACCTGAGTGGTTATCCACAACAGTCAGCACGTATTTTTTGTGTCTATGTGATTCTGGAGTAATTGTCCCAATTAGATCTAAATGTAGCATTTCAAAGGTTTTAGTGGCTGAAGTAGAGGTGGCCTTGAATGGGGATTTGGTGATTTTACAAAGGAGAAAGTCTTTGCATTCAAACTTACCCATTCTGGCAACATTGTACTGAATTCCTTTGATTTTGGCTAGACGTCCAGGAGACGCGTGGCCATAAGTTAAGTGAAGATCCTTCAGCGTTCTTGACCCATCTGCCTGTGTCAAAAGGCATCCTTAATTTACTCCCACTCTAATCCGCACGTCAAGGAAAAACAGGTTATTGATGATCATCCCACGGCAAACTTTGACATTACTCTTTCTTACTTTGAAATGACCCTTCTTTACTTCTAAAGTACAGCCGTGTTCAAGTAGCTTTCCCGGACTCACAAGGTTGACAACTATGTCTGGGACATATAGACAGTCGGAAAGGGTGATTGTATGTTGTTTCCATTCCAATTTAACGGTTACCACGCCTTGGATAGGCAGATTTGCCCCAACCTTTCCTGTTGTAATGTATTCCCCGGAGTACAGTGTAGGAATCCAAACGGTGCTAAGCCGTGGCAGTTCTGTGGAGGGGAAAGGTGCTGTTTAGGCTGCCCTCCTAGGAGTTACAATAATATCTAAATGTAACCGGAATCAAGGTCCAGAACCTTATGGATGAGAAATCAAAGTAAGGGAAGAGGATAAGAGTTGTTGGTAGCGATGGAAACAACACTATCTGAGGCAAGATGGTGCAGGTAAAGACTTGAACAAATAAGTCAAGGTTTGTTCAGAGTTCAATAGAACAAGGAAGTTGTAAGTAACAACGCCCACAAGCTAATAACTCTGGTCTTCAGCAGCTGATTAGGAAAGATCAACTCAATCCCAACCAACCTCCAGGTTCTCAATGAACCTGCCCAACTCTCCGCAATCGAGCGCTTGAAGGGTACCAGATAACTGTGGGAGGCTGAACAAAACAAAAACAATTTGTTTATGAAGCTCTTGAAGCAAATCAATAACAAATTTGAGCAAGAATATCCCAACACTTCTCAAGGGACTCAAGAATAGCGTGGCGAAATTCAACCTCAAAGAAGAAGGGAGGTATAACACTCCAGGTTTTAAGCTTAATAAAACCTCTTCAATCAAAGGTGATTGGCTCCGGAAAGATGATCAAGGAGAGATCAAGACCAGTATGGTCGGAAAAAGGGATCAGAGTGGTATAACACACTCAAGAATTCAGACAGGCAGGAATTCTTCTTCAACCAGCAAGGCTATTGGTTGGTGATAAGGATCAAGGTCACAAGGGACAGAGTTTGAGTACGGAGGCTCAAAAGATCAAGGGGCAATCCTAGATATACCCGGATAAATGGCTCAGATAGCTGGGGAAGGATACCCACAGATAAGTTGATTACTGATGATGGTCTGATAGGATGATGGGATCCTCTGATGTTCTGGGATGCTCTGATGATGGGACAAAAGGCAGGGGAGAGCCCCTCCTTTTATAGACATGAGGCCCTGTATACTATGTACAAGAGAGATTTACAAATAGGTGCGGAAAAAAAAAATGAAAAGATAAAAAAAAATGAAAAATAAAAAAAAAAAAAATTACATGAGAGAAAAAAGAGATGTTGCCCGCGTCGAGAATGACCGCAGGCAACCAGATGGACACCCGCGACAGCGGTCGCGGGTGTCGACAACGGTTGTTGTTGCCCGATCGGCGGCGACAACGGGGTGAAAGTCCCGACGGCCGCGAGCGGTCGCTCGCGGTCGTCAGTCGGATCAGATGATGAGGATGAGATGGTCAATGGTGGTCCAAAAGAAGGCGGACAGGCCAAATCCAGCCAATACGGAGCCGAGCGCCGTGGCCCGATGGATGGGATTGAAGAAGGTGGCGATGCCAGTGACGGCACAACTGTTGGCAGCCAAGGAGTCCATACCAACGAGTAGATTGGCCAGGATGGCGAGTCCAAGGGCGCAAGGTTGG
The DNA here is from genome assembly GCA_025617555.3 of Puccinia polysora. Lineage (NCBI taxonomy): Eukaryota > Fungi > Basidiomycota > Pucciniomycetes > Pucciniales > Pucciniaceae > Puccinia > Puccinia polysora. The sequence continues at coordinate 57,673,930 of CM062627.1, forward strand.
AAGGGACTAGAGAAGATCAAGGATAGGAGACCGTAGCCGGAGGAGATTGCGGTAGCGGCACCGAGCAAGGGCAGGGTGGGGCCGTAGCGATTGGCAAGCTTTCCAAGGAAGGGAGAGGAGAGGTACATGCCCAAGTTGCGGGCCAGGCCAATGGCGTTGAGCCAGGTCAAGGTGAGATGAAGCCGATGGCCGAGTTGGACCAAGTAGATTGAGAAAGCATAATTGGTGCCAGCGCTGATGGCGATCAGGATACCCGAGATTATGGCAAGGAGTCGTTTGGAGGACGAAGAGCAAAGGGTCATCCAGGACAAGATCGATGGAACAAGCAGGGGCACGAGCAGAAGAGGGCAGCTGGCAAATCCGGGGGGAGGCGGTGTCGAAGGAGATGAGGGGAAATGAAGGTAATCATAGGGGTACAACTGAAATCCGATTTTTTTTTTTTTTTTTTTTTTTTTTTTTTGCCGTGGTGTCCCGGATTGGTCACCACAACGGCTTAAGGGTGGTGAAAAATTTTGACTGGTTGAAGATGTGGGAGGTAGCTCCACTGTTGATTATCATTTTCTGTTCTAATCCTATCTTAGAATCAATCCATCTGGTCACAAAAGCGTGGAAGTGGGCGGATTCTTGAGACTTCTTTTGTTTTTCCTTCCACTTGTTTTGGTTTTCTCTCCACCATTTGGGGGCTTTGTCTGGATGGAGGTGAAAGCATTCTGCTTCCGTATGATTCTTGTCTTTTCTCGGGTTGTGATACCCTTTGATACATTGGTTCGCGAGATGATTCTTTGTCTTGGTTTGCATTGTAGTCAGAGCTGTTTCAGAGGTACGTTCTACTCCTTGTTTGGTTTGTTCTGCTTTAATTTTGTTGTGGAACTGAATCAGATGATTACATACAAATTTGAGTGAGATTTTTCTGTCTGAGTGCATGAGCTGTTGTTTTATGTCCTGCAGGTTGGCCGGAAATTTGAAAATTGTCAAGTAGGCCAAGATGTTTTTTGGTAGATCAATGCCGATGTTGATCATCTTCTTTATTGATTTTTTGATGTTGGTGAAAAAGCTCATGATATTGTCTCCTTGGAAGGTAACCTGTAAGAAGTAGTTGAAGATCCGTGCTCTATTTGATGCTTGAGACGAGGAGAATCTTTCTTTGATTTACTGCCATATTTCTTTAGCTGAATTAATGTTTGTCGCACTGATGACATTATTATGGGTCACAGAGTCAACCTTGGATATAAGGAGCAACTGGATCTTGTCTTTGTCATGGCTTGCAAGGGTTTCAGTCTTTGATTCAAGGGTTTCCAGTACTCCTCTGAGCTTAAGAAGAGCCATCATCTTGTCTTTCCATATTCCACAGTTATCTTTGGTCAGTAGCGGGGTAGTCTTGAGTGCGGTTTTAGCATTGCTTGTCAAAAAGAGTCTAACAACAATCCTTATCCTGACGCCATAGTCCTTTGTCTTGCTGGCAGTGATGGTGATTTTGGCTTTTAACCGTATTACTTTTAAGTCATGAGTTTGAAATTCAGGCCAGCAGCTAGGGAGACAATGAGAATGAAAACATGAGAATCATGAACATGACCAGGAGTTTGAATGACAGTATCTGAGACTCATAAGAAAAGAATATCACCAACACAGAAAGATATGAATAGCCGGTGCTTGACTATGGCTAGAGATGGAAGTGGTGGAAGACACGGAGAGGCTAAGAAGGAAAAGTTCAAATTTTTTAAGTTCCTTGTGAATTGGCTGGACTTGGACTGATCTTACCAGTTACAAAGGACGGTTGAATTCTTATGTAGTTGATCTAGTTGAGAGTCTTGATTGAGGTGAGTTTGAGATGTTTTGAGGATTGATCAATTGTTGGTTGAGTTTCAAGTCGTGTTGGAGGTTGAGAGGAGTAACAGACAAGAACAGACAAGAGTGAGAATGAAAGAATGAAAAGAGAAGATAAAGATGAAAAAGAAAAATTCAGGGGACCCGCGTTGAGAATGATTGTTAACAAGAGCTGTCACCTGTTCTTGACTTTTCACACCATAGTTTACACATCCCTTCCTCCACTTAACATGGGCGACGACTTCATACATTCAAACATCCCCAAACTTACCGGCCCCAAATTCCCAAGCTGGAGGAATGCTATCATTACCAAACTTGGATGTAAAGACCTAGATGACCTAATCAAAAAGGACCCTCCTACTGAACCAACCCCGGAGGAGCAACTACATCTGAAGCAGACTACAACCTTCATTCAAATGCACCTTGACCACCAGAATCACACCATGTTTTTGGAAAACCCATAAAAATACTTACCAAAACAGCTATGGGACTCAATATGCTCTCACTATGCCACCAAATCAATGGAAAACATCTCAATCACCATTGGCAAGATGCACAACATTGACTTCACCTTGGGTAACCTGTCCACAGACATTAATTAATTCCGGGAACTGTTCCGACTCCTTTGCGAAGTATCCGCAGGAAAGTTTGACAGTCACAGGTTGGAAGCATTGTGGACGTACCACCTACTTGAGCAACTACCTGAATCCTTTCACGTCTTCAAATCACTTTGACATTCTAGCTTCAAAGACACCAATCGAATAGAGTTTCAAAGTCTTCTTGCCAACCTAGAGACTGAACTCAGAAGACAAGAAAAATCTGCCAACACAAACTTGGCTTCGATGGCAAGAAACTCAAGTTCTGCTGTTACGGGATCCAACAATACCAAAAACTGCAAACCAAAGAGACAACCTTACTGCTTGGACGGAAAAAGCAACCCACTAATGTCCCACTCCAAAGAGCAATTTCATCAACTTCATCCAGAACAAGCTATGGCATATTACCAAGGCATTATTGAGAAGCAATACCAAGGCAAGGAAGGAGGTAATCAAGCCCACTTCCTCACTGCCTCCCTCCTACCCAACTCAATAATACTGGATAGTGGAGCATCTGGCCACTACTTGAGAGACAAGAACCTATTTCTTACCTACTCCAAATTTTTCTCCTCACTCTATGGCGCTAACGGAGCACTCATCCCCATCATTGGCGTTGGTAAAGCCATGTTGATGCTGCAGTCAGGAAATATCCTGATTGACCAAGCCTTTCACGCACCAAACTTATCCCATTCACTCATCCCCTTATCCGCATATCTTTGACTTGGCTACTCTCTGTCACCAACCAAAACCGGATTCAAATGCTTCAAGGATACCAAAACTCTTTTTTCAGGTAGTATCATTGATAACCTTTTGGTCATCCACACTCAGAATCAACATGCACTCACCACTTTTGCTAAGGCTACCGAGCTTCATTGAGCTCTAGGACATCCATGTCAGAAGTACCTCAAATCTGCCTATCCCAATGAATCAATAAACCAAGTAGAATGATCCTCATGCACCGTATCCAAAATGGAAAAGCAACCCTTCCCTGGAAAATTTCCTCATCCTGCCACCAAGCTTGAAGTCATCCATATGGATCTCTGCGGGCCTATTTCTCCCTCCTCTAAGGGAGGAAATAGATACTTCCTGAAAATAGTCAACGGATTCTCCAAATATTGATTCCTATTCAACATGGAACGGAAATCCCAAATGCTTGAGCTATTCCAACAATTCTTAAAGGTGGCCAAGAACAAAGCCTCCCAAAGCGTGAAGTTTATTTTCTCCGAAAATGGGGGAAATTTCATCAGAAATTCCTTCCGGGACCTTCTCCGGGAGGAAGGAATCACTCACTTAACCTCTGTGCCGTACATGCCGCAACAAAATCAGTTTGCCAAATGTGGGAATTGAATAACCATTGGAAAAGCACGAGCAATGCTACTAGACTGTGGACTACCTCTCCAATGGTGGGGGGAAGTATTAAGTACAGCAGTCTACCTGGAAAATCAATCCCCAGATAGTTCTATTGAGATGAAAAGTCCGTACAAGAAATGGTTTGACCAAAGCGCTGATCTCACCAATCTGAAACCTTTTGGTTTCAGAGCTATTCTTTTTGAGGAAAAGCACAACTGAGTATCCAAACTCTTGCCCTTGGGAGTGGAGTGCATCTTCCTTGGCTATGAAGAAATACATCGCACATGCAGAGTGTGGGATCCAGTAGCAGACAAAATTCATGTCTCGCATCACATTTGCTTAAAACCTAATTCTTTTCCTTACAAAACTATCAAGTCTCTTCTTCTCACTTCCAATTCTGATTCCCAGGCCTGTATTCCCTTCTCCTCTATATTCTCTCCATCCTCCTTATCTATTCATCAAAGTCCCTCTGACGCTTGGAACTCACTAGAACCTGAATATCAGTCCTCTCCTTCCCTTCTCTGTTCTCCAACTCAACCGTCTCCCTCCGTTCCTTCCCACACCTCTCCATCCTTCCTTCTCCCTACTCTATCTGCAATTCCTCTGCCCCCTGCCAATCCTGCTCAACCAACTCTCTCTTCCTTGTCGGGTCTCATCAACAAAAATTCAGAGAGAGCGCACTTCCTACTGCTCATCCATCACTCAAAGGCTACGCCTACGTTCCCCACTACGATCAGGCACCAAACAACATTTATCTGCGTGTTGGACCTCACCAAATCATCAATGGGTCTTGCCGACAACTTGCTAACCTAATAGTGGAAGAAACCACCATCCTCACTGATCCCGCTCCTATGAAGAAGTAAGACAAAGACCCGATGCCTCAGACTGGATTGCAGCCAAGGATTCTGAACTCAATGACATCACCAGACACGGCGTATGGGAAGTAGCTGAAAAATCACCTCATGAAAAATCCTTGGACACCATATACGTGTATAGAAGCAAGCAAGATGCAAATGGTGTAGTGGTGAAAAAGAAGGCTTGACTTTGCGTCCTTGGCAATTGGCAGATTGAAGGAATCAACTACAACAAAACCTTTGCGCCAACAGGCCGGGACTCCTCTCTTTTGCTCCTGCTGACAATTGCAGCCTCCAAAGACTTTGAACTTCATCAGATGGACATTCCTTGCGCGTTTCTCAACGGTCTCATGGACATGCGCATCTTTATCAAACTGCCAAAGGTAGTAAAAGTCAATATAAAACCCACCAAAGGCCTACTGCTAAAGAAATCCCTCCATGGCCTCAAGCAAAGTCCCCAATGCTGGTACAAAGCCCTTTCCTCTTTCTTCTCTGAAATCAACTTTCTACCCACCAACTCCGACCCCTGTCTCTTTATCTCTGCCGACTCCTCCAATCCCTTCCTGATTATTGTACACGTGGACAACCTAGTAATCACTGGCCAGAACATATCCCTGGTGAAAGAAGCTCTGAAGTCAAAATTCAAAATGGATTATCTTGGCCCTTGCAAATGGGTTTTGGGAATGAAAGTCACAAGGGATTGGAAAAATTGCACCGTCACCCTCAGAAAATATCAGTACGCTCATGACATGCTTGAAGAATTTGGCATGCAGGACTGTTGTCCCGTTACTTCACCGTTGCCACCCAACTACCTTCAAGAATCCTGACCGTCCTCTCCACCTTACACCAACTTCAACTACCAATGTGGAGTTGGGCTTCTTGGCTACCTGGTTCAGAAAACCAGACCAGACTTGGCCCACACCCACAGTTTTTTCTCCCAGTTTCTCAACAATCCCACCTCCCATCTCCAGCGCAACTTTTTGCACATTCTTTGCTACATTCAGCACTCCATGCGATTTGGACTCACCCTTGGTCGTCCCTCAGGGACTACTTTGGCCTTGAGAGGCTATGCAGATGCCAACTACAGATCCTCTGCTGACTGACAGAGCTTCTCTGGATTGGTCTTGGCCCTTCACGGCTTAATTGTGTGGTGGTGCACCAAACAGCCTGTCCTCACTCTATCCATTACCAAAGCTGAACATTGTGCATGCACAGAAACGGCTCAAGAACTGCTCTAGTGAAGGCAACTCATCCAACAAGTCTTTGGAGCCTTCTGGCTGCCCATCCCACCTGCTACCCTGTTCTGCGACAACAAGTGGGCCATTGATCTGATCCAAAATCCTCTCTACCAACATAGAACCCATCACATTGACGTCTGACTCCATTTTCTTTGTCAACATGTTCATGGCGGCAACTTCAGCCTGTTGTATGTTGCCTCGAGCAACAACCCAGCCAACTCTCTTAAAAAACTTGTCTCTCCCAAACTTCTTTGCCAGGCTAACAAGCGTCTCAACCTCACCTCTTAAATGACTACCGGTCAAGCACGGGGGTGTGTGAAGATTTAGACCCACAGGACCGGAGCAAGGGATGATAGCTAGGAAAGTGGAAAAGGGACAAAGGGGATCATGCATATGCATATGGAATTACAACGCGCGCTAAACCTTAAATATCACCCTGATTGTTCTCCTTCTGTGATTATTTTCTTTCCTCTCTTTTCTGTCTTTCCATTTATCATCCTCCCCACCACTAGGTGATTACTAGCTCCTCTGACCATCTTCCTCAATCTCCCTTTTCCCGTCGTCTCAATCACTAATAAGGGCGGTTCCCTCTGAAGGTATAAGATTGTGGTCTCACTATCTCTTTCTTTCTTTCTTGTTTTCTTACATCTCCCAGGTCCTGTTCTTTGTTTCCAAATTTGTCTGACTCCTCTGTGTCTTGCTTGACGGGTAATCTAACAACCTCCGGTCTGTCTTTCCGGTTATCATCCTCACCACCACTAGGTGATTACTATCTCCTTAGTACATCTTCCTCGGTCTGCCTTGTCCTGTTGTCTCAATCACTAATAAGGGTGGTTCCCTCTAAAGGTGATTACAAGCTCCTCAGTCCATCTTCCTCAATCTCCCTTGTCCCGTCGTCTCAATCAATAATAAGTGTGGTTCCCTTTAAATTCTCCACCACCTTCATATCTCAACATCTTCCACCAGAATCCTCCATCAAATTTCCAGAGGAGACAATGAGTTCTTCAGGACCAATTTCCACACGTGGACAAGAAACCCATTTCCTCATTCCTTCAGTAACAGATGGAGAGATCAACAGGAGTTCAGCCACAGATAGATCAGGAATTTTAAGATCAGAAATTTTATTTAATACCCCTTCCACAGCATTGGGGTGATCCTTGGAAATTCCCCTCTCAAACCAAACTTTGGGCTGGGTGGAGGGAGCAAGATTGGGTGAAGCAGCAACGGGATCAGGGGATTGAGGAAGTTTAATAGATGATAGATGAGGATCAGGGTGATCTTGAGACATTTCCATGAGTGGTTCTTTTTCCACCTCCATGTCCTTAACATCAAAAGAGGGCTCAGGTAAGGATTGTTGTTTGGGTGGTTTTCAGAGGATCAAGGTTGGCAAGGGAGGAGCTTTATGAGGTTTGGGCTCCTCATGTTGCTTCCTAGCTGGATTGGATTGGTAAGTACCAACCAGAGAGGAGGAGGAAATAGCTGCGGGATACCAGGGTTGAAGAGGACCACAAGAAGATCGGAAATCGACAGAAGCCAAGGATTCCTTCATAGAAGGGGGTGTCTGGTAAAAGGCCATTACATGGAAAATGGGGCAAGATGAATCAAAGGGGATTAGGGAACCATTAGGAAGAAAAAAATTATTCCCTTTTTGCTCTACCAATGGCTTGTCTTTGTCCTTCTGGAGTTTGAGACATTCACCGGTTCCATGACCTTCCCTTTGGCAATAATAGCAGACAAGGTATTTTTAGGAACAGCACTAGAGGGCTTAGGAACAACAAGAGAGGAAATCTTTTGATCCATTTTTTTCTCAAAGGCTTTGAGCAGTTTAGAGATTGCTTCCATTGTAGCGGTTTCTTGTTTAGGCTGATGGTTCTTGGGCCTGCAATCAGACTCCATTTAATGCATAATCTCGTTTGCCTCTTTGAAAGAGGGAGCTTGAACTGGTTCAGGGGTTTTGGATTTTTCAAAAGTGAGGGATGTTTAACCTTTAATAACTTTATCCACCACTCCCCTAAGGATAAGAAAAGCAGGGAGCTTGAATCAATTATCCCTGGTAGTGATCATGGATCCAGACTCGACCAGTTCTTCCTTGATCCATTCCTGCACTCCAAGAGAAAAAGATTGGAAAAATTGGACTCAAATTTTGTCCACTGTTTCAATGTGATTGTTTTGGACAAGGTAGGATTGGATGGGATCCCAAGATTTCCTAAATGACTGATAATCAGAAGCTGAAGCCACACCACCATTGGAGATCCACTGTGAGACAAGGTTATCTAGATCCTGCAAAGTAAATTGTGCTACATCTTTTTTACCCCAATAGGCCAACATTGCTTCCTGCAGAAGGGCCCAGTTATGCGGTTCAAAACCTTCAAACAACTCAATGATTTCCATAACTTCATCAGAGGAGATAAAAAATTGTAACTGGTAGGCCATATTGAATTTGCTAGCCCCGTCCACCAAAGCAGCCATCTTGTACAAGTCCAAAAAGTGTTCCACATTTGTCCCATTGAATCCTAAGTTCTTGTTCTGAGGCTTGATCTTAAACATCTTAGGATGAGTAGAAGAGGCACTGGTAGATTCCATTTTGAAAAATTTTCCTAAAATATCCAAGGAGCAGATTTCCAAAGTGGCTCAAAAATGTGGCAAGAGTAGGGTTCCTCGAAAAAAAACAAGTATCTTGCCCAGATGGTGCACAATTGGGAGGAATTACTTCTAGAACAAGTTGCCTCCACCGATCTAGATGATGACAGAAAAAAGAAAAAGATGGGATTTTGAAGTTGATGATTGTTGGGACTGTAAATCCCAAGGTTGCTGGTCTGATCCTGGCCCGGGGGAACAAATGTAAGACTCCAAATGGTGCTAGGATGTGGCAGTTCTGTGGAGGGGAAAGGTGCTTTTTAGGATGCCCTCCTGAGTGTTACAAAAATATTTAAATGTAACCAAGATCAAAGTCCAGAAACTGGTACATGGGGGTCCAAAGAGTAAAGGATAAAGATGATAATAGTCAGTAGCTGGGAAACAACACTATCTGAGGCAAGATGATGCTGAGAAAAAATTGAATCAAAGAAGTAAAGGATTGTTCAGAGTTCAACAGGAAAAGGCAATTGTAAGTAACAACACCCACAAGCTAATAGCTCTGGTTGTCAGCAGAAGCTTAGGAAAGATCAACTTAATCCCAAACAACCTCCAGGTTTTCAATGAACCTTCCCAACTCTTTGCAATCAAGCGCTTGAAGGGTACCAGATAACTGTGGGTGGCTGCACAAGAAAAAGGTAATTGTTTGAAGAAGCTCTAGAAGAAAAACAATAACTGATTCAAAAAAGAATAACCCAAAACTTCTCAAGGGACTCAAGAGTAGCATGGCGGAATTCAACTTCAAAAGAAATAAAGGGAGGTTTAACACTCCAGGTTTTGAGCTTAATAAAACCTCTTCAGTCAAACGTTGGCTGGTTCCAGAAAGATAATCAAAGGATGATCAGGACCAGTATGGTTGGATAAAGGGATCAGGAGTGGTGTAACACACTCAAGAATTTGATCAGTCAAATTCTTCTTCAACCAGCAAGGCTATTGGTTGTTGATAATGATCAAGTATCAGTATTTGAGAATGGAGGCTCAAGGATCAAGGGGCAATCATGGATATACCCAGAATTCAGTTCTCAGATAAAGGGGAATGAAAAACCCGCAGATTATTTATTTCCAGATGATAGTGGTGATATTTCTCTCTGGTAAGATACCATCTGATACACCCCCCCCAAAAAAAGGAAGGGGAGAGCCCCTCCTTATATTAGCAGGAGGCCCTGTTAGACTATGTACAAGTGATTCTACAAATAGAGTGGATTTTTTTTTTTGATTTCAGATGATCAGAAAAATTGATCAGGCGGGCTGGTGTAAATCCAGCCTCGCTGATTGGGGTGGGATCTTTCTCATCCCTTCACATCTCTTGCATCTGTCCACAAAGGGGCACGCGCAACAACATTAGGATCACCCACCCCTCACCCAAAGGCAAAAAGGAGTGGGAAAAGAAATGAACCAGACCGCCCGCGGATGTCCGCGGGCGGTAGAAAAGGATTTTCCACCCCCACCCAAAGATGGAAGGGGGTGTGAATGATTGACGGAGGTGGGAGAGTCCCAGGAAGAAGGTGAGGGAGTTGTTGTTGAGATTGCCTTGATCCTGATTGGAGTGAGATTGGATGGGAGGATGATGGGGGGCAGGGTTGGAGAGTATCCTGCAACCCTTTTTGGAGCAATCATGACCAATGGAGTTGTGGGCCATTGTTTTCTTTGTTGTTGTTGTTGTTGTTGTTGCCATTGTTGTTGTTATTTGGAGTGATTTTCAAGCCAAGATTGTTGGTCAAGAAACAGGCCTGGGGCCAGGGTGTCCAGATTTGGTCACCACACTTCTTGTTCAAACCACATTTACCCATACCTCATAAGAAAATACCACAACCTCAATACCAGAAGTAAATTGTTGCAAAAATAGACCAAATGAAACAAGAGCTCAAAAAGCTGAAAACAGCCCACTCAATCAATCCTGTTGAAGAACACAATGATGAACCTACCAAGGAGGCAACAGATGAAGGTGCAGACTTTGTGGTAGACATAGCTGAAAATCCTGACAACTGCAGCTTTCTCATCCAAGAAGACGCGCTCTATAACATCAAAAATCTCAGAGAATCCTCAAGAGAACTGGTATACAACTCTTGTGCATCAAGAACAACCCACTGTAATTTATCCCTCATTCACGATGCACAGACAATTGACAAAAGTCACAACACCTATGGAGGAAGCCTCAACATTTCTCACGTTGACAAGCTAAAAATTGGGGGTACCACAATCTACCTGGTATTCTATGCGCCAAAAGGTCCAAGAAACTTGGTATCCCCTACCCAGCTCAAGGATCATGGACTGAAAGTAGTGCACAAGCACCAAATTTTACTGTTTAAACAATGTGGTGACCAAATCTGGACACTCTGGACCAGATGCGGAAAATTCAAAATTTTTTCTATGATTCTTTTATTTAGGTGTCATTTATCTGGAAAAAAAAAAATTCTGCTCTATTTGTAGAATCACTTGTACATAGTCTAACAGGGCCTCCTGCCTATATGAGGAGGGGCGCTCCCGTGCCTTTTGGGGAGGGGGATCATATGGTACCTTACCGGAGAGTAACATCATCACTACCATCTTGAAATATATTATCTGTGGGGTCTCATTCCCCTTTATCTGAGACTGAATTCCGGTTATATCGATGATTTCCCCTTGATCCTTGAGCCTCAATACTCAAACCCTGATCCTTGATCTTTATCACCAACCAATAGCTTTGCTGGTTGAAGAAGAATTCAACTGATTGAATTCTTGAGTGTGTTACACCACTCCTGATCCCTTTATCCGACCATACTGGTCCTGATCATCCTTTGATCATCTTTCTGGAACCAGTCACGTTTGACTGAAGGGGTTTTATTAAGCTTAAAACCTGGACTGTTAAACCTCCCTTCATTTCTTTTGCAGTTAAATTTGGCCGCCCTATTCTTGAGTTCCTTGAGAACTTTTGGGTTATTCTTGTTCAAATCAGTTATTGTTTTGCTTCTAGAGCGTCATAAAAACAATTAGCTTTGTCCTGTGCAGCCACACACAGTTATCTGGTACCCTTCAAGCGCTTGTTGCGGAGAGTTGGGCAGGTTCATTGAGAAGCTGGAGGTTGTTTGGGATTGAGTTGATCTTTCCTAAGCTTCTGCTGACAACCAGAGCTATTAGCTTGTGGGCGTTTTCACTCACAATTTCCTTGTCTTGTTGAACTCTGAAAAATCCTTGACTTCTTCTATTCAAGTTTTCCCCAGCATCATCTTGCCTCAGATAGTGTTGTTTCCCCAGCTACCGACTACTATCATCTTTATCCTCTTACATTTGGTCCCTTGTTTACCAGGTTCTGGACTTTGATCTTGGTTACCTTTCAATATTTTTGTAACTTTCAGGAGGGCAGCCTAAACAGCACCTTTCCCCTCCACAGAAATGACACATCCTAGCACAGTTTGGAGTCTTACATTTTGTCCCCCGGGCTGGGATCAAACCAGCAACCTTGGGATTTACAGTCCCAACAATCATTAACTTTGAAATCCAATCTCTTTCTTTTTTCTTTCATCATCTATATCTGTGGAGGCAACTTTTTCTAAAAGTAAGTCCTTCCAATTGTGCACCATCTGGCCAAGATACTTGTTGTTTTTTGAGAAACCCTACTCTTGCCACATTTGTGAGCCACTTTGGAAATCTGCTCCTTGGATCTTTTAGGAAACTTTTTAAGAATGGAATCTACCAGAAACTCTTCTACTTGTCCTAAGATGGCTAAGATCAATCCCCAGAACAAGAACTTAGTATTCAATGTGACAAATGTGGAATGCTTCTTGGACTCATACAAGATGGCTGCTTTGGTGGACGGGGCTAGCAAATTTGATATGGCCTACCAGTTACAATTTTTTATCTCCTTTGATGAAGTTATGGAAATCATTGAGTTGTTTGAATGTTTTGAAAGGTATAACTGGGCCCTGCTGCGGGGAGCAATGTTGGCCTATTGGGGAAAAATAGATGTAGCACAATTTACTTTGCAGGATCTAGATAACCTTGTTGCCCAGTGGATCTCCAATGGTGGTGTGGCTTCAGCTTCTTATTATCAGTCCTTTAGGAAATCTTGGGATCCCATCCAATCCTACCTTGTCCAAAACAATCACATCAAAACAGTGGAAAAAATTTGAGTCCGATTTTTCCAATCTTTTTCTCTTGGAGTGCAGGAAAAGATCAAGGAAAAATGGGTCAAGTCTGGATCCATGATCACTACCAGGGATATTTGATGCAAGCTTGCTGGTTTCCTAATCATTAGGGCAGTGGTGGATAAAGTTATTAAAAGTCAAACAGCCCTCACTTTTGAAAAATTTAAAACCACTGAACCAGTTCATGCCCCTTCTTTCAAAGAGTCAAACAAGATTATGAATAAAATGGAATCGGATTGCAGGCCCAAGAACCCTCAGCCTAAGCAAGAAACTTCTACAATGGACAAGATCACTAAACTGCTCAAAGCCTTTGAGAAAAAAATGGATCAAAATATTTCCTCTCTTGTTGTTCCTAAACCTTCTAGTACTGTTCCTAAAAATACTCTAGTCTGCTATTATTTCCACAGGGAAGACCATGGAACTGGTCAATGTCTCAAACTCCAGAAGGATAAAGACGGGAAATTGGTATAGCATAAAGGGAATAACTTTTTCCTTCCTAATGGTGCCCTAATCCCCTTTGATTCATCTTCCCCCATTTGTCATGTGGCGGCATCTTACCAGACACCCCCTTCTATGAAGGCATCTTTGACTTCTGTGTATTTTTGATTTTCTTGTGGTACTCTTCAACCCTGGTATCCCCCAGCTATTTCCTCCTCCTCTCTGGTTGGTACTTACCAATCCAATCCAGCTAGGAAGCAACATGAGGAGCCCAAATCTCATAAAGATCCTCCCTTGCCAACCTCAATCCTCCGAAAACCACCCAAACAACAATCCTCATCTGAGCCCTCTTCTGATGTAGAGGAAATGGAGGTGGAAAAAGAACAAATCATGGAAATGTCTCAAGATCACCCTGATCCTCAGCTCTCATCTATTTAACTTCCTCAATCCCCTGATCCTGTTCCTCCTTCACCCAATCTTCCTCCCTCCACCCAGCCCAAAGTTTGGTTTGAGAGGGGAATTTCCAAGGATCACCCCAATGCTGTGGAAGGGGTATTAAATTAAATTTCTGCTCTTAAAATTCCTGATCTATCTGTGGCTGAACTCCTTTCAATCTCTCCATCTGGTGCTGAAGGAATGAAGAAATGGGTTTCTTGTGGAAGTGTGGAAATTGGTCCTGAAGAACTCATTGTCTCCTCTGGAACTTTGATGGAGGATTCTGGTGTAACAGATCCCTCTCCTGAGTTTAGTCTTTCCTCTTTTCCTCTTGGTTTTTTTCCCTTCTATCTTGGTGAATCAGAAAAAACAGCCTCACTGTTTGTTGACTCTGGCTCTCAGCTCAACTTGATCTCAGATGCTATGGCCCACAAACTTAAACTCAGCCCTAGGGTCAGCTTCACCTCTTCAGTGTATGGAATAGGAAACCAGTCTTGCAAATTGGTTGAAATTGTTGAAGATGTTCCAGTCCCAATTGGCCAAAACATCATTGGAACTTTTCATTTCTGGATCACATGCTTGGATGGACCTATTCTCTTGGGTCAACCTTTCTTAATCAATTTTGGAGCAACTCTTATGTTTCCCAATCAAGTTGGGGAGAGAATCCTCCTCCCTGATTCTGATGGTAGAAAAATTGAGGTTCCTCTTTGTTCTTTGGATTCTGGTTGCTGGGAAAGAGATTTCCCTGGTCATTTTCCTGAGTCATCTCTAAAAGGAAAACAGAATGATAATTCTAGTTTCTTTCATTTTTTATGGAAGTAGTTGATCCTACTAATAGTTGTAGTTCTTTTCAGCCTCAAAATTCAACTCAAGGGTCAACTCTCATCCCAGAGGCTTATTTCTTGTTCTTTTCAACGTTTTCTTCTGATCTGAAAAATATAAAATGTCAAAAACAAATCAAAATGGAAAAATACAAAAATATTTCTTCTTCATCTTTTGTTTCTTCTTTTCCTTGTACTCTTATTACTAATCAACCTTCTCCTGTTACCGTTTGAATCCCCACAATGAGTCTAGACTAGATCCCAATCTCAACCATATTTTTGGTGGCTTTGGTATGGAAGAATATGGGCTTTAGTGGAGCCAAATTGGTGTAGAAGTAAGTCCTCCCAATTGAGAACCACCAGGGTATCCTACTACTATGATTTTAGAAACCCTACCTTGTGCCACACATGTGAGCAATTTATTATCTCCTGGGACTTCTTTTATGGAAAAGGCACCTTTTGAAAATGTTTCAGAACATCAAACTTGGAAGGCGTTAGAACTTGGTCTCAATCCTTGTAGTCAGATCCGTCTTGTCAACTCTTGGAAGAAACAAGAACCACTCTTTTTTGCCTCCAAATATAAACCAGTTGCTAGGAAAATCCAACCAGTCAACCAACCAATGCCTCTCAAACTCAACCCTCCTTATAGGTGTCCTCCTCTATCCCGCAATCCTTACTGTGGTTTGCCTCAATCTCTCACTGGCCCATTTATCCCCTTTGGTCGTTTCACTGAAGAAAATCTAGGAGTAGTCAACTTTGGACCAGATGGATGGCTTCTACCTGATGAGTTGTATTTGATAAAAAATGTCTTGGCAATTAGGGAAAAAGATATTGTTTTCTGTGAAGAAGAGAGAGGTCTCTTGAAAGAATCCTATGGTCTGCCTTATCTCATTCCTGTAGTAGAACATGATCCCTGGCAAAAGAAAAAGATCAGAATCCCTGGTGCCAAAGTTGATGAATCCATCAAGTTGGTCTGGGAACAAGTCTGAACCGGTTGATACAAACAGTCAACTTCTACCTATTCCAGTCCTGTTTTCTGTGTCCTTAAAAGTAACGGTAAACTTAGAATAGTTCATGATCTCCAGCCTCCAAATAAGGTTACTATTAAAAACTCTGGTATTCCCCCTGCTACTGAAGAATTTGTTGAATCCTTCTGTGGGAGAGCTTGCTATGGTCTAACTGACATTATGGGAGTCCATGACAAACAGTCCTTACATCTGATTTATTGCCCTCTAACTACATTTGATACTCCCCTTGGTTGTTTCCAACTTACCCAATTGCCTCAAGGTGCCACCAACTTGGTTGCTGTCTATCAGGCTCAGATTTGTTGAGATTTGGAGTGGTCACCAAGACCAGACTATGATATGATTGCAAATGGAATTCAGAAGGTCTTGAAGAAACAACAGTTCAGAGACAAGGAATTGAATAAGAAAACCAACAGGAAAAGATAGTTGGCAAAACTAAGGAGTCAGGATATGTGCGTGGACAATCAAAGGTTATGTGACTCCTAATCAGTTGGGAAGGTGGAGAAATCAATGAGTAGCTGGCAGAAGCGTACACAAGATATGGTTGGGAAATCATTTACTAGTGCCAATTGACAATATTGACGGAGCCAGCCTTTTTGGAACAATAGTAACCTTGAGCGCCTTGAACAATCTATCAAAAGAAAGGAGGTGAGCGACCAGTGATTGTTGAGTTGATGCTCTTAGTCTTGCAATTGATGGACTGGCTTCTTGGGTTGCTTGAAGGCGGTGAGTTGAGAGTTGTTGTATAAGGAGCAAGGATGATCTTGATTGGTTCAAGCTGATGGTTGGAAGGATGACTTTGAAGCAGCTGGAGCGTCAATGGTGGTTGAGGTTTTTAGTCAAACAGAGAGCAAGCGACTTGTGAGTTAGAGTATCTGCACCGGCCGCAGAGAAATTGATATGGAAAAGAAGACAGATAAATAGAGAATAACTCAAACAACAAATCACAACAATGGAATTCTAGAAAAGGGAATAAGGAAATACAACATGATGAGCATATTCCTAATACTCCCCCTCAACTCAACGGTCAGTGAAAGAGCAAACTAAAAGAATTCACAAGGCAAACACTTGAAGTTTTATTGGCCACCTTGGTCAAGGCATCCGCTGCCATGGAGAGCAAAGGTATGAGTCAAACCTCAATGAGCCCGCTTTCAAAATCATTCCTCAGACTCTTATTCTTCAGGTCAATATGCTTGACCTTTGAGTTAGAACCAAATTTTTTTATTTTGTCATCTAATCCCTTGTTATTGATCAGGTTTAGTGGGCACTTGAACTTTTTTTGATAAATTTCTTAAATTACTGTGTTCAACCACCAAGCTTCAAGGTGGAAGCTTGAAAATGCCGCGCATTCTGACTTGGTGGATGAATGGGTGATGCATTGTTGGTGTTGGCTTGTCCAGTATAAGGGACTTCCCTTGAAGGAGCAAATGAATCCAGTTTGAGAGATTCTAGAATGTGGTTCATTGCCCCAAGTTTCATTGCTGAAGCAAACCAATTGGTTGGAGATAGATTGCGGTCCTAGGGAGAGAGTGAGATCTTTTGTTTTTGAAAGACATTTCCATACTTGTAGCAGTTTGTTCCAATGACTCAATCCAGGCCAATTACAGTATCTAGCCAGACTGGATACAGCAAAGCTTACCTTGGGCCTAGCGAGTCCGGCTATTGAATTCAACCAACCAATGAGCAATTGATAGTTGATGTTGAGGTTCAGAAACTTCTTGTGTTTGTTGTCATCTGCAGGTTGAAGATGGAGGCCCAGAGTGAGTGGTGTGGATACGGGATGACAGTTGTCCCTGTTGAGCTCTGTCAGTCCCTTTTCTATGTGGAGTGGCAGGGAGAGTTGGATCAGCCCGTCGCAACATTCAACTTTCATGCCAAGTAAAGTGTTGGGTTTGTGCGCTGAGGAGTTTCAAAATTTTGAAATAAATGCATCCTTGAAGCGTGTCACGTTACCAGCCACTACAAGATTGTCAACGTGAAAGATCACCACGGAAACTTGTTTGGTGCCTATTTACAGGCATTGATCTCCATTGGATTCTTCAAACCCTTGAGATTTGATCCATTTGCTCAGCATTTGGTACCAATTCCTAGGTGCTTGTTTGAATCCATAGAGTGATTTCTTCAGTTGCAGATACTTGGAATTCCTGTTGCATCCGTATGGAGTTTTTATGTATACACTCTCTTGAAGATGTGAGTGGAGGAACACGCCTTTAACCTCTAGCTTTAGAAGTTGGAGATTCTTATCTGCGGGGTAGGTGAGGATGCCTCTCAAAGAGGCCACTTTTCCAGTAGGTGCATATGTTTCAAATTAATCTAAGCCGTACCGCTGGTTGAATCCCTGTACGCACAGCTGTGTGTTGTAAGTGACAGGCTTGCCATGGGCATTTTGCTTGATCTTGAAGACCAGAACAATGTTTAATGGGTTAGTAAATTTTTCCTCTTCTGCTTTTTCCCATACACCTTGGTCTTTAATTGAGTTGAATTCCTTGAGAGCTGACTCTTTCCACAGAGGAATCTCCATTGCTTCTTAAAGGCGGTTGGGTATTTCCTTGGCCACAAAGCCATATCTTTCTGGTTTGGATAGTCTGCTTTGGTCTCAAAGCGTTGGAAGGAGATTGTTTTTGACGCACACTTCAATGTTGGAGGAGCCATCAGATCCGTCAGATTCTGGTTCTGATTCAGTTGCGGAAGCTTCCTCTTTGATGGCAACCGGTGTTTGATTAGTTTTTGACTTTTGAGGAGCTTGTGCGAGGATCTGTGTTGGAATGTTTGTATTTAGGTCTATGTCAGAAATGGTTGGTGGCTTTTGGGTGTTGAAGATGACATGTTTGGAGTCAATGATTTTTCCGGTGGAGTTCATGATCTTGTAAGACAGGAATTGAGGATTGAATCCAATCAGTATGCCGGGGGCTCCTTTCTTGATGAGAATAGAGCAAACTTTGGTCTTGTTTAATTTGTATGTGAGTGAGGTGCCCAGAGGCTTGATATAGCCGTTGGGCAGAGCCGTGTCATGCATCTTGATCCAAGGAGAGATGTCTCCCTTATTTTTAGGAATTTGATTTAACATTAGACAGCATCCTCTTACCACTTCATTCCAGACCAATTTGGGCAGTCCTGTGTCAGAGATAGTTGCTCGAGCCGATTCCATAACGGTGCAATTTGCTCTTTCAAATCTTCCGTTGTGTTCTGAGTGGTAAGGTTTGCTTATTATTTGATTGATTTGATCTTGTTGGTAGAAAGATTGTAACTTGGCGTTCAAAAAATCTCCCCCTCCATCCAAGCACATCTCTTTGGGGTATTGATTGGAATTCCTGTGTTGGTTCTCAATGATGAAGATGATTATCTTGGCAGAATTGCTTTTGGCTCTGAGAGGGAAGCAAGAAATGTAGCCAGAAAATGAGTCGACAAGGTTTAAAATGTACCTGTAACCTCCTTTGGAAGTTGGAAAGATGGGGCCCATGAGGTCTAGGTAGATCTTTTCAAAAACCTTGTTGGAAATGGTTTGTTGATTTTTGAACGTTTGCGCAGAGATTTTGGATTTGTGGCAGCTAAGACATTCAAAGTCTCTTTTTAGCTTGGGCGGAATTGTCAGATTAAGGAATTTTCCATTCTTGCTATGCTGGCGTGGCCTAATGAGCAATGGATTTGAGACAGATCTGCTTGAGAGAAATGGCAGTTGGCTGAGTTTTCAATCATTTCAATCACAAACAAGTTGTTGGTGATTTTGCCGGATAAGAGAACTTTGCCGTGGCTCAACAGCTTGAATGTACTGGGACTGGTTGAGGAGTTGACTTGCAAAGAGGATCCTTTTTCCATCAAAGCCCCAAGAGTGATCAGATTCACCATGGATTTGGGTACCCAGACCGCATCGAATAGAGTAATGAAGGCATCCCTTGTTTCAAGTGATATTTTGCCCAATCCTTCAATTGCAATAGCTGCATCCTTTTTGCCAGTTTGAATCTGGCCAGCACCATTGCTCAAGGTAAGATAATTGAAGAAATCCTTGTCTTTTATCATGTGTACTGAACACCCTGAATCTAGAATGAAGCAGCTTGAAGGGATTTCTTCATTTGTGTTGAGACTGTAGAAGAACAAATAGAAGTGCGCTTCTTTGGCTTGCGCTGACTTTGACTTCTTGCCACAACTATGTGCCTTTGGAGGTTTGAGTTCCAGAAACTCAAACCAGCACAACTCGGCAGAGTGGGAGGTGACTTCAGGGTTGTGCTTTCCGTTTCCACACCTAGGTCAACAATAAAGCGCCAGATTGACAGGTTCTGCCTTGTTGTCCTGCGCCATGATTTTGTTCTTGTGCTGAATCAAGTGATTGATTACAACATTGATTTTCATTTTGCTGGTGATGGGCAATGATTTGCAACTTCATGCTCTGCATTGAGGTTGGAAACTTGAACAACACAAGGTAAGCAATGATGTTTGATGGTATTTCTATCCCTACTTCAGTCAGTTTTTTGAGATACACTTTGACAGAGGTCACAAAGGCTTTGATATTGGAGTCCAGGGACAGGTGGAGGAAACCATTGAAAACCCTTGCCCTGTTTTCTGATTGTGAAGCGGCGAAATGTTCTTGAGTTGTTAACCAAATTAGCTTAGAATAATCCTTGTTAACGTTGTTGATGATATTGTTGTAGGTGTTTGAGTCTAGCTTGGCAATGATATGTGCCACAAATTCTTGGTTTGTGTCTTCTTCTAGGCAATTTGAAGGGTCAGGATTGTCCATAATAGAGAAAATCCCCTGCAGCTTGAATATTTTTTCAAACTTCTTTTGCCACATACTGTAGTTGTCCGCTGTTAGAAGAGGAGTCAATTTGATTAGCAACTTGATGGCTAAAGATTTGTAGTTTGTAGCATCCCCCCCTGGTCATGGCATCTGAGAAGGCCCGGGTCAATCCATTATGAGTGGAAGGCTTTTAACCGTGTCAAGATTTGGAGTGGTCACCAAGACCAGACTATGATATGATTGCAAATGGAAGTCAGAAGTTCTTGAAGAAACAACAGTTCAGAGACAAGGAATTGAATAAGATAACCAACGGGAAAAGATAGTTGGAAAAACAAAGGAGTCAGGATATGTGCATGGAAAATCAAAGATGATGTGACTCCTAATTAGTTGGGAAGGTGGAGAAAGCAATGAGTAGCTGGCAGAAGTGTACAAAAGATACAGTTGGGAAATCATTTACTAGTGCCAATTGATAATATTGATGGAGCCAGCCTTGTTGGTAAAATAGTAACCTTCATTGCCTTGAAAAATCTATTGAAAGAAAGAAGGTGAGACAAAAGTGATTGTTGAGTTGATTCTATTAGTCTTAAGATTGATGGACTCGCTGCTTGGTTTTCTTGAAGGCGGTGAGTCAAGATTCCTCGTATAAGGAACAAGGATGATCTTGATTGGTTTGAGTTGATGGTTGGAAGGATGAAATTTAAGCAGCTGGAGCGTTGACAGTGGTGGAGGTTTTTAGTCAAACCAAGAGCGCGCAACTTGTGAGTTAGAGTATCTGCACTGGTGTGGAAACTAAAGGGAGCAACACCCCAGAAGTCTTCCTCAAGTTCCGGAAGTTATTGGTCAAAGCGTCTGTAAGGAGATTGGATGCAGCCGTTCAAGAGAGAGAGAGGGAGAGAGAGAGAGAAATAATAAGATGAATTCCTTCCTTTCCAATCCAATCCAATCCGATGCCATAAAAAGTGATATCCTAGAGTGCAGTCCAGTCTGTGAAGTGAAGTGAAGTCCTTGGTTTCCCCCCCCCTACAACCCAGAGTTGAGAGCAAAGTATTTAAGTCCTCCATCTCAACCCTAACCTAAGTACAACCACAAGTAAGCAAGAATGATGAAATACAACCCCTAAGGACAGAACCCTAGCCCAATCCTACCCCTCCATCCCTTGCCCCATAACCCATGCCCCTCAATATCAACGTACGCCCAGCTTGCCTGCCCGCGCGCGTCCGCCCAACAACCCGTTCCATGTATCCGCGTACCCGCGTGACCCAATCCGCGCGTCTTGCAATGCGCGGTCCGCCTGGTCCGCGCAAGCCGTCTGATCCGCGCAAGCTTTCCAATCCACGCAAGCCTTCCGACCCAAGCAAGCTTTCCAATCCGTGCAAGCCTTCTGATCCGCGCAAGCCTTCCGATCCGCGCAAGCTTTCCAATCCGCGCAAGCTTTCTGGTCCGCGCAATTTGTTGTCTCCTGTCTCCAGGTGCTGAGCCCAACCCAACCGCTGCTGGGCCTACCTGACTGCTGCTGAGCGCGCAGCGCGGCTAGCTGCAACAAGGCCCTTCCCATTGCTGAGCGCGCCGCCTGCAGCCCTTTCCTGACTCGCGTCCATAAAAGAGCACCACATCTCCCCCCAACTTGAGTTCTGTCCCCAGAGATCTCCCACCATCTCACCTTCCATAGTTATCCTTTCTCCTTTGTATTTAGCGCCTATACACAAAAAAAAAGACATACGTTGTGCGCGATTGAGTAGCCTTTGGGCTTGTGAGTTCCTGAGCAAGAATAAGGACCGCGCGCAATATCCGAGCCTTGGAGAGAGAAGATCAGCGCCAGTGAGAAGTCGGAAAAGGTGAGAAATCTGCGCCAGTGAGAGTCTGAAGGTGAGAAATCCGCGCCAGTGAGAGTCTGAAGGTGAGAAATCCGCGCCAGTGAGATTATCCGCAAGAGGAAATGGGTAGACAGAAAAGGAAGAATGAATAGATAAGAAGGAACAAGAGATTTTTTTTTTTTTTTTTTGAGCCCGCGTCCTGCGTCCCAATTCCAACCTTCCACCCCGCGCTAGCTCCCCCCCAACTTTGCCGCTGTCCTCAGCCAACCGCGCCCCACCCATTGCCAGATCCGCGGAGCGTTGCCTCAACCAATCCCGCAGGGACCTTGTTTGCAAATTGTTTTCCCATACCGCCTAGGTGCACCTCCCGCCGCCAAGACCCTCCTGCATCCTTTGAAATTTGAGCCCATCCGCGCGCAAAACCCAAACAAAAGCAAACACCCCCAGACGTCCTTACAACAACCCGCCGTGGATGAGGAAAGAGGCTTTGAAACCCTTTCAATCCCAGCTCTCTTCTTCCCCACCCCGTCCACACAACATCCTTTGCCCTTTGCCCTTCTTGCGGCCTTGTTCTCCCCTCCGGAGATTTCTGACCGCTCCCTGCTCGCCAGACCGCACGTGACCACTTGACCCTTCCGCTCCGCCCCACCGTCTGTCCATTCCGCGCCCGTCCTTTCCATTGCTTCCACTACCCTTTCCAAATGCGCTCTCCCTGCCATCAAAGAGTTCCATCTCGGGTCGTGATTCTTCAACGCGTGGTCCGTCTCTTCCGCTGCCGCATGTACCTTCTTTGCAAGATCCGCCCGCCGCTTGCCAATTTCCAGTCCTCACGGAGCATCCATTTCCCGTTCCGTTGTCCTTGCCCGCTTCCTGTCAGTAGGCTGCACCGGTTCCATCGAGTCCCGCTTCCCCAACACGTTCTTAGCCCCCAATGGGGAAACCAATTCCGCGTTTGAATCCACTTTCTGGTCCCTTTTTCCCGTCCGCCAATGGTCGTCGTCCTCCCCATTTGCGCAAATGCGGGGCGCAGATGCGCTGGGAGACTGAATACTCTCCAGATAGGCCTCAAGGCCCCTTGCCACCTCTGCAAGTTTGCTAGCCCAAGAGATGGTTGCCAGTGGTGGGGCCGGAACATACTCTGCCCTGTAGTACTCCAGTTCTGCGTAGTCCACTTCCGGTTGCAACCGGGTCCCGTTGCCCGCGCCTGCCTTGTAACCCAATTGCGCGGATGGCTTGAGATTGTCCTTTCAAAAGCAAGAACCGTGCCTCCCCCATCTTGCCAGCATGTCCTCCTTCAGTTCCGGTCAATCCAGGTTCAGGTATCCTCCCATCTCCTCCACTTCCCGACGCGCTTCCGCGTCCTTGATGAACAGGACGACATGGCGCACCTTCTCAAAATCCAAAACGCCTTCAGAGTCCGCGATTGTTTCATAAAGTGAGATGAATCGCTCCACCTCCGCAATGTTGAGTTGAATATGCAGGTAAATCCATGGAGTAGCGCGGAAGCCGTTGGAGGAGGAAGGAAGAGAAGCGGCTGTTGGTAGCATCCTTGAGTACCTTCGAGAGACTTTGACAAAAGATCTTTCCCGGCCAGACCCCCAGATGTGGAAACTTTGGGGGGCAACACCCCAGAAGTTGTCCTTGAGTTCTGGAAGTTATTGGTCAAAGCGTCTGTAAGGAGATTGGATGCAGCCGTTCAAGAGAGAGAGAGGGAGAGAGAGAGAGAAATAATAAGATGAATTCCTTCCTTTCCAATCCAATCCAATCCGATGCCATAAAAAGTGATATCCTAGAGTGCAGTCCAGTCCGTGAAGTGAAGTGAAGTCCTTGTTTCCCCCCCCCCCCCTACAACCCAGAGTTGAGAGCAAAGTTTTTAAGTCCTCCCTCTCAACCCTAACCTAAGTACAACCACAAGTAAGCAAGAATGATGAAATACAACCCCTAAGCACAGAACCCTAGCCCAATCCTACCCCTCCATCCCTTGCCCCATAACCCATGCCCCTCAATATCAACGTACGCCCAGCTTGCCTGCCCGCGCGCGTCCGCCCAAAAACCCGTTCCAAGTATCCGCGTACCCGCGTGACCCAATCCGCGCGTCTTGCAATGCGCGGTCCGCCTGTTCCGCGCAAGCTGTCCGATCCGCGCAAGCTTTCCAATCCACGCAAGCCTTCCGACCCAAGCAAGCTTTCCGATCCGCGCAAGCTTTCTGGTCTGCGCAATCCGTTGTCTCCCGTCTCCAGGTGCTGAGCCCAACCCAACCGCTGCTGGGCCTACCTGACTTCTGCTGAGCCCGCAGCGCGGCTAGCTGCGACAAGGCCCTTCCCATTGCTGAGTGCGCCGCCTGCAGACCTTTCCTGACTCGCGTCCATAAAAGAGCACCACACCGGCCGCAGAGAAATTGATATGGAAAAGAAGACAGATAAATAGAGAAGAACTCAAACAACAAATCACAACAATGGCAGTCTAGAAAAGGGAATAAGGAAAGACAACATGATGAGCATATTCCTAACAAGATGGTTTGAATCCTCCAGGATGAAATACCTGATCATTCTGGTATCTTTATTGATGATGGCGGAATGAAAGGACCAGTTTCTGATTATAAAAATGAGCTCTTACCCTGGCATTCAGGAATCTGTTGATTTATCTGGGAATATGCAACCACTTTGGAAAGGATCTTGTTCCAAATCAAAGAATCTGGCCTCACTTTCTCTGGATAAAAATTTTCTGCCTGTGTCCCTGCTCTGGAAATTGTTGGTCATTTGATCTGTAAGGAAGGAAGAAGGATGGCTCCATCCTGTTATAATTATGGCCAGCAATTAGCTTAGGCAAATGAGCAGTATTTAAAGCAAAAGAAATGCTGGACACTGTGTGTCAATAATGGCTAATGGGGCTCTCACAATGGGGCAATATGTTGGATGAATTCAATTGGATGATGAATGAATGATGGAAAACAGCAGGGAGAAGAGCTCCTTAAGTACAAAAGATTGGCCTCTTGTGAGCCCATGATACAACAAGCCAAAGGGCAAATTTTCCGCCCCAAAAGAGCTCTACAGGCTCTACAGGCCTTGTTACTTGGTTTGGACTGCATCAGCCCACATGGCATTAGTCCCTGAACCCTTACAACCAGACTATTCCGGTCCATTCTTGTGTTTCCACCGTTACGGGGCTGAACCAGCCAATTGCTGTTCAGTCCCTTAGTTGGTTGTCTATTACAACCGGCCCTAATGGCATCATTACCCCTGTTACGGGCTGGTTGCCTCATGCATCCAGCCCCTGGCCCCTGAAATGGGCCAGGTGGGACCCAGGGCTCACCTGGGTCCGGTTTCAACCTCACATGGGGGGGTGTGACCAGCGGACATGCTGTCCCCCCCTCTATCTCTTACAAATCCCTGGTGGGGGCGGTCAAATCCCCTCACCAGGGGCCCTGGGGGTCGATACCCCCAGGGCGTCGTCATGTAAATTGGCCTGGGAGGTGATCAGGCCCCCCCAGGCCCATCGCTCCTCCCCCTCGGTAAAGGGGGGGGGAGAGCGCCCCTATCTGGTTTGGTCGCATTGACCGATCAATGGTGGGGGGGTGATGAAATCCCCCCCACCTGCCGGTCGCTACTCTTGCGGCCGGCGCCGCCACCTCCTTGGGCAAGGGGGTGATCAGGTCCCCCCTTCCCTGACCGACCGCCTCGTTGCGGCCGGTCACTGGCTGGTTCAACCCAGCCAGCCTGCCCCCTCCCCCTCGCGACGGCGAGCGAGGGGAGGGGGAGCGAGCCGGGGCCGCGAGCCCCGGCTCCGCGGCGCTGGTCGCCGGTCGCGACCAGCCGGGCCCGCGCGGCATTGCACCGCGCGGGATCCCTTGGCCGCGCAACAGCCCCGCGCGGGCCGTCGGGCCCCGCGTGGGCCGTGCCGAGGAACACAGGCGGCCCCGAGCGGGCCGCGACACGGGCGGCAACCCTAATGGGCCGCCCCAAGCCCAAATTGTGAGAAAAGACTACTTTTGCGGGCCAGCCCGTCTGGCCAAGTATGTCCAAAATAAACCTTGGGCCCAATTATGCCCATACAAGCCCATCTGGCCGTATTTGCCCATATACCCCATCGGGCCCGTTAGGGCAGGTGTACCAATGGGTCTATTTCACGCGTTTTGAGGCCAGTTTCCCCAACTCTGTTACATCCACATGGGCCCGTATGGTCCGTGTGTGTGTCCAATGGGCCTCAGAGGCCCATTTGTGCATCCCATTTGGATTACACTTATACGTAGCACCCGCGTAAGTGCGTACGTATTTTAACACATCCAAAGTCAACAAAATCCTCTCTTGGTCTACGCCCATCAATCCAATTGAAGTCAGGGGTTTTCTAGGTGTTGTTACTTATGTTTGAATTTTTATCCCATCTCTATCCAAAATCTGTGCTCCTATACGTTGCCTGATCAGAAAAGATGCTGAGTGAATCTGGACCCAAGATTGTGAACCTTATTTTCAGCTGCTTAAAGTGATGGTTGGAAAAGACATAGTCTTGAAAAAGATCGCTTATGGACCGGGAGCTGGCAAGTTATAACTGGCTGTTGATTCCAGTTATCAATCTGTTGGGGCTGTCCTCACTCAGGAAGATTAAAATGGTTGGGACCGTCCTGCTCTCTATGAATCCTTGTTATTTTCAGATGTATAATCCAGGTACTCCCAACCAAAAATGGAACTCTGTGGCGTGGCTCAAATGTTGAAGAAACTCCAAACTGTTCTCTGGGGTCAACACTTTGAGTTACAAGTTGACGCAAGGTCCATCATCATAATGATCAATGCTCCCAGCCTCCCAAATGGTCCTATGACCCGTTGGGTGGCCTTTATCCAACTTTTCTCTTTTGATATTATTCATAGGCCTGGAAAATCCTTCACCATGCCTGATGGTTTATCTTGACGCCCCCTTGGAGATGAAGAATAGAATGTTGGAGTGGACTTTGATGAGGAGGAGCCTTTAATTTGTCCAGTCTTCAACTTTCCCTCCCAAGATTATTCTGGCTTCCAACAAGATTTCTGGCTCAAATGAGACCAGTACCTTTCCACTCACCAAAGGCCTGCTGATCTCTCTGCTAAAGATTTTCAATCACTCAAAAGGAAGTCCTCCAATTTCTTTTTCCAAGATACTAGGCTGATGAAAATAGGCAATCGTTATGCTCTAATTGTCGTCACTATCCCCTCTAAGCAAGATTCAATCCTTGAAAGTCTCCATGAAGGCCTTGGGCATTGTTGGGAAAACAAAACCTATAGATGTATATCCAAACAATTCTGGTGGCCATCTTTGAAGAAATCAGTCTCTAAATGGTGCAAGAGTTGTGAAGTATGTCAGAAAGGTGGTCTTAGGCGCCCAGCTTAAATTTGTTATCCCACTGGAGAGTCCACTGTTTTTGGAAGTATTGCTATGGATGTGGTTGACATTAAGGCTTGTGGAGCTAAGTACCTCATTGTGGCTAGAGATGATTTTTCTGGATGGGTTGAAGCAAAATTTCTTAATGTCAACTCTCTGATACCAGGAACCTTGCAGTCCTTTAGCTACAGAGAGTGATAAAAGTGCCGGAATGATAATAATAATTATTATCCCAATATTAAACGCTTAGAAGCTCAAATAAGAGCAGTTGCAAGGTTCAATTGGTTTGGTAGTAAAGGGTTTTCAATATAATATAAAAGAGGGGCCAAAGTATTATAATACTCGGGATCTTTACAGACTAGAAACCTCTCTTCAAGGGGCCTCCTTAGGCAGTTTTTAAGAACATTGGAATAAATATGGGTGCCTCAGAAAGGACTTATTCCACTGATGGCCGGGCTTAACAGCACAAGCGGCCTAGAAAGGAAGGGTAACACTCACTCTGAGCACTTTACCACGAAAATCCTGGTATAATTGGAAGGTTTTCACAGCAGATGGGGTACATTGCTCGACTAAACTTCAATGGTTGATTGGTTATAAAGGTAAAATAATACTACTGCAGACTAAGTCATAAATCACTTGCTTATCTTCATATAAGCACTTGATTAACAATGACACGGTTTCTGATTGATAATAAATAATTCCTGGTAAAACTCTGCTTGAATAATGGATCCAAAGAGGTCTGTATAAATACCTTTTTGGGGTGATTTTGGTCTTCCCATGGCACGTAGAGAGGGTTCTACTCGTGGTCTGAGGCTGGCAAGCTAGTCAGGGCGAGATTAGCACGTCTACCTGGTGCAGTTAATCAGCCGTCCTTAGATCTGCTGGATTTCTGTACTATTTTAGCCACAGGATCTGTTAATCTGTTATGGCATAAATTTGATCATTCTGTACTCATCCTTCATTTGTACTATTGATATTGATTTAAAGCGTGCAGATGTGGATTTTTACTGATTTTTAATCATCTTCTGATCATTTAGATAATTTTTTATAATTTTTATGAACACTTCTTGTAGTGTTTTGTGGTCTTCAAAGATCAAGGTCAGTGATTTATGTGCTAGTCTTTGATCTTTGATTTATTATTAAAAAATGTTCAAAAATTAATTTTTATTAATTTTATTTAAGTTTTGATCTTTTTAGATCATTATTAATGCATATGTCCGTTTGTTACACATGCTAGGCAACCCTAACTAGGTTGTAGCTCTTCTGAGCAGTACCTGATTGTCAGATTAGTCACGACTGATCCAGGCGCGGAGATCAGTAGTACAGATGCGCGCCGGGTAGGATCCGCTGCATGCGTGGCAGAATCATCTGCGCGCAGGTCTCTAGTAAGCAGGATCCTGCTGCTGCTAGTACTTAGGCTTATGTAATGATGTGGGGCTGCGCGCGGGAATTGTGACATAACACATTTCCGCGTGTAACTCCTAAAATATACACAACACCTCAATTCTGAGTGAATTTTAGGTGTAAACCCTGTACGTGACAATACATGTGAAATGTTGAAATGGCCCAAAAGTGCCATACAGGTCGTAATTTTTGTATTTTTCCTTTGAATTATTTTAAAAATATAAGGACTTGGAATTCAAGGGGGGGGGTCAGTGAGTGACCCTACCTAATTTTGGGTGAGTAAGCCATTCCTGTAATAAAATTTAAGGATTTCTCACTCCTTGATTTGTCAATTGACGTATTCTTATTTTTCATTTTTGTGTTACTATTTGACAGTTTTGCTCTGTATATAGTAGCAAGCTGACATTCCCCAGCTCCAAGATATGTCTATATCTGAAAAAAAATTGGGCTAATGCCTCCTGTTGGCTCTGTAGTTCCTCAGGTGTATAGGTCCATCATGGATATTATGTTCAGGCAACCATTCATCATTATCAGCTGATTCTCCCTTTTATCTAACCAGGTAGAGTCTGAAGTATTTTCCATTGATCCTATCTTTCTTATCCTTAAGGATCTTGCTAATTTTACCTTTGTCCTTTTCAGGTTCTTCTGTAACAGGTGTTTCAGGTGAAGGAGTATGTTATCCATTCCTTGGGTGGTAGTGTTTGATGAGGCTTACTGGGAAGACTGGATGTTTCCTAGAAAGCTCATCACTGAGGATTACTTCCACCGCATTTTTACCATGAAGTTTTCTAACGGTGAAAGTTCCAACAAAAGCTGGTCTAAGCTTCCTATTTCCACCCAAGTTGGTAAAGTTAGTGGTAGAGATCAAGACTTGATCACCAATCTTGAAATCAGGTTCTTTATGGGTTTTATCCAATCTTTGCTGGTTATACTCCACATCATCCTGGACACATCTCACAGCATGTTTGTTGGTTTCATCTATCATCTTCTTGAAATCAAGTGATGTGGGGTGAATTTTGGTTAGCTGGTGGTTAAGGGTATCCTTTGGTAATCTAGGAATCCATCCTCTTTCCAGTATTTAAGTTACTTCCTTAGTGGTAGAGTGCTTGCTACTGTTGTAGGCCATCTCCAGTGCAGGTGAAAGGCTAACACAATCGTGGCAATAACTGTCAGAATTCTTGTACTCTAGTCCAAAGCCACAGAATCTCCTGAGCATGTCTTCCAGGGTCTTAATCATCCTCTCAGCTAATCCATCCATCTGAGGGTGATAAGCAGTAGAGAAAGCTAAGGTGGTTCCAAGCATATCATGTAGATTCCTCCAGAACTCAGAGGTGAATTTACGATCTCTGTCACTGATAATAATCTTGGGAACTCCAACATCAGAAATGATTCTGTTCCAAAATAATAAGGCAACTTCCATAGCAGTGTCTTCCTTGTGATTAGGTAGGAACTTTGCTTTCTTGGAGAACATATCCACAATGACTAAGACTGAGTTGTAGGAATAGGCTTCTCCTGGTGTTAGTCCAGTCACAAAGTCCATACTGATGATTTCCCATCTTTTCTTGGGTTCCGAAATCCTTTGCAGTAGTCCAAACCGTTTTCCAGTAGT
Organism: Puccinia polysora; assembly: GCA_025617555.3. Taxonomy (NCBI): domain Eukaryota; kingdom Fungi; phylum Basidiomycota; class Pucciniomycetes; order Pucciniales; family Pucciniaceae; genus Puccinia; species Puccinia polysora. The sequence goes on from CM062627.1 coordinate 57,704,180, forward strand.
CCTGTTGGACTTCTGACAAGTTTCACAACTGGTAACGTACTGTATAGTGGAGTCTCTCCAATTAACCCACCAAGCAGTTTGTTTAACCTTATCCAAGGTTCTGTCAGTAGAAAAATGACCAGATGAGTAGTTATCATGGCACTCAGCCAGAACATGTTTGATATGGTCATCCTTAGTTAAGACTATGACACTTGAATGTTGATGTCTATAGTATACTAGACCAGCCCATATGGTGAACCTTCTGGCTTTGTATGGTTTCAAGATAGTTTCAGGTAGGCTATTGATCAATTCAGGAGGTGGAGAGGTACTTTCCATTATAGTGATCAGAGTCTTTATGCCAGAGCTGTAAGCTTCTTTGATAGAGTTGAATAATGATTCATTTAGTTCACAAACGTGGATACCCATTATAGGAGTTTCAATGTTTAACCTGTTAATATTAAGGATAGGGAAGATGTCATTATCCTCCGGATCATAGGCAGGGTTACTTGGGTCATTGGGTAAAGCATTCCTGCTCAAACTATCAGCATTCTTGTGTTTAGCACCAGCTTGGTCAACTATGGTCATCTGACCTCTGTACTGTTGTGTGGCTATCTGCCATCTCAACATGTGCCTACTAGGGGTTTTCATGTTCATCAAAGTCCTGACGGAATTTTAGTCAGTAATCACTGTGAACTTGGTGCCTTACAAGTAGCAATGAAGTTTTTCCAGAGCCCATACTAAAGCAAGGCATTCCATTTGGCTTGCATCATACCTTTTCTCAGTATCCTTGACTTGTCTGGATATGAAGAGTATAGGTTTTTCCACCGGTTTGTCATCCTCTATGACTTCCTGGTGTAATGCAGCTCCTAGCCCATCCATACTAGCATCTATATAGAGCTTTAAGGGTTTAGAATAGTCTGGCTGAATCAGTACTGGAGCTGAAGCCATTGCCATCTTGAGTTCCTCATAATTCTTAACTCTTTCATGAGTCATTTCAAACAAGGTGGTGTTGTTGCAGATTTCATACAGACACTTGGTTAGAAGAGCAAACTTTGGTAATTACTTCCTATAGTAGCTGCAGAAGCTAATAAAAAATAGGTGTTCAGTTTTATTCTGAGGCATTGGCCTATTCATTACTGCTGCTATCATGTTTTGGTTGGCACCTAAGGTTAGTCCAGAGACAATGTGTCCTAAGGCTTTGAGTTCCCCGTAGCCAAATTTAAAATTTTTCATTCATAATTTCAATCCTACAGCAGAGATGGGTTTGAGGACTAGCCTCAATTTCTCCATGTGAGTATCCCAATGATCAGAGTAAATGATAACATCATCAATTTATACCATCATCCATCCCTGTCTGATGAATAATCCAAGGACTGTGTCCATCATCCTTTGAAAATGAGAAGGAGCATTTTTAATACCAAAAGGCATCCTAAGATACTCATAGATTCCCAAATGAAAGATAATTCTCATGAATTTCCGCCTATCAGGGCTGATAGGTATTTGGTAAAAAAATTTCAGCATATCCATGGTGGTTATGTACTTAGCCTTGGAAAGGTTATGTAGAGCGTGGTCAATTCTTGGAATTGGATAATAATCAGCTTCGGTGTAATTGTTAAGCATTTTAAAATCTCCAACCATTCTTGACTTATCATTGTGCCAAGCTATAATTACTGGGGTAGTTATATCTACCTGTTCATTGTGGCCTACTTTCCTTAAGACTTGTAGGTCAGCCAACTCTTGAATATGGGTTTCCAGAGCAGCTCTAGATTTTGGGCTTGAAGGGTAAGCAGTTCTAATGAGTTTAGGTGGGTAAGGAGGCTTAATAATTAGAGTTAGGATCATGTCATGTCCTTTGATGTTACCAATGGGGTGATCTTTGGTACAGAAAGCATTCTGGTTTTCAAAGCATACTTGTAAGATATCCCGTTTCTGTTCTTCATTGAGAAGGGAATTTAAAGAAGCTTGAGAAAAGTATTCCTCACTAAACTTCTCTAAGTGTTTTTCATAAGTTGAATCAGAAGTTTGAGCATTGACATGACATATTTGGAACTTCTTATTCCAGTCTCCCCCTACGGTGAAGTATCTACCTTTACTTTGGAATACATCTATACCATATAGGCAAATAGAATCATTCCCAAGGATAAAATAGTCACATACTCCGTTTTGGAGCACTACAAATTCAATGTTCAGTTTGAGTGATCCTGTAGAGTGAGAGAGTATGATATCAGAAGACCATACTACAACAGCATTGAGAGCAGAATTACAGCTGCTGAACTTAGCCTGAGGTACTGGTAGTAATTTCAGTTTCCAGTTTGGGTCTTGCTTCTCCACATAAGTTGAACCAACACACAAGCAGAAGGCTCAACTGTCTAGAAGTAACTTAACAGGGGAACCTTGGATTAAACCAGTAGCATAGCATATTTTGCCTGAAGTGTAACTTTTACCGGCAGAAGTTTTTAGGGTCAAAGCCTTGGCCTCAGAGATGTGGCGAATCTTCATGTTGGGATTCCATTTTTTAGGTAATTTAGAATCCTCATTGACAGAATTTATGTCCAGAGAAGAATCAATACTACCTTCAATAACATTGATAGGGTTAGTGATTATTAGATCACAATCAGAGAGTGATCCGTCAGTATCATCAAGGTGAGGGTCAGGATTGTCACACTCTTCTCCTTCAATAAGATTAATCCTTTTCCTAGGTAGAGGAAAATCAGGTTTTACGTGTCCTGTTTGGTTACAGTTCCAACATACTTTTTCTTTTGATTCTGGAGTCTTCTTGACTTCCAAGCTAGATGGATTAGTAGCAGGGGGTTCTTTAGTTTTGACAGTATATTCTTACCTGTTCCTAGTATTTTGTTCCCTTGGGGGTCTATTGACCGTTTTGTCAATACCATTCATATCAATAGTCTCTTCCAATACACCTATTAAGGTGGAAAGATCTGAATCCATAGGCATTCTACACCTTACACTGTGGTTGATTTGTCCAGGACATAAGTTGAGGAGTCTCTCATTGACTTCTTCTTTATCAGCCTCAGGGTAAAAACAGTCCAACCTCTTTTTCTGGTCTAAGCACCACTTATGAGGTTTGTCCTTGGATGGATCAAACTGGGAAGTTTCAAAAGTTTTCATCATCTTTCTTTTCCAAATCCTGGTGCCAAACTTCACTTTGATCAAGTCTTTCCAAGAATTCCAGGATAGAGAACCAACTTCTTCTCTTTTATTTATAAAACAACAAGATCTACTCCTTCAAATAATCTGGGTAATCTTACCACAGCTATTGCATCAGGGAGCTCATAGAAGGAAAGAGTTTAGTCAATAAACTTAATGAAACTGACATGGTTGTATTCTCCTTCTCCAAATAATTTAGGCCATTCAGTGATGGGAGGAAGTAGCTTCAAAGCCTTTTCTATTTCTGGAGTAGGACTGGGTCTGAAAGACTCATTCCTAGTTATCCTGGTTCTGGAAGGAACACTAGGAGTACTGGTGAACCTGGAAGGTCTAGTTTCTTCTAGTTCAATGACCAGAGAGTTAGTAGAGTTGATCTTAAGATTTCTGAGATAATTCTTAATCATACCTAACTCTAAATAAAGTTTGTTTCTCAATAAGTCAATTTTGTTAGCCAGATGAGCTGAAGGAGTAGGACTAGTTTTCTTAACTTCTTTCTTAAGCTTGTCTATGGTTGCAAGAATATCTTCCTGAAGGATTGATTGGTTGTCATCAATATGTTTCATCAGGTCAAACTTACTAGCTCTTATACTATCCTTGATTTGTTGTATTTCCAACTCATCAATTCTCACAATCTGAGACTGAGTGTCAATCACTCTAAAAATACTTGAACTTAATTTTTCCAATTGGTTATAAACTTTGTCAAACCATTGGCTAATAATGGTAAAATTGTGAGACACATTTACAGAAAAGCTATTAAGAGCTTCTACTTCTAATTGTGGTACACCTTTTTCCACTTCTGGGCTAAGGATATTATGTTTTCCCAATCCTTAGGGTTCATTAACTTCTGATGGGCTGAGAACCTCCTCTTTTTGGGGTCCTTTCCCTTTAAGGAAGCTAACTGATCCCAAGGATTCCAGTTCTGCATGTAGCCTTCTACTTCTTTCTTTGGGATCAACCTTTGCAGAGAAATCTGAGATTTATTTGCCTGAGAAATGGATTTTCTCATACCTGGTTGATCCTCCTGGGTCTGAGCCAATTTGAATTTTTCCCAATAGCTCACGTGTTCTTTAACTAATACCTTGACTCTTTCCTCCTTGGGTGAGTCCAGCTGGGGTGGCTTAGTAGGACCTCACCCTCCTGGGATATCCTGTTGGGTGATGGAGGGCTCTCCAACTGTCTGTTGGTCTAGTTGGCGGCCGTGGTTGTTGCTGTGGTTGTCCCGTGTGACGCTATGGTCACGGGTTCAAGCCCCTTCATCGCTTTTGCGACTGGAGTCCTTGGGCATACGGGTTCCTCCAAACAGAGATCCATATGACGGGACTCTGCCAGTTGCACGGGTGTTGCGCCTATTTTGATACATAATACCAAAAAAATATCTACGTCTTTTGTCAAAACTTTGAAAAAAGACTTTTAAATTTAGAAAAATAATATTTTTGCGTGTGTTTTTATTTTTTAATAATTTTTTATAAATATTTTAACTTACTTAGAGTTGAATTCAACGGTACCAAAACTTGGTTGGGATCACAACTATCCTTGGAAGGTATTCCAATGGGGTCTTAGTGAGTCCCAATCAGATCCTGGGATAAATCCAAGGGCAAATCCAATGGTACACTGTCTGGGACATCCTCTAGGGGGTCCTGGTCAATGAGATTACTAAAAACAAAATCCACTGAGATGGATAAAAACAAAAAATATAAGTTTAATATTTTTTTGTATTTTTACGTGATAAGGTGATTTAAAAAAAACAATCACTTTTATTATTTTTGGGGTTTTCTTTATCTTCAGGATTATTTATTTTATAAATATAAAGCTTCCTTTGATAAATTTTCTACTCCTTATGTTTCCTTAATAAAAAATTGAAATTGATAATTCTTTCATGCTTGAGTTCTTTGTCTTTTATAAACTGTTGCTTATAATAAAGCAATTTATCCTGTTGTTGCTCAGGAGTTTTAATAACAGGGAAAAAGTTATGGAGTTATTCTTCTCTTTTCTTTTTAAGAAGTTCCAAATAATAATTGATCAATTCTCTGTTGGTCTTAAGATCCACTAGAGAAACAAATGATCAAAAATATATGTTTTAAGTATGTTAACTTATTTTTTAAAAATAAATAGACTGGTCCAAGGAATAAATAATTAAAAATTAATTATTTAAGGATATTTCCCAGCCAGACCCCCAGTTTTCAACTCTCTGATACCAGTAACCTTGCAGTCTTTTAGCTACAAAGAGTGACAAAAGTGCTGGAATGATAATAATAATTATTATCCCAAAAGTAAGCGCTTAGAAGCTCAAATAAGAACAGTTGCAAGGTTTAATTGGTTTGGTAGTAAAGGGTTTTCAATATAATATAAAAGAGGGGCCACAGGATTATACTACTGGGGATCTTTACAGACTAGCAACCTCTCTTCAAGGGGCCTCCTTGGGCAGTTTAAGAACCTTGGAATAAAGATGGGTGACTTAGAAAGGACTTATTCCACTAGTGGACGGGCTTCACAGCACAAGCGGCCTAGCCAAGAAGGGTAACACTCACTCTGAGCGCTTTACCACGAAAATCCTGGAACAATTGGAAGGGTTTCAGAGCAGATGGGGTAGATAACTCGACTAAACTTCAATGGTTGATTGTTTAATATAGGAAAATAATACTATGGCAGACTAAGTCATAAATCACTTGCTTATCTTCATATAAGCATTTGATTAACAATGACACGGTGTCTGATTGATAATACATAATTCCTGGTAAAATTTGTTAATTGAGGAGTTGAAACTTGACAACAGCATTCATATTGGAGGGACTAGAAACAATCTGTCGAGCCAGTAACAAATGAGTTGAGGAATGAAATGAAAGAAGAAATAGAATTGGAAGTAAAAACTTCAAAAAGGAGATTGATTGAAATCATACCAGACAGTCAAAGAATTATAAATTGAGCAGAGAATCAAGTTGAGGTGCATTGAAAGTATTGATTGAGTGACTGGTTGTAGAGTGATTGAGTTGAGGGGTTGAGTGGTTGATGGTGGTTGACTGGTTAATTGTGGAGTCGAGTGATTGAGTAATTGATGGCGGTAGAGGGGTTGAGAGTTTGAGGTTGAGAGATAAGAAACAAATAAGAATGGAAAGAATAACAAATAGAAAAAGCAAAGGAGGATGAGAAAAGAATGAAAGACATGAATAAGAATCGGCTCAGAGAAAACAAGCAGTGAGTCCAAGATCCCCCCGGGAGTGAGTGCGCGAGTGAAAGGTGAGTTGAGTAGCCATTGGGTGCAATCGGGTGAGCGCGGGGACGCGAGAGTTGCTGCAGAAGGGGTTTGATTCAAGGACGCCGCAGGGAGATGCTTAAGTGGAGGATGATTTGACAGAGGATGATTTAACACCCCCCGTGGCTGGTAGGATTTCAAGATATGGAAAGTGAGGATTAATGATCTGAAGGAGCTTAGAGAGCGGACCACAGGGTAGTGCTTTTGTCAACCCATCGGCTATCATTTGGTCGGAGGGTATTAGCTTTATCTCAAGATTATGCGCGAGTAGTTCCTCTTGAATAGCTTTGGTCTTTATATCAATATGCCGAGTTTTGGAGTTACAGCCGAATTTCTTCAACTTATCATCTAAGCCTTTATTATCGATGTGGTGTATGCTTGGTTGCGTGGGAATTTCCCACATTTTGGACACCAGCCCTCTCATCCAGATAGCCTCAAGGAATGAGTCGACCAACGGATTGAGTTCGGCCTCAGTGGTGGAGTGCGTTACGTTCCGTTGGCAATAACTGCTCCATGCGATGGGAGATCCAAATAGCAGAGTGAGGTGACCGGATTGAGAATGTTTTGTTTCAAGGTCTTCATTCCAAGTGGCGTTGCTGAAACATTGAAGTTGAGTTTCGCCGTGTTTTACCTCGATTACCAAAGATAGTCCCTTAGTGGCTTTTAAATATTTCCAGCAGCGTTTGACTTCACGCCAGTGATTGATGCCGGGTCATTTGCAAAATCGGGCCAGACTTGAAACGGCGTAACTGATGTCTGGTTGAGTTAAACATGCGATATAGTTCATTAAGAAAACGGCTTACCTGTAATTGATGTTCAGCGCCTTGAATTCTTCATGTTCTTCATCTGATGCTGGTCGCAAGTTGATATTTGAAGTTAGCGGTATAGATGAGGGATGAAACTCGGTGAGTTTCAGTTCTTCTAATCCCTGTTCTATGTGATTTGGTTGCGAGAGAAGGATCTTGTTGTCAATCTTGGAGTACTTCATCACTAGAATGGTGTTAGGGTTGTGAGAAGTAGAGTTTGGGAATTGCTGTAGGAAGTTGTTTTTGAAATTGTTGCCGAGACCAACCAGAATGAGGTCGTCAAAGTGAAAGAAGATCATGGACTTGCAACCAGGATTCAGATAGAGACAGGGGTCGGAAGATGATTGATGGAATCCTTGGCTTGAGAGCCAGGATGTGAGGGTGTTGAACCAATTGAGGGGGGCTTGTTTAAGCCCATATAGAGATCTCTTGAGTTTAAGATATTTTGACGTTCGCTTCAATCCTTTGGGAGTCTTGATTATTACCAGTTCTTTGAGGGGCGCAAGAGGAAGTTTTGAAGACCGGAGGATTGTTCTAATGGATTCGGCAATTTTTCGATTGGCACGTTCCACCCTTCCTTTGTGTTCATGATGGTATGGTACAGTTGTGATGTGTTGAATGGAATTGTCTTGAAAGAAGGATTGTAGTTCTTGGGAGATGAATTCTCCTCCCCCATCAGAACAGATGGTAGCGGGGAAACATCCTTGTTTCTGTTTCTCAAACCTAAGAATGGATTGAATTTGGGAACAGGCGTCAGATTTGGAACGAAGAGGAATGGCTGATAGATATCCAGAGTGGCTGTCAACAATGGTCATTATGTACCTCATCCCATTGCGGGATTCCGGATTGATTGGTCCCATTAGATCTATGTGAAGCTTCTTGAATGGCTTGGAAGCCACGCTGGCTTTGGAATTGAAAGGTGTTTTTGCAATCTTTGAGAATACGCAGTCGGGACATTGAAAGTCTTCCATTAGAGAATGTGGAATTTCGGGTTTTAAGTTTTTCAATTGGTATGGGCTGGTGTGACCAAGCTATTGGTTAAGATAGAGTAGTTTATCAAGGTAGAAGGCTTTTTGAGTTAGGTAGCTGATCCTGGAGTTGTTTCCTATGGAGTAAGGACGATTGAGAGCGAAGAGATTGTCGCGAATGAAGCCTTCAAACAAAATAGTTCCGTTATGAAGAACCTTGAACAAATTGCCGCTAGCGGAAACCAAACAGTGTTTTTCAGAAACTAAAACTCCGGGGCTGATGAGGTTGATTACAAGGTCTGGTACGTAAAGACAATCAGAGAGTCAAATGTGAGAATTTCGCCAGGTGAGGACCACTTCGCCTTTTCCTTTAATTGGAAGATTAGCTCCCTCTTTTCCAGTGCTAATGTATTCATTGTTGCATTCTTGCAGGGAGGAGAAGTAGTGAGAGGAATTGAACATGTGGCATGAGGCCCCAGAGTCGAGGACAATTTGATGATCGGCGTTTACTTTGCTGATCCAGGTGGTCAGAAGGGCGTGATAATGAGCTATTTTGTTCCCTTTGGGTTTCCTCTGAGCTCTCCACTTGGCCTGTGCTTCCTTCAACCAGTCTGGGGCTAAATGTTTGTGCTTGTGCCAACATCTATCCTCTGGGTAATTGGTTGCACTTGGATTATGATATCCTTGGCGACATCGTTGAGGTTTATTAGACGGAGGTTTAGAGTTGTTTGTGGTGAGTGCAGTTTCTCTGACTGGAGTATTGGCGACTTTTGACTTGGATTCGTTATCCAGCTGAGTTAAGTGGTTCAAGACGAGATGGACCGTAACTTCTTTATTGGAGTGCATTATCTGCTGACATAACAATTGAAGAGAGGAGGAAAATTTGAAGAGAACCAAATACGCCAAGATTTCTAATGGAAGTTTGATCCCAACATCGAGCATTTTCTTTAGGGAAATTTTAATTTCGGTGATGAATGAAGCGATAGCTTCGGGCTTGAAAGGTTGATATAGGAAGTCATTGAAAACTCTGGCTCGGTTTGCGGTTTGGGAAGATGCGAATTGTTCCTTTATTATTTTCCAGAGATTTTTAGCTGAATTGATGTTATCTGCGTTCACCACATTGTTATGAGTTACGTTGTTGATTTTGGAAAGAATAATAACTTGGGTTTCTAGGTTGTCTGAATGATTTAGATTTTTGGAATTGTCTTCGAGGATTTGTTTGATTCCCTTAAGTTCGAACAGGATGGTGATCTTATCTTTCCAAATTGAATAATTTTTTTCTGTCAGATTAGGAACGGCTTCGAGAGCGGCCTTGAGCATGATTTTTCTGAAGCCGTCCATCGTTCCAGGTCCCTCCATGGTGTTGAGTGGTTAGATTGTCGTGCGGTTTGGCTTTTAACCGTGCTAATTGAGGAGTTGAAACTTGACAACAGTATTCATATTGGAGGGACTAGAAACAATCTGTCGAGCCAGGAACAAATGAGTTGAGGAATGAAATGAAAGAAGAAATAGAATTGGAAGTAACAACGTCAAAAAGGAGATTGATTGAAATCATACCAGACAGTCAAAGGATTAGACGTTGAGCAGAGAATCAAGTCAAGGTGGATTGAAATTATTTATTGAGTGACTGGTTGAAGAGTGATTGAGTTGAGGGGTTGAGTGGTTGACGGTGGTTGACTGGTTAATGGTGGAGTTGAGTGATTGAGTAATTGATGGCGGTAGAGGGGTTGATAGTTTGGGGTTGAGAGATAAGAAACAAATAAGAATGGAAAGAATAACAAATAGAAAAAGCAAAGGAGGATGAGAAAAGAATGAAAGACATGAATAAGAATCGGCTCAGAGAAAAGAAGAAGTGAGTCCAAGATCCCCCCGGGAGTGAGTGCGCGAGTGAATGGTGAGTTGAGTAGCCATCGGGTGCAATCGGGTGAGCACGGGGACGCGCAAGTTGCTGCAGACGGGGTTTGATTCAAGGACGCCGCAGGGAGATGCTTAAGTAGAGGATGATTTGACAGAGGATGATTTAACAAAACTCTGCTTGAATAATGGATCCAAAGAGGTCTGTATAAATACCTTTTTGGGGTGATTTTGGTCTTCCCAGGGCACGTAGAGAGGGTTCTGCTCGTGGGCTGAGGCTGGAAAGCAACTCAGGGCAAGATTAGCACGTCTTCTTGGTGCGTTCAATCAGCTGTCTTTAGATCTTCTGGGTTTCTGTACTATTTTAGCCACAGGATCTGTTAATTTGTTATGGCATAAATTTGATCATTCTGTACTCATCCTTCATTTGTACTATTGATATTGCTTAAAAGCGTAGAAATGTGGATGTTTACTGATTTTTCATCATCTGCTGATCATTTAGATAATTTTTCATAATTTTTATGAACACTTCTTGTAGTGTTTTGTGGTCTTCAAAGATCAAGGTCAGTGATTTGCGTGGTAGTCTTTGATCTTTGATTTATTATTAAAAAATGTTTAAAAATTAATTTTTTTTAATTTTATTTAAGTTTTGATCTTTTTAGATCATTATTAATGCATATGTCCGTTTTTTACATATGCTAGGCAACCCGAACTAGGTTGTAGCTCTTCTGAGCGGTACCTGATTGTCAGATTAGTCACAACTGATCCAGGCGCGGAGATCAGTAGTACAGATGCGCGCGGGGTAGGATCCGCTGAATGCGTGGCAGAATCAGCTGCGCGCGGGTCTCTAGTATGCGGGATCATGCTGCTGCTAGTACGTAGGGTTATTTAATGATGCGGGGCTGCGCGCAGGAATTGTGACATAACACATTTCCGCGTGTAACTCCTAAAATATACACAACACCTCAATTCTGAGTGAATTTTAGGTTTAAACACTATACTGACAATACATGTGAAATGTTAGAATGGCCAAAAGGTGCCATAGAGGTTGTAATTTTTGTATTTTTCCTTTTAATTATTTTAAAAATATAAGGACTTGGAAATCAAGAGTGGGGTCAGTTAGTGACCCTACTAATTTTGGGTGAGGAATCCATTCCTGTAATAATATTTAAGGATTTGTCACTCCTTACTTTTTTAATTGAGGTATTCTTATTTTTCATTTTTGGGTTACTATTTGACAGTTTTGCTCTGTATATATTAGCAAGCTGACACTTAAGAACCTCAGCTCTTAATCAATAGCAGCCTTCCTTTACGAGACTTGGAAAATGAGTTATGGGTTGGCTCAATCTTATTCAACTGATGGTGGCTCTGAGTTTGGTGGCAAACTGGCCAAAATGATCTGATTGCTTCCTGGTCAACATAGGGTGACCACTCCTTATTATCCTGAAGGACAAGGCATGGTGGAAAGAGGCCATGCCCCTTTGAAGGCTGCTCTTGTTAAGATGGCTGGTGAAAGTGGAAAGAATGGTCACAAATTTCTTCCTCTGGTCCTCTTCTTTGATTGAATTTCAACTAAACAAACCACTGGCTACTCACCTTATAAAATCCTCTTTGGTCAAAGGGCTTTCCTTCCTCTTGATCTGGAAACAGAATCTTTCTTAGGTATTTCTTGGGAAAAAGTTTCTTCCACCACTGATCTTTTAATTTCCAGATCCAAGCAACTGGAGCAAAGTGAAGATGTTTGTGACAAATCTTATCAGAAAATGATCGATTCAAGGGAAAAATCAGTCCATTAATGGGAGGATAAGCATTCTAATCAAGTCAGGGATCCCTTGAATCCTGGTGATCTAGTTTTAGCTAATAATCAAGGAAACTCAGTGGGGAAAGCCTTTTTCCAATTGCTGGAATGGTCCTTATTGAGTGGTCTGTCAAGTCAGAGGTGGATCATATGTTTTTGAAGAACTGGATGGTACTCAGATGGCAAGAAGATTCTCTGCTGATCAGGTCAAGAAATTCAATTTTCGTGGAGGCAAATTTGATCAGAAGTAAGTCTTCACAATTGTGCACCACCAGGGTCATCTGCTGCGTTTTGTTGTGAAACTCTACTGTATGCCACATACGTGAGCACCTGGGACACCTTCTTCATTTTATTGCAGTCAACTCTAGGATTTTCTTTGGATGGATCAAGATGTTCTTTTCAATTGCCCTCAAGATCAAATTGCCATTTCTTGTGTCAATCATCTTTCCTTTCTTTTTTTATGAAATCAAGCCAAGATGCAGACTAGGGAAATTCTTTTAGTTGGGGAGAGATGTGGTGACCAAATCTGGACACCCTAGACCAGATGCGGAAAATTCAAAATTTTTTCTATGATTATTTTCTTTAGGTGTCATTTATCTGGAAAAAAAAAACAAATTCCGCTTTATTTGTAGAATCACTTGTACATAGTCTAAAAGGGCCTCCTGCCCTTATAAGGAGGGGCGCTCCCCTGCCTTCTGTGGAGGGGAATCATATGGTACCTTACCTGAGAGTAACATCATCACTACCATCTCGAAATATATTATCTGTGGGGTCTCATTCCCCTTTATCTGAGAGTGAATTCTGGGTCTTTCTATGATGGCCCCTTGATCCTTGAGCCTCCATACTCAAACCCTGATACTTGATCCTTATCACCAACCAATAGCTTTTCTGGTTGAAGAAGAATTTGACTGATTGAATTCTTGAGTATGTTACACCACGGTAATCCCCCCTACTCCTTGCTCCAAAGTCAAAATCCCAGACCAAATCCAAGGCCTGCCGTTCCCACTCAAGGTCAACCCACATCTCATCCTCAAAACCAAGGAGGATCAAACCTTTTCAACATGGAGAGATGTATCACTTCAATACTCAAAGAGCTCAATCGCCTGAAAGCCTCCAACTCTGCCAACATGTTCCAGGAAGACTATGACAGCTTGAGGACAGAAGACAATCCATCCGCCAACAACTTTGAGGAGAATGATAGTGCAGAAGAAAGCAGTTTCTTCATCCACGAAAAGGAGGCATACAACATATTTTCCCACCCCCACAACAACTCAGATCTCATCTACACCTGGGGGCCACCAAGTCCATGGTTTGCAACCCAAACCTGTTGTCCAATCTGAAACCCTGTAATAGGGATATGAACACCTATGGCGGTCAGATACAAGTGTCTCACACAGGTACGCTTAACCTTGGCCCCATATCCATAAGACCAATTTACTATGCCCCCATGGGCCCCAGAAAACTCATCTTGGCCTCTCAGCTTGAAGATCACGGGCTTAAGTGTTAGAATCAAAGCTTACTGCACTATCTTATTGTGCTTTAACTCTCTCTCTTTCTAAGAATGTTATCAATGCAGTTATCACAACATATGTCCACATATTTTCAAGAGCACACAACTGCATTAGTGCATGCTCTTATTTCCTCATTACTACTTTAATTGTGTACTGAGGGGGCTTCCTTTGTCTTATTTCCTTATATTTTGTCATTCACCTTTCCACTCCAATTGTTGTACCGCGCGGCTACCTGCACTCCACTTCCCACGTGAACCGCTGCAGAAACTCTTACCATCAAGATGCGTAGACTAAACTCGTCAAAGACTGAATCAATCAAAGTTCCACACACTTCAACCATCACACCACCAACTCCCACTTCGATTTTGCCATCGACAATCCTCAAGAAACAATCTCTATCTCAACTCAACTCAATCAAAGGTACTCTGCAGCCAGCTTGTATAATTGCAAGGATGTTAACATCAACGTCAACTCAACAATCAGCGATCGCTCATCTTTTCCTCCTTTCAGATTGTTCAAGGCACTCAAGTTCATAATCTTCTGATCACAGCTGGCTTCTCCGGTTAAATCAATTGGCCAATGTAATTTCTTTCCACGCTAGTGCTGGTATCACGCCAACTTCTTATTCACATTTTTTCTTTTCTACAGTATAGGAGTTTGTTTCCTCATCATCTTCATCAACTGATCAACCACAGCTTAGCCAATCTTCTGACCCGTTGGTTTATCTTCTTGATGCTCTCTTCAGTTCATATTCACATCTTAGTTTTGACTCATTGTGTTCTTCTCTTATATGCAATTAAAACACAGTCTGGTCTTGGTTTCCACCTCAAATCTTCACACAGTTAAAATCCTTCTGCTCGTAATGGACGATCGACCGGGACCTTCTTCTCAAACGCCAGGACCAGGGGGGGACTCAACAAACTAGAAATCCTTAGCCATCAAGTCTCTAATTGAATCCACTCCCCTTCTAACATCCAACAACTACAGTATGTGGCAAAAGAAGTTTGAAAAGTTGTTCAAACTACAGGGCATTTTTTCCACCATGGACAATCCTGACCCTTATAATCAATTAGAGGATGATACGAACCAGGAATTTGTGGCACACATCATGGCGAAGTTAGACTCAAATACGTACAACAACATCATTGACAATGACAACAAGGATGACGCAAAGTTAATCTGGATCTTGACTCAAGAGCATTTCGCTTCCTCACAATCAGCTAATAGGGAAAGGGTCTTTAATGGATTCTTGCACCTAACCATGGGTTCCAACATCAATACGTTTGTTACTTCCATTAAAGTCTACCTCAAGAAGTTGACAGAAGTTGGCATAGAGCTACCATCAGACATCATTGCCTACCTCGTGCTGTTCAAATTCCTGGCTTTGATGCAAGAATGAAATCTCAAATCATGCACACCACCACCAACATGAAGATTGAAGTGGTGCTTAATCATCTTATTCAGCACTAGAATGAAATCATAGCTCAAGACAATTGGGCTGAACCAGTCAACGTGGCGCTCTATCGAGGACCTAGATGTGAAAATGGCAAACACAATCCCAAGGTCACGACACATTCGGCCAAATCATGCTGGTTTGAATTTCCAGAACCCAAACCCCCCAATACGCACAATCGTGACAAGAAATCTAAACCAACTCAGGAGAAGGAGGCGCATTTCTACTGATTCTTCTGCGGTCTGAACTCCAATGTTGTTGTTGCGCCAACTCGATTCATTTTGGACTCAGGATGTTCCGTACACATGATAACTGATAAGGATCGATTCAATCACATCACCTTAAGCAATGGAGCTGGAAAAATCCAAACCGGCAAGAAAGATGCGGCCATCACTATTGAGGGATCCGGAGAGGTGTCACTTGCTACCAGTGACGCCTTCATCACACTATCAGATGCCATTTGGGTTCCCAAGTCCACTGTGAACCTAATCTCATTTGGAGCCCTTATGACCAAAGGAGCCTTGCTACGTGTCAATTCTTCAATCAATCTGAGCACTTTCAAGCTGTTCAAAGGCAATCGCTGTCTCCTCTTGGGTTTGATCATCAACAATTTATTTGTGATCGATATGGTGCGAAGGTTGAACTCATGTCATTTCTCCCAAGCCGAGCTGTCCGAAATACACCGTTCATTGGGACACGCCAGCATTGCAAGGATGGAGAAGTTTCTGAATCAGACAATTCCTCCCAACCTCAAAGACGAGTTCGAATTCCTGAGTTGTCACAAATCCAAGATCACTGCTCAGCCCTTTAAGCATCAACAGGGCGTTGCTGAGAAAGTCTTTGACAAGATTCATCTGGATCTCATGGGACCCATCTCGCCAACTGCCAAGGGAGGGTACAGGTACATTATGAATCTTATTGAATCATTCTCTGGCTATATCTCCTGCTTTCCTCTTAGATCCAAAAGTGATGCGGCGGACTTGATTATCTTCATCATTGAAAATCAACATCGGAAAACCAACCAGTATCCCAGAGAGGTGTGCTCCGATGGAGGGGGAGAGTTTGTGAACACTGAACTCCAATCCTTCTACAAACAACACCACATAAATCAAATAAAAAGCAAACCCTACCACTCACAACACAATGGAAGAGTCAAACGCGCTAATCACACAATCATGGAGTCCACCCGAGCAACTATATCCAACACTGGACTACCTAAATCAGTCTGGCAAAAAGTTGTGCAAGGATGTTGTTTGATGCTCAATCAGATCCGTAAAGTAAAAGGCAATGATTCTTCTTGGTTCAAGATGCACAGCAAGCTCCTACCTGACGGCTATATCAGACCTATAGGCACCTCGCTCACTTACAAATTGAATCCAACTGAAGTTCGGTCCAAAATTGACGAAAAGGGAGCGCCCGGCATCTTGATTGGATTTAATCCCCAACTGTTATTGTCAACTCATCCGGCAAGATCATCGACTCTAAACATGTAATCTTCAACAATCAACAACCAATAACCATCCCTCTCATAGATCTGGAAACCGAACATCCAACACTGACTCTCAAACAATCCACACAAGAGCCCAAGGTCAATCCAGTTAACCAACCACCGCAGGTCATCAAAGAGGAATCCGAGGCACCACCCTCAGAATCAGAACCAGAGTTGGACGAATCTACGGATGACAGCTCATCCATCAAAAACAATCTCTGACCAACGCTTCGAGACCAAAGCCAACTATCCAAACCAGAGAGGTATGGCTTCTTATCTGCAAAACTTCCCAAAACTTTGCAAGAAGCCATGAAGATCCCCGTATGGAAGGATTCATCTCTTCGCAAGTTCAACTCAATCAAAGATCAAGAGGTATGGGAAGAAGCAGAAGATGATGAAGTCACCAATCCATTGAACACCGTGCCAGTATTCAAAATCAAGCAAAACGCCCACAGAGAGCCAGTCACCTACAAGACTCGACTGTGTGTTCAGGGTTTCAATCAATGCTATGGTCTCGACTACTTGGAAACCTAGGTGCCTACGGGTAAGTTGGCCTCCTTGAGAGCTGTTCTCACTTACGCAGCTGACAAAAACCTACAACTACTTCAACTTGATGTCAAAGGCGCCTTTCTCCATTCAACTCTCAAAGAACGCGTCTACATCAAAACACCATTTGGCTGTAACAGAAAGTCCAAATATCTCCGACTGAAGAAATCCCTCTACGGTCTGAAGCAAGCACCCAGAAACTGGTACCGTATGTTAAGCGATTGGATCAAATCTCAAGGATTTGAGGAGTCAAAAGGGGATCCTTGCTTGTACATCGGCATCGACAAGACTTCAGTGGTGTTCTTCAATGTTGACAACCTCATTGTGACCGGAGATGCAAGTCGCTTCAAGGATGCTTTTCTATCTAAATTTTGCAACTCTTCAGCCCACAAACCCAATACCTTACTTGGTATGAAAGTGGAACGTTGTGACAACCTAATCCAACTTTCACTGCCTCTACACATTGAGAAGGGACTGAATGAACTCAACATGACAAACTGCCGACCCGTATCCACGCCTTGCACTCCAGGACTCCACCTCCAGCCGGCTGACGATGAAGACCATAAAACATTTTTGGAGCTCAATATAAATTATTGGTCACCTATTGGGCGACTGAACTTCATTGCAGGCCTTGCAAGACCAGACATCAGCTTTGCCGTCTCCAGTCTGGCCAAATATTGTGATTGACCCGGTCTGAGCCACTGGAATGAAGTTCTACACGTGTGGAAGTATCTCTCAAAAACCAAGGATCTCACCCTGACTCTTGGTCCTTGTTCAATCTCCGATCAACTTGTGTGTTTCAGCGATGCCACTTGGGGCGATGACCCGGTCTCAAGGATTTCCCAAAGCGGGTTCATCTGTTCATTCAAAGGAAGTCCGCTGTACTGGACCAGTAGGCGTCAACAATGCATCACGCACTCCTCTACTGAATCGGAATGCGTGGCTCTATCAAGTTGTCACTTAGAAGCGCGTTGGTTGAAAATACTAATTGAGGAAATATACAGATTGCAATTCAAATGTCCTTTTCACCTCATTGACAACAAAGGGCTAGATGACAAGATAAAGAAGTTTGGCTCAAATTCAAAAGTTAAACATATCGACCTCAAAACAAAAAGCTTGATAAACGACTACGAGGATGGGCTTATAGACGTTTGGCTCATTCCTTCCCTCTCCATGACTGCCGACGCTCTCACCAAAGCAGCCAACAAGGTTTTGATAACACAACTTGTAAATACATTTAGCTCTCTATATCACTGATTCTTGAGTTGAGGGGGGGGTGTTAGAATCAACGCTCACTGCACTATCTTATTGTGCTTTAACTCTCTCTCTTTCTAAGAATGTTATCAATGCAGTTATCACAACATATGTCCACATATTTTCAAGAGCACACAACTGCATTAGTGCATGCTCTTATTTCCTCATTACTACTTTAATTGTGTACTGAGCGCGCTTCCTTTGTCTTATTTCCTTATATTTTGTCATTCACCTTTCCACTCCAATTGTTGTACCGCGCGGCTACCTGCACTCCACTTCCCACGTGAACCGCTGCAGAAACTCTTACCATCAAGATGCGTAGACTAAACTCGTCAAAGACTGAATCAATCAAAGTTCCACACACTTCAACCATCACACCACCAACTCCCACTTCGATTTTGCCATCGACAATCCTCAAGAAACAATCTCTATCTCAACTCAACTCAATCAAAGGTACTCTGCAGCCAGCTTGTATAATTGCAAGGATGTTAACATCAACGTCAACTCAACAATCAGCGATCGCTCATCTTTTCCTCCTTTCAGATTGTTCAAGGCACTCAAGTTCATAATCTTCTGATCACAGCTGGCTTCTCCGGTTAAATCAATTGGCCAATGTAATTTCTTTCCACGCTAGTGCTGGTATCACGCCAACTTCTTATTCACATTTTTTCTTTTCTACAGTATAGGAGTTTGTTTCCTCATCATCCTCATCAACTGATCAACTCCATAACTTAGCCCATCTTCTGACCCGTTGGTTTATCTTCTTGATGCTCTCTTTAGTTCATATTCACATCTTAGTTATGACTCATCGTGTTCTTCTCTTATATGCAATTAAAACACAGTCTGGTCTTGGTTTCCACCTCAAATCTTCACATTAAGGCAGTTCACCAACACCGGGTGGTACTCATAAAGGCCGCCAAGTCAGTTTTTATGCAATTGAAATGCAAAGGCAAACTAAACGTAGAAAACTTCTCACACCGACTCCTCTTGGTCGACTCAATCACCAACAATCCCGTTGTCTCAGAATGGCATGTATCACTTGGCCACCCATCCAATAACTACCTGCAAAAGTTCCTGGAGTTGAAAAAAATAAAATGATCTCCAGCCAAGCATCAAGCTGCAAACTGCACCATATGCAAAACTTGCAAGCTCAAAAGATTGACCCATTCCAATCCTCTACCTAAAGCTCCTTCCCCATTTCAAACTATCCACTCCAAACTTCTTCTCATTAACCCTCCCGCAAGGCAAGGTCATTGTTATGTAATAATGCTGATTGATGATCTGAGCCGGTTCAATTGGATCTACGTGATACAAAACAAGAAAAAAGCCTAATCACACATCCTCGCATACTTTAATGAAATATGTAATCAGTTTAACCGCTTCCCGGCTGTGTTTCACTCCAATTGCAGAGGTGAGTTTTTGTCTAACAGCCTCCTATCTGAACTGCGTTGCATGGGTGTTGCAATAGAAAGAGGGTACGCTGACTCACCTCAGACCAATAGCTTAGCCAAATGGTTCAACAAAACGCTGCTTACCAAGTTAAAATGCATGATGGCTCAATTCAAAATTCCGGTCACCTACTGGGACAAGGCTGCCAGGTACTGCTTGGTACTCATCAATCACCTCCCAAGCAAAGCCCTGGGGTGGGTGTCCCCTGTAAAACAAATTCAAGCAGCTAACTGCTCTCTTGAGCCCCTCTTTGACGTACGTAGGTTTGTGCCCTTTGGCTTGAAGGTTGCGGTTCATCAATAATCCAATTGGTGCAAGGTCACCCCGCTGACGCAAGATCTTCTCTTTGTGGGATACGAGCCACGGACCAATGCCGCTAGATTTCTGGACTCTGCCAAAGGATCAATGTCTCAGGAAATCAATTTTTTCATCTCAAAGAACACGGGGACTCTGGTCCCCCCACCCAAGGACAACAAGGTCATTGGGGGAATGTGGCCCAATCTGTACATTTTCCTGTCTTCTTCTGGCATAATCCTGGAACAAGGGATGGCTGATCCTCCTCAAAAAAATGTGTTAGCGGAACCCTTCAACCAAACAATCCTGACCAAGATGCGATTCGTACTGCCTCAGTCAAGTGTTCCAATCAGCTACTGGGAAGAAGCTTCCCAATACGCATGAATGCTGATCAACTTCCTACCATTGGCTGCGCTGTGGTGAACCATTTGGGACACCTTGGGAAAAGAATTCAAAAATAAAAAAAAATAAAAAAAATCAGCTTTCATTTGTGTTATCCAATTGTAAATAGTTACAGGGCTCTCTATCCTATAAAAGGAGGGGCTCTCCCCTGCGTTTTTTCCATAATCAATTCTTCCCACTAATAAGAATTATGAGCTTCTGATCCAAGAGCTCCTTCCTTTGTAAAATTGATCACTTATCTGGATATATCTTTTGATTATCCCTTGATCCTTATCCCTTACCCTTGACTTTTTTTAAAGTCCAAAACTCTGATCTGCCCTTCTGTGGCCCTGTTCCTTATCACCAACCATAGCCTTGCTGGTTGAAGAAGAATTCATTAAATTGAATTCTTGAGTGTTTTATACCACTCTTGATCCCTTTTTCTGACCATTATTTGGTCTTGATCATTCATTTGATTGTCTTTCTGGACCAGTCACGTTAGACTAAGAGGTTTTATTAAGTTTAATCCTGGATTGTTAAACCTCCCTTTAATTTTTCAAGTGTTGCATTCTGCCACACTATTCTTGAATCTTTGAGAAGTTTTGGGTTACTCTTAGTCCGAAATTGTTACTGTTTGTTTCAGTGATCCATAAACATATTGCATTGTCTTGTGCAGCCACCCACTGTTATCTGGTACCCTTCAAGCGCTTGATTGCAGAGATTTGGGCAGGTTCATTGAGAACCCAGAGGTTTATTGTGTTTGATTTGATCGCTCCCAATCACCTGCTGACAACCAGAGTTATTAGCGTATGGGTGCCGTTACTTACAACTGCTTTGTTCTATTGGGCTCCGAGAAAACTTTAACTTATTTTGTTCAAAGTCTTTCTCCTCATCATCTTGGTTCAGGTAGTGCTGCTTCCCCCTCAGCTATTGTTGCTATCAACTTATCCCTATCCCATTTGATTCCTCATTAACAAAGGTTACTGGACCTTGATCCTGGTTACATCAAAATATTTTTTTAACACTCAGGAGGGAAGCCTAAAAAAGCACCTATCCCCTTCACAGAACTGCCAATGCCCTGCGCTGTTTGGAGTCTTACATTTGGTCCCCCAGGCCGGGGTCAAACCAGCAACTTGGGATTTACAGTCCCAAATTTTTGGAATCAACTTTGAAACCCAATATTTTTCTCTTTTTCTTTTTTTCTTTTTTTCTGTGTTTCTGTTATCATCTACATCTGATCCGTGGAGGCAACTTGTTCCAGAAGTAAGTCCTACCAATCGTGCGCCATCAAGTGGTTTGATCCTAGTTGTTTTTTTGTAAACCCTACCCTTGCCACACTCATGAGCCACTTTGGAAATCTGTTCTTTGGATCCCTTACGAAATATTTTGTCAAAATGGAATCTATCGGTACCCCTTCTACCTCTGTTTGGGCCAAGATGATCAAGATCAAACCTCAGAACAAGAACTTATGCTTTAATGGTACAAATGTTGAATGGTTCCTGGATTACTACAAGATGGCTACCAAAGTGGATGGTGCTAGCAAATATGACATGGCTTATCAACTGCAATTCTTTATCTCCTCTGATGAATTCATGAAAGTGATTGAATCATTTGATGGATTTGAATCCCATGACTGGGTACTTCTTAAGGAGGAAATGATTGCCTACTGGGGGCAAAATTAATATAGCTAGGTTCACTCTCCAAGATCTGGATTCCCTAGTCTCTCAATTGACCCCCAATGGTGGTATCTCCTCAGCCTCTGATTATCAAGCTTTCAGAAAATCTTGGGACCCTATCCAATCCTATCTTATCCAAAACAATCAAATTGATACAGTGGACAAAATTTGAGTGCAATTTTTTCAGTATTTCTCTCCAGGAGTGCAGGAAATAATTAAGGATGAATTGGTGAAATCTGGATCCATGATCACTATAAGAGATAATTGGTTCAAGCTACCTGCTTTCATGGTTCTTAGGAATACTGTGGATAAAGTAATGAAAGGTCAAACAGCTCTCACATTTGAGAAACCTAGAATAACTGAACCAGTCCCTGCCCCCTCTTTTCAAGCATCTAACAAAATCATGAATAAGATTGAAGCCAATTGCAGACCTAAACCAAATCCTCAGACCCACAGGGAAACACCTACTATGGATGAGATCACCAAACTCCTGCCAGCTTTTGAGAAGAAAATGGATCAGAAAGTCTCCTCTCTGGTTGTCCCTAAACCCTCCAACTCTGTTCCTAGGTCAACCATGGTTTGCTATTATTGCCACAGAGAAGGTCATGGAACTGGTTGCTGTGCTGAAATCCAGAAGGACAAGGAGGAAATGTTGGTGGAACAGAAAGGGAGCAACTTCTTTCTGCCTAATGGTGCACTTATCCCTTTTGATTCATCTTGTCCAATTCGTCATGTGGTGGCCTCTTTCCAGCCTTCTGCTCCCAAGAAGGCATCCTTGGCCTCTTTTGATTTTTGATCTGCTTGTTGAACTCTTCAACCTTGGTATCCTCCTGCTGTCTCTTCTTCCAGATTTTCTGGAACTTATCAATCTGATCCAGCTAGGAAACGACATGAAGAACCCAGAACTCATAAAGCTACTCCTGTTCCATCTTCAATTCTTCAAAAACCTGTCAAATGTCAATCTTCACTGGAGCCTCCTTCTTCTGAGGTAGAAGACATGGAAGTAGAAAAGGAACCCCTCATGGATAGGTTCCCAGAATACTCTGATCCTGCTCCTCTGCCATCCAAATCACCTTCACCAACTGATCCAGTTATAGTGCCACTCTCCCCTTAACTTCCTCTTCCAACTCAACCCAAGGTTTGATTCAAAAGGGGAATTTCCGAAGACAACCCCAACGCTGTGGAAGGGGTATTAAAGGAAATTTCTGATCTTAAAATCACTGATCTATCTGTGGCTGAACTCCTTTCCATCTCTCCATCTGTGGCTGAAGGCATGAAGAAATGGGTTTCTCAGCAACGTGTGGAGATTGGTCCTGATTAATTGAAAGTTACCTCTGGAACCTTGATGGAAGACTCTGGTGGAACAGATCCTCCTTCTCATTAAAATCTTTATTCTTTTCCTCTTGAATTTTTACCATGCTCTCTAGGTGACTCATCCAAAACGGTTTCTCTAATTGTCAATTCTGGGTCCCAACTAAACTTAATTTTGGATGCAACGGCCTGCAAGCTCAATCTCAGTCCAAGGGTCAGCTTCAACTCTGATTTTTATGGATTTAGGAATCAATCTTGTGAGTTGGTGGGTATTGCTGAGGATGTGCTAGTTTGAATCGGTCAAAATATTGTTGGAACCTGTCACTTTTGGATCACTCTTTTGGAAGGTCCTATGATTTTGGGTTGTCCTTTCTTAATAGACTTTGGAGCCACCCTGATGTTTTCTGATCATGTTGGGGAGAGAATTCTCCTTCCTGATGCTGATGGTAGGAAAATTGAAGTTCCTCTCTGTTCTTTGGATTCTGGTCGTTGGGAAAGAGATTTCCCTGATTTTTCACCTAAATGGGTCCTGAAGGGGAATCAGAAGGATTCTTCTAACTCCTCCCATTTTTTAGCAGAATAGTTGGTAATACTAATAGTTGTATTTCTTCTAAGCCTCAGACTTCAACTACAGGGCAAACCTTTATCTCTGAGGCATATTTTTCATCCTTTTCATCTCTTTCTTCTTTTTCTTCTGATCTCAAAAATGTCCAAACTTGAAAACATGTTAAAACAAAAAATTCCAAAAAATATTTCTCATCTCTCTGGTTCTGTTGTTTCTTCTTTTCCTATTACTCTTATCACTGATCAATCTTCCTCTAGCTCTTGTTTGATTCTCCGCAATGAGTATAAACTAGATCCTGATCTTGATTCTTTTCTTAATGGTTTTGGTATGGAGGAGTATGGGCTCCAGTCGAGGCACTTGGGGGTATAAGCAAGTCCTCCCAATTGTGCACAATCAGGGCATTCTTCTACAATAGTTTTTGAAACTCTAACTTGTGCCACACATGTGAGCAAAGCGTTAGCTTTTGGATCCTCTTTTATGGAAAAGGCACCTTTCAAAAATTTCATGGACATCAAACTTGGAGGATGTTGGAATCTGGTCTCAGTTTTTTTACTCAGGTCTTGCCCGTGAATTCTTGGCAGAAACAAGAACTTCTCTCTTTTGCCCCCAAGTATAAGCCAGTTGCAAAAAAGGTCAAGCCTGTCAACCAACCCATGCCTCTCAATCTGAATCCTCCTCTCATGTGTCCTCCTCTATCTTTTGATCCTTATTGTGGTCTATCTCAGTCTCTTACTGGCCCCTTTGTACCTTGTGGTTGTGTCACTGAAGAACAATTGAAGGTGGTCAACTTTGGTCCAGATGGATGGCTTTTACCTGATGAGTTAAATTTGATCAAAAATATCTTATCTCTAAGGGAAAAATCTATTTCATTCTGTGAAGAAGAGAGAGGTCTCTTGAAAGAATCCTATGGTCTCTGTTATATCATCCATGTAGTTTAACATGATCCTTGGCAAAAAAAAAGATCCCTATTCTTGCTTCAAAAGTAAATGAATTCATCAAGTTGATCTGCAAACAAGTCCGTACCGGTCTATATGAACAGTCAACCTCCAGTTACTCTAGCCCTGTTTTCCGTGATCTAAAGAGTTATGGTAAAATTAGAGTAGTTCATGATCTCCAACCTTTCAATAAAGTTACTATTAAGGACTCTGGTGTTCCTCCTGCCACTGAAGAATTTGTTGAATCCTTCTCTTGGAGAGCCTTTTATGGTCTAGGAGACATCATGGGGGTTTATGACAAACAATCTTTACATCCTATTTCTTGCCCTCTCACTACTTTCAATATGCCTCTTGGTTGATTTCAACTGACTTGATTGCCTCAAGGTGCCACCAACTTGGTTGCAGTCTATCAGGCTCAGATGATGTGGATCCTCCAAGACAAAATCCCTGATCATGCTGGTATCTTTATTGATGATGGTGGAATTAAAGGTCCAGTTTCTGACTATGATAATGAGCTCTTACCTTGGCACTCAGGAATTCAACAATTTATCTGGGATTATGCTACTATCGTGGAAAGGATTTTGTTTTGAATTGAGGAATCTGGCCATACTGTCTCTGGATCAAAACTTGCTGCCTGTGTCGCTGCCTTGGAAATTGTTGGTCATATAGTCTGCATGGGAGGAAGAAGGATGGCACCCTTTAAAGTCAACAAAATCATCTTCTGGCCTACTCCAATAAATCCAACTGAAGTTAGAGGTTTCCTCGGTGTTGTAAATCATGTCAGGATCTTCATTCCCTCTCTATCCAAAATCTGTGCACCCTTGCGTTGTCTAACCAGAAAGGAAGCTGAATGGATTTGGACCCAATATTGCAAACAATCATTTCAGTTGCTCAAAACTATTGTTGGCAATGAAATAGTTTTGAAAAAGATCTCTAATGGGCCTGGAGCTGGCAAAATAAAATTGGCTGTCAACTCTAGTTATCAATCTCTTTGGGATGTCTGTACTCAGGAAGATGAAAATGGTTTGGACTGACCTGTTCTTTATGAATCTTTGATATTTTTGGATGTGGAATCTAGATCCTCTCAGCCCAAACTGGAACTCTGTGGTGTGGCCAGAATGCTGAAGAAACTCCAAAAAGTACTCTGGGGACAACATTTCAAATTGCAAGTTGACACTTGATCCATTGTGGAAATGATCAATGCTCCCAGTCTTCCAAATGATCCAATGACTCGCTGGGTAGCTTTTATCCAACTTTTCTCTTTTGATATTGTTCATAGGCCTGGGAAATCTTTTACTATGCCTGATGTTTTATCTAGAAGGCCTATTGGAGACAATGAATTGGATGTTGGAATAGATTTTGATGAGGAAGAAGCTTTGATCAGCCCTGTTTTTGCTTTCTCCTCCCAAGATTACTCTGGTTTCCAACAAGGTTTCTGGCTTAAGTTAGAGCATTACCTTTCAACTCTCCAAGGACCCCCTTATCTCTCTGCCAAAGAATTTTTATCCCTTAAAAGAAAGTCCTCTAGTTTCTTTGTCCAAGGTTCTAGGCTTATGAAAAGAGGAACTTCTTGGGCGCTGGTTGTGGTTACTATCCCGGCTAAGCAAGATTTGATCCTTGAAAGTCTCCATGAGGGCCTTGGTCATTGTGGGGAAACCAAAACTTATCAACAATTATCCAAATGGTTCTGGTGGCAATCTCTGAAGAAATCTGTCTCTCAATGGTGCAAGAGTTGTGAATTTTGTCAAAAATGTGATCTTAGGCGTCCAGCTTAAATTTGCTATCCTACTGGGGAGTCCACTGTCTTTGGAAGGGTTGTTATGGATGTGGTTCATATCAAGGCAGGTGGTGCTAAGTACCTCATTGTGGCTAGAGATGATTTTTCTGGATGGGTTGAAGCCAAATTCCTTAAGAACCTTAGTTCTGAATCTGTGGAAGCTTTCCTTCATGAGAATTGGACAATGTGTTATGGTTTGGCTCAATCTTATTCTACTGATGGTCGCTTGGAATTTGCTGTAAAACTTTCTGAAATGATCCAATTGCTCCCTGGACAACATAGAGTGACTACTCCCTATTATCCTGAATGACAAGGCATGGTGGAAAGAGGCCATGCTCCCTTGAAGGCTGCTCTGGTTAAATTGGCTGGTGAAAGTGGCAAGAATTGTCAAAAGTTTCTTCCCTTGGTCCTCTTCTCTGATTGAATTTCCACCAAGCTAACCACTGGCTACTCTCCTTATGAAATCATCTTTGGTCAAAGGGCTGTTCTTCCTCTTGATCTTGAAATGGAGTCTTTCTTGGGCATCTCTTGGGAACAAGTTTCTTCAACTACTGACCTATTAGTTGCCAGATCAAAGCAACTGGAGCCAAGTGAAGATATTTGTAACAAAGCATATCAGAAGATGATGGAATCAAGAGCAAAATCAGTTAATTATTGGGGAGATAAACATCTAAATCGAATCAGAGATCCTTTAAACCCTGGTGACCTGGTATTGGCTTATAATTGATCTTTAGAGACTCAGTGGGGAAAACTTTTTTTGAATCTTTGGAATGGTCCTTATAGAGTGGTTTTTCAAGTTAGAGGTGGATCTTATGATTTGGAAGTAATGGATGGTACTCAGTTGGCTAGAAGGTTCTCTGCTGATCAAGTTAAGAGATTTTATTGATGTGGGGGCAATTTGGGTTCAAAGTAAGTGCTCCCAATTGTGCAACACCAGGGTCTTCTGCTGCGTTCTGTTGTAAAAACTCTACTTTATGCCACATACGTGAGCACCTGGGACGTCTTTTCTTTTATTTTCTCCACATTTAGGCTCTTTTGGATGGATCAAGATGGGTTACAACATTTTTACTTAGAGGATCAAGAAACGGCCAATTATTTTCCTTTTTTCTTTTTCATTTTTTCAAAATAATGATGCAGAGAAGGGACAGTCTGTAAGTTGGGGAGAGATTTGGTGAACCATTTGGGACACCTTGGGAAAAGAATTCAAAAATTTAAAAAAAAAAATGACAAAAAAAAATAATTTTTTTTTTTTTGAACTTAAAAAAAAAAAAAAAATGGATCCTTCACTCCAACCCTTCATCCTCATTGCCTCTCTCCTCCTCATCCTCATTGCGTTGCTACTCCTCATCCTCATTGCGTCGCTCCTCCTCATCCTCATTGCGTTGCTCCTCCTCATCCTCATTGCGTTGCTCCTCCTCATCCTCATTGTGTCGCTCCTCCTCATCCTCATTGTGTCGCTCCTCCTCATCCTCATCGCTCCCATCCTTGATTGCTTTCTTACTTTCATCGCGACCATCAGTTATTCATCATGACCCTCCCCATTGGGTGGCCATCCGTGAATCATTGCCTTCCCTCTTGCCATTGATTCATCCATCATGGCATCCTCATCATCACCACCATCACCGCTTGTGAGCAAGGATCATTGATCACATCAACCCCATTGCTCATCATCAAAACCATCCAGCAATGATGAGCATCATCATCATTGCGCTCACCAACTCCATCATCATCGCCTCCATCATCATTGGGATCACCCTCTCCTCCTAGATCAGACAATGGACAGCAACCGTCCTCCTTTTTCTTCATTTATTTGGATGGGAGGGGGTGTTGCATTCTTACTAGGTGTGCAAAGGTCCCCACGGATGTTTGCAAGCGACAGGCTGGGGTGAAAATCTCTCACCCCATTCTGGAAGATTGGAAGAAGGGAACCGGGCCTCCCTAAGCTTAAGCCTCATCATTGTAAAAAAAAAAAAAAAAAAAAAAAAAAATTCGCTTTCATTTGTGTTATCCAATTGTAAATAGTTACAGGGCTCTCTATCCTATAAAAGGAGGGGCTCTCCCCTGCGTTTTTTCCATCATCAATTATTCCCACTAATAAGAATTATGAGCTTCTGATCCAAGAGCTCCTTCCTTTGTGAAATTGATCACTTATCTGGATATATCTTTCAATTATCCCTTGATCCTTATCCCTTACCCTTGACTTTTTTTAAAGTCCAAAACTCTGATCTGCCCTTCTGTGGCCCTGTTCCTTATCACCAACCATAGCCTTGCTGGTTGAAGAAGAATTCATTAAATTGAATTCATGAGTTTTTTATACCACTCTTGATCCCTTTTTCTGACCATTATTTGGTCTTGATCATTCATTTGATTGTCTTTCTGGACCGGTCACCTTTGACTAAGAGGTTTTATTAAGTTCAAACCTGGAGTGTTAAACCTCCCTTTAATTATTCAAGTTGCATTCTGCCACACTATTCTTGAATCTTTGAGAAGTGTTGGGTTAATCTTAGTCCAAAATTGTTCCTGTTTGTTTCAGTGATCCATAAACATATTGCATTGTCTTGTGCAGCCACCCACTGTGATCTGGTACCCTTCAAGCGCTTGATTGCTGAGATTTGGGCAGGTTCATTGAGGACCCGGAGGTTGATTGGGTTTGAGTTGATTGTTCCCAAGCACCTGCTGACGACCAGAGTTATTAGCATGTGGGTGCCGTTACTTACAACTGCTTTGTTCTATTGGGCTCTGAGCAAAATTTAACTTATTTCGTTCAAAGCCTTTCTCCTCATCATCTTGGTTCAGGTAGTGCTGCTTCCCCCTCAGCTATTGTTGCTATTGACTTATCCCTATCCCACTTGATTCCTCATTAACAAAGGTTACTGGACCTTGATCCTGGTTACATTAAAAAATTTTTGTAACACTCAGGAGGGCAGCCTAAAAAAGCACCTATCCCCTCCACAGAACTGCTAACGCCCTGCGCCGTTTGGAGTCTTACAGCGCTTCCATGGAAATCTCTGGTGCCTACCTTAAGTGAGGTGAACTCTAAAATTGAACCCATGCATAATGTGCTAAGGCTAATTCCGTTTGGGCTGAAGGTTAACGTTCACTCTCCTTGGGGGGCCAAACTCAATCAGCGGTCCAAACCACTGCACTTCCTTTGCTACAAACCATACCCCAATGCTTGAAGGTTCATTGATCCCACCAAGCGCAAGATTGTGGTTAGCTGGGAATTTATGCCAACAAGGGTAACGTTTCTGTACAACTCCAGCTCATCGCTTGACAAAACGTGTCTGCACTCCCAGAGGGTCTTCCCTTTCCCAGTCACTCACCTCCCCCGGTAGATGAACTTCAACTGGTCTTTGGGAATGTTCCACTCAGCAATAGTTGCATCACAGCAACAACAACAACTGGGAGACCTCAACAGACTGAAACCCACAACACGCGCAGTCCGTTTCAGGACAAGGAGAGAGCTCTTACCCATGCCACCGCCCCGGTGCAGGAAACTGAATCTGCGCTGTGGTTACCAAATCTGGACACCCTGAACCAGATGCGGAAAAATTCAAAATTTTTTACAATTCTTTTATTTATGTGTTATTATTCAAAAAAAAAAAAAAAAAAAAAAACAGAATTTTTTTGTATCAGTATCACTCCTCCAATTCCCTCCACCTGACAAGGGTTCCCCTCTCCCAGTAGTCTAGGACAGACCTCCATGGTCCCATCCCCTAGGCATTGCGTTCCATCCCTTCTCTCATCATTTGCCCCCTTCCTTTTGGCCAAACTTGCGTGCCAAGACCTGCTTGGCCTGAGATATCTCATCCCATCCCCGACCCCTACTCCAACACCCCTTGCCCTCGCGGCTTAAGATCTATCTACCCCTTCTTACATCATCCATCCCACACCCCTGCCAACCACCATCCAGCCCCCTCATGATTGGCAACAATTGATCAGGTGTCTGGAGTTTGACACACCCAATCGGTGAGAAGAGACACCAATGATGGATGTTGTGCACCCTTTGACTGACTTGCTCAATCACTCTCCTTGATCTTGCTACTCTCCTGTCTCCCTTGCTTGATTCATCCCAACCTTCCTTCCCCATCAGACTGGTCTACCGTTTGAGCTCCTTGTCTTAATCTCAACCCACAACCCAACTCAATTTCATACTCCTGGGACTGTGACCGGCTCACCCTCTCCGTCCTTTGTTTTCTATAGGCTGCTACTGCCAACTAGGCATCTTGGCCATCACTATTGAAATCAAAGAAATTCAATTTCAAACCATAGGATGATAGCTACCCATCATCAACCACATACATACATAACTTCAACACACTAGCGAACTTAATCAAACTGTTTAAATCCTCCCTCTCTCTTTCCCTGAGTCTTAAAACATTCAAGCAATCAGCAGCCCTGAATCTCGGGCGGCTGCCCACAACTCCAGATTTGGCTATCCTATATACATACAACCTGTTGACCCCAAAAGTCCTCCCTTGCCATCCTACTTACCATCATCATGCTTTCCCAAGGAGCCCTTTCCAATGTTCTCAAACGGACTCATGGACTTCCTATCACCAACCCTCACTCTGTTCTCAACACTCCAAACACTGGGTCTACTCCTCCTTGCTTGCATCCATTTTGAAACCATTTGAGCCTTGATGCCTTCCGATTTCTCCCACCTGCCCGCTGGCCTGATGTTGTCTCCCTTTCCCAATCACCGCCATTGATTCCCCTTGACCCCAACGTCAATCCATCAATAACTCCCACCCCCTTCTATCTTTGGGTGGGGGTGGAGAGTGTTGTCTACCGCCTGCGAACATCCGCAGGCAGTCTGATCTTGTTTCCTTTCCCACCCCTTCCACCTTCGGGCAAGGGGTGGGTGATTCTGGTATTGTCGCCGGCGTCCGTCCACGGATGGACGCAGGATAGGTGAAGGTATGAAGATAGATCCCAACCCAGTCAGGCAGGCAGGATTTCCACCGGCCTGCGTGATCAAATTCTTCTGATCACCTAAAAATCTGAAAATTAAAAAAAAAAGAATTTTGTTCTTTTTCCACTCCATTTGTAGTATCCCTTGTACATAGTCTAACAGGGCCTCCTGACCATATAAGGAGGGGCTCTCCCCTGCCTTTTGGAGGGAGGTCGGCACATGCTACCTTATCATCATCTCCTAGATCAGCGGATCCTATCAGAACATAAGCAGAGAGTATCATCACCACTACATCCTAAGATCATCAGTAACCTCTTGAAATACATCATCCTTGTGTTTTTATTCCCCTTTATCTGAGACAAAAATTTGAATATATCTATGATTGCCCCTTGATCCTTGAGCCTCCATACTCAAACCCTTGATCCTTGATCCTTATCACCAACCAATAGCTTTGCTGGTTGAAGAAGAATTTGACTGATTGAATTTTTTGAGTGTGTTACACCACTCCTGATCCCTTTATCCAACCATACTGGCCCTGATCATCCTTTGATTATCTTTCTAGAACCAGTCACTTTTGACTGAAGAGGTTTTATTAAGCTTAAAACCTGGAGTGTTAAACCTCCCTTCATCTCTTTTGAAGTTGAATTTGGCCACGCTACTCTTGATTCCCTTGAGAATTGTTGGGTTATTCTTGTTTGAATCAGTTATTGTTTTGCTTCCAGAGCTTCTTCAAAAAATTAGCTTTGTCTTGTGAAGCCACCCACAGTTATCTGGTACCCTTCAAGCGCTTGATTGCAAAGATTTGGGCAGGTTCAGTGAGAACCTGGAGGTTGTTTTGGATTGAGTTCATCTTTCCTAAGCTTCTGCTGACAACCAGAGCTATTAGCTTGAGGGTGTTGTTACTTACAATTGCCTTGTCTTGTTGAACTCTGAACAAACCTTGACTTCTTCTATTCAAGTTTTCCCCAGCACCATATTGCCTCAGATAGTGTTGTTTCCCAGCTACCGACCACTATAATTGTTATCCTCTTACATTTGGTCCCCCATTTACCAGGTTCTGGACTTTGATCTTGGTTACATTTAAATATTTTTGTAACACTCAGGAGGGCAGCCTAAACAGCACCTTTCTCCTCCGCTGAACTGCCACGGCCTTGCACCGTTTGGAGTCTTACAGTGCATGTTGCCAGGAAGGGTTATGCATAAGTTCCCTACTACAACAAAGCACCAAAAAACATCAGCTCCAATATTGATCCCCCAGCTATAGTAGCTGGATCACGTCATCAACATCATCCAGATGACCCAATTCCAAGGAAGACAAGGCTATGATCAACAAGGTGGTCTCTGTCAACAAGCCATGTTAGACCCGGACAAGCAACCGTTGTGGATTCAGTCAATGAAAAAGGAAAATAACTCCCATCTTCTACAGAATACTGTGACTCTTGTACCTTTACCAACTGATGAAAAAGTCATTGGGGGAATGTGGCGGCTTGTGCAAAATAAGAATGAATTTGGAGAGGTCACTTGGCACAAATTGCAATGGGTGTGTTTTTAGAAACCATCAAGAATATCCTTGCCACTACTTGGAAACATACTTGTTGGTGGGACAATGCAAATCAATGAAAGTCTTGCTGGACAATTCTGTGCAGCATAACAGTCACATCTTCCAGTTTGATGTTGAAACGGCATTCCTGTATGGGGATATCAACGCCGTGGTTCATTTGGAGCAGGTAGCAGGTTTTGAGGTTCTGGGGAAAGAGGACTGGGTGTGGAGGCTGAACAAGTCCCTCTATAGGACAAATCAGGCGCCTTGATCCTGGCGGGCCCACCTGGCCGCAACACTGGCAACCCTTGGACTTACACCTTTGACTGGTGTTGAGTCAATATTTGTGAAAAAGACCAAGACAATGCAATTGCACATACACGTTGACTACGTCCTGATTGTAGGCAACAACTGCGAGGAAGTCAACAAGTTCTTGACATTGCTGGGGGGCCACTATAAAATCAAAGTGCAAGAAATTCTGAACCAACACTTGGGTTACACCCTACAGTGGAACAAAGATGGTTTGGTCAAACTTCACCAAAAGGACTTTACCAAGAAGTCACTTGCTGAGGCGTTGATATCCCGTTACAGGAACTCTGTTTCAACATCAAACTGGAAGATGTGACGTTTATGCTGCACAGCATTGGCCAGAAAGACTTTCATTGATTTGATTTGTCCCACCAACAAGTATGTTTCCAAGTAGTGGGAAGGATATTCTTGATGGTTTCAAAACACACCCGTTGTGATTTGTGCCAAGTGACCTGTCCAAATTCGTTCTTCTTTTGCACAAGCCGCCAAATGCCTTCAATGACTTTTTCATAAGTTGGTAAAGGTAGAAGAGTCACGGTAATCCGTATAAGATGGGAGTTGTTTTCCTTGTTCATTGACTGAATCCACAACGGTTGCTTGTCCGGTCTGACATGGCCTTGTTGACAGAGACCACCTTGTTGATCATAGCCTTGGCTTCCTTGGAATTGGGTCATCCGGCTGATGTTGATGACGTGATCCAGCTACTATAGCTGCGGGATCAATATATCAGCTGATGTTTTTTGCTTCTTTGTTGTAGTAGGGAACTTATGCGTAACCATTCCTGGCAACATGCGCTGTAAGACTCCAAACGGTGCAAGGCCGTGGCAGTTCTGCGGAGGGGAAAGTTGCTGTTTAGGCTTACCTCCTGGGTGTTACAAAAATATTTAAATGTAACCAAGATCAAATTCCAGAACATGGTAAATGGGGGACCAAATGTAAGAGGATAAAGATTATAGTGGTTGGTATCTGGGAAACAACACTATCTGAGGCAAGATGGTGCCGGGGAAAACTTGAATAGAAGAAGTCAAGGTTTGTTCAGAGTTCAACAAGACAAGGCAATAGTAAGTAACACCACCCTCAAGCTAATAGCTCTGGTTTTCAGCAAAAGCTTAGGAAAGATAAACTCAATCCCAAAAAACCTCCAGGTTCTCAATGAACCTGCCCAACTCTCCGCAATCAAGCGCTTGAAGGTTACCAGATAACTGTGGTTGGCTGCACAAGACAAAGCTAATTGTTTGAAGAAGCTTTAGAAGCAAAAAAATAACTGATTCAAACAAGAATAACCCAACACTTCTCAAGGGACTCAAGAGTAGCGTGGCCAAATTCAACTTCAAAAGAGATGAAGGGAGGTTTAACACTCCAGGTTTTAAGCTTAATAAAACCTCTTCAGTAAAACTTGACTGGTTCCAGAAAGATAATCAAAGGATGATCAGGACCAGTATGGTCGGATCAAGGGATCAGGAGTTGTGTAACACACTCAAAAATTCAATCAGTCAAATTCTTCTTCAACCAGCAAAGCTATTGGTTGGTGATAAGGATCAAGGATCAAGGGTTTGAGTATGGAGGCTCAAGGATCACGGGGCAATTGTAGATATACCCAAATTTTGTCTCAGATAAAGGGGGAATAAAAACCCCGTGGATGATGTATTTCAAGAGGTTACTGTTGATCTTTGGATGTGGTGGCTGTCAGCCTCCTGGATGCAAAGACCCTTGCTATCCTCTAGCTACCAGAGGTGATAGAGTAAATAATAAATATATTATTTAATAAATGCAGCCAAAATCCATAGAATATTTGGATTAAGCTTATTGCAAGGTTAAGTGGTTTGGTTATTGTTCATTTTTTTAAATCAATACGAATAAATTGATTATTAAATATTTATAGAGGGGCCAAAATTGTATTGGGGATCTTTAACACCTCTATTCAGGGATTTCAGTATGAAAACATGTATTCCTGGTTACTTGGGCTCTTTATTTTAAAGAACATTTTACCCAAAGATAATATGTATATAAAATACACGGTGGAGTGGCAGGGCCTTGTAGCCAAGCTACTATGACAGAGAAAGGATAATCAGACTCACTGGTATGTCATTAAATCCTTTGGGTATCTGTTTGAGAAGTGTACTGATGGGTTAAACCTGTATAATGGGGTTATAAGGTTGTTCAGCAGTTTTAATTGATAAAAAGAGGTTTGAGGACAGATATTACTGACCAGAAATTGCCATACATCACTTACTTATCTCTTATAAGTACTTGATTACCTTTTCACAGCGTGTGGATATGAATATTACTGGGTCTCTGCCCATCAACATCCTCAAACAAGCTCTTTATTTATAGCTTTTTGAGTCTCAATATTGTCCTTCTGAGGGTTTTAGGTGCTCAAAGTGACAGACACTAAGGCTAGCAGGGTAACCAGGGATAGTGTGTCATGTTTTCTTGGTTTTATAGCGCATCTAATTCCACCGGGAATGGGAATTATTCCACTTTATAATAGACATTAGGACGTGTGAATAACACTAATCTGTCTTATTTATGTATTATTTAATTAATTATCCTTAGTAAATTTTCCCAGTAGTTTAATATTTATATAAATAGACATTTCTACGGACATCTTGATGTCAGGTAAGTTCTCATTATGTGTTATATAAATGGAGTTAAAGTCATAATATAGATGTTACTCTTTATTTTTGAGTTCCATTTGATTTACTAAGATAATTACTTCAAAATATAAGTCATGTGAATTCATGTAATATTTTTATATCATTATTTTTCTTAGTATTTCACGAAGATATTGATGTCTAGCAATTCTCATTAAGGTATATTAAAGTATTTTAATATATTTTTAGAAGTTGTCATTGTCTTATTTTCGACATTCTTGGTACTTTGAATTATATTAAATAAAAAATACGTATAAGGATGATTTATGTATTTTTATATAATATTATGTATTGTTAGACTGTCTACTATCCACATGAAAATTTATTACATATATAGGAAGTTCCCATGTATGTTGTAGCATGTTTAAGCGGTACCTGAGCCTTTCAGGCCGCCTGTCAGTCTGTCAACCCGTAGTCCCGGGGCTGTGTACTTGTCAGAGGCCCGGGGCTGCGTAAACAACCTCAACCGTTGGAAAAGGCTGTATCTCAGCCGCGCACGGTTGCATTGGCTGCGGTGTCTGCGTGCGGGAATTGTGACAAAACACATTTCCATCTGTAACTCCTAAAATATACACAACACCTCAATTCTGACTGAATTTTAGGTGTGAAACCTATACGTGACAATGTGTGTGACCTGAGATGGAAGTCCAAGGCTTTTGATGGGCCAGGGAAGGAGATTGGATCTTGTAATGGATGGCCAACCGGTATGGGGTTAACTGCAAAGTTTGCAAGTATATACTGAGTTGGTCGCCAAGATCGGAAGGTGAACGCAAGCCAGAGGAAGTAAGTCAATCCCAAGATTGGAAGGTCAACGCGAGTCACAGGAACTAAGTGGATTGCACCATTGATTTTGTGCTTTATTTATGTCATGCTCATAGACTGAGGGAGATGGTACTGAGGAGAGGATATGTCAAAGTGATGAAGACAATAATCCCTAAGGGCGAGGCGTGACAGTTGCCCAGGTATAAAGATGCAAGCTCCTGCAAGCGTTCAGATAAATTTTCCCATTAATTTCAAGTCGTTGATAATACTGTATACCCTTTATTATTATTTACTTCATTACTTGTTGTTAGATAAAATGTCGTCATCCTCATCCCGCTGTTGCAAAAACTGTATTCAGCAAAACAAGCGGTGTATCCCTAGTACTTCTGTCAGAGGTCTTCAAGTCAAGTGCGAGCAGTGTTGTCTTTGCAAGGTTGCTTGTAACTTTCCCATAAATAGCAAGTCATCTGTTGATGCTCCCATGGAGTCATTGAGAGAGATGCGGAGTCGCAGGTTTGCGCCAAGGGTTAATTACAAGATACCACCATTGCTGGGGATCCAATTCCTGGGTACTCAAGTTCCTGGTGAGTACTAATCGGGACTGACTAGTAATAATAAAGGTAGTGACTCAATTTCACTTGTTTTTCTAGTGTTTCCCTGTTTCTGGAGGTATACCACAAACACACCACCGCCACCACCACCTTATTGGGGACCCCCAACTGAATTTCTGTGAGTCCAGATGAATACCAAGGTGCAAGATGAAGTGCAAGGTGCAGAACCGGTTGGGTTCATAGCCGAGGAAGTGAGGGAGGAAGGAAGGAATGAAACAGAAAGGGAATCAGGAAATGGACAAGATGGAGATGGAAGTGGAGGAAGAGAGAGAACGGAAAGAGAAGAGGGGGCTGTAACCAAAGGAATGAGAGAAGGGAATGGAGGAGATGGAAGGGATGAAATGGATGGAATGGAAGGAATGGAGGGCCAAGGCAAAGCAAACCCGTTGGGAGTTGAAGTGCCAATTGAGACTGATGCAAGGCAATTGAGGGGAAATGTTGGGGAAGGTTTGTTGGGAGACCAAAGGAAGAGAGCATAAGAGGAGCTCTTGGAGGAAGGTGGATGGAATGCTCAGCCGAAGCAAGCTTGAATTGCAAAGTGCAAGGAGATATTCAAGAGGCACATTGTAATGGAGGTGCTGGTTCTTCGAAGAATGTTGTCATTGATAAATGATAAAGACCTGGATGCCTTTCAATCCATGGTTGCGGAGTTGACCGCTAATTGGGAAGATTCAAAGAAAGAAATGAAGGAGAATTTGTAACTATTATATATATATATATATATATATTTTTTGTATAAGGAATGGGAATTTTATTTGGTAGGAATGAGAGGAGGATGAGAAGAAGGAATAATGCAGTGAGATGGAGGGGTTGATTGATGGAATGGTGATGTGGAATGGAATGGGATTGGATGAGATGGAATGTGGAATGGAATGGGATTGGATGGGATGGAATCATGATTTTCAAGGTTTACAAGGGTAGCTTGCATGGAAATCTCAAATCAGATTGGGAGAATTGCAAAGGTGATGGGCTGGTTCCCACGAGGTGCAATCTTTGTTGGACTGGAAGCCAGACCATTCAACAATGTATTGAAGTTTTCCTTTGAGTAACCTGGAATCCAGAATACGGCTTACTTCCCACTCTTGATGATCGAGGACAGTGACCAGTTTGGAAGGGGGATGAGTCTTGCCTGGGTATAGGACTCGAGCTGGCTCTAGGAGAGACACATGAAAGACCGGGTGGATACCTTTCCATTTTGCAGGTAAAGTAAGTTTAAAGGTGTTAGGGGAGATGACTGATTCTACTTTAAAGGGGCCAAGCTTTCTTTTGGAGAGTTTGCGGGTTGGGCAAGTACTGCAAATATTGCAAGCATCAAGCCACACTTGATCTCCTACTGCAAAGGTTGGAGCCAAAGTGTGGAGTTGGTCTGCTTGCTCCTGATAGTGCTGGTTTGCTTTTTTGAGGTTGGTTCAAAGTTTCAATTGAAGGGATTGAATTTGTTGAAGTTAATTGGTAGCAGGTTTAGAAGGTGCTACATGAAGGGAAGAGAAAGTTGGGTTTCTACCATAAAGAGTTTGGAAGGGCTACTGTTTGGTGGAGGAATGAGTGGAGTTGTTGTAGGCAAACTCGGCTAGTGGGAGCCATTGAAACCATTCTTCTTGTTGATAGGCAACATACCTTCAAAGATATTGTTTGAGAATCTGATTAACTTGCTTGGTTTGCCCGTCCTTTTCCGGGTGGTAGGCCACTGATAAATTGCGAGTGATCTTCAAATGTTTGAATAGCAAGGTCTAGAAGCTGAAGAAAAAAAGAGATCCAAAATAACTAACTATATTATCAGGGAGACCATTTTTTGAAAATACATATTCTATGAACAAGTTAGCTAAGTCTTCTGAAGAGGCCGTCACATTACTGCGCACAAATAAAGCCATCTATGAGAAGCAATCTACTACTACTAGAATAGCATCATATCCACTAGAAGAAGGTAATTCAGAGATGAAATCCATAGAAAGGGAGTGCCAAGGATGAGGCGGAATTGGAAGTGGCTGGAGCAGCCCATACATCCAGTGATTCAAGTACTTGTTATAATTGCAATCATAGCACGCGCTAACATATTCTTTTACTTCTTTAGTCATACCAGGCCAGTAGAAGTCTCATGCAATACATTGGTAGGTTTTATCCTGCCCATGATGACCAGAAAGCGGAGAATCTTGCAGTGACTCAAAAATATCTATCTTAATGCAAGAATTATCCGGTACTACTATACAATTATCATAGACTAAGAATTCATTATCATCAATACTGTAACTACTATCTAATGAGTTTGCACTCTTGCAAAGTTTGATGCACTTGGGGTTGTTGCGTTGAGCTTGTCAGAGTTTGGAAGCCAAATCTTGTAAGTGAGCAATGATTGAACTGAGTTGGCCAGATTGGGTTGAGAAGAGTGTCCTAACGTTTTCAGGGTTGTTTTCGGCAAAGGTGCTCCCCCCCCTGGGTAAAGGTTGTCCTAAAGTGATAAAGCATCAGGGACTACTGCTTGTTTCCCGGGGCAGTACTTGATTGTAAAGTGGAATGCGGAGAGGTATTCAGCCTATTGTGCCTGTCTACGTGTGAGGAATTTTGAGCTCATGAAATACTTTAAAGAATTATGATCAGTTAAAACCTCAAAGGATTCTCTAAGGCTCAAAAGTTATGAACACCATTTCTTTAAGCAATAAACAATTGCAAGGAGTTCCTTGTCATGAATCTCATAGTTAAGCTCCGCAGAAAGCAACTTGCGAGACTCAAAAGCTACAGGGTGAAAGAGAGAAGTGGAGGAAGAGAACTGCAAGATTATTCCTGCGATCGCATAGTTGCTTGCGTCTGTTTTGACAATAGTGCAAGCCAGCTCATTGAAGTGAGAGAGTATCGGAGCAGTGCAGGTTAGTAAAATTCACAGTTTTCTTGGCTTAACGCTGAATGAACCTTCTATGAAAATTACTGAAACCAAGGAAAACTTGGAGGGATTTAACAGAAGAAGGTGGGGGCCAGTCCAATATGCGTTTGCCTTTGGCTGGGTCCATCAATAGTCCTTGCTGCAAGACTACGACACCTAGAAATCAAAGGGAAGAGGAATCAAATTTGCACTTAGAGGCTTTTGCAAACAGGTCATTCTTGCAAATTTGCTGCAGCACCTCTTGCACATGTGCAATGTGATTTTTGAGGTTCCTTGAGTAGACTAGTATATCATCTATATATACCATGAGGTATTTACCTATGAGATTGGAGAAAATGTCATTGACAAAATGTTGAAAAGTGGAATGAGCGTTAAAGAGGCCAAAAGGCATGACAGTATACTCATAACTGCTAAACCGGGTTCTCATTGAGGTCAAATACTCATGACCTTTCATAATGCAAATTAGGTTATAGGCACCTCGAAGGTCTAACTTTGAGAAATAAGCAGCTCCATGGGAGAGGGTGAGGAGATGTGACATAGGCGGTACTGGATAGGCATTCTTCCCGGTTACCTGGTTGAGTTTCCTGTAGTCAACACAAAGGCAAAGTCCACCATCCTTTTTTGGAATAAATACAACAGCTGAACCGGTATTCAAATTGCTTGATTGAAGAAATCCTTTGCTACATTTTTCGCAATTTAGTCTTGAAGCGCAATTGATTCTTGCGTTGAGAGAGAGTAGACTGGTCCTGGTGCCGGTGGTGGGCCAGTAATTTTGATCTTGTGATTTTAAGAACCGGATGGAGGAAGTTTATCTGCTCTTGCAGCTGAGAAGACGTCAGCAAAGTCACGATAATATGAAGGTAAGGACTCTCAAATGATTACTAAATCTTCAATCTTGTCATCTTTGAGCACCGGATTTGAGTTGCTTGCATGGTGCAAGAGGATTAGGGAGCTCAAGATCCACCTTTTGGTTGGTGTCTGTTTCTCTTTGAAGGAACAGGAAAGAGGTAAGCTGGGTAGGTAAGCAATGAATCCTAAATCCAAAATGGAACTTTGGAATGAAGGTCAGAATATTGCAAATCTCCTGGAAGAAAAGTGTCATCCAACTCAATGACAGTGTCAGGTAGGCTGTTTAATTCCTGTTTGACGGAAAGATTAGTGTTCTGAGGGTGCGAGGTTCAAAGTTTAATTACTCCTTCTTGCCAATTCACATCCAGATTCCAATAAACTAGGAAATGTTGGCCTAGAATGGTATCATCCATTCCGAGTATAGCCAAGACAAATAAATCCCATTTGAAGCTAGAGAAATTGGAGAATGCAAAGGTCCATTTCGCCTTTTGGGAGACCCAATAAGACGGTTTACTCCCACTAATTACTAAATAGATAGGAAATTAATCTATCTCAGAAAGCGTAAGATTTTTGGAAGTGGCAAAAGATTCACTGATAAAGGAAACATTAGCGCCAGAATCAAGTAAAACTTAATAAGGGATGTTGTTGGAATGGAATAGGATAAATCTCAAACTAGGAGCACCTAGTGACTTGCAAGTGCAAAGATTTACTCGCGGTGAATTAGCTAATGTTTAGTTTTCTTTCCAAGTATCAGAAAAACTACAAGATAATTTTTTGACTGCTTAGCTGGTTCACGCGCTTACCGCTTCACACAACTGTTGGCATCATGTTTTCCTCCACTATACATACACAGCCCATTCTTCTCCCTCCGTAGCTGTTCCTTGTTCCATAGCATCCTGCTTTCTTTGTCCACAAACTTTGGAGTTTTGGTGATGGTTTTCCCTTTTGAGTTGGAGTTCAAAGTTGGGGTTGGTTTGGATGGTTTTCGGTTCCTTGCGTTTTGCTTTGAAGAGTTGTCCACTCTCGGAGCGGAGGTGGATGGTCCATGGTTGTTTTGCCGAGAGCAATTCTTGTTGTGATAGCCATTATCAAGCTCAATAACTCAATTGATTAGCTGCTGGATCAAGGTTGTCTTATGCCCCGCAACTGCAAGCTGTTTGATTAAGCGTGCTGGTAGACCCTTTCGGAAATGGAATAGAAGAGTGGCCTCTTTCCACTGGATGCAAGACTGCAAGGTTTGAAAGTGAGAACTATAAACAGAAGCTCTAGTGTTTTCCTTCATAACTAGACTATTAAGTTTGTATTTGGTGTTTTGAACTTCATTGGGGTTACCAAACAGGGTTAACAGTTGTTGAATGAACCTGTTTCAGTTTTTGAGAATAAAATTGGGACTGTTGCTGAAAAAAAGTTTGAGGTATGGTTTGAACCACTGCAAGGCTCTACCTCCTAAGAAGGATGAAGCATACATAACTTTATGTCTATTGGAATGGAAATTGTTGGAGTCATTTTAGAAGATTATTTTACAGGACTGTAGGTAGGATCTAAGCTTATGAGGGTGTTCTTCTGTAAAGTGATTGGGTTGCTTCGTGCCTGGAGTAAAAAAGCTAGGAGTACTCGGACTAGATTGCGGGGCACCATGAGTGAGGGCCTGGATCAAAGTCAAAATCAGGGTTGAAGCATTGGGCTTGGGAGAAGTAGTGCAATCCCCTGGTCTACCACGAGTCAATGTTTCATTGGAAGAATGATTGGAATCTGCAAATTCCGCAAGAGGGTCCGCCAGAACATCCCGTGGAGGAGTCAAAGGATCATTGAGGGGTTCAACAGATGGCAATTTAGAAGGAGGAATGGGATCTAAGGGTTGTTGGTCCCAAGGAGCGCTGGTTCTCCCTACTTAATGGATATCATCATTGTAAGGGGCAAGGGAAGCGTTCCAGGTTGAGGGAGTACCTGAAATTTAGAAGAAGAGGTCTACTATAGGTTGGCAAGCTACAATAGATGAGTTGAGTTAGTTAATTTATTGTCACACAACCACCCCACGTACTATAGGGCAATTCTTAGATGATTGTGAGCGCAAAGGAATGCTGAGTGCAAGGGCAAGTGCAAATAGCAAGACTCAGTTGTGAAGTCCAAACTTAGTGATGCCACTCAACAAACGGCAAGAGGAATGGAGTGTGTTCCGAGGAGGGAAACTCAACCTGAGTCCGATGTGATAACTGGGTTGTAGCAAAATGCAAGAACATATGAAATTAACTAACTGAGGATAAAATCATCAGGCAAGGGAGTAGCCCTTATAAGGTAATCCAAAGTGACTAGATACAACCTGATGGGGAGCCAACTACAGTTGAAGGAGGTTAGGCAAATGAGTGACAGGAATGGGATAGGAAATAGAGAAATAGTACAATCATATCTGAGGCCATGGCGTAAGTGCAAGGCAATAGAATCTGAGTGTACAAATAGTTGATAAATTGAGACAGGAGCAAATGACGTTGAAGGTAATACAAGTGAGAAGTACTAGTGTATGCAGGGTAGGGACTAGTCCAACTGCGAACTGTACAGTAATGATGACTTAATTACACTTAGATGCAAACTAACAAACGGTGCGTGACAGGAGATGGAAGTCCAAGGCTGTTGATTGGCCAGGGAAGGAGATCGGATCTTGTAATGGATGGCTAACTGGTATGGGGTTAACAGCGAAGTTTGCAAGTATATACTGAGTTGGTTGCCAAGATTATAAGTACAACGCAAGCCAGAGGAAGTCAGCGGATCCCAAGATTGGAATTTCAATGCAAGCCAGAGGAAGTAAGTGGATTTC
This sequence comes from Puccinia polysora, assembly GCA_025617555.3. Lineage (NCBI taxonomy): Eukaryota > Fungi > Basidiomycota > Pucciniomycetes > Pucciniales > Pucciniaceae > Puccinia > Puccinia polysora. The sequence goes on from CM062627.1 coordinate 57,747,971, forward strand.
ACCATTGATGTTGTGCTTTATTTGTGTCACGCTTATAGACTGAGGTAGATTGTATTGAGGAGAGGATATGTCAAAGTGATGAAGACAATAATCCCTAAGTGCCAGGTGTGACAGTCAGGATGGTTAATGCAATTGGAGCGGATTTTTGATGAGCGGGTTGCGGCTCTTAACTTCAGACCGCCGGGCTGGTTAAGCGCAGAAGAATGGGATTTCCTTATGTTGGTACTTGTCCTCCGAGAAAGAGCGCATGCGTTTGGACCTGAAGAGAGGGGACTGTTAAAGAGAAAGATAGGAGACCTTTATGTGATTCCAACGGTTCCGCATAAACCTTGGCAGATCAAGCACATTCCAATTCTGCGGGCCGTTTGTGGGCCCTTCTTGGAGCTGGTGGGCAAGCATGTGGAGATGGACCTTTACAAGAAATCAATTTAAAGTTACTCAATTCCAATCTTCCTGGTGGTTAAGCAGGATGGGAAGTCATTACGGTTTGTTCATGATCTGCAGCGGCTGAATTTGTTTACAATCCAAGACATGGGCCACCCTCCGTGCATGGACAGGTTTCTGGAATCTATGGCAGGACGCGCCTGCTACGGGCTGGTGGATGTGATTGGCGGATACAATCAGGGCAAAATTGATGGGAGTTTGTGTCTGATGACTGCCTTTGAAACCAGATTGGGCAGGATGCAACTGACGCGGCTGCCACAAGGTGCAACTAACTTGGTTGCACTTTACCAAGCGCAGATGACCTGGATTCTGAAGGACAATCTTCCAGAGGGGGTTCAGATTTTGATCAAAGATGCCAGCATCAAATGCCTAAAGATGGATTACGGAGGGGAAACGCTTACAGATGCTCTGGAAATTTTCCAATTTTTCTGGGAGTATGCGCAAACCCTGGAACGGATCTTGTTCCCAATCAAGGAATTGGGGCTTATGGTGTCGGGGAAAAAGTTAGTGGTCTGCGTACCCGCGCTGGAGGTTCTAGGACATTTTTTGGCTTCCGACAGAAGGGGGATTGCAGAAAAGAAACGCAACAAAGTCCTCAAGTGGCCAATGCCAAAGACTGTATTGCACATTCTCCGGTTCTTGGGATTGTGTAGCTACATACGGATGTTCATCAAGAGGTTTGCAGAGGTGGCTAGCCCGTTGTGGGCATTTACACATAAGGGCGCGGAATGGACCTGGGATTTGAACTGTGGCTTTGCCTTTGGCAAACTCAAGGAGATTGTTGGGCAAGATATTGTACTGCAGGACTTGGATTATGATTCTGGAGTAATTAAGTTGGCCGTGGATTCAAGTAAGCTTGGCTGGGGGCTGTGCTGACCCAGGAGGATGAGGGGATAGATTGACGGTTCTTTCCAAGTCTGTTACGTTCACGCCAATGGAGAGCCAGTACTTTCAGCCAAAGTTGGAGCTTTGCGGGGTAACTAAAATTGTGCAGAGGTTGCAGAATTTGCTATGGGGTATTCACTTTGTGCTTCTGGTGGATGCGGAGGCACTGGCATGGATTATCAATTTACCAACGCTGCTAAACGCGGGTATGACCAGGTGGGTTGTGTTCCTTCAGTTTTTCTCTTTCACAGTTTTGCATTTTCCAGGTAAGGCCTTTAAAATGCCAGAAGTAATGTCTTGGTACCCGGGCAATGACCCATACAAAGGCACAGAACCATTGGATTTTGAGGCCCCAAAGGTTAAGGTAGGGGTAGTGGAAGTAGGTGTGCAACTTTGGCTCCAGCAATCTGGAAGGTACGTGGTCCTCAGTTTGTATTTGCTGGATCTTTGGTTTCTGGATTACACGCCAGCCAAGTTTTTTTGATGTATTTGGTGGAGAGTGGGAAATTTCTACCTGCAGGAACAACAGCTATGGCCGCGGAGGGGGCCGGTGCCACTTGTGGTCAGCACCTTGAGGGCGGATCAGGAGGTAATTCTGGGAAGTCTGCATGAAAATCTTGGCCATTGCCGCAAGCTCAAAACTTTAAAGGGGGTGCAGGCCAGGTTCTGGTGGCCAGGAAGAGTACGCGTTGTATGGCAGTTGGAACAGTTGTGCAAAGCATGTCAGAAGCAGAGCACAATGTTACCTTTAAAAGTAGGTATCCCCACTGGAGAGGAAGTCTTGTTTGGGGGGGTTTCTCTGGATGTCTTGCACACCAAGGCAGGTAAGTTTGCATACCTCCTTGTTGTGTGGGACAATCTGTTGGAATGGGTGGAAGCACGGCCGCTGGTGAAGATTTTGGCGGAAAAATTTGGTCAGTTTCTGGAGGAAGATTGGTTTGCCCATTAAGGATCAATTTGGCTGGTAACATTCAATGGGGGTGCGGAGTTCCAGGGACAGTTGGTGGAGTTGGTGCAAAAGTTTCAGGGAAAAGTTTGCACAAGTGACAGAGTAATATCCAGAAGGCTCTGGGATGATCAAGCCCAGTCACCAGCCAATAAAGGACGCAATGGTGAAGATGTGCAGCAAGGATGGCAAGCATTGGCAGGAAACACTTCCAGTAGTTCTTTTTGTGGATAGGATTTGGTGAAGAGATTTACGGGTTATTTGCTGTACAAGGTGCTATTCAGGCAGCAACCCGTGCTGCCAATTGAAATCAAGCTGGAAATCTTTCTGGGTATTGATTGGTGGAAGGTTAAGACGGCCGCAAAACTAGTCAATACCCGCACCAAACAACTTCTGCAACGGGATGAGGTGATGGAGAAGGCTTCTGGAAGACTGAAGGCAACCCGCACAAAGTCTGTCTGCTACTGGGACAAGCCCTGCGCGCATAAACTCTGGGATCCGTTGGGGAAGGGGGACTAGGTTCTGCTTTACAACCAGAGCCTGGAAACTCAATGGGGGAAGCTCTTTGCTAATAAATGGAACTGGCCTTTCTGCGTGATATCCAAGTTCACCGGAGGTAGCTACCAGCTGGAGGAATTGGATGGAACTCTGCTCAAGCAGAAGGCCGCGGCTTTGCATGTGAAACAATTCTTTGCGCAGGGCTCAACATTATTCAAAAAGAAAGCTGGTTTGGATAGCAAAGGAGATAACAACGTGGATCCTTCCTCCAAGGACAAGCCCGTGCGCGCACCTCGCGTCCAGCGGAGTAAACAACTGAAGACCGCTGGGGATAGCAGCCAAGTTGGGGGGGAACAATGGATGAATAGGGGTGTCACAACTGCCCCTGGCGTGCAAGTGGCTGAAGGCACAGGCACTACTACTCATAAAACTCAAGGATTATTTGTTGGAATTGCAAAGAAGAAGATGAGAGGGGGATTACAAGTGATGAGAAGATGTAAGGATGGAATGGAGAAGTCAAGGAGGAGGTTGTTGAATAAGTCGTTGTTGAATACTATAAGAGTAAAACCAGGAAGGGACAAGGTTATATGAGTTAAGCAGGCTGGGTGAAGGTTTTCTTGTGCTGAGATGACACCTACTGGCAGAGGGACTAAAAATTAAGAAGTAGTATACTAATTCCTTGGAGGGAATTAGTCCAGGAGGGAAGGAGAGGCCAGTATATGTGAGAGCTGATAAGGAGGCCTTGAGGGATGAGTGGCTGGTGTTGCAGGTTGGAGTTCCCACAGTATTAAATGTTGACTGATTGGGCTGGAGGCTGTAGTTGACTGATTGGGTGATGGGCCTATCCAGAAGGTTTGAAATGTACTGATCTGGATTCCTGGGAGTATGGGCTGAATAGACAGTGGAGATTATGTACTATGTATATACTAAGTGTAATATATACTAACTCATATACCAATTGGGTTGAGGAGAGATGAAGTTTATACCAAGCCATGGAGAGAGGGGAGATCTTGAGAAGGTTGACTGAATCACATGACACAGTGGTGAGGCTTACATGGACATAGAGCTCATACCATACAGGGAGAGGGTGAAGCTGGTGGAAGAGGATGGAGACTGCAAGAGGTGCAGGGATAGTACTATCCAGTGGAAGGTACAGGATTATTGAAGTTGGGTTTTATATGAGGGTGAGATTGATGAAGAATTTGGATTGGTGTAGTTGAAGGAGTGTCAGAACAACAGTTATGACAGTACCCCCCCCCCCAAAAAAAAGGGAAGGGGAAACTCCTGATTCCCAGAAAAGGGTGTGATGGGGGTGAAGATTGAGTTCTTCTGTACTTTCTGATTGAACGCTGGGAGGCTAGGAAACAAGGGTGGATAGCTTGAAGCTGGTGACGGATTTCACATGGTGTGGGACATGAAGTATGAGGCTGGAATGGGAGTTTGAAAAGGTTGAAGTTTGAAGTTGGATATTTGAAGTTTTTGAAGCTTGGGAATTTAGTCAAGTTTTACTAGTTTGAAGCTCAAGGTTCAACTGGTTCAACTTTGACTTCAAAGTTTGAATGTTTGGAATTCAAATTTGAAGTTTTACTGGTTCAAATTTGACTTCATAGTTTGACTGGTTTGACTTCAACTTTGAAGTTTGCCTGGTTTGACTTTGACTTTGAAGTTTGACTGGTTTGACTTTGACTTTAAAGTTTTACTTGTTTGACTTTGACTTTGAAGTTTGACTGGTTCACTTTGACTTCAAAGTTTGACTGGTTTGACTTTGACTTTAAATTTCAACTGGTTTGACTTTGACTTTGAATTTTAAATGGTTTAAATTCTAAGGGGATTGGAGAATATTGAACGGGGACTGAGAGGGATTTTTCCTTGGACGGAGTTAATGATGAGAGTTCTCCTGGAGAGATTGGAGGAAAATGGAAATAATGGATGAAATGAAGAAAGGGAGTAGAGAAGGAAGGAGTAAAAAAACAGAGGAGAGAGTTTTGGAGGTGGAAAATTTTGGTGTGGAAGACAAAGGAAATGGGAAAGAGGATGATCTGGAAGATGGTTGAAGATAATTATGATTTGATGTTGATGGATTTCAGGATTTATTATTTGAAAGAAGAAGGAAGATAAGGGATGGAAAAGGAATTGATAGGTGGACTGAAGGATATTTTGATTTAGAAGTATTTTTTGATATGATATGTAGGATGAAAATGACTATTTGGAAGGTAAATTATTGGAAGGAAAATATTTTATTCATTATTTATATTTTCTTTTTTATTTTATTGTGGAAGTAATTGATTTGAAGGAGTTGAGTTTTTGATGATGGAATGTTTTTATGGATTTTATTTTGATGGGGGATGAATGGATTGAGTTGTGATTTGAAAGTGATAGTGATTGGAATTTGTATTTGTAAGAGGATTATAGGATGAATTGTTTTTGAAATGAAGAATGAAGTTGGGTTGATTAAAAAAGAAGGGAATTGGTGTGGTTGTGATTTGGATTGTGAAAGGGATAATAGGATGAAGTGGGTTTGGGATGATGCATGGAATTGAATTGATGGAGAAGGGAAATCCAATGGCAATGAATTTGGATGTTTGTTCCCAGAGAGATGGTGAAGTTGAGGATGGATGGATGGATGAATTTACCAGGGTTTTGGATTTGAAGCATAAGTACCTAATTTTTCCAAAATAAGAAAATGTTAACAAACAATGCTCAAAAGAGCTATCTTGGAAGGTCTGTCAGTAGTCACCAGAAACAAATAGGATGCTACCCATATGCAGGTGGCAAGTTGTATCTCACCTGTATCCAAGCTATATCTCAAGAAGTATCTCTGTTGTATCTTCAGTTGATCTCACCTCCCTCCTCTGTCATTGACAGAGGTTGTCACATCACCCTCAAATCTACACCCACATATCTTTACCCTACTATACCTTCAATCTCCTCTGGTCCTGGACAGCATCCATGAGTGGAGGTCAACCCAAATTGCTCCACAAAGTTCCAGGGGCAAGTGGAAAACCCATTCAACCTCCAAATCATCAGAAATTCTACCTCCAATTTCATAACTATGTAAATGCTGGATTTGGAAAATGAACTGAGGAGTGAGCCACCAACTCCAGCAAACTTTTGGAGTGAAGAATTCACTTTTTCAACCACCAGGTTGAAGTAATCATTTTACTGCCTGTTGAACCAGGGGGATAAAAATTCTCTTGCAGGATTATATTTTTAAATAACACCCTAGTGATCAGTAACCACATTTTAGTTCATAATATGACCAAATAGATATAAGCATTATTTTTGCCTTAAATAATTGAGCTCACAAGTTGAATTGGATTACAGTATTTGGATATTTCTTTCAAATTGATTTTTTATTATTTATTTTGATTTTATTTATATTTTTTCTCATTGTTTTTTATATTTTTCTGCAAGAGGTACTTATTGGATAATGTGGGGGAAAAGTAAATGAGTGGTATCTGCTGGTAAACGCATCCTGGTATGGTGTGCTCTGATATATATATATATTTATATTTTATTTTTTTTTTATCTCATGTTTTTTTATCTTCTCCTTCTGGAGGGACAAATTGGATGATGTGGGGGAAAAGTAAAGTGGGTAGAAAAAAGTCATGGGACTGTTTTACAAAGCATATTCAACAAGGTAAGTTTTTTGCATATTCAACAAGGTAAGTTTTTTTTTCAACCTTGTTTAAATTCATTTTATGAATTTATGCACAGCTATTTAAAGTAAAAAGTAAAAAAAATAACTTTTTGAGTCAAAAAAAGAGAAACAATACAGTTGAGAATTGGTTGCCCAACCAGCTTTGATTGACACCCAAACCAACTTGGCAAGGCGCCAAGCCAATTTGGGGATGCGCCAACTGGCAGGTGGAAACAACAGAAATGACCGTAATAGGCTGGTTGTAAGGGTACAGGGACTGATGCCATGCAGGCTGATGTAGCACAAACCAAGTAACAAGGCCTGTAGAGCCTGTAGAGCTCCTTTGGAGCGGAAAAATTGCCTTTTGGCTTGATGTATCATGGTCTCACAAGAGGCCAATCTTTTGTACTTAAGGAGCTCTTCTCCCTGCTGTTTTTCATCATCCAATTAAATTCATCACTGATATCATCCAATGTATTGCCCCATTGTGAGAGCCCATTAGAAATTATTGACACAAGGTTTCCAGCATTTCTTTTGCTTGAATACTGCTCATTTGCATAAGCTATTGCTGTCCATAATTATAACAATCATCATCATCATCATCATCATCATCATCATCATCATCATCATCATCATCACCATCATCATCATTATCATCATCATAATCATAATCATAATCATATTCTCCCCATTAACCTAGGCAGCTATGCCTGAGGTCCTTGTTGCTCCTTTTAAAATAGTAATATCATTACTCCCATATCATGCTAGGCAACTATTCCTGGGGTCCTTGTTTTTCCTCTTAAAATAGGCTTTCATTCCCCATATCATATCCTGAAAAGGTGGTGTCTTGTCATTTGTCAGCCTCCTACTATTGCAGAGCAAGCTGCAAAAAGAACCAAAATAACAGAAATAGATAAAAATCTTATTAAAGGAGAAATAATATTAAAAATATTATTACAAATTCTGATTCTACATGAAAATTAAGGTAGGGATACTGGCTGAAACCTACCTCAAATTCCTACTGCTTATAATTTTAAATAATTTATGAAAATTTGGAAAGTGAAGTGGCCTTGTGATTTTGTCCATTTAAGCATTTCACATGAAACCCCATGTATAGGTTTCACAGTGAATTTTGTGTCAGAATCCAAGAATTCTGTGATTTGGAGGAGTTACGGGTGGAAATGTGATTTGTGACAATTCCTGCACGCAGCCGCGGCAACCAACACATCCACGTGCGGCTGAGCAGCAGCACTGCCACCCTGTCTGCCTACACTGAAAAGCCGTGTAGGCAGACCTGGGCATCTGAAAGGTACGCAGCCGCAGTACTATGGACTGACAGAATGAAATGCAGCTTGAGAAGCCCAGGGACCATGTAAAGGTACTACAACCAAGACAGGGAGAAACTACATATGTAATAAATGTCCCTGTGGATAGTAGATAGTCTAAAAATACATAAAATTATATAATAATACTCAAATAAAATTCCCATGTATTTTTTATAAAATATAATAAAAATACCAAACATGGCAAAAATAAGATAACTACAGTTTGTAAAATATCTTAAAATACTTTAGACATCAAAGTATGAGGAATTCAAAACATCAGTATGTCCGTGACATACTAAGAAAATTTATTATGTAAAAATATTACATGAATTCCCATAGCTCATATTTTTGACTAATTATTTCAAGTAAATAAACAGTATTTCAAAAATAAGGAGCAAAATCAATATTATGATTTTAATCCCATCAGCTAATACATAATGAGAACCCGTCTGACATCAAATTAGCAGTGGAATTTCTACTCATAAAACGTATTAAAATCCTGAAAATATTTACTAAGTATAATTAATTAAATGATCATCATGTGGAAAGATTAGTGGTATTCACACTCCAAAACATCAATCAACATGTATAAAAATTCACATACCCTGTGAAATTAGATGTTACCTGTGCTACAGAACCAAGAAAAAGTGACAGGCTACCACTAGTTACCCTGCTAGCCTTAGCGCCTGTCCCTTTGAGCCCCTGTATCCCTCAGAAGGACAGAATAGGGACTCAAAAAGCTATAAATATAGGGCTCTTTTGAGGATATTGATACCCAGAGACCAAGTTATATTTACATCCAGAAACTGTGCCAAGGCAATGAAATACTTATAAGAGATAAGTTAGTGATTTATGGCTTTAGTCTGATTAATAATATCCATCCCACAGCCCTCTTTATCAATTTAAACTGCTGAACAACCTTTTAAACCCCCATAATAGGTTCAACCCATCAGTGCACGTCCAAAACAGGTACCTAAAGGATTGAATAATATACCAGTGAGTTTTATTATCCTTTTTCTGTCGTGGAAGCTTGGTTACAAGGCCCTGCCACTCCACCATCTATTATATATATATATTATCTTTCGGAAATATCTCCTTTAAGAATATAAATTAAAGGTTCCAAAGTAAACAGGAATATGTGTTTTAAAACTGAATTCCCTGAAGAGAGGTGTTAAATATCCCCAATATTATTGTGGCCCCTCTATTCATTTATTTAATATTCAATTTATTAATGTTTATTAATAATATTAAACCATAACCAAACCAATCAACCATGCAATAGCTTTATCCAAAGTTTTTATGGATTTTTGTGGCATTTATTGAATAATATATTTATTATTTATTCCATAACATCTGGTAGCTAAAGGATAGAAAGGGTCTTGGAATTGAGGAGGCTGAAATAATTTATTACTCAAATCTCATATTCTCCTCTCATTCCTCATGAATCTCTGGAAAGTTGACTGGTTTTGAATTGTTTCCTAAATTTTTCAGTTAAGGTGGTTTGTTTTCTTTTTCATGTTCATATTTTGTAACTAATACATTTATTTAACTTTATTTCCATCTAACTTTGTTATTAACCTATTTTTCCTGTCTCAGGCCCCCTCTGGGGGATCTCTAGTTGTCCTTAAACCTCCTTCTTTAGGCCCCCTTTGGGGTTCTCTAGTTGTCTTTTAATACTGGTCCTTCCCTGGACCTAGAATTAAAATCCATCTCATTACCAGAAACCAAATCAGATTGTTCCTTCCTCCTCTTCAGATCAGTTACACTTGAATTTGCAACTAAATTCCTTTTCCCTTGGCTATTTTTATCCTTATCAACACTTCTCATTTGTCTCTTCAGTAGCTTGCCATACTCCTTCCTTCTCCAAATAACCATTTTCTCCTTGTCAACTCTTCACAAAAAATATCTCACTTTGTGGAAGCAGCCAATCATCTTTTCAACTCCCCTGATTTGGTTTGAGACTTCCATGCAAAATAAACTTTCAAACATCTTCAGTATTAGTTCTATCCCATCCAACCCCATTCCATATTTCCATCCTATCCCATCTCATCAATCCCATCACACTTCTAATTCTATCCCATCCTATCTCATTTCCATTTTCTTAAATTTTTTTTATTTTCATTGCAACCTTGGACTTTCTATATTTATATATTCCCTGTATTTCAAAGCAAAAAATTCCTTATCTCCACAAAAAAAAATAATATATATATATATATATATATATATATATATATTTATATAATAATATAAGTTTGATTCAAAATTACAAACTATCCTTTTTTTCCTGTTCCACCACTTCCCAATTTTTCTTCAATTCTTCTACTGTTAACCTAAATTAATCCAAATGTTCATCATTTATCAAACTCAATATTTGGAGCAACACAACAACTTGTGAAAAAAAATGATTGTTAAATATCTCTTTGCAATTTGAATTGAAAGCTCTCTTCAGCTTGGAATTCCCTCCACCCTCATCCAAGAGTTCTTCATAAGCTCTCTTTCTTCACCCTTGCAACAAAACTTCTCCAAGATCACCAGTCAATTGCCTTGCATCCGCTTCAATTGGCTCCACAATTTGCACTTGGCATCCTTTGCATTGGTCTTCCATCTCATTTCCTTCCCTTCCACCTCTCTCCTTATTGATTCTTTCCTCCTCTCCTGTGCCATTCCCTTCTTCAATTTCATCTCTTCCATTTCCTTCATTTCCTTCCTCATGTCCTGTTCCTTTTTCTACTTCTTTTTCACCCCGCGCTTCCCTTGCCTCCTTGGTGACCGCGGCAACTTTCTCCTCACTTTGAACCTTGCTCTGCGCCTTGGGATCAATTGGTTTTCTTTGAACTCAGCCCACCGTAAAAAATACGGTGGTGGTGGTGGTGGCGTGTTAGTTTTGTACCTCCAAAATCTTGGAAATACTATGAAGAGCAATGATCAAATTGTATTAGTTTTCATTTTTTTTCAGCCAGTCTCTAGCCTTACTCACCCGGATCAACCACTCCTAAGAATTCAATATCTGGCACTGGCAGGATGTGGTAATTCAGTTGTGGGGCTAATCTTCAAATTTGAACTTCACTTAAGAATGCCAATGGAGTATCAACCACCAGCTTGCTATTTAAATGAAACATGCATGCTCATTTTCAGAGACAAAATTGCTCACACTTGCCTTGGAAACCTTGAGCAGCAGTACTTGGGACACACCTTTCATTTTGACTAATGCAGATTTTGCAGGGGCAAGATGAGGATGAAAACATAGTTAATTCAAATTTTATTCTAACAAGCAATGAAGTATAGTAATAATTAAGGGGTATAAAGTAGGTAAAAGAAAATTTGGAATTGATGGGAAAATCATCTGAATGCTTGCAGGAGCTTGTGGCTTAATAACCAGGCAACTGTCACACTTCCAGGTTAAGGTTTATTGTTGTGCCCACTTTGAAATATCATTTTACTCATTAAAATCTACCTCCGTCCTTAAGAATGACAAAGATGAAACACAACATCAATGGTTCAGTCTTCTTACCACCTCTGGCTTGCACCACAAACTTCCAATCTTGGCAACTGAATCAGTATATCCTTGCAAATCTCACAGTCAACTCTATACCTGTTGATCATCCATTCAAGCTTTGCTCTTCTACCCTGGGTATCATCAAACCTCAGACTTCCATTCTTGGTCACACACTCACACTAGCTTGAACCCATGCCTAGAAAGCCACATCAATATTATAATTTGCAAATTGGCAAGTCCCTTGCCCTGCATAAGCGAAATCTTCACATTTGCATTGTCTTCACATGTCATTCCTTCCTGTCTCATCAATCACATCCTTGCACACTCATATTATATTGCCTTACAACTAAGCTAAAACCTTGGAAAAAACTTAACTGTTATTTCATTTTACCATTATTTTGCTGTCATTCATTGCCTACCCCTCTATAGCTGTAGATGGCCATCTATTGGGCTGTTTCTAGTTATCTTTGGATTAACTTATAAAGTCTGCATTTCCCCCCTGAATATTGTCTCCTCAGTTCTTTAATTTCATATGTTCTTTCATTTGCTAAATTCATTCATCACATTGGGCTTGGCTTTAGTTCCTCTCCATTGGAACACTTCCTTCCTTTTTCTGTTTTTTGAGCCATCAAATCATAAGTTTGCCCTTTGAAGCTAGCCTTGCTATCTTGCCTTGTCCCTCACACTCAGTCTCTCCCTTGGCTCTCAAAATCATCTAAGATTTCCCCATAGTATGTGGGGTGGTTGTGTGACAGAGGTTTTTTACCCTATAGCCCCTTCCTCAGTTATCATTTTATTGATTTTTCAAAAGGATAGATCAATATTTAACAAACCAATTAATCCTAATCTCAAGAGAAGATTGACTGGGGCTATGAAATTTAGGGTTATAATCAATTAATAATCTTATTTTCAACTCCAATTTCAAGTGGAAGGCCTAAATTTGAGTAGTAACCCTTGTGTGTTACTACCATAAAGGGTATTAGATTATTCATAAGAAAAGCTCCTTTCTGATTTATTCATTTGAATTCAGGTCCCTTGCCTTTCATAAAGGTTAAAGGTGTGGCTATTTACTCATAAATATACCTTGGTATTATTGGAGTGTGTATGCTTTTTTCTATTGGTTTGGTTATTTAATTCAGTAACTGATTTAATTATTGGTTTGTCTTATTTTTGCAGGTTTAAACACGTCCCAAGTATAGAAATAGAGGTTAAATACCTGAAAAATGGAGACACTAAATTAAATAACAAACCATAATTCTTACTTCATAATCAAGGCATGGAGTATCAACAGCATCCCAGTTCATTTTTTAAGCTCCTGAAAGAAAGAAGGGTTGGGCTCAGTGAGGATATGCAGATATGAGAGCAGAAAGAAGGATGGTATTATGAAAATTTTAATGAATTAAGAAACCTAGACCAGGGTGATTCATTTCAGATTCAAGGAAAGGGTTAGAAACCATGGACATGAGATGAAGAACAGATCAAGAAACAGAAATGAACAGAAAGGAAAACAAACAGAGACTGATAGTTCTACGGGCCGGGTTATGACCTCTAAAGAGATTAAGTAGAACAGAGCAGTTTTGAGGATTTGTTGTTGATTGATCCAACCAAGATACTGAGCTGAGAGAGTCAATAGATTAGTTCAGAGGAATGTTGAGTTGATCATTTTTTCAGTCTAGTCTTTGGGTTCAGATGATTTGGTGATCAAAGTCAAGTAGGTGAAGCTGGCCAAGTGGTCAAGTTTGAGTCTTAAGTTGGAGGACAGAGGATAGTTGCTTGTCTTTTATGTGCTGAGTCAAGAGGTCGCATAAGAGTTGTAAGTGACAGGTATGAGATAGGTGACAGCTTGACACACAGGACAATTGGCAGACAACAACTTGACGCGCAATACATGAGACATGAAATAGATGGGAAAGAACAAAAGAGACACGGTAACACATCTGACTTTAAGATGAAATGGAATGAGAACATCAACATTCCAGCTCAACTCAATATCCCAAAGATCTTAGCTCCCTACATACCTGGTAAGCCTGAGTACGGAGGTAGGATTAGCTGGTTTGGTGAGGGCATCCGCAAGCATGTCGTGGCAGGAGATGAGTTTGACACTAATCAGTCCGTCATTCCAGTTGTTCCTTATACTTTTAAGTTTGATATCTATGAACTTTGCATGAGAATTGCAACCAAATTTCTTGATTTTGTCAACAAGGCCTTTGTTGTCAACGAGGTGCATTGGAGGTCCAAGAGATGAAAACCTCCAGATTTCCGTCAGAAGATGGTGAAGCCAACAGCCTTTGAGATGACTTGCTGAGAGGGCGTTACATTCAGATTTGTGGAGGACAAAGCTATGCTCTGTTGCTTTCTGTTAGTCCAGTAGATTGGACAACCCTTGAAAAGAGATATAAAACCAGTCTGCAAGATTCTGGTGACTGGGTCATCCCCACAGTTTGCATCACTGTAAGTGACAAGATGATTTGAAATTGATTTTGATTGGAACTCAAGTTTATAGTCAATTGTCTTCAGTAGATATTGCCATACATGAATTACCTCCTTCCAGTGAGTAATCCCTGGTCTTTCACAGAAGCGAGCTAGGTTTGATACAGCAAAGCTGATATCTGGTCTAGCCAGGTTCACAATTAAATTCAGCCTACCAATTGGGGATCGGTAATTCTTTCCCAAATATTCAAATGCTTTGATTTCTTCGGGTGTTGCTGGTTTCAGTTGTAGACCCAAAGTGCAAGGATTGCTCAGCGGCTTAGCGTCCAGGAGATTCAGTTCTTCAAGCCCTTTTTTGATATGATTTGGTAGTGAGAGACTGATTGAGTTTGAGTGACTTCCACCTTCATTCCAAGTAGTGTGTCAACCTTATGCGCTGAAGAGTCCTTGAATCTTGCAAGAAACCAATCCTTAAAGTCTTTGGTGCTACCGACAACAATTAAATCATCTACATGAAAGAAGAGAGCAGTGGTTTGATATTTGTGGAGATAGAGACATGGATCACTGTTGCTCTCCTTGAAAGCATTTTCCTTAATCCACTCACTCAGAGTCTTGTACCAATTCAGTGGCGCCTGTTTCAACCCGTACAATGATTTCTTCAACTTGAGATATTTGGAGGTTTTTTTGGAGCCAGCTGGAGTTTTGATGTAGATGTCCTTGCTCAGCAGAGCGTGTAAAAATGCCCCTTTTACGTTGAATTGAAGAATGCTTAGTTTTTTACCCACAGAGTAGCATAGTAGGGCTCGTAGAGAGGCCACCTTACCTGTGGGAGCAAACGTGTTGAAGTAGTCAATGCCAAATCGTTGGTTGAATCCTTGTACACAGACACAAGCCTTGAGAGTGGTGTCCCCGGTGTGCAGGTCCTGTTTGCATCAAAAGGCCCAGGTGGTATCAAGGGGATTGGTGACTTCCAACTCATTGGCATCTTCCCAAACACCAAGTTCCTCTATTGTTTCTAGTTCTTTGTTGACGGGAGGCACCCAGGTGGGATTGCTTAATGCCTCTTGAATGTTCTTTGGTACGTCAGAGTGGTAGTACCCGTATTGTTCGGGAGGTTTAAGTTGACTTCTATTGCGTAAATTAGGTCTAAGGTTTTTGAGAACCTCGGAGTCTGAGCTGTCTGACTCCGTGTTGGGTTTGATGAGAGGTTTGATGTTGTCATGGAGTTCAATGACGGTTGCGTCAGTACTGGCTTGAGTGCCTTTGAGATTTTCATTTGGAGTCACTTGAGTTATTTCTTTGGCTGCTGCCTTCCTGGCGGGAACTTCAAGATTGATTGGTGATGGTTTATTGATAAACTTAACGTGTTTGGTGTCTATGATTTTCCCGCTTCTGGAAAGAATTTTATAAGGAAAGAGGCAAGGGTTGTAGCCTAGGAGAATCCCTTCCTACCCTTTTTCACTCAGTTTTGAGGGGAGTTTGGTGTCGCTGAGTAAGTAGACTGCTGGAGAGCCTATGGGCTGAAGGTAGTTTGAGGGTAGGTCAGTTTTTTGAAGCATTTTCCACGGCATCTCCCCGCCCTTTTTGGAAGGAATTTGATTAAGTGCAAAGCAACAGCTTTGTATGACTACTTTCCAGTAGTTTCTGGGAATGGAAGTTGAGCTGAACACGGAGCAAACAGACTCCATGATTGTCCTGTTGGCTTGTTCAGCCTTCCCATTGTGCTGTGAGTGGTAAGGTTCGCTGATGATGTGTTGTATAGACTTGGACCTGAAGAATTGATTAAGATCTTCATTCACAAATTCACCTCCTCCGTAGATATGACTTCAGAGGAGTATCTAAGTAGTTTCTTGGCTTCAATTTCAATTACAAATTTGATTGTTTTAGGTTCAGCGTCCTTGGAGGGAAGAGGGAATGAGGAGAGATAGCCCGACTTGTTGTTGACAATTGTAAGAGAATATTGCATCCCCCCTTTTCTGGTTGGATTCAGGGGCCCCATCAGGTCCAGGTGAAGTCAGTCGAAAACCCTTGAGGCAGGGGCTTGAGTACTGTCAAAGGGAAGTCTTGAGATGTTTGCCTTGTAGCAGGCTAGACATTGAAAGTTGCTTGCTAGAGTTTTACCAATTCTATGACCTAGATGTTTTTTCATGCGCTTAATGCTAGCATGACCAAGTTTCTCGTGAAGACTAGTTTTGTCCGTTTGTGTTAAGTAACACTGAAGAGTCTGAGATTGGCTTGAGGGACCAAAATTGATGATTAGAAGATTATTCTCTATGACGCCAGTCAGTAGCAATCTACCTTTGAAGCAGAGATAGAAAGAGGACGGTTTGGTTTTGGTGTTAACTTGTAATATGCAACCTTTGTTTAGCAGGGCTCCAAGAGAGATGAGGTTGACGGTATCTTCAGGAACCCAAGCTGCATTATCTAAGCGTATTTGCTTAGCTTGGTCTGAGATTTCTATGGTGCCGAGCCCTTTGATGGATAGTCCTTCTCCTCTTTTTCCTGTTTTAATGGTATCTTCTCCTGAGTGTTCTGCCAGAGTGATGAAGAAATCTTTGCTTCAAAAAATGCGAATTGAGCATCCGCTATCTAGAATGTAATGGTCTTTGGAGTCTGTTTTTGCCTTGTCCGGAGCACAGTATAAGCTTTAGAAGTGGGATTCTTCTTGTGGTTTCTTTTTAAGTCCCCGTCTTGCTTTGTTTGGGGTGTTATCGGGTTTCAGTTCAGGAAATTTGATCCAGCAGGAGGACTGAGAATGGGAATTCACCGCCGGGTTGTGCTTTCCATCCAGGCATCTTGGGTAATTTGATTCTCTTTGATGATTGGAGTGATACAAGGCGGAGTTAGTTTCAGACGTCTCGGGAAGTTTTGCCTGAAATTTGTTCTTGTGTTGGACCAGATGATTGAGTACTAGGGAAACAGAAAGTGGTAGTCCTGAGTGCATGATTTGAGAGCAGATGGCCTTGAGTGACTTGGGCAATTTTAATAGAATCAGATAACTGAGGATGTTGGCCGGTAGCTCTATTCCAACTTTGTCAAGTTTTCCTAAGTGGGTTCTTACTGAGGTTACAAAGCTTTTGATATCATTTTTCTCAAAAGCCAGTTAAAGAAAATTAAAGAATTTTTGAGCTTGATTGGCCGCTTGACTGGAGGCAAAGTGGTTCTTTGCTGCCAGCCAGATTAGCTTGGTCAAATCTTCATTTTCTGAGCTTATGATGTTACTATGGGTTGGTGGATCTAGTTTAGACATGATGTATCCAGCCATCTTGTTGTCGTCTGGGATTTCATTATATGGGTTGTTTGAGTTGATGGGGTCAAGGATTGCACGCATTTTAAACAATTGTTCCATCTTCTTGTTAGAGTTTCAGTTTTCATTTATGTGACTTTCACTGGAGTTCAGAATGCCATTGATTGGATTGATTTGATCTTATTGTTGATTGGCTGACAAATTGTTTTAATTGATATTGAACAAAGAGGGCTAAGCCAGCAGAATCATAAGTAAGAAAATGGTGAAAGAAAAATAAGAAGTTAAGAAAGAAAAAGATGAAGAAACAAACATCAAGCAAAAGACAGCTGAGATGAGCCGTGGTGAAGCAAGCTGGATCAGGCACAATGAAGATATTTGAGGAACACAACAAGAGGAACTTCAAATGAAAGAATATCAATAATCAGGTCAACAAGAATTGAGGACTCGGCGAGAGATGACAGTCTTACCAGTCAGAGCATGATGACAATGGATTTGAATAGCATAAGATTCGAATTGAGAAAGAGTATAAACATAAGAAAAGAAAAGATAATAGAAGAAGAAGAGAAGATAAAAGATAAGAAAATATTTGTTTAGATGATGAGAAGACAATCGGGAGTCAACAGATGAGTTGCGTGAGGTAGAGGTTGTTGTTGTTTGGAATTCAGTGAAGGACTATGGTTGAGGTAAATTCTCTGATGGAACAAGTCCCTGGCCAGAGCTGGGAACCTGAGACTAAGTTGTGTAAGAAGAGAGTAGATTTTTGACAGTGCTGTAGCCCGCGCCATTGCCCAGGCCATTGTGGATTTGACAGTTAAGAATAGCGTACCCGTAGTAGAGAAGCAGAAAATTATTTAACACTTATTATTGTTACCCTTCAAGTACTAAAACAACAGGTAAAATGTAACTGGGCTGTGTTGTAGTATTGTGATTATCAGACTGTTTAGTCATGGCTATCAGACTCTTTAGTCATAGCATTTCACTTACCATTTCACTTAAACTGCTTATGCTAATTTTACCTGCTCATTTTGTACACAACCACTTGTCAGCCTATTGTGTATTTAGTCTATATCAACACCAGTGCTCTCAAGTGGAATTCATCATCTGTTCACTCATGAAATCAACTGGAGTGTCCTTTTCCTCCTGAGCCCAGGTCCATTACGCTTGACATTATAAGCTCCTTTCATTCATTTCTCTTTACCTTTAATTTAACAAGAGCCCAAGCTCTTTTTATTTTTGCACTTCTTTTTCCAGATTGATTAGTTTGTCTTGGTGAGTAGTGGAGTGGATTCCATGAGGGAATTCAGAGAAAAAGCCTTAAAATTACCTTCTCCTCCTCCTCCTGGTCCAGGTGTTTCAGTAATTCAATTTGTGCCGGATGAGCTGGGGTGATCCATCTTCGGCTTTCAACTGTATAAAAATTTTAATGAATTAAGAAACCTAGACCAGGATGATTCACTTCAGATTCAAGGAAAGGGTTAGAAACCATGGACACGAGATGAAGAACGGATCATGAAACAGAAATGAACAGAAAGGAAAACAAACAGAGACTGATAGTTCTACAGGCCGGTTTATGACCTCTAAAGAGATTAAGTAGAACAGAGCAGTTTTGAGGATTCGTTGTTGACTGCTCTGACCAAGATACTGAGCTGAGAGAGTCAATACATTAGTTCAGAGGAATCTTGAGTTGATCATTTGTTCAGTCCAGTATTTGGGTTCAGATTATTTGGTGATCGAATTCGAGGAGGTGAAGCTGGCCAAGTGGTCAAGTTTGAGTCTTCAGTTGGAGCACAGAGGATAGTTGCTTGTCTTTTGTGTGCTGAGTCGAGAGTTCGCGTAAGAGTTGTAAGTGACAGGTATGAGATAGGTGACAGCTCAACACACAGGACAATTGGACAGACAACAACTTGACGCGCAATACATGAGACATGAAATAGATGGGAAAGAACAAAAGAGACAAGGTAACACATCTGACGTTAAGATGAAATGGAATGAGAACATCAACAGGTATTTCAGACAGAGTCACAGTAGAAAGAGAAATATGGAGAAAGAAAAAGAGATCATGAAAAAGGAGATCAGAGAAAAGACTTACCTGAGGATATGCAGAGATGAGAGCAGAAAGAAGGATGAAAGAAAAATCCTTCAGTATGACTTGACCTCTGTCCTCAGGCAGTGGTAGAAGGTAGAGTTTCACAGACAGTGTGACATGATCCATAAACCTGACAGATGAGCGCAAGTGCATAGATGAAAACGAGGGTTGGGACTGAGAGGGTGAGGGTGGCAGATGTGAGAGGCACTTATTGACATATGTATCTGATGAATGAGGAATATGAAAAGCTATTCAGAGAGATAGAAGAGATAGAAAGAAAGAGGAATAGAGACAGAGATGAATAAGGAAAAAAAGAAAACAAGTTCATTGACATCAGGGTACTCCAACACCCCCCCTTGCTGAGAACATCAGACCAAACCAAAAAGGGAACAGTTCTTTTGAATCATAACTCTGGCAAGAGGCTTTGTGAGAATCTCAGCCAGTATTTTGGAGGTGGAGACATGGAAATCATCAAACAGTGACCAGATCACGCATTCACAAATGAAGTGATGCCTAGCATTGATGTACTTTTTCCAGGGATGGTGAAGGGGGTTTCTCGCCAGATCTTTAGCGCCGCTGTTTTCAATGTATAGGATTACCAGCAAAGAACCACAAAGGTGCAGTTCTGAGAGCAGGTTCCAGAGCCAAAGACCATCTTTTCATGAATTGGACAGCGCTTTGTACTCCACTTTGGTGCTGGATAGCAAGACAGTGGGTTGCTTCTTTGAATTCCACAAGATAGCTCCCAGACCAAGTCTAAACGTGTAGCCAGAGGTCGATCTCCTGTCAATCGCGTCCTCAGCCCAATCCAAGCGCGTGTAGCCAGCCAGATACAGAGTGGAGCCTCCAACGACAAGCCACAACAGATGAGAGTCTCTGAGGTATTGGAGAATACAAACCGCAGCTTGCCAGTGATTGAGTGAGGGGTCCTGAAGGAACAGGGAGAGTTTTTTGATGGCGAAAGAAACATTGGGGAGGGTGCACTGAGAAATTCAAAGCAGAGAACCAATGAGGTGGTTGTACTTGGGGAGGAAGGAGGGGAATCCGGCCTCCGCCTCTTCGGAGTTTGAAGGAGGTTGACGTGGGTGATTGAACGGTCTTGTGGTCAGCAGCCGTAAGGAAACACTTGCAAATGGATTCAATTTAATGGGATTTCCCAATGGAGACCATTTTAGATTCACGGTCGCGTTGAATGGACATCAAAAGGAATAAGTGAATATCTCTGTCTGAAACCACCTTAAGTTTACCTCTGATGTCCCTTATAAAACGTTTCACAAAGCTGGGAGTCCCTACTACAGCAAGATCATCAATGTGGGCAGCCACCGCACCTACAAGAGTACCACCGTCAAGCTTGTAGTAGAGGGAGGGATCAAAGGCCAATTGAATTAAACCAAGTAAAACTATTGAGCCACCGCACCTACAAGAGTACCACCGTCAAGCTTGTAGTAGAGGGAGGGATCATAGGCCAATTGAGTTGAACCAAGTCAAACCATTGCAGCACTCAACTTAAGGTTCCACTGGCGTGGAGATTGACGCAGGCCATAGATTGCATGTGAGACCTTGGAGACCCAGTCAGGGCAGGAGGGATCTTTGAAACCAGGGGGCTGAGACATGTAGACAGGCTTGTCCAGAAAACCATTGAAGAAGGCAGTCTTGAAGTCAATTTGGCAGCCAATCCAGTTTTTGTGACCCAGAAGAGATAAAACCAAGCGGAGACTCTCCAGACAAAGGGTGAGAGAAAAGACTTTGGAGAAATTGAGCCCTTGGATTTGGTAGAAGCCCATGGCAACAAGACAAAATTTGAGATTCAGAATCAAACCATCCTTGCAACGCTTAACCTTGAATACCCATTTACAGCGGATAACCTTCCATTCTTTAGGTGGAGGAACCAGCTTCCAGGTGCCCATCCCTTGGAGAGAGGACATTTTTCCTTCGCGGAGAGGATCCAGCGGTGACAGTGTGGGGATCTGAGGAGCTGTTTCCAGGTCTATTGTCAGCCTTCTGGATGCCAAGACCCTTGCTATACTTTAGCTACCAGAGGTGATAGAGTAAATAATAAATATATTATTTAATAAATGCGGCCAAAATACGTAGAATAATTGGATTAAGCTTATTGCAAGGTTAAATGGTTTGGTTATTGTTTCTTGTTTCAAATCAAAATTGATTATTAAATATTTGTAGAGGGGCCACAATTTTATTGAGGATCTTTAACAACTCTCTTCAGGGATTTCAGTATGAAAACACGTAGTGCTGGTTACTTTGGGTTCTTTAGTTTAAAGATTATTATACCCAAAGATAATATGTATATAAAATACACAATGGAGTGGTAGGGCCTTGTAGCCAAGCTACCAAGACAGAGAAAGGATAATAAGACTCACTGGTATATTATTAAATCCTTTGGGTATCTGTTTTAGATGGTCACTGATGGGTTAAACCTGTATACTGGGGTTATAAGGTTGTTCAGCAGTTTTAATTGATAAAAAGAGGTTTGAGGACGGATATTATTGATCAGACATTTCCATAAATCATTTAATTATCTCTTATAAGTACTTGATTACCTTGGCACAACGTCTGGATATGAATATTACTGGGTCTCTGCCCATCAATATCCTCAAAAGAGCTCTTTATTTATAGCTTTTGGAGTCCCAATATGGTCCTTCTGAGGGTTTTAGGTGCTCAAATGGAAGGAAAATAAAGCTAGCAGGGTAACTGGGGGTAGCCGTCATGTGTTCTTGGTGCTATAGCCCGGGTAGCATCTAATTCCTTAGGGTATGGGAATTATTCTACCTTATAATAGACATTAGGACGTGTGAATAACACTAATCTGTCCTATTTATGTATTATTTAATTAATTATACTTAGTAAATGTTCCCATTAGTTTAATAATTATATTAATAGAAATTTCTACGGACATTTTGATGTCAGGTAAGTTCTCATTATGTATTATATAACTGGAGTAAAAGTCATAATATTGATTTTACTCTTTACTTTTGAGTTCCAGTTGATTTGTCAAGATAATTACTTCAAAATATAAGTCATGAGAATCCATGTAATATTTTTACATCATTATCTTTCTTAGTATGTCACAAGGATATTGATGCATAGCGATTCTCATAAAAGTATAACAAAGTATTTTAATATATTTTTAGAAGTTGTCATTGTCTTATTTTTGAAATTCTTGGTACTTTGCATTATATTAAGTAAAAAATACGTGTAAGGATTATTTATGTATTTTTATATAATATTATTTATTTTAGACAGTCTACTATCCACAGGAACCTTTATTACATATGTAGAAAGTTCCCGTGTATGTTGTAGCCTGTTTACGCGGTACCTGAGCGTCTCAGGCCGCCTGTCACTCTGTCAGCCCGTAGTCCCGCGGCTGCGTACTTGTCGGAGGCCCAGGGCTGCGTACACGACCTCGACGGGGTGACAGGGCTGTATCCCAGGCGCGCCCGGGTGCATTGGCTGCCGCGGCTGCGTGCGGGAATTGTGACAAAACACATTTCTGCCCGTAACTCCTAAAATATACACAACACCTCAATTCTGACTGAATTTTAGGTGTGAAACCTATACGTGACAATGTGCGTGAAATATTTAATTGGCCAAAAAGCTCAATAATGGAGCCGTAGTATTTTGGTTTTTCTTTCCTCAATTATTAAGAATATAAGCAGTTGGATTTCAAGGGTGGGATCAGTGAGTGACCCTACCTAATTTTGGGTGGAGAATCCATTTCTGTAATAATATTTATGGTTTTCCTACTCCTTCTTAGTTTAATTGCATTATTATTATTCTTATGTCATTTTTGTTACTTTTGCAGCTTGCTCTGCAATAGTAGCAAGCTGAAAGCTATGGAGCAACAAGATTGTCCTTGACAGAGGCAGAACAATAGTAATTCCCGTAACAGATGGGAGAGCAACAACGTCTTGAGGATTGTTGAATGAAAGTAGATGTCAATGGGAGAGTGACTGGTGGAACAGGAGAAACCTCTATGATGGGGGCAAGCAGCGGAGGAACAGGAGGGACAGGGATAGTAGGGGTTGGTGAAGGAGAAGGAGGTAGAGGTAGAGCACGGATAGGGACAGGAGATGAGAAAGAAGAGGGAGAGGAGGGGAGAAGTTCATCACTGTGGATGAGAGGAATCCAGTCGGACCGCAACAAATTTATAATCACCAATTGTGGCTGTGAAGAAGATGTGGGTTGAGGAGTGGTGGCCACAGTTGGTGGGTCAGGGAGGCTGGACGGAGAGACTACTGGAGGCTGGATGGTTGAGTTGGTCGGCAATGTTAAAGGAGGTGGGTTGGAAAGCATGTCCATGGTCACAGTGGGAGGTTTCACAGTAGAAGGCATAGTAGGTAGTGGTGGAAGATCAGTGCTGGTGGGTAGGTGAGTGTCTTCCTTTATGTTGGATGGGTGAGTGTTTGGGAAAATGGCATTTTTGAAGATGCAATCTCAAGATTTGATCACCTTTTGACTCTCAGTGTTGAGGATTCGGTATCCATTGCCATTGAAAATATAGGATAGAAAGACGCCAGGCTTACCCTTCTTGTCAAGTTTCAAGCAATTTGGTTCAGGGACTTTATACCACAACATGCACCCAAATGGATGAAGGTAGGAAAGAGGAGTATTGTTTCATTGGAGGAGAGATTAGGGGGAGACAAAGCCTTGTGGAGTTTTTCAGGGGAAGGAGTTGAAGGAAAAAGTTGAATGGCAAAGAGCATCCACCCAGAACAATTTGGGAAGTTTAGAGGATATGAGAGCGGCTTGAATCAAATTGCAAATTGTTTTGTTAGACCGCTTGGCAGCACTGTTGAGTTGGGGAGAGTGTGGTGGTCTAGGCTCAAGAGTTATTCCTTTCAACTTGAGGTAGAGTTTCATTGGGTGATTGAGGTATTCTCCTCCATTATTGGTGCAAACAGAGGATAATTGAGCTTTATATTGATTTTAAAAGATGGGAATTAATATCTTGGTGCATTGCAGCACTTTGGATTTGTTTTTGATGGGATATGAAAAAAGGGCCTTAGAGTAGTCATCAATGAAGGTAAAAAAGTATTTGTAGCCTTCTCAGGATGTGGTTTCAAAACTGCATATGTCAGAGTGGATAGTATGACCTTCTCTGGTCAATCTATGACTGAGGAAAGTTTTAAAAGGTTTTTGAGTCACTTTTGATTTAATGCAGGTTGGGCACTGTTGGACCTCTAAATCAATGTATAGTTGTGGTGTGATGTTCTGCAATCTCAGCAGCTTCTTGAGAGACTTTAAATTTGCGTGGGTGAGTCTGCTATGGTAGCCAAAGAGACTGTTGTCAGAAGAATGAGTATTAGCTGTGGAGAAAGAAGCGTGACCACTCACATCCTGTATGAGGAGATACTACAGGTTACCATTTTGATACCCTGAATGAAGAGCTGTAGCTGTGAGATCAACAGTATTTTTTGTCATAGACTTTGAAACCATCCTTGGAAAATACTACAACAAAACCAGAATTGAAGATACTTGAGACTGAGAGGAGGGGCTTGTTAAGTTTTGGAACAACTGTAGAAAATTTAGAAAATTGACTTCCCTTTTACGCCTGGTAAGTGTGGGAACTTCCCTTTCACGCCTGTTACTCGCGGGACGGCCCGCTCTTCCCAATTCTCTCACAAAAATATCACTTGTCTGTCACTGCTCAACCACCCCCAAATCAACCTCCAGCGCGTGGTGATGGGAGGTTCATCCTTTTCCTTTCCAGATGGAACTCAACAAAACTCCAAGAATCTTCAATATCTCGCCTCCTAACCAACTCTCCTCTCAGTTGACTTATATTTCTTATCTCATTCCCTTTTTCTTTTATTCTTATTTTTCTTTTTTTTATTCATTGTCTTGCTTTTTCTTTTTCTATTCTTTATTTCCAAAATTTTCACAATCGACATCAACTCAATTAACCCTTCCATGTCTGGTAAGACCATCACTACCTCTCTTCATTAAAGGTCTCAATATCTGATTATCTCCTCTTCATTCTGCCTCGACTATCTTCCATGCTTTTTCTTCTAGTCTTTCAGCCCCCCTCTTATTTTAAGTCTTAAAACTCTCTACGGTAAAAGCTTGCGCTTGATCCCTCTTAAATTTATCAACTCAATTCAATTAAACCAAAACGGTTAAAAGCCAAACTCTCAACAGCTAACCGCAATGGAGGGATCAAGCTCAACTTTGTTCAATGGATTCACTCAAATTATGCTGAAGGCCGCTCTTGAATCTATTCCAATTCTCAACAAAGAAAATTACCCAATTTTGAAGGACAAGCTATCTATTCTCTTTGAACTAAAGAATTTCAAAGTTGCGCTGGAAGACAAATTGAAAGAACTAAGCAAAACTGAAGACATGGAAGTACGGGTTATCATATTATCAACAATAAATTTGGTAACGCACGCAAACCTGGTAAACACTCTAAACATAAACTTGGCTAAATTACTTTGGAAAAGCATCAAGGAACGCTTTGCCTCCTTGCAAAAAGGGAATTTTGCAAGAATCTTCAACAAATTTCTCTACCAAGAATTCAGAGCCAAAAACATTGCGTCATTCATAACCCAATCAAAAATTTCAATCAAGAAAATGGCAGATGTAGGAATTGACTTACCAGACTATATCGTGGAGTACTCAATTCATTTTGAATTCCCTTCTCAACTACATCCTCTTTGACAACAAATCATGCGCTCCGACAGAGACATATCAGTAGAATTGGTTTTCAATCACCTAACCCAACTAATCAACGAAACCAAAGCAAAACAAAGCAATTCAAAACCTCTCAAAACCGCTCTTATCGCGTTGGATTGGCAAAAACAAATTTTTCCTAAAGATCAAAGATGCAAAAAAGGATTTCACAATACCAAATCACAAGATCATCCAGAAGACAGATGTTGGCATAAACACAAGCATTTAGCCCCTGAGTGGTGGAAGGAAGCCCAAGCAAAATGGAGGGCGCAATTCAAATCTAAAATCAAGTAGGTAGCACACAATCATGCTCTGATCACTACCTGGATTGAAGCCATTAGCGCCAAACATCAAATCATCCTGGGCTCTGGAGCTTCCTGTCACATGTTCAATTCCAAAGAATATTTCATCAAATTTTCCTACTGCAAAGGCAAATCCATAAGCACTGGAAACGAAGGAGCTAACATAACTATTCTAGGGAAAGGAACCGTTCAACTTAATTGGAAATCATCTGAAGTGACGCTTCAAAACTGCTTCTTTGTTCCCAATCTTGTGGTTAATCTAATCAGTCCCCACGAATTAATAACTAAAAAAAGCTTCTTTTTGCAGTCCAGAGGACAATCCTTTCAACTTCTCAACGGTAGTAAAGTGTCTTTCACTGGATTTATCAAAAACAACCTCTTTGTCCTCAACCTTCCTAAATCAATTGGTTGTGGATCAAAAATGTCCTACCTTACTTGAAAGGTTTTCTCCAATCAGAAGCTCAAACATCTCCATCAATTTCTCTGCCATGCTAATCCCTGTTGAATCAAATTCCTATTCCCCAAAATTCCCAAAAAACAAATATAATTGTTTGTTGGTGAAGATTGCGCCTTTGCAAAAGTCAGCAAATACCCTTTCAAACATACTGCTTCTATTTCTTCCAAACCAATGGAAAAGATAAACTTCAACTTAATGGGTCCAATAAATCCTGCTTCTTGCAACAACATGAAATATATCCTAACTATAATCAACAACTTCTTGGGTTACTTGTCAGCTATTCCCTTGAAAAACAAATCAGATGCTTGCCAGGAACTCATTTCCATTCTAAATTTTGAAAATAAATCTAGAGGCTACTTTCCATCAACTGTTTGTTCAGACGGGGGAGGATAATTTTGTTTTAATCTATTTTCTGACTTCTTACAGGGCAACTCAATCCAACATCTTATTACAGAGCGGTATCATCACAAACATAATGGAAGGGTAGAACAAGCCAATAGAACTATTGAGGAAGCAATCCAAACCACCCTCAGATCTTCTAAGCTACCTCTTCAACTGTGGGAATAGATTTCAAAATTGGTCTGTCTCACCATCAATCAAATTCCCAAGGCATAGGATGCAAAATCTCCATACAAGCTCTTCACTGGGAAGAATCTCCCTATTGAATTCTTTCAACCTATAGGATTGAATGTATTCTATCTAGAAATGAACATTCCTTGAGGCAAAAAATTCAGAGAAAGGGGAAAGATGGGAACCCTTGTGGGTTACAATTGTTTCCTTTTATTGTACAGAATAATCACCCCAAATAATTTAATTGTTTGCTCTAAGCATGTCAAGATTTTATCCTCTCCAAAGAACTCTCCTTCATCAACTGACAAACTTTTGATAGAAAAAGAAATCACTGCAGTTTCTGATCTGGATGATGTTCCATTAGTTCAACCTCTCAATTCAGAGACATTTGCAAGTTCTCAACCTCAATCATCTCCAGAAAACAAAACCAAAATCTCCTCTTCTAACAAGTCAGAGGTAGAAGAGCAAATTCATGAAGAACTGGTTCCTCAATTATCTAACAAGTCAGTCCGAGTTCTCAGAGATTGCTCTAAATTAAATAAACCTCTACGGTACGGTTTTCATCATTATTTTGTTCCCAAGTCCTTCAAACAAGCCAAGAGGTGCTCCAATTCCTCTTTTTGGGAATCATCTATGGATGTCAAACTCGATGGAATCAAATATATGAAGGTTTGGGAAGATTACAATGGTCCTGAACCCAGTAATCCACTAAACACTACGTGGGTATATAGCCTCAAGGATAACTTCCAGGGTGACCCTTTGATATACAAAAGCTGACTTTGCGTTCAAGGATTTGATCAAATTTATGGTCTAGATTATCAAGACACATTCTCACCTACAGGAAAAGCTGCCTTGCTACAAATTGCTCTCATCTTTGGTCTTTCATTCTTGCTTCCTATAACTCAATTTGACGTCAAGTCTGCTTTCCTTCATGCCAATCTTCAAGAAACTGTTATCATCAAAACTCCCAAGGGTTCCAAAAGAACCGCAAAATATCTATCGCTCAAGAAATCTCTTTACGGTTTGAAACAATCTCCAGCTGATTGGTTCAACACTTTAACTTCTTGGATTTGCAGCCAAGGATTTAAAGAATTCACTGCTGATCCCTGCCTCTATCTACACACCAAATATAAATCCTTTTTATTCTTCCATGTAGACAACTTAATTCTAGTCTGTAGCACTAAAAACTTCAAAGAAGAAATCACAAAACATTTTCCCAAATTTTCCAATCACAATCCAAACAAAATACTTGGAATGAAATATGTTAAAGAAGGCAATAACATTCTACTCTCTCAGCCTAAAAACATAGATCAGGGTCTTGAATAATTAAAGCTTACAGACTGCAAAGATTGCTCCGTCCCTCTAACTCCCAAAGTCAACTTGAAACCTGCATCCAACAAAGAACTTGAAGAATTTAAATCCCTTAACATCAATTACAGATCCTCCGTTGTGGTGAACCATTTGGGACACTGTGGGAAAAGAATTCAAAAACTAAAAAAAAAAAAAAAAACAAATCCTATCCTTGCGCGTCCTCATCCTCATCTTCTTGCGTTGCTTATCCTCATTGGCATCCTTGCTCATCCTCATCCATCATTGTCATTGTTGCGCGGCCATCATTGTCATTGTTGCGCATCAATCATCGTCATTGTTGCGCGTCGCTCATCCATCATCGTCATTGTTGTGCGTCAATCATTGTCATTGTCGCGCGTCGCTCATCCATCATTGTCATTGTTGCGTGTTGCTCATCCATCATTGTCATTGTTGCGCGTCGCTCATACATGCCTTAACAAACCCATCCCAACCGCACCTCCAAGCGCTTGTCCAATTCTCGGACCCATCAATCTCCCACCTCACTCACTCTGTCAGTTGCCAATCTCAAGCCCATCAGGATTTACTCAATTGCCTCAAGCTGATCTCCTATCCGCCCATCCGCGCTCTCATGAACTTCATCCGTCACCCTTCCTGGGACTCTCCCACCCCCCTTCCATCTCTGGCTGGGGGTGGAGAGTGTTGACTACCGCCCGCGGAAATCCGCGGCGGTCTGTTTCATTTTCCTTTCCCACCTCTTTCCACCTTTGGGTGGGGACGGAGAGTGTTGTCTACCGCCTGCAGACACCCGCGGGCGGTCTGATGCCTTTTTTCTTTTACCACCCCTTCTGCCTTTGGGTGAGGGGTGGGTGATTCCGGTATTGTCGCGCGCGCCCATACGCGGATGGACATGAGAGATGGTGAAGGGACGCCCATCAACGGACGGACGCAAGAGATGACCTGATTTTATTTCTTTTTCCGCTCTATTTGTAGAATCCATTGTACATAGTCTAACAGGGCCTCCTGCCCATATAAGGAGGGGCTCTCCCCTGCCTTTTGGAGGAGATCAGCACATCCTATCATCAAATCAGATATCTATGATTACCCCTTGATCCTTGAGCCTCCATACTCAAACCCCTTGATCCTTGATCCTTATCACCAACCAAAATAGCTTTGCTGGCTGAAGAAGAATTTGACAAATTGAATTCTTGAGTGTGTTACACCACTCCTGATCCTTTGATCCAACCATACTGTTCCTGATCATCCTTTGATTATCCTTCTGGACCCAGTCACGTTTGACTGAAGAGGTTTTATTAAGCTTAAAACCTGGAGTGTTAAACCTCCCTTCACTTCTTTTGAAGTTGAATTCCGCCACGCTACTCTTGAGTCCCTTGAGAAGTTTTGGGTTATTCTTGTTTGAATCAGTTATTGTTTTGCTTCTAGAGCTTCTTCAAACAATTAGCTTTTTCTTGTGCAGCCACCCACAGTTATCTGGTACCCTTCAAGTGCTTGATTGCGGATAGTTGGGCAGGTTCATTGAGAACCTGGAGGTTTTTTGGGATTGAGTTGATCTTTCCTAAGCTCCTGCTGGCAACCAGAGGTATTAGCTTTTGGGCTTTGTCACTCAAAATTTCCTTGTCTTGTTGAACTCTGAACAATTCTTGACTCCTTCTATTCAAGTTTTTCCCCAACATCATCTTGCCTCAGATAGTGTTGTCCCCCAGCTACCAACTACTATAATCTTTATCCTCTTACATTTGGTTCCCCGTTTACCAGGTTCTGGACCTAGATCTTGGTTAAATTTAGATATTTTTGTAACACTCAGGAGGGCAGCCTAAAGAAGCATCTATCCCCTCCACAGAACTGCCAACGCCCTGCTCCTTTTGAAGTCTTACACCGTTTTTCTTATGAATTATATAGCTTGCCTCACAAGACCTGAACTAAGCTTTGCTGTTTCAAATCTGGCTTTTTATTGCAAAAAACCTGGGATCCACCACTGGAGAGAAGTTAAACGATGTTGGAAATACCTCAAACACACTAGAAACCTAGCTGTTACGCTGCAAGCTTGAAATGACTCAACTCAACTAATTTGCTATAGTGACACTTCGTGGAGCAAAGATCTTATAACTCAACACTCACAATCCGGCCATCTTACTCTTCTTTGTGGCTCAATTATTGCCTGGAGCAGCTACTGACAACAAAATGTTACTCACTCAACCACTGAAGCCAAAATAACTCCTTTAGTGGACTCTTTCTTAGAAGCTATCTGGATTAAAACTCTTGTTGCGGAAACGTGGGGCAAAGAGGAAGAACCTAGTTTACATCTCATAGACAATAAAGGCCTGATTGACAAACTTAAGAAATTTGGTTGCAATTTGAAGACTCGACACATCAACATAAAAAAAAAGGCCCTGCGGGAGGAACTCAAAGCTAATAAATTATTTGTCAAATTAATCCCTAGTTCTTCAATGCTTGCTGAAGGACTGACTAAGGCTCTCCCCAAAAGCTCTCCATCTTTTCTCATTAATCTCATCAATCACAGCGGTTCAGTCTTACCAGACACAAGGGGTGTAGAATATTTAGAAAATTGACTTCCCTTTCACGCCTGGTACTCGAAGGACGGCCTGCTCTTCCCAATTCTCTTACAAAAATATCACTTTTCTGTCACTGCTCAACCACCTGCAAATAAACCTCCAGCGCGCGGTGATTGAAGGCTCATCCTTTTCCTTTCCAGATGGAACTCAACCAAACTCCAAGAATCTTCAATATCTCGCCTCGCAACCAACTTGCCTCTCAGTCAACTTATATTTCTTATCTTCATTCCCTTTTTTGTTTAGTCTTATTTGTCCTTTTTTTTACTCATTGTCTTGTTTTTTCTTTTTCTATTCTTTATTTTCAAAAAACTCACGATTGAAGTCAACTCAATTAACTCTTCCATGTCTGGTAAGACCGTCACTACCTCTCTTCATTAAAGGTCTCAATATTTGATTCTCTTCTCTTCAGTCTGCCTTGACTATCTTCCATGCTTTTTCTTCTAGTCTTTCAGCCATCCTCTTCTTCTAAGTCTTAAAACTCTCTAAGGTAAAAGCTTGCGCTTGATCCCTCTTAAATTTATCAACTCAATTCAATTCAACCAAAAACAACAAACAATCAAATTCTACAGAAAGGTAGACTAAGGGATCCTTCTGCCACAGAGGTGATAGTTGAGCCGTTGGAAAGTAAAATTGGAGTGAGATTTGTTTTACAATTGAAAAATTGGTATTTGTAGGGGGTCATGGAAACAGAACATCCGCAATTGAGGTTGAAATCTTGCTTCAGGTTATAGGTTGAGTGGGCAAGATTACAAGTGGCAGACCCTGCGTGGAAAATTATTTGAGAATCTCAGAAAACGTCTGACTCTTCTTCTTCCAATTCATTTTCAACCATGGCCTTGTTTGCGTTCACGTTTGATGACTTCAACTTTCCTCCTATGCCGCTTGTTTGCTGTTGATTTCTCTTTTTGGATCATTTGAGTATTTTTTTCTTTGGGGAACCTGGAGAAATAGTGGCCTTCTGTATCAAATTGGTGCAGTAGTACACTTGGGTATAACTAGTTTGATTTTGAACAGACTTTTCTTTATTTTTCAACAGCATTTTTGATGAGAACTTGGTGTTGACTGAATGAACCGTTTTGTCTTCAATTTTAGTTTGTCTTCTCAAGTGTTCTTGTTTCAGAGAGGTGATTATTTTAGATGACAGGAAGGATTCTTCATTCATCATTCTTGAGACCCAACCAAGTCAGTTGTTGGGTAAAGAGAGAAGAATAGCAGTGGATGGAAGATTTTCTGCAGTCAGAGTGTTTTCTGGAGGGATACGTGATCCAAGCTTCTTGCCAAACAAAACTATTTCTGATAGATGAGTAGGCATATCTTTGTTGTTCAGTTTTATGAGAGGCAGTTTTCTGAGCCAGTACATTCACCCTCCCAAAGAATTATCTTGATGAGCTTCCTTTAGAGTGTTCCAAATTCCTAGGGTGCTTTCTTCATGTTGTCAAATATACTGAAAATTAACAGGAAGAACCAATCTTGAGATAACAGAACAGACAGCCAGATTGTCTCTTGATGAAGTCTCTGTATTGGTTTTTGTTGATTCCCCATTGAGCAGGTATCTGACTCCCAACGCTCTGAAGTGAATTTGTAGGATCATTGCCCAATCAAGATAGTTAGACTCTGATCCTGGGGAGTTTAACGGCATAATACACAGAGTTTTGAGAACTGGGTGAGAAGACTGAGGTTCCTCCATTTTGATTAAGTATTGTAGGTTGATTGAGATTTTATTGACTTCAAAGAATGGGTCATATACTTCTTGGTTTGGGTGAATCATACCTAGCAATGTTCTGGGCTGATAACCTGTTAAGCTCACTGAGGATATGTAGAGGTGAGAGGAGCAAGAAGGATAGTATTTCAGACAGAGTCACAGTAGAAAGAGAAAGATGGATAAAATACAAAGAGATCATGAAAAAGGAGATCAGAGAAAATACTTACATGAGGATATGGAGGTTGAGAGCAGAAAGAATGATGAGAGAAAAATCCTTCAGTATGACTTGACCTCTGTACTTAGGCAGTGGTAGACGGTAGAGTGTCACAGACAGTGTGAAATGATCCACAAACCTGACGGATGAGCACAAGTGAATAGATGAAAACAAGAGTTTGGACTGAGAGCGTGAGGGTGGCAGATGTGAGAAGCACTTATTGACATATGTATCTGATGACTGAGGAATATGAAAAGCTATTCAGAGAGATAGAATAGATAAAAAGAAAGAGGAATAGAGACAGAGATGAATAAGGAAAAAAAACAAAACAAGTTCATTGACATCAGGGTACTCCAACAAGAAGTATTCCCAAGCACTTGTTAACATGAAAAGTTCAATATCTACTCATACATCCCCCTTAAATACATGTAAGATTTAATAATGAATATTTTTTATATCTTGATCCAATATTCAAGAAAATTGCTGAGCTCACAATAATTCTTGAATAGCTTTAAAACCTATTCCACTTCAAATCAGGGCTTTTATTTTTAATCTTTTTCCAAATTCTCTGAATTACACATTTTCTCAAAACACAAATTTAAAAATGAAATATTATTACTAAATATCACGGTTAAAATTTTTTAAAATTTGAAATAGCTTATTTATGGAAAAAAATCAAGTTTTCAAAAAATATTTTTTTATCAAAACAAAAAATGAATCAATGGTTTCAACTGAAAAAAATAAAATGTTGAAAAATAAACTTGATAAGCCCGAAATCTGCCATCTAGTTTTTTCAAATTTTTAACTCTGATATGCCCTATTATATAATTTCAAATATTTTCCTTTCTGTAATCAGATAAAACTTAATTTTTTAACTAATCTGAGTGTTTTATTTATTTAATCTGGGAACTTGGCCCTTTGAGTCTTGAGGCTATGTCACTGAAACCAAAATTCACTTTCCCAAACCCTAATTTCAATTATTCAAATACTATAAGGTGCTGAATTAATTTTTAAGAATCTATTCTAAAAATCATTTTCATTCTCTCAGAGAATTTATCAAGAATTACCCATGTTTATCAACAGTGATTGCACTCATTTTGTGCTTTAAAAATTCAATTAATATCTTTTCTATGGGCTCTGTTGAATTTAATAATTGCAATCTCATAAAAAGTAAGTATACTAAATTACATCATAATTAATTCTGGCCCATATAGATTTTGTTTCAGTATTTCTGAACTGATTCATCCTCAAATTCTCTATCATTGTCATAAAACTTTTCACCAAAATTTCAGGAACCTGTATGCCTGAAATACTATCTGTAATTTTCTTATACCATCACAAGTTGGATCACCACTGTGAAATATCCAATTTAGATCCCATTAATATTTTCAAACTTTCAAAATATAGGATGCAGGTATTTAAATATTTCGAATACATTTACAAGATGTGCCAGAGAGAAAGGGTTTGAGTATATGTGGGGAAATTTTGGGTTAGGGGGTTGTGCATTGAGAAAAATCAAAAATATGTTTTCACTTTGTTTCTCTTTTCTTTATATTTTCTGTTTTTTTTTTTTTTTTTTTTGAAAAATTCCAATATAATCTTCCATAATGAATTTATATTCTACCTGCTGAATCACCTTTAAATTAAAATCCTCACATTGTACTAGTACTATATCAGGTGTTATTCTTTTTGGATTGGGATTTTATACTTGTAGAATTAGTAAATCAGGTGAAATATCCTACATTTCATTAACACAGAATACTGGGTTGCATCTCATCAACATAGTATACATCCTGGAAAACCCCAAATCCTAAATTTTTAATCCTGTCCTTTGTGCAGGCTCTCATCTTTAAATATATGTTACTTCCATATTATTGGGCCCCTCATTCCTCATAATCAACTATTCAACTACCACTCAGAAAGATATTTTAAATTGATCTCAACATGAGGATGATTTTGGTCTACATTTCAAACTCTGAGGCAATTAAATTTAAAAATACCCGGATTCTAAAAATTTTATGATTAAGTTTTAACTATAATAGCTTCAAATGAGGCAAAATACAAAATTTCCTCACAGGTTCTGGCAATGAAAACTTGTTGGCACAAGGCTTTGATGGAGAGTTCAAAACATGCTGGGGATGTTTTGGTTTAAACCCCTGGAAGAGGTTTGGTTTTGAATGGGCCCAAACAAAACCGCGGTGGTTGCCATTGCCCCAAAAAACTCTTTTTATTTATTCATTTTTAGTAATAATATTTTTTTAAAAAAAAAATTAGAATGCATACAAGGGGGCTGTGGATCCGGCCATTTATCAGAGACCTAAAGATTCTTATTGAGTTTTTAAAATTATTTTTGAAATTTTTCTGCTTTTTTCTCTCTTTCTTTCTATCATTTTTATCTTTTTTGTAGATAGTTTCACAATTTGAAAATTTTTATTCATTTATTACTTGATGTCATTAATTCAAGAAATAAAAATCATCTTAAGATCCAGAGTTTGGAAATTTTTTGTTTCATTTGTTGAAAATCTTTCACAAACACATTGATAACAATATTAAAATCTGAGCTGGACTATCACAAGTTTTCATGTATGTTCCAACAAGTTCCTTTCATCAAGAGTAAAAGAGGACTCTGAAGTTATTTTTTTGTCACCTTCCTAATATTAATTCATATTCTCTTGCAGTAGCCATTATAGCCACCCAAATACTCAAAAATTAAAATATTAAAAAATGGATAAAAATAAAAAATTGAATGATCATTATGATCAAATGATGAGTGCAAGATATCTATGATGAGAAATGTTAATTAATTGTTTTTAAACTAATTCCCCCCTCTATAAGTAATTCAATTGGAAATTGAAATTCTAAAAATTATTCATTCTACAATCTCTCAAATATTTACCAAGATTTTCATCATTCATTTCCACCAAAATTCCCAAACTCTGAATCAAAAGAGAGAAATTCTTCCAGAATTTCTTCAGGTAAAAAATGTGATACCATTCTTAATCCCCTGGGCTAGAAATACTCTTCTATATAAAAATATCCACATTATTTTCAGAATGTGTCCCAGGATCAAGCAACTCAACAATATGAAACAGGCCTTAAACCATATAAAAATTACAAATACCAATATCATATGAGTTATGATCTCTCTTACTTTGAGCAAAAGCCTCAATATTATTCCATAAATTTGATCCCAGATGTGTATCATCATTCCAGAAGGCACTTTTATTTCTTTTTTATTTTTTTAAATAATGAATGATCAGTGTGGTTTTTATTTTATGATGTGTTGTTTATGAAGATCTCATATATATATCCCCCCTCAAAGCCAACAGAAATATAAAGATATTTGAAATAGACCTTCAAAAAATTATAAACCACGAACTCATGAGTTAAAACAATTCTTCCATTCAAGATAACACCTTCAAAAGGATTCCATTACTTCAATTCAATAGGGATCCCACCTTTCCCACAAGCATTCTAGGTATATAATCTTTTCTTCAAATATTTGAAATAATACCCTTTTTACTGATTGATGTTGTTTTTATTTTGAGATTCCAACCTTGAATTTATACCTTGCATTATCCTAGGGAAATGAAGCATCCAGAAATAACTAAAGAAGTATCAAAGGTGGCCCAGTATGATTATATGGATGCTGAAAGTGAAAATTATGTGGGTTATTGAGAAATTCTGGCAGTGGAAAACCAAAAAAATAAATATTATTCTTTTGAATCCAAGCCAGTTATGAGGCCCCACCCTAAAATCTCTTTTAAAACTTATACTGAATTGATGTTTTTTATACAAAATTTGGAAAAGTATATATTTTGGGAGTGTGCCACACAGTGGTATTTGACACCACAAAAACTGTGAATGGACCAGTCTTTCAGCCAGTCTCATCGAATTTTGGTTAGGCCTTTCCTCTCAATTGGTTTGCAGTTGTTCAAGGTATGACAGTGTAATTGCTAAACCCATTACAGGGTCAATTCACAATAGGAAATGTTATTCATGGGGCTTGTTCTGTTCCAATGGTTGGGTTTTCTGCCTTTCAACAGCAAGAATCCAAAGTCTAGGTGACCCCTTCTTGCATTCAGGAGTGTGTCCAAATATGGCTCCATGTTTCATGGCATGGTTTAGTACCACCATCCATAAACAATTTGGGAAAAAGTGCACCTGAAACTGGGGGTAGTGTCATGCGTTAGTAGTGTCACACTGTGGAGACTCCTCTGGGATTGTGTAAAGTTTGCAAAGTATGCAAATAGCTTGCTGGCAGTCAAATGAGGGGGAATTTATTTCTAAAACTAATGATAAGATAGAGGAATACTAAGGGTGGTTTTGAATTTCCTTCCCCTCTAAGTACTATAGTAGTGTCACAACAATAAAAAAAAGAGATTGGTGGATTATTTTCAGATAGAGTTGCTAATATAGTAGTCTCTATCAGACCTAGGATCAATGTTTTCAGGCTTGATAAGGATGAAATGGTTGAACAGATAGTTGGATTTGGCTATAGAAGCTGAGTAGGGGAAGAATATTTCTTCTAGTCTTATCCTTCATATATTTAATATTTTTTATTGGTTACTGATTGATACTTGTTGGATGTTACTGGTGATTACTGAATAAGGTTGAAGTGGTTGAGACTATACTAGATAACTGATGATGAATGGATGATGATGATGATGATGATGGATGATGGTGGTGATAGATGATGATGATGATGATGATGATGGATGATGGTGGTGATAGATGATGATGATGATGATGATGATGATGATGATGATGATGATGATGATGATGATGATGATGATGATGATGATGATGATGATGATGATGATGATGATGATGATGATGATGATGATGATGATGATGATGATGATGATGAAGATGATGATGATGATGATGATG
This sequence comes from Puccinia polysora, assembly GCA_025617555.3. Taxonomy (NCBI): domain Eukaryota; kingdom Fungi; phylum Basidiomycota; class Pucciniomycetes; order Pucciniales; family Pucciniaceae; genus Puccinia; species Puccinia polysora. Next base: position 57,785,695 of record CM062627.1, read on the forward strand.
ATGATGATGATGATGATGATGATGATGATGATGATGATGATGATGATGATGATGATGATGATGATGATGATGATGATGATTGTCTGCATAACTCATATGCCTTGCTGGTATAGTGGTTAAGTAATACCCCAACCTCCATTTCTTGACATCAAGGCCACTGCTTCAACCCACCATAGAGCCAAGAATGAAAATTGATTAAGAAGTTCACAATTATACAATAGATTTTGATAATATTTTATAATATTTTATAAGTATGTTTTTATGAGTATTGATTATAAAATTAAAACCTTGATAATATATATTATCAAGATGGGGATAAAATAGAACTTTAAATTGATTCATGAGGACTCAGATGCGTCCCAACTATTGATATATAACTTCCCAATAAGTTCCCTTCCTTTGGGGACAAGCTACAGTAACTAATTTAATCTATACTCTCCACTCTGTTTAATCATTTTAGAAAATTCACACAAATTTTGGTGGGGCCTTGCGGTATTAACATCTGCCTTTTATTATTATTCAAATATCCAAGGGATCGCTAAATTTCCCACACTGTGTTTTGGGAACAAGAAACAGAAAAGAAATTTGTTTTCTACAATTGGTATGGATGAAGATAGAAGTACTTTTCATGGCGCTATCATGGCGCAAAAATCAATCCAGAAATAGACTGATTTTCGAAGAAATATAATTTCCCTGGGGTAGTGATTAAGCTTTCATCTCCAGAGGTTGTTGATTGCCTCAAATTTGAGTCACAACATCCTCAGTCTGCTTTGGAACAAGGATGTGGGAATGATTTTTTCCAGTAGAGCCATTCACTTTAATAAGACCTCACCGCTTAAGATTGCTCAGGATTTAAGAATGTTGTCAGCCTCCTAGATTCCAAGACCATTGCAATCCTTTAGCTACCCTAGGTGATAGAATAAATAATAAATATATCATTCAATAAATGCAGCAAAAGTGCATAAAATATTTGGACAAAGCTTATTGCAAGGTTAATTGGTTTGGATGTAGTTTATTGTTATAAATCAATACAGATAAATTGTTTATTTAATATTTTCATAGAGGGGCCACAATTATCTTTGGGATCTTTAAAAACTCTCTTCAGGGAATTCAGCATCAAAACACATAGGCCTGTGGACTTTGGGCCCTTTAGTTTAAAGGATACTTTTCTCAAAGATAATATGTATATAAAATACATGGTGGAGTGGCAGGGATTTGTAACCAATCTGCCACAAAAGAAAAAGGATAATAAAACTAACTTGTATATTATTAAATCCTTTGGGTACCTGTTTGGGACGTGCACTGATGGGTTAAACCTGTATACTGGGGTTATATGGTTGTTCAGCAGTTTAAATTGATAAAAAGGTTTGTGGACGCCTATTATTAATCAGAATAAAGCCATAAATCACTTTTCTATCTCTTATAAGTATTTGATTAACTTTTCACAGTGTCTGGATATAAATGTAACTGGGTCTCTTGGTATCAATATCCTCAAAAGAGCTCTTTATTTATAGCTTTTTGAGTCCCAATATTGTCCTTCTGAGGGGTACAGGGGCTCAAAGAGACGGACACTGAGGCCAACAGGTTAAGCAGTGGTAGCCTGTCAAATTTTCTTGGTGCTGTAGAACAGGTAGCATCTAATTCCACAGGTTATGGGAATTATTGTACTTTATAATTGATTTTTTGACGTGTGAAGAACACTATTCTGTCCTTTTTATTTCTATATAATTAATTATCCTAATTGAATGTTCCCAGTAAGTTAATAATTATTTTAATAGACAGTCATACGGATATTCTGATGTCAGGTGAGATCTCATTATGTATTAAATAATTGGAGTAAGGTCATGATATTGATTTTACTCCTTATTTTTGAAATTCAGTTGATTTACTAAAATAATTACTTAAAAATTTAAGTCATGGGTATTAATGTTATATTTTTACATTATCAGTTGTCTTAGTATTTCACGAAGATATTGATGTCTAGAATTTCCCATAATAGTATATTAAAGTATTTTAATATATTTTTAGAAGTAGTCATTATCTTATTTTAGACATTTTCGGTACTTTTAATTATATTTAATAAAAAATACGTATAAAGGTTATTTAATTATTTTTTATAATTTTATGTATTTTTAGACTATCTTCTATCCAAGGGAACATTTATTACATATGTAGAATTTTCTCGTGTAGGTTGTAGAATGTTTACGCGGTACCTAGGTTTCTCAGGCCGCCTGTCACTTTGTCAACCTGTAGTCCTGCAGCAGCGTGCTTTTTCAGAGGCCTGGGGCTGCCTACACGGCTTTGACAGATTGACAGAGCTGTAGCTCAGCCCAGCTTGGATGCATTGGCTGCCGCGGCTGCGTGTGGGAATTGTGACAGAACACATTTCCGTATTTAACTCCTAAAATATACACAACACCTCAATTCTGACTGAATTTTAGGTGTGAAACCCATAGGTGACAATACACGTGAAATATTTAATTGGCCAAAAAAAGTTCAATTGTGGGGCCGTGGTATTTTGGTCTTTCTTTTGTTAATTATTTAAAATTATAAGGAGTTGTATTTCAAGGGTGGGGTCAGTGAGTGACCCTACCTAATTTTGGGTGGATAATCCATCTTTGTAATAAAATTTATGGTTTCCCTACTCCTTATTAGGTTAAGTATATTATTATTATTTTTATGTTATTTCTGTTACTTTTGCAGCTTGCTCTGACATAGGAGCAAGCTGACAAATGTGGTGATTGGCATAGACAGATTGGAGATTGAATTGCAGTATACTGCTTCTGCCGCAACTTCTCTGGTTCAATGTGCCAAAGCACTGCACCAATTTTAGTCCTAATACATGATGATTATAGAAACCCTATTATATGGAGTCTCTGTGAGATGGAGCACCGCAAAAACACCTAGATTGATTTTTCAATTGGATAATTATCCATGGGGGACTTCATGAGTTAGTTCTGACTTTTCAAGATGCACATATCACCATGTGATTCCCAAATAATCAATTCTGCTTTCCATGAACCCTAAGACGGACCAAGATTAAAATGATATGTTAGCAGAATGGACAAGATAAGTGAGAAAACCTGGCACCCAGAAAAACTTGTAAATTGATTTCAGCTTTTAATTGATGGAGGTGAGTTACTGATTGATATTCAATCAACAAGTGTCAAGAGAAATCCCAATTGCTTGAATTTCTTTACAACTCATGTTAGTAGTTGACATTGTCTTTTCCACATCAGCAGCCACTGGTCAATTTTCACCCAAGTGGCGTGACTGATGATGACTAGGATCACCTGTCCAATTTACCACCATCTCAAAAACCTATCATCAGCTCCCTTAAGCTTGAGGAACCATTTTGGAAAAATGATCAAATGCCAAGTAGGATTTTCCAGAAAGTTTCCAATGATGTTGTCAGAAGCATGGTAAGTGGTTGGATTCAAATAAGCCATTTGGTATGATTGTTACAATAGAGGATTCAAATTGATGGTTCTTTTCTGCTCAAGATTGTCTGGTAGAAGCCAAAGACTCAAACTGCAAGGATAGAGGCAGAAAATTGGGCTCAGATTGATAGTGACCATGGTTGATCAAACCCTTGAAATAAGATCTCAAATGGAGCTCACCAGTATGATTACAAGACCCAATTCAGCGTTTGACGTCAGTGGAGACAGCTCTTGATTGGCTCAAAGATCAAATTTGACAGTTGAATCTCTGAGCTTGGGCAGAAAACCAGGACCTTGGAATTTGGAGCGCAAACTCAAAGCTTAAAGCTCAGAGCTGAGAATTTGGAATCCGGTTGAAACCACTATAGAAAATCATTTTGAATTAGTCCAATAGTTGTATTATTTTTGTTGGGGTATTTTTAACAGATACTATTGAGAAACAGCAGTAACTCAAGTTGGTTCCCAGCTGTTATCACAAGAGGTAAATAGATAATTACTAAATAACAATACTGCTGCAGTATTTATCTTTGAAGATATGAGTCTCTTTGAAGATATGAGTCTGGAACATTGTTTTTTATTGGTTTTTTGAATGTGATCAGTTTTAAAATCTTACTCTTATTTTATTTTATATCTAATTTTCTATCTCAGATATCCATTGTTCACGCTCAACATAAACTGGTTGTTTTATTTTCTAACTTTGTGCCTCTCATAGGTGTGTGTCTTTTTGTTGTTTTCTTTCCCCTATCTGTTCATTCATTTTTTTATTTCCTATATTATCTACGCGGCTGAATTCCATTCTGTATGTGTTGCGCGCACCAGCTTCATCTTCAAATATCTTGGTGCAAACACTCCAATCATAAATTGGTGCAACTGCTTGAATCAGGACTCATCAACTCAATCCAAGGGAGAGCAAGGAGGCCAATCTGGATCCACTTGACAATCTCTTCCAATCTTGCTGCTCCCTTTATTCCTCAAATCTTTTATAACTCAAAATTTAACCTACAACAATCAATCAAGTCATCTTTGGATTGATTATTGTTCTACGGCAGCCAGTGCAATCTTTGTAAGATTCAAATTCCCAACTCACCAATTGTTGAAAACACTCATTCTATTTTTGCACAGATCACTCAAGGCGCTCATCCTGAGCTTGCAAATTATTTAACTTGGCTTCAATTTATCTTCTCTGGCTGATCTATTCTTACGACCAAATATATTTTCATTACTCCCAATCCATCTCAGCCAGATTTGATCTCTTTTTGTTAACTTTCTTTCTTTTAATATATTTATTCATTTATAAAATCTTCATCACATGTTTGATTTTATTTTTATTCAATTCAATTTTGTAAAGATAAAAAGACCTTGTGCTCTGAAGAAATGAAAAGTAATAAGAAATGGGTGAATGAAGCTTGTAACTTCAAGCATAACAGATCTCAGGAAAGGAGGAAATGGGCACTCCGGTTGATTTGGTGAATGAACAGATGATGAATTCCACTTGATAGCACTGGTTTTTATATAGAGTAAATACACAATAGGCTTAAAAGTGGTTGAGTACAAAATGAATAAGGTTAAATTAGCATAAGAAGTTTAAGTGACATGGTAAGTGAAATGCTATGACTAAAGAGTCTGATAGCCATGAAAAAACATTTTGATAATCACAATACTAAAACAAAGCCCAGTTACATTTTACCTCTTTTTTTTTTTAATTTAAGGTGAAAAATAATAATATCAAATCAATGCAATCAATGGTACTCTGAACTCCAGTGAAAGTAACATAAATGAAAACTCAAATTCTAGCACACCTGCTTGACTTGCACTGGAGGAAGTTACTGTCTGAAATGAATCTAAATCTTTTTCTTCAATTAACTTTATGTTTGACCAACTTTTGGAATTATTCTACATACAGGTTAGTGACTGATAACAAATGAGCTGATTGACTAGTAAAATTCCTGGGGAATATTTTAATTTAACTGCTATCTTTATGTATGATATCTACTATTTGCTGGAAAAATTCTTCAGTTCAAATGTGATTGACTTGTACAATGCGTTGAATTTGTTCAAGGTTGGATTAGATTGTGTAGAATTGATAAAATTGAGTTGGTTGATTTTTGGAGTTGAGTACTGGATTGATTGTGAAAATTGATGGATGATTGATGAATAAAATAAAGTGTAGGTAACGTGTGAACGCAGCAGGCAAGCTCCAGACCAATACTTCCAGGAATAATTCACACAATTTTGAGGTCAATGGTGATCAGGTTGAGTTGGCAGAATGAAGAATTCTGGTGACAAGATAAAGGAGAAGAAGACGGTCAACAAGATGAGTGGGGAGAAGAATGGTGCTTGTCAAAGTTTCAGAGTGGATTCAATTGTTTGGACACAGCGCATCATGCTCCTAGTCAGTTGCTTAAGCCTGTACTTGGGTGTTTCAAGTCTTTCATTTGATGGATTGGGCTAATCGCTCATCCTCTTCTGAACATGGAGGTCCTGGTGTGGTTGCTTGAGAGATTTGCTTGTGTCATTCTCAGATTCCAATCAATCAACAAGGATTAAGTAATCCTTTATCTCGAGGCTTGTTGAAGTTGAGGCTGATTGGGTAGGCAACGGTCTAGTCTTGAGGATTGAACATACAGTTGGCCACATCAGGTGTACCAGTAGATAGCTAAGAGCACAATTAAAATAACAATAGGATCAAATCAATCCCAGGTGCCCAAATGTTTGTTGCCTCCATCTGACCTCCAAGACCAACTTCAATTACAGCTAGATTGAATTTGAATTGAGGCTTTCAAATGTGACATTGAGAGTCTTCAAACATCTCTTGGTTGAAATCATTTCCATTGAGTTTGATTGAATCTGATGGATCAATTAGGAATGGACTTGTAAATCAACCAACCCTGAAACATTTGCCCTTAAGGTTTGCTAACTTTTCTCTGTTGCTTCACTCAATCCTTCTTGCTCCTTCTATTGCATTCATTGGATGGGGATTTATGGTAGAGATGAAAATGAGTAGTAGTAACTGAAAGAGTTTGTCCTTATTTTTTATTGCAGCACAGTAGTTAGGATCAAGATTGATTGTGGTAACAGTAAAGATAACTTTGTGTAGATAACAATAAATGAGTGTGAGATGAGATTGAGAACAACAAGGAGACAACAGAAAGCATGAGGAACTTAGAAGGAGAATTTACCAGTGAGCCTGCAAGACCGAGTGGAACCAGCGGTACTTGTCTATCAGGATTAGCTACTCCTGAGTTCCAGAGAAGTGGCTGGTTGAGGTGCTGGGCTTGTTGGGTTGGTGAGCGAGTCGGATGGGACGAGTGGTAGGACACAACGGAGGATCAGGGTTGGTTTGGAAGTTGATGTTCCAGAGAAAAGTTGGGGAATTCCCCAGACCCTCGGGGGACGGGACAGGAAGGCGGACTGTAGCTGTCCAGAGCTACGCAAGAGCGGGACGCGCACGTGCAGGGGACTGCAGCTTGTGGGGAGAGTGAAGTTGTCATCTAACACTCCTCCTGACTTCTGCCTCTTCCATATTTAGCTGTTTGCAGGCATTGAGTACCTTGTTATGTCCAAGGGGCTTAGTGAGGATGGCTGCAATCATGTTGGAGGAGGCAACTTGGGATACCAACAGTAGAGACTTTGAGGCCAGATGGTGGAGTTATTGGTAACGTACATCAATGTGCTTGGAGTTGGCATTGAGTTGGGCATCCTTGCTGATAAAGTTTGCCCCGGAATTGTCATTCAAGATAACCGGTGTGGAGATTATGATCCTGAGGCTGTCTACTAGCATAGCCATCCATTGTAATTGCTTTGCGCAGTGATTCATGGCTATGAATTCTGCCTTGGTGGTTGATTGAGCAACCACAAATTGCTTCTTGGACATCCAGTGTACCGGGTTACCGTAGAGGGTAACAACAAAGCCCAAGGTTGACTTCCTCATGTCTGTACAGTTGGCGTAGTCCGCGTTGGCCCATCCCTTCAGATGATCAGCAGGATCAGCGGATTGTCTAAACATGATCCCGACCCCAGTCGTGCCTCGTAGATACCGGAGAAGATGTTTGATCAGGTTCCAGTGCTTGATGGTTGGCTTGGTGGTGTAGTGAGACAGAACATTAACCATGTGAAGGATGTTGGGCCTGGTGTGTAGCGCAAGGTGGTTCAGCATCCCAATGGCCTTTTCCATAGATTTAACATTGATTGGATCGGCCGCCTTGGTGACTTGCTTCACCAGGTTTGTCGGGGCTGGACCTTTGACTGGATTTGCGGCGGACATAGATAGGTATCTGAGCACTTTTTCACAGTAGTCCCATTGGTGTACAAGTACAGCGCCATCCTCCTTCCAGTAAAAGGTGTAGCCCAGGTGTTGAACTGGCTTTTTGGTGAACTTAATCCGGTAGGTTGCAGAGAGACCGTGCAGGAATTTGATCACATCCAATCAAGACTTGCCCACAACAAGCCCATTGTCCACGTGAATGTGTAGGAAGAGTGATTTGGACTGATTGAGAAAGAGGGACTCATCTGCACTGAATGAGCTCAAGCCCAAGGTGTCCAGAGTACCCGCCAGGTGTTTCTTCCAGCATTGTGGTGCCTGTTTGGTGCCATAGAGGGATTTATTGAGCCTCCACACCCAGTTTTCCTTTCCTGGGACTTCAAAACCCGAGACTTGTGATACGTAGAACATGGCATCAATGTCTCCGTAGAGGAAGGCTGTCTCCATGTCAAATTGGAAGACAGACCAGCCGTGCTAAACCGCCAGAGACAAGAGGATCTTCATTGACTCATTGCGTCCAACGCTAGAGTACGTATTGTAGAAGTCTTGGTCTTTTACCTGATGGTTCCCAAAACACACCCACCTAGATTTTCTCTGGGTCACCTTGCCGTGCTCATCTTTCTTCCTGACTAGCCCCCACATACTGCCGAGGACTTTGTCGTCCGCTGGGGGAGGCACCAGCGTACCCATGTTTTTTGCAAGGAACGACTGGTTCTCCTCCGCCATGGAGGCCAACCACTTTGGTCTTTTGTCTGGATCATTGAGCACTTTGGAAAAGAGGCCTTGGTTGCCAACTATGGACTTGGTGGCGCCGGAGTCATAGATGAGCTCAGTTGGCAAAGTTTATGGTGCTGATGTAACGCTGTAGGTAGCCTTGGGTTTGATGAAGAAACCGGAGTATTTGAATTTGTCTGGATTGTTCATGTGATCTGCGGAGGGTATTGATTTGTTGTTTTCCTTGCCTTTGGCAACCAGATTAGCTGAGTTGGGACTTCTTAGCTGTTTGAGTTGTCTTATCATGTTTTTGACCCAACTTTCAAGTTGAGAAAGGTCTGGGTTTGGTGGGTTTGGTGTAACCTGAGGTTGGCAATTGTTCCTTTGTGGCTGAGATATGGTGGGGATGGCGGCGCTGGGATTTCTTGGTGAGGGGGATGAAGAGGTTGCTGAGGACACCTGAGAGGTACCATGCATAGGGAGTGTGACCATAGGTGCTTTAGAGTTGCGGATGTGGGGGCAAGGAGGTTTGCAAACGTTTGTGTTGTGTATGTGATAAACTTGATTGACGTTGTTGCTCTCACAATGGGTATCTTCCGCTAGTAGTTGGTTGTAGACCTTATCAAACCAAAACGGCCGGATGTTGTGACAAGTCTGTATGAGTGAGTTGAGTGATGAGTCAAGTCAAAAGCTCTTGAGGAATAGGATTGCAGCTAGGGGGGACAACACAGCAATGAGTTCCTCCTGTTTGGTCTTCTCTTGGGCATCTAGGGTGTCTCTGAGTTATAGGTATTGATCTTGAAACTTCAGCGAGTGTTCATGAATGGAGGAGCCGGGTTGGTAGTTAAGATGGACAAGTTGCAACACTTAATCTCCAATGACTATTAGTGAGTCTTTGCCGCAGGCTTTCTTTAGCTCCTGGAACGCATGGCCAAAGTCTTTGCAATGGGGAGTCACGTAGCCCTTGAGTTTGCGGTCCACCAAGCTGAACAGGAGTTGCACCGCTACGGCGGTCTTTTGTCGTAAGCGCTTTGTATCAGAGTTGTCTTGTATCCACTTTGGATCCAGGAGTTTCTTGTGACCTTTACTTATGAGTAGGTTTTTGAATTTGGCCCTCCACTTGTACCAGTTGTGTCTAGTGAGCACAGGCAACTTTGCTTTATTAGAATAGTCTTCCCCAGAGTTGCTCAAGTCCGGGATATTGATGTTGAGACCTCGGGAGTCTTGATTTGAAGCCATTTTTCACTGGTTGCACGTGATTGAGGTCTGTTTGTTTCTGATCCGGTATTAGTGCCAAGAATGGACTCTTGCTACCATGAAAGAGTTTGTCCTTATTCTTTATTGCAGCACAGTACTTAGGATCAAGATTGATTGTGGTAACAGTAAAGATAACTTTGTGTAGATAACAATAAATGAGTGTGAGATCAGATTGAGAACAACAAGGAGACAACAGAAAGAATGAGGAACTTAGAAGGAGAATTTACCAGTGAGCCTGCAAGACCAAGTGGAACCAGCGGTACTTGTCTATCAGGATTAGCTCCTCCTGAGTTCCAGAGAAGTGGCTGGTTGAGGTGCTGGGCTTGTCAGGTCAGTGAGCGAGTGGGATGGGACAAGTGGTAGGACACAATGGAGGATCAGGGTTGGTTCGGAAGTTGACGTTCCAGAGAAAAGTTGGGGAATTCCCCAGACCCTTGGGGGACGGGACAGGAAGGCGGACTGTAGCTGTCCAGAGCTATGCAAGAGCCAGACGCGCACCGTGCGGGGGACTGCAGCTTGTGGGGAGAGTGAAGTTGTCATCCAACAGTAACCACCACAAAAAAAGTAGTGGCACTTCCTAGCAAGTGCCATCAAGGGAGCTCTGGTTGAAGCTCTGTCCAATCTCTGGTTAAAGGTATTTTCATTCTCTAACATGTTTTTGTTTCACAGTGACTGTGCACAATGCAGAGTGACTGTGCAGAATGCAGAGTGACTGTGCAAAATGCAGAGTGACTGTACACAATGCACAATGAACAGCAACTGTGGACAATGCACAATGCATACAACTGTGCACAATGCCCAATGCACAGCAACTGCGCAAAATTCAGAGTGACTGTGCACAATTCAGAGTGACAGTGCTTAACGCACAGCAACTGTGCCCAATGCACCATGCAGGGGGACTGCGCGCTATTCAGAGTGACTGTGCACAATTCACAGTGAGTGTGCACAATGCACAGTGAGTGTGCACAATGCACAGTGACTGTGCAGAGTGCACAGTGACCGTGCACAATGCAGCATGCACAACACACAGCAACTGTGCACAATGCACCATACATGGCAACTGTGCACAACGCACAGCCACTGTGCAAAATGCAAAGTGACTTTTCAAAATGCAAAGTGACAATCCACAATGCACAGCAACTGTGCACAATGCACAGCAACTGTGCCCAATGCACAGCAACTGTGCCGAATGCACAGCAACTGTGCCCAATGCACAGCAACCGTGCCCAATGCACAGCAACTGTGCACAATGCACATTAACTGTGGACAATGCACAGCAACTGTGCACATTGCACAGCAACTGTGCACAATTCGCAGCAACTGTGCACAATGCACAGCAACTGTGCACAATGCACAGCAACTGTGCACAATGCACAGCAACTGTGCACAATGCACAGCAACTGTGCACAATGCACAGCAACTGTGCACAATGCACAGCAACTGTGCACAATGCACAGCAACTGTGCACAATGCACAGCAACTGTGCACAATGCACAGCAACTGTGCACAATGCACAGCAACTGTGCACAATGCACAGCAACTGTGCACAATGCACAGCAACTGTGCACAATGCACAGCAACCGTGCACAATGCACAGCAACTGTGCACAATGCACAGCAACCGTGCACAATGCACAGCAACCATGCACAATGCACAGCAACCGTGCACAATGCACAGCAACCATGCACAATGCACAGCAATTATCCACAATGCACCGCAACTGTGCAAAATGCACAGCAACTGTGCAAAATGCACAGCAACTGTGCAAAATGCACAGCAACTGTGCAAAATGCACAGCAACTGTGCAAAATGCACAGCAACTGTGCAAAATGCACAGCAACTGTGCAAAATGCACAGCAACTGTGCAAAATGCACAGCAACTGTGCAAAATGCACAGCAACTGTGCACAATGCACAGCAACTGTGCACAATGCACAGCAACAGTGCACAATGCACAGCAACTGTGCACAATGCACAGCAACTGTGCACAATGCACAGCAACTGTGCACAATGCACAGCAACTGTGCACAATGCACAGCAACTGTGCACAATGCACAGCAACTGTGCACAATGCACAGCAACTGTGCACAATGCACAGCAACTGTGCACAATGCACAGCAACTGTGCACAATGCACAGCAACTGTGCACAATGCACAGCAACTGTGCACAATGCATAGCAATTTTGCACAATTCACAGCAGTTGTGCACAATGCACAGAAATTGCGCACAATGCACAGCAACTATGCACAAATTTATACATGCTCCAATGCACAGTTGCTGTGCATTGTGCACTGTTGCTGTGCATTGTGCACAGTTTCTGTGCATTTTGCACAGTTGCTGTGCATTTTGCACAGTTGCTGTGCATTTTGCACAGTTGCTGTGCATTTTGCACAGTTGCTGTGCATTTTGCACAGTTGCTATGCATTTTGCAAAGTTGCTGTGCATTTTGCACAGTTGCTGTGCATTGTGCACAGTTCCTGTGCATTGTGCACAGTTGCTGTGCATTGTGCACAGTTGCTGTGCATTGTGCACAGTTTCTGTGCATTGTGCACAGTTGCTGTGCATTGTGCACAGTTGCTGTGCATTGTGCACAGTTGCTGTGCATTGTGCACAGTTGCTGTGCATTGTGCACAGTTGCTGTGCATTGTGCACAGTTGCTGTGCATTGTGCACAGTTGCTGTGCATTGTGCACAGTTGCTGTGCATTGGGCACAGTTGCTGTGCATTGTGCACAGTTGCTGTGCATTGTGCACAGTTGCTGTGCATTGTGCACAGTTGCTGTGCATTGTGCACAGTTGCTGTGCATTGGGCACAGTTGCTGTGCATTGTGCACAGTTTCTGTGCATTGTGCACAGTTGCTGTGCATTGTGCACAGTTGCTGTGCATTGTGCACAGTTGCTGTGCATTGTGCACACTCACTTTGCATTGTGCACAGTCACTATGCATTGTGCCCAGTCAGTGACTGTGAATTGAAGCGTTGATAAATTTTGACCTGAGCTTGGTAGGAGCTTGAACTGAGCTTGGCCATATGTTAGGCAAAAGCTCTTTGATGGCACTTGCTAGCAAGTGACATGCAGATTTCTGTGGTGAACTATTTAAATAAATAAATAAAAATTGACAGCAATTGACTTTGGATGATCTGCAAAAAAAAAATTGACAGGAATCGACTTTAGATGATCTGCAATTGTTATTGGCTTCTTGCTCAGATTTCTATTTGTCAAGGTTTAGATTCTTTCTAGTCTGCTCGTATAAGGTTCCTTGGTCCAAATTGGTTGAACCGGATTGAAGATTGGCGGATTTGGCTTGCCGTATTGGACTCAAAGTTGCTTCTATCCTAGCCCTCCTTTGACTACAAAGGTTTGTCTGATGATTTTGAGGATGATGATTGAGTACTTCTTGGGATGCTAGGCTATCTTGATTTTTCAATCAAAGTTGATGGCTGATGCCTACCGTCAAAATGAATGGATGGGATGTATTGGTATTGGTTGACTATTTCCTCCTTGTCCTCCAACTCAATGGTGTACTAGTGTTTGTTGTCAAAGTGAGTGGATAGGATGAGCTTGATATTCAATGACAAGGCTCATCCTAATCTCCCCCCCTTGCCAAAAGAGTCAAAGATTGGCTTTCAGGATGAGACTGTTGAAGGCAGAAAGTTTGAATGAAGTATAGTTGGCTCAGGTTGAGCAAAGGCTTTTAACCGTTGTGGTGTCATTATATAGCCTCGGGTTGGGGACTGCGTCGCGGCCTGCGCGCTCAGCATCTGGTAGGTTAGGCTCAGCAGTTGGGGTGCGCCGGTTCTCAGCAGTAGCCGCTGCGGGTTCAGCAGCAGCCGCTGCGGGCTCAGCAGTAGGCGCGGCGGGATCGAGCACGCGACTGCGGGCCGGGCCTGACTAAGGGAGGCGGGCCGCGACCCGCTTGGATGTCCGACTCATGGATGGAGCTGGGCCGATCGGGTTCTCGGAGCGGCTAGTCGGGGAAGGAAGAAGCGGGGCGACAGCGGGGCTATATGCGTGGCAGCTGCGCGCAAGCGCGGGCCGGCCACGGGACGGGAAATTCACGACGGCGCGTCGGGTGGATGCGCGCAAGCGCGGTGGATCTTGGGTATCGCGCGGCGGAGGGCCGCGCCACGAAAAGACGAACCGGATGCGCGTAATGACAGGCGAGCTGGCGGGGGTAGGGTATGGGTATGGGTTAAGGGATGGGTTAGGGTTCTGGGTCTGGGTTTCCTTCTTCATGGTTGTCAGTCTGTCTTTGTGCTTGTGCTTAGGTTAGGGTTGAGGGGGAGGGCTCAAATACCCTTCCCCTCGACTTCGGGTTGTAGGGCAAGCATCATTCTCTCATCCATCAATCCATCATCTCATTCTCTCTCTCTCTCTCTCTCGGAGTAAAGGAAAGGAAGCATTCTCGGTCTTACAGACGCTAGAACCATCGATCCCGTAACTAGGGACAACTTCGTGAGGATCAACCTCCAAAGTTTCCACATCTGGGGGTCTGGCCGGGAACTCTCGATCCGTTCTCAGTCTCTTGAAGATTACGCAGAATGCTACCGACAACCACTCCGGGATCCAATGCTCCCCTTCCCTACCCTCCACGCCCGACTCCCGTCTCTGCTGCTCAACCCCCTCCGCCACCGTCCGCTCATGCTCCTAGAGTCAGCGGGTTTGCTCCTCCCTCGGAAGGGTCGTCGGACATGGCGGTAGAGGCCCCTCGCCGCGTTTGGTTGAGGCCAAGGGATTTCCCCCATCTTCGGTTCAGTACTTTGGATGTCGAGCGGTTCCTTTCTAGATTCGAAGGGATTGCGGACTCGGAGGGCGCGTCGGGCGCAGATAAGGTTCGGACTATCGTGCTGTTCATTACTGAGGAGGAGAAGCTGCGGGACGTGGAAGAAATGGTTGGATACAAGAGGCAAGACTGGGGGAAGTTGAAAAGCGAGATGTTGGCGAGGTGGGGAAGGCGTGAACCTCGGTTTCGGGAAAGCGACTTCAATCGAGCTGCGGAGGAGGCGATCGAGAATGGCGGGGTGCGATTGCGCGAAGGATTAGTGGAATACATGTCAAGGTTCGAGCGAATCTACGGGTACCTTGTAAAGAACGAGGTCGTCCCGGGTCAGACGGGTGCCATGAAGCGGGCTTTCCTGGGGGGTCTCGCGCCCCAGCTTCGTTCCAGGGTGCAACGATACCTGTACGACCACGGCCTGGTTAAGAGGTCGTTGGATGGGAGCGTTGCGATTCTCCCCGATCTTTCGGTTATCCGTCAAGCCGCGGAAAGCGAAATCGATTTGGACGAGCTCATCGCGGATACGGCACGAACGTACCCGTCTTCCTCCAAGAAATCGGTCACGATCTCGGCGCCGGCCCCCGACCAAACTTCGGCCGCGCGGCCGCCGACGCCCTCTCATGTCGGACTTTCCCAGCAGCCTCCGGGACCATCTGTCGGGGAGATAACGGAGATTCTGCGGGACATAAGGGTTTTCCTCAACCGGACACCGGCTCCTACAGCTCCGGCAGCCGCACCGTTTCCGGCGGCTCCTTCTCAACCGCGCGCGGTGCCGCCTCACATGGCGGAAGGGTTCCAGCCTCCTAGCGGATCATCCGGATCGTACGGGTCGCCGCGATGTTCATATTGCGGGGTGAGAGGGCACTGGAAGTCAGTTTGTGAGGATCTCACTCGGGACATGGACGAAGGGCTTGTTTGCGCATCCGGGATGACGTACATATTTCCGACGGGTGAATTGGTGGATCTGACTAAGGACAAGCCGCCACCAATGGTGCAAGTGCAGGAAAGAGCAAAGGCTAAGACCGAGACTGCTCGGGTCTCGCTCGGGATTGTCACCGCGCCCGGAACATGGGTAGCTCCGAGAGTGGAGGCCGAAGTCAGGGCGTTGGCGACGAATGAGCGCATTGCAATGGATGTCGACGAGCGATCAACGGCTTCAAAGCCAGTCGCGCGAGTGCCAATTTCGGACGGGCCGTCCTCTAATCCCGTGGGAAAGAAGAAGGCCGCGGACATCGTCCGGAGGGTAATGGGGAACGACTCACCAATACCCCTGACCCTACGAGAGCTAGCGGCGGTGTCCCCCGCGGTCGTCGACAAGATGGTCCAGGCCTTGAAAGATTGCGGTCAGGGTCGGGTGCCGACGACGGTTCAGCGGGTTAACGTGGCGGAGGAGGAAATGGATCCCGAGCCGTGCCGGTCAAAGTCGGTATCCGTTCCGCTTGCTTATGTCGCGATGACCATCGCCGGGCGGAAGGTGTGGGCAATGGTGGATAGCGGGTCGATGGTCAACCTGCTCCCATCAAGGTTAGTGGACAAGCTCGGTCTGGTGCGGAGGAAGTGTGCGATGGGTCTTCGGGCGTTAAATGGCGGGGAATGTCGCGTGGACGGGGTAGTAGAGGCGGAGGAGGTGGAAGTCGCCAAGGTCTGTAAGCCTCTGTCATTTCTCTCAGTGGAGTGCGGAGACGTGATTCTAGGACGGCCATTCATGTTTGGGTTCCGAGCCCAAATGGCCTTCAACGCCGAGGAAGGAACGGAGGCGCTGACCGTCGAAGACTCGCTCGGAGCACGGTTTGAGACGACGATCTGCGATCACGGGAGAGGGAAATGGGTACAGGACCCAATGTCTGGCGGCAACGAAGAGTCCGGCGCGGGGGTTGACCGTAAGGGTTACCCTGCGGAGGATTTTTCCTAGTCGGCCGCGGGAACCGTGCGGAGCAGGCTCCGGCTCTGCACGGGCGGCCGACAGATGAGGAGCAGGCGGGGGAGGACGCGCGTGTGGCGCAGGTGCCGGAAGTAAGTCCCATTCCTCAGTATGCATCGCCGAAAGGCTCTACGCTTCGAAAACCCTATCATCGTGCCACAGTCGTGAGCAAAGGCGAAAGCCCCGGTCTGGTCATTACTAGGACTTACGACGGCGACAATTGGGTCTGGATGGCGCGGTGCAATGCGGGCAAGTACAAACCGGTAGCGCGGAAAGTCCGGCCGCGGAACGAGCCAATGCCTCAGGGGCTCAACGGACCCTTACGACCGATTGCGTGGTCCCGCGACCCGTGGGAGACGCCCCTTAGGAAGAATGGATGGGTAACGCGGTCGGCGCGAATCACGGACGAGCGGGTGGACGCCCTTAACTTCGGACCGACGGGATGGCTGAGTGCGGAGGAGATGGATCTGCTGGTGTCGGTATTGGTAATAAGGGAGAAGGCACTTGCTTTTGGACCGGACGAGCGCGGGTTGTTGAGAACTGAGATCGGGGACCCTTACGTTATTCCCACTGTCCCTCACGAACCGTGGCAAATCAAGCCGATTCCAATCCCCCGTACCGTTCGGGAGCCCTTTCTGGAGCTGGTACGGGAGCGCGTGAGGACGGGGCTTTACGTGCAATCCACGTCAAGCTACTCGAGTCCTATCTTCGCGGTCGTTAAGCAGGACGGGAAGTCGCTAAGGATTGTTCACGACCTTCAGAGGCTAAATTTGTTCACTATTTGCGACGCGGGGCTTCTCCCGCGTGTTGAAGAATTTCTGGAATCGATGGCCGGGCGCGCTTGCTACGGGCTGGTGGACGTGATGGGGGGATATGACCAGCGAGAACTCCACCCTGACTCGCGGCCACTGACGGCGTTTGAAACCGGGCTAGGAAGGATGCAGCTGACGCGGCTACCGCAGGGTGCGACCAACTCAGTGGCGGTATACCAAGCCCAAATGACCTGGATACTACGCGACGACCTTCCGGAAGGCGTGCAGATCTTCATTGACGACGCTGGCATTAAAGGCCCCAGAACGGACTACGAGGGCGCGGTCTTAGAGGATGCACCCGCGATCCGGCGATTCATCTGGGAATACGCGGAAACTCTGGAACGAGTCCTCTTCTGAATTGAGGAGGCAGGCCTTACTGTGTCTGGGAAAAAGTTGGCGGTCTGCGTTCCGGCGCTCAAAGTACTGGGGCATGTCGTGGCCTACGACGGGAGGCGAATAGCGGAGAAGAAGCGGAATAAGGTTCTTGAATGGCCGACCCCTCGGACAGTGTCGCACGTCCTGCAGTTTCTGGGGTTGTGCAGCTACGTCCGCATGTTCATCGAGCGGTTCACGGAAGTAGCGAGCCCAATGCGGGCATTGACGCGTAAGGGGGCGGAGTGGAAGTGGACCGAGGGATGCGATGCCGCTTTCGCGAAGCTCAAGGAAATCGTGGGGCGCGACATCGTCCTTCGGAACCTCGATTACGACGCCGGAGGGATACGCCTGGCGGTCGACTCTAGCGAGCTCGGCGCGGGGGGGGTCTTGACACAGGAGGAGGACGGAAAAGATAGGCCGGTGCTCTACGAATCGGTCACCTTTACCGCGACAGAGAGTCGGTATTCGCAGCCGAAGCTGGAACTGTGCGGTGTCACCAAGATCGTACGGCGGTTGCAGCACCTTTTGTGGGGCGTGCACTTCGAGCTCTTGGTTGACGCGGAGGCCTTGGCGCGAATGATCAACTCACCGACTCTGCCGAACGGGCCCATGACCAGGTGGGTAGCGTTCCTCCAGTTATTCTCCTTTGACGTGGTGCACATCCCGGGAAAGGCGTTCACAATGCCGGACGCGCTGTCGCGGTACCCGCGGGACGACCCATACGAGGGGGCGGAACCCTTGGACGTGGAAGCTCCTGTCGTTTGGGTAGCAAAGACGGAGGCGTCGGTTTGTCTTCCGTTGCGTCAGTCGGGACGTTACGCGGTCTTGTGCTCTTATTTGCAGGATCTCCGGTTCCCTGAGGGCACGACGGAGACGGTCACCCGATGGGTGAGGCGAAACGTTCTGAACTTCTTCTTACAGGACGGTCAGCTATGGCGGCGGAGCGGCTCCGTGCCTCTTGTTGTCGCGACTTCTAGGGCCGACCAGGAGGTGATTCTAGGAAGCCTGCACGATGACCTTGGTCATCGGGGTGAGGTCGAGACGCGGAGGAGGGTGAAAGCGAGGTTTTGGTGGCCGGGGGTCGTTTGCGCGGTGCGCGACTGGGTAAAGTCGTGCAAGGCCTGTCAACGGCGAAGCTCGAGGCTGCCCAAGGAGGTCGGCCACCCCACGGGCGAGGACGCGCTGTTCGGGCGCGTTTCGCTGGACGTGGTCCACATCAAGGCGGGTAAGTTTGCGTATTTGCTGGTTGCGCGCGACGATCTGTCTGGGTGGGTGGAAGCGAGGCCCCTGGCGAAACTATCGGCGGAAAAGGTGGCTCAGTTTCTGGAAGAAGACTGGTTCGCGCGCTACGGGTCGCTTCGCTTGGTCACCGTCGACGGAGGGGCGGAGTTTTGGGGATGCCTGATGACGCTGGTGCAGAGTTGTGGAGCGAAATTCGGCCGCGTGACGGAATACTACCCGGAGGGTGCGGGGATGATCAAGCGGGGGCATCAACCAATCAAGGATGCCCTGGTGAAAATGTGCGGCGAGGACGGCAAAAGGTGGCAGATGGCACTCCCCGCGGTCCTTTTCGCCGATCGGATCTCCGTGAAGCGCTCGACGGGGTATTCGCCTTACGAGTTACTCTACGGGCAGCGGCCCGTGCTTCCCGTGGACATCGAGCTGAACACGTTTTTGGGCGTGGATTGGTGGAAGGTTAAGACGTCCGCGGATCTGATCGAGGCGCGCGCGGAACAGCTCCTTAGGCGTGAGGAGACCTTGGAAAAAGCCGCGGAGCGGTTGAAGAAAACCCGGACGGCGTCAGTCCGCTATTGGGACGAGCGCTGTTCCCATCGGCTCCGGGATCCGCTGCGGAAGGGGGACCTGGTCCTGTTGTATAATCGGAGTCTGGAATCCCAGTGGGGCCGGCTTTTCGTCAACCGGTGGAACGGGCCGTACCGCGTGGCCTCTAAGTTTTTGGGCGGCAGCTACGGGCTTGAGGAATCGGACGGGACGCCGCTTAAACGGAAGGCCGCGGCTTCGCACGTAAAACGCTTCTTCGCGCGCGGTTCCACTTCCTTCGACGAGACGGCGAGCGATGATTCGGGGCCCGGGGGCGAGGCAGTCTCGGAGTCGGACGACGGCGCGGATCGTTCGGACAGCGAAGTAGCGGCGCGCAACGCGCGACCCCGGAGAAGTAGGAGGTTGCAGACGGCTGGGGACAGCTGTCAAGCTGGGGGGGGGCGCTAGGTGGTTAAAGCTTGATTTGGTAAGGGGGTGTTCTAGCCGGTTCACAGCCGGGACAACTAGACACCCCAGAATGTTCGTTTCCTTATGTTTTGGTTTGGGCTTGGCTTTGGATTGGTACTGGCTATGGGTTATTTATTGCAGGAACGCGGGCGCGGCGTGGTGTCGGGCCCGCAAACGCGAGGACGAGCCCCGCTCACGGATGGCGGGACGAAGAGCTAACTAACTGTAAAAAAAAAAAAAAAAAAAAAAAAAAAAAAAAAAAAAAAAAAAAAAATGAATGAATGGAATAATAAATATAGGATATTCTCTTTCTCTTCTTTGGATTTGGGCTGTTTTCTTTCCTTTTTTTTGTCTGTTTCTCTCCTGTTTCTCTCTTCATCGGACGGGCGCGACGGTCGGGGATGGTATGGACGCGGATTTAAGCTTAGCTTGGTAAGGGGGTGCTCTAGCCGGTTCACAGCCGGAACGACTAGACACCCCAGAATGTTCGTTCCCATCGCCTCTCCCTTATACTCCCGGTTGTGAGCGCGCGCTGGCGGCGCGGTGTTTGTTTTGTTTTGTAGAACGGGTACGGGGAACTGTGTGGCAGTCCGTCTGGGGCGGTCCAGGTACCTCTTTTCGTTGGGATAACTGGTCACTTACGGTCTCTCACAGAGGGAGCGCGCGGACGTGGATCTCAACCTCAACCTCACTCACACTCACTCCTCGCGCGGACGCGGATCTCGGCACTCACACTCACTTTTCACCCGGACGCGCGGACGCGGCCCTTTCGTTTCCTCGCGCAGCAATATATATTTCTCCTATGAACGCGGTACAACAATAGGACTAGAAAGTACACGGGAAAGGAGAAAAGGGAGGGGGTGAGGGCGTCTAAGCCATTCGCATCATCTCTTCCATGTCCGCCCTCGATGATGCCAGAAGGGCCTGGTAAGACGCCAAGAACTTGCGCCGGGATTCGGAGGATTGGGCTCCGGGGGTCGCCAGGAAGTTGCGGAGCATCGCGGTCGACCTTTCCGCGAAAGCCTCGAAGCCAGCCGCCGGGAGTGCCATCACGACCGGGATCTCCGGGATCTCGGGGGAGTTGGAGGAAGGCGGTGCCGGTGCTGGGACAGGGCTTGATCCGAGCGGACGAGGAGGTGATGAGGGGGTCCCTGGGGAATCGCGCGGAGGGCTCGGTCCATCTGGGGGCGACGACGGAACAACAATCGGGGACGGCGGAGGAGGGACCTCGGGAGTAGTAGGCCTCCCGTCCGAGACCACTGGTGACGCGGGCGGCGGTGGAGTACCTTGCGGAGCCGGGGCGGAAGGAGCTGGTGTAGGGGCCGGAGGGGGAACCGGGGCTGCGGCAGCGCGACGTCGGAGAATCTCATCGAGTCACGGGTCCCTCGCGCCTTCCCTCATCCAAACACGGTCCGACCAGAATCGTACGGCCCTCCGATAGTCGTCAACGGACGAGAAATCCTCCTTCCGCAGCGGTCCCGCGCGGCGAAAGGGGGAAGCCGAGTCGCCATCCTCGCTCGGCGGAGGGCGACGGGACGGGGAGCCAGGCGGAGTCCACGAGTCCTCCGAGATGGTGTCGTTGTCCGAAACCACGAACGGGTCCGGACGAGCCCTTTTGCGCGGCCTGGGGAGGGAGCCGAAGTTGGGTGGAGCTCGGGGCATGCCATTGCTAAGCGAGCAACGGCGATGGCTGCGACGGCAAGCGACACAGGCGCGTCGACCAGGAGCGATCGAGCACGCCTGCCCGGTCCGGGCGCAGAATTCGCAGGGGAGCATGACGGCGATGAGTGTGGAAGGGGAGTTGGTGGAGTGCGAAAAGAGGAGTGGGTAGGGAGGAGCGGGGTGCGGGTAGTCGAGGTGGCGATGGGAAGGGACCTCTGGGGACAGAACTCAAGTTGGGGGGGGATGTGGTGTCATTATATAGCCTCGGGTCGGGGACTGCGTTGCGGCCTGCGCGCTCAGCATCTGGTAGGTTAGGCTCAGCAGTTGGGGTGCGCCGGTTCTCAGCAGTAGCCGCTGCGGGTTCAGCAGCAGCCGCTGCGGGCTCAGCAGTAGGCGCGGCGGGATCGAGCACGCGACTGCGGGCCGGGCCTGACTAAGGGAGGCGGGCCGCGACCCGCTTGGATGTCCGACTCATGGATGGAGCTGGGCCGATCGGGTTCTCGGAGCGGCTAGTCGTGGAAGGAAGAAGCGGGGCGACAGCGGGGCTATATGCGTGGCAGCCGCGCGCAAGCGCGGGCCGGCCACGGGACGGGAAATTCACGACGGCGCGTCGGGTGGATGCGCGCAAGCGCGGTGGATCTTGGGTATCGCGTGGCGGAGGGCCGCGCCACGAAAAGACGAACCGGATGCGCGTAATGACAGGCGAGCTGGCGGGGGTAGGGTATGGGTATGGGTTAAGGGATGGGTTAGGGTTCTGGGTCTGGGTTTCCTTCTTCATGGTTGTCAGTCTGTCTTTGTGCTTGTGCTTAGGTTAGGGTTGAGGGGGAGGGCTCAAATACCCTTCCCCTCGACTTTGGGTTGTAGGGCGAGCATCATTCTCTCATCCATCAATCCATCATCTCATTCTCTCTCTCTCTCTCTCTCGGAGTAAAGGAAAGGAAGCATTCTCGGTCTTACAGACGCTAGAACCATCGATCCCGTAACTAGGGACAACTTCGTGAGGATCAACCTCTAAAGTTTCCACACCGTGTAAAGATAAAAAGAGCTTGTGCTCTGAAGAAATGAAAAGTAATAAGAAATGGTTGAATGAAGCTTGTAAAGTAAAGTGTAATGGATCTCAGGACAGGAGGAAATGGGCACTCTGGTTGATTTGGTGAATGAACAGATGATGAATTCCACTTGATAGCACGGGTGTTTATATAGAGTAAATTCACAATAGGCTGACAAGTGGTTGAGTACAAAATGAATAAGGTAAAATTAGCATAAGCAGTTTAAGTGACATGGTAAGTGAAATGCTATGACTAAAGAGTCTGATAGCCATGACTAAACAGTCTGATAATCGCAATAGTACAACACAGCCCAGTTACATTTTACCTGTTGTTTTAGTACTTTAAGGTTAACAATAATAAGATCAAGTCAATCCAATCAATGGTACTCTGAACTCCAGTGAAATTTACATAAATGAAATCTCAACTTCTAGCAAATTTCAGTCTGGTCTTGGTGACCAACCCAATTTTTCTCAATAAGAAAAGCAATAGTTGTCATTTTCATTAAAGTATTGTTTCAATTGCTTCAAAATGTTTTTCAATGCAGAAATGTGGTGAAAAAATTGGAGAATGTTTTTGATGAGAGTATGATATACATTCCAAGATTTTGTTTGATGGAGAAGTCTCAGTTTGAAAATATAAAATAAAATAAACAAATAAAAAAATTGATTTTTCAGCTTTCAGAATGAATGAGAGTATGAAAGAAGACTGTTGAATTATTTAAAACAAATTTTGAATTTTGTTTTGTAATAAATGGGAGAATAAGGAGAATCCTGTGGTACAAAGAATTATGAAAAAATTTTGATAGAATATATTAATTGGATTACTAAGTCTTAGAAACATGAAAAGATCGGAAGAAACTTTTTTGATTATTGGAAGAAAAGAAATGAGAGAAAAACTTATAGGATAAATTTTAAATGACCTTTCATTAAAGGTTTGTTTTTTTTAGGAGTAATTAAAATTTTCCCATTATGAGTAGTTGATATCTTTTGATTTATCAAACCAAAATTGGGGCTATCTGATTGAAGTCAATGTCTGTAATTTTTAGTGAAATGCATTTTTTTTTGAATTTTTGAAAGATGTTAAAGATTGTAAATTTCAGAATTTTACCATAGCTTTCTTTTTTTGTAGAGGGGGGCCCAAGTGTTCCTTTCAAGATGACTAAGGAAAATCTTGAGCAGATGATTTAAAAAAAAATTCTTGCCAATTCAGCACTGCTTTTTCATCCAGTTCCTAAGAAAATTTCAAGTTAAAACACAATGTAGTGGAAATTTATATTGTGAATCACAGTTGGATTGTTTGTGATTAATTAAGATTTATAGAAATTTTATCATTGCTTACATAGATTTGCGTTTGAGTTAATTTATGAATTCACAGCTCTTTATTCATTTTTGAACCTGAAGAAACCCAACAGACATGTTTTAAGCTGGCAGATTGCCATCCAGGAATGGAGGGTTTCCATGACAATAGTTAACAGGGAAGGATTTATACATAAGAATGCAGATGGTTTATCAGGTTGGGTACTACCCAATGACATCAATAACCCTGCTTACAAACCTGAGGATACTGTGGATACATTGCCTATCATGACTATATCAATGAGCAATTTGGCACAAAGCTTCTGGGATTCTGTGTTTGAATCCTATTCTAACAACAAAAATGCTTCATTAATAGTAGAGATTCTGCAATCAAGAACTAATAGAAAGGACCTGATTGAAGGGCTAGATGAAGAATGAAAGAAGGAACTACTTGATGGTAGATTGGTGCTTTTGGATGGTTTTTTATATCACAAGTCAGCTCATTTCTGTTCTTTAGTATTGACTAAAAATGAACATGTAGAGTTACTGATGAGTGAATTCAATGAAAACATCTGTTCAGGACATCTATCTAAAGAGAGAACAACTGACAGAATTAAGAAGATAGCTTGGTGGCCATGTTGGAGAAAAACTGTCTCTAAATACTTTTATTTGTGTGAGAGATGCCAAAAGGCCAACAGACCCACAGGAACAAAGTATGGACTATTAAAATCCATGGAAGAACCAAAGGGGAGATGGTCCACTATCAATATGAACTTTTTGTCTGGGATAACACCAGGAGGGAAAGATAATATTAATTGTGTACTAGTGGTAGTTGATAGATTCTCTAAGATATCTAGGTTCCTACCATTTTACAAGAATAGTTCTGCAATGGATATAGCTCTATTATTCTGGAAAAGCATTTTTAGTGAAGTAGGCTGTCCACAGAACATAATCAGTGACAGAGATCCCAAGTTTCCTTCTGAATTTTGGAACAGTATATTTGAAATACTAGGAACAAAATTATCTTTCTCAAAAGCCTACCACCCTCAGACAGATGGTCTGGCTGAAAGAATGCTACAAACCTTGGAAGAAATGATAAGGAGGTATTGTGCATATGGAATTGATTTCAAAGACAATGATGGCTATACGCATGATTAGGTATCACTTTTGCCTCCTTTGGAATTTGTATATAACTCTAGTAAGTATTCTACCACCAAAATTTCACCTTTTGAACTGGAAAGAGGTTGGATTCCTCATATGCCTTGGGATATGCTACTTAGGAAGAATATAGGACTTCACCCCTCTGCTGATTCTTTCAGAGAAATCATAATTTGGGCTCAAGACTTGGAAAGAAAATGCGTTAAGGAAGCAGTGGAATACAACAAGAATAGATGGGATAAAAATCACAAGGATCATGACATCAAAATTGGAGACATGGTCTTAATTTCAATTGTGAATTTTTCCAATATAGCAGGAAATAAGAAACTTAAGGACTCATTTGTTGGACCATTTTTTGTAAAGGCTTTGGATGGGAAAAATGAAGTGGAAGTAATTCCAAACAAATAATTTGACAGAAAACATCCAAAATTCCAAATCAGTCTATTAAAGAAGTTCATACAACTTACGGAGAAGTTTCCATTGAGAAAGACCCCTGTAGTTGTAATCCCAGGTCTAGAACAGATTGAGGATGAATTACCTCACAAGATATTGAACCATAAAATCATTAGGGTAGATGGTAAGGATGTTAGACTCCTTCTGGTGAGTTTTAAGAACAAATGAGCTGAAATTGTTTTATGGCTAGAGGCTAAAGACATTAAAAACTCTGAAATACTATATAAGAAATATAGATCCTGTAAAAAGGGGTAAAAATTCCTCTGAAGAGTAATTTTACTTTTGGTGGTAGGGAGTGTCAGCCACAAGACAATTAAAGTTGCCCAAATGTCTGCATAACTCATATGCCTTGCTGGTTTAGTGGTTAAGTAATAGCCTCAACCTCAATTTCCTGAAATAAAGGTCACTGCTTCAACCCACCATAGAGCCAAGAATGAAAATTGATTAAGAAGTTCAAAATTATACAATAGATTTTGATAATATTTTATAATATTTTATAAGTATGTTTTTATGAGTATTGATTATAGAATTAAAACCTTGATAATAAATATTATCAATAATGCAATACAATATAACTTTAAATTGAGTCATGAGGACTCAGATTTGTCCCAACTATTGATATATAACTTCCCAATAAGTTCCCTTCAGTTGGGGACAAGCTACAGTAATTAATTTAATCTATACTCTCCACTCTGTATAAACCAATCATATAATCTTAATATTATCCCCCTGGGGATGTGATTATAATTTGATAAACTCTCCTGAGCCTTGAGAGCTTCCACTTAGAGGGCCCTGAGCTTTTTTTTAGAGTATATAAATTTTGGGGTATGTAAATAGGACCCTTTACATTGAAAATTTCCCCCAATGAGTACTTGTACCCTATTTCTCATTGGGCAGGATGTGAGGGGGTTCTGAACCCTTGAGGACGAAACCAGGGAGAGAATAGCACTCCCCTGATGATTCCTTGAGTCCCCTGAGGGCTCTTGTTACCTTAAAAGAGGAGGGTCTTCACCCTATAGCCCCTTACTAAACCAGTTATATATGATTAATTATTTGTAAGAGAATACGGCAAGAGTTAACAAGCCCACCAAACCTAGTCTCAAGAAGGGATTTACTGGGGCTATCAACTTTAGTATTATATTCAACTAAAAATTTTATTGGCAAATCAAATTTTGAGTGGAAGGTTGTAATTGGAGTAGTGACCCTTGTGTGTTACCAATATAAAGGGTTTGAGCTTATTTATAAGCAAAGCTCCTTTAGCTTCATTTATCTGGATCCAGGCCCCTCACCTTTTTAAAAAGGTTTAAGGTGTGGCGTTTTCCTCAAAATACCTTCCTATTGTTCGAGTCTGTGAGCTTTTAGCATTTTTTTGAATTATTTGAGTCAAAAACTGACTTTAACATTGGTTTTTGTCTTGTTTTTGCAGGTATAACCATGGCCAAGTTTAGCAATAGAGGGTATATCTCTGATAGTGATGATGATGATTCAGGATGATCAAGGTAGGTGGTGATGATGATGGATGATGATGATTGATTTTGGTGCTGGTTGATGATGATGATTTTCAAGTTATGGGGACATGGTGGTGATTTTCAAAGGTATGGGTTATTGGGTGAATAATGGTGGTGGTGGATGGTCAAAAGTATGGGTTATTGGGTTGTATTATGTTCAAACGTATGGGTTAATGATGATGGTTGGTCAAGGGTAGTGGTGGTGGTTGATGGGGGATGGTGATGATTGTTGATGGTGGTGATGGTGATGGTCACAGTATGGGTTATGGGATTGGTGATTTTCACAGTATGGGTTATGGGATAATTGGTTGAGTATGCTCAAGGTATGGGTTAAGGGTGCCTAGGAGGCATGGTGATCCCTGGAGGAGAGGATAGGGGGATCTGATGGGACCTGGATGGAGGAGAGAGGCCCTCTATTTATGATAAATCCTGCCCCCAGGGCTGCACCTGAGGGTCTCCCTAGTACATTGAATACAGTTCATGAGGCATTTTGGCTGGTCAGAGGAGGATGTGGTGCAGGATCTACATGCATGTACACACTTGCATGCATTGCTGTGTTGCATTGATACAGGTTCCCCCTGCATAGATTACTTCTGTATAGTTTTCATTGGTCATTTTTTTGGTTATTCATGCAGTGCCTTTTGTCAACTGAATTTTATTGAGCAAGAAAGATGTAGACCTGAAGGGACATGACACAATCTGTACACCAGTGGTTTCAGTTTGGAGACAAAGAAGTAAAAGAAAAATGAAAGAAAACAGAAGACATGAGAGGTTGAGGAAATCATACCAGACACTAGACAAAGAGCAGTGAGAAAATCACAATGGATGAGTCTGGAATGACAATGAGGCAGTTTGATTTGAGAGCTTGTGAGGGGGGTGTTTGAGGATGAAAGGCGGTATTGAGGAAAGAGGATCATGAAAATAGAGGTTGAAGAAAATGAGACAGACGACAAACAAGAAAAGAGAACCAAAAGAAAAGAAAACAACCAAAGGAAAAAGAACAGCTGGGAAAAGAACGCGCAGGAAGCAAAGAGGCCCTCGAGGCCCCCGGATGATTCCGGGAGGGTAGTTGGGTGGAGTTGAGAGGCCGCGACTGAGGGCGCGGGTGAGGCGCAGGTAGGTTGAGAAGACGCGCTGACAGGTTGAGAAGAGAAGGCGCGGATGAGTGCGCAGACAAGTTAAAAAGGGAATAAGTTGAGATGAGGATAAGAGTTTTTGAAACCCCCCGTGGCTGGTAGGATTTCAAAGTTTGAACTGAGGATCGATTACTTGAAGAAGTTTTGCAAGAGCAACTTTGGGCAGGGCCTTAGTTAAACCATTGGCAATCATATCCGAGGATGAGATTAGTTTGATCGTAAGATTGTTTTCCTTCAGTTCTTTGCGGACGCCTTTGGTTTTGATGTCTATGTGACGGGTCTTGGAGTTGCACCCAAACTTCTTCAGTTTATCATTGAGCCCCTTATTGTCTATGTAGTGTAGACTGGGTTGGATGGGCTTGGCCCAAATTTCAGAGATGAGCCCTCTCATCCAGATTGCCTTGAGAAACGAGTCCATGAGAGGATTGAGCTCCGCTTCAGTAGTGGAGTGGGTGACATTTTGCTGGCGATAACTGCTCCAGGAAAGGGCAATCTGAATAGTAGAGAGACATGACCGGATTGCGAGTGTCTTGTTTCAAGGTCGTTGTTCCAGGTTGCGTCGCTATAACAATGCAGTTGGGTATCAGGGTGTTTCACTTTGAGTACAAGGGTGAGTTGCTTGGTTGCCTTCAAATACTTCCAACAGCGCTTAAATTCTCTCCAATGATTGATTCCTGGTCTTTCGCAGAATTGAGCTAGACTCAAAACAGCGTAGCTGATGTCAGGGCGAGTAAGGCAGGCAATGTAGTTCATGAGGAAAACGGCGGAACAATAATTGATATTGAGAGCTTTGAACTTGTCGTGCTCTTCATCAGTCGCGGGCCAAAGATTAAGGTGAGCAGTCAGAGGAATTGAGGAGGGATGACAGTCGCTTAGATTGAGTTCTTCAAGTCCGTGCTCGATGTGCTTTGGCTGCGAGAGGAAGATCTTGTTGTTCTCCCGAGAATACTTCATTCCTAGGATAGTGTTGGGTTTGTGAGCACTGGAATTTGGAAATCTTTGGAGAAAATTCTCTTTGAATTTGTTGCCGAGACCGACGAGAATGAGGTTGTCGACGTGAAAGAAAATGATCAATTTATGTGATGGATTTAAATAGAGACAGGGGTTGCTTGAAGATTTGTGGAATCCCTGGCAAGAGAGCCATTGCGTGAGTGTGTTGAACCAATTGAGTGGGTCTTGTTTAAGTCCGTAAAGAGACTTCTTCAACTTGAGGTATTTTGAGGTTCTAGGACATCCCTTTGGGGTCTTGATGATAACTTCTTCCTTGAGAGGAGCGGCAGAAATGCACTTTTCACATCAAATTGGGAGATAGGAAGCGCATGAAAAAGACCGAACAGAAGGGCTATTCTGAGGGAGGCGGCTTTGCCCGTTGGAGAGAATGTATCCTGGTAATCAAGACCGTAGACTTGATTAAACCCTTGCACGCACAAACGGCTTTTATAAATGAGTGGGTCTCTGTGGCAATTATCTTTGATGCGGTAGACCCAAGTCGTGTTGAGAGGATTGGCAGGTTCTGGGCCGTCGTAATTGTCCCATACTTCAAGGTTTTCTATACCGCTTAACTCGACATCCATTGAGGCTTCCCAGTTTTTAGAGTCACAACAATTCTTTGCCTGTTCGTAGGACTTGGGGACGAAGTAATGATGATAGCCATAAAAATTGGGAGGTCTCAGCAGGGATCAATCGCGAAGCAGTCTGGTGGGAGCTAGTTCGTCAGCAACTTCGAGAGATGATTGAGACTCAAGATCGTCGGCTGAGGAGGAAGAATCAGAATCAGAGGCAGTGGTAGCAATGGGAACTGGGGTAGAGACAGTAGGCGGAGAATTGGAATGGAGTGATGGGCTTTGTGAGAGAGGAAAATTGATATCAAGGGAGATGTCAGCAGGTGATTTGTCGTTGGAGTCGGGATAAGGATCAGATTTGATGATTTTAATGTGTTTGGAGGATATGATCGAGTTGTCGGGTTTGAGAATGCGGTAAGAGAGCAGATCAGGATTGAAGCCAATGAGAGTTCCCTTGAGTCCTCAATTGGCGAATTTATTTCCACGCGAAAGATTCATATTTAGGTACACTATTTTGGAGCCTAAAGGATGGAAGAAATCCGTAGGTAGAGACTTGTTGGTGAAGATTTCATAAGGAGATTTCTGATTTGGGAATTTCGGAATTTGGTTGAGCATGAGAGTCGTGGCTTTAGAAATTTCAGCCCATAACAGTTGAGGAAGTTTTGACGAGCGGAGGTTTGTTCTAATGGCTTTGGCTATTGTACGATTGGCACGCTCGACTCGGCCGTTATTTTCATGATGGTAGGGTTCGGCAACGATGTGTTGAATGGCATTTTCTTCAAAGAAAGATCAAAGCTCATTCAACATAAATTCCTCTCCGCCGTCAGAACAGATGGTGGAGGGAAAGCAACCGCGTTTTTGCTTTTTGAATCTGAGAATGGATAGCAAATTAAGAGAGGTGTCAGATTTATTTCCAAGAGGAATAGCTGATAGGTAGCCAGAGCAGCTTTCAACAATAGTCATGATGTACCTCATCTCATTGCGGGATTCTGGGTTGATCGGTCACATGAGTTCAACGTGTAATTTTTCGAAGGGTTTCAAGGCTGGAGTAGCCTTCTTAGTAAAGGAGGATTTGGTGATTTTGGAAAAAGCGCAATTGGGACATTGAAATCCTTCGATTAGGGAGTTGGGAATACTGGGTAGAACATTCTTTAATCGGTGAGGACTGGCATGACCTAGCAATTGATGGAGGTAGAGGAATTTGTCGTTATCCCAGGTCTTTTGAGTGAGGTAGCTGATTTTCGAGGAGTTGCCAATGGAAGAAGGAAGATTAAGAACAAAGAGATTTTCGCAAATGAATCCTTCGAAGGCGAGAGTTTCAGAAAGAAGAACCTTGAAGGAATTGCTTTGAGCGTAAAGGGAGCAATGTTTTTCGGAGATTAGGATGCCAGGTTTGATGAGGTTAATAACCAGATAAGGGACAAATAAGCAGTTAGAGAGACGGATTTGGGAGTGTTTCCACGTTAGAATAACATCTCCTTTTCCTTTGATAGGAAGAGTTGCGCCGTCTTTTCCGGTGCTTATATGTCCTTCGTTGCATTCAGTAAGGGCAGTGAAGTATTCAGTAGAGTTAAACATGTGGCACAAAGCCCCTGAGTTGAGAATGATTCGGTGATCGGCGTTGACTTTGCTGATCCACGTAGAAAGAAGGGCAAGGTAATGCGCAACTTAGGGATTTTTGGATTGCTTTTGGGCTCTCCATCTCACCTGAGTTTCTTTCCACCAATCTGGAGCAAGGTGTTTGTGTTTATGCCAGCATTGTTCTTCAGGATGATCAGTGACGCTGGGGTTATGGTAACCCTGCTTGCAGCGAAGAACTTTTGCAGCAGAGGCTTTTGGTTTATTAGACACTAGGGCGGTTTCTCTTACAGGTCCATTGGTAAGTTTTGATTTTGATTCGTTTTCCAGTTGGGTGAGGTGGTTGAGAACGAGATCAACGGACACCTCTTTGTCAGAGTGCATTATCTGCTGTCGAAGAGAATGGAGAGAAGTAGGAAATTTGAAAAGTACGAGATAGGCTAAAATGTCTGTGGGAAGTTCAATACCGACGTCGACCATCTTTTTGAGAGAAACTTTGATATCAGTGATGAAGGATGAGATTGCCTCGGATTTGAAAGGGAGATATAAGAAGTTGTTAAAAATTCTGGCTCGGTTTGCGGTTTGAGAAGACGCGAACCGTTCCTTGATCGTCTTCCAGAGATTTTTGGCGGAATTAATGTTATCTTGGTTTACGACTTTGTTATGAGTAGTGGAGTCGATTTTAGAGAGAATGATAAAGCGGGTTTCAAGATCTTTGGAAGAGCTGAGAGTTTTGGCATTGTCATCCAGAAGAGATTTGATTCCTTTGAGTTCAAAGAGGATGGAGATTTTATCTTTCCATATCAAATAGTTTTTGTCGGTGAGATTGGGTACGGCTTTGAGTGCGGCTTTCAGCATAATTTGTCGAAATCCGTCCAAGGTGCCAGGTCCCTCCATGATCTTGGTCGTAGGTTAGTGAGTTGTGCGATTTGGCTTTTAACCGTGTCAACTGAATTTTATTGAGAGAGAAAGATGTAGACCTGAAGGGACATGACGGAATCTGTACACCAGTGGATTCAGTTGGGAGACAAAGAAGTAAAAGAAAAATGAAAGAAAACAGAAGACATGAGAGGTTGAGGAAATCATACCAGACACTAGACGAAGAGCAGTGAGAAAATCACAATGGATGAGTCTGGAATGAAAATGAGGCAGTTTGAGTTGAGAGCTTGTGAGGCGGGTGTTTGAGGATGAAAGGCGGTAATTGAGTTGGAGAGATTGAATTGAGGAAAGAGGATCATGAAAATAGAGGTCGAAGAAAATGAGACAGACAACAAACAAGAAAAGAGAACCAAAAGAAAAGAACACAACCAAAGGAAAAAGAACAGCTGGGAAAAGAACGCGCAGGAAGCAAAGAGGCCCTCAAGGCCCCCGGATGATTCCGGGAGGGTAGTTGGGTGGAGTCGAGAGGCCGCGACTGAGGGCGCGGGTGAGGAGCAGGTAGGTTGAGAAGACACGCTGACAGGTTGAGAAGAGAAGGCGCGGATGAGTGCGCAGACAAGTTAAAAAGGGAATAAGTTGAGATGAGGATAAGAGGTTTTGACACCTTTCATATATTTCTTCTGTATAAAGCTGTTTTTTTGGTGCTGCATGAAGTGCCTTGCATATATTTCTTCTGTATACAGCTGTTTTGTTTGGTGCTGCATGCAGGGTATTGCTGTGTATACAGGTGTGGTGATTTTTTTGGTTCTGTATGGGTTTTAATGTATGGTGTATGTACTTGAAGGCATCCAGGGTATTTCCATGACCTTTCAATGATCTTTGAAAACTGGTTGGGGGATGGGTAGGCCAAGGTTTATTTGATCTGTGTCTTCTAAACCATGAGAGATAGAGGGGTACTTTTGCTGAGTGACTAGGGGTTATTTTTGGTTTAGAATCCATTTTTGAGGTCATTTTGGGGTTTGGAGATGTCTCTATCCTTGAATAGTGAGTATGATGGCTATAGGTTAGGTTTTGGAGCATCACAACACAGTGGTATGTGACACCATAAAGACTGCAAATGGACTTGTCTTTCAGCCAGTCTCAGAGCACTTAAGTCAGACCTTGCCTCTAAATTGGTTTGCAGTTGTGAAAGTTATGACAGTTTGCAGTTAATATCCTGAATTCACACAGGGAAAATAATTTATATTTCAATTTCTCCTTGGAAGATAATAATGAAGAAAATCATGGTCCCTAATCATTTCAGAAATCCTCAAGAAGGTTTTATTTCCTTTTCAAGCCTTATGGATCAAAAAACATCAATTCAAGCCAATGGAATTGGATACAAAAAATATATAACACAACCATAAGCCCTGTTTTAATTCCAGTGGTCAATCAAGTCATTGAAGACTTCAAACTGAATTGCAATCAAAGGTCAGAGCCATCTTGAAAAGCTTAGATGATTTTGAGAAACCAGGACCACTGCCAATTCATTGCAAGTATGTAAGTTGTGAGAATAAGAACAGAGCAATAACAATAAGAAATACCAATGGTTCAATTGGGTGGATGATACTCTGATTTTGGATGGCAAGTGAGGACTTGGCTTGATCAGGAATGTGGCAGCTAAGACAATTGTAATATGAGTTAAAGGATTCTAAGAAGAGAGAGACAAAGAATCTGTACGTCTGAATGTGCCTGGAAAGTCAGAGATTGATGAACACAGATGGGAAGTGACAAATGAGAATGAATCTGAATGAAAGGGATGTCATCAGGTTGATTATGGGCATTGGATCACTGATTACAGGATTGTACCAATCAAGTTTCATCAAGAGACTTGGGTGAGTTACCTTGATCCAATGAAGATGATGCTTGATTCAACGACAACGGTGATGTTGAGAAATGTATGATGAGATTGAGAAGAGTGGATGACAAATGAGAAAGGAATGATGACTGGTTTGTATCAAGCCAGCCTTTCCTGTGAGAGGAGAGTGATCAAGCAATTTCTTCAAGTTTGAAGTACAAGCACTGGGGCAAGAGCTCAAGCAAGTTGAGAAGCAGAAGATCTCAGTGAGTTCCAACACCCCTCCTTGATTTAATGTCCATTGGATTGATTTCCTCAGGAGCTGATATGTGAAACCAGCCTGTCTATGGATACCTTGCTAGCCGGTTTGGTAAGAGCGTCGGCCACCATCTGATCAGAGGGGACTAGAAGAACTTCAATTTTGCTGTTGATGAGGTCTTCTCTCAGTCCTTTGGTTTTGATGTTGATGAATTTGGTTTTTGAGTTGGTTCCAAATGTTTTAACTTTATCGTCCAATCCCTTGTTGTCTATTTAGTGGATTCTAGGAACTGACGGGCAATTCCAGAGTTTTTAAATCAGATGGTTTATCCACCAAGCCTTGAGTTGGGAGTCGCTGAGAGCGTTACATTCTGCCTCAGTAGAGGAGAATGTTACGTTGCACTGCTTTTGACTAGTCCAGTACAGGGGAGCACCAAAAAGACTACAGATGATCCCTTTTTGGGATCTTCAAGTCTCTGGATCATCTCCCCAGGTGGCGTTGCTGTAGCAGATTAGAGCTGGGGAGTTGTTCTTCTTTGAGAGGACAAGCATGAGATGTTTGGTTCCGGCCAGATATCTCCGCACCCAAATGAGTTAATTCCAGTCGGAGATTCCTGGTTTTTTGTTGAATTGTGCAAGGTTGGAGACAGCAAAGGAGATGTTTGGAAAATAAAGAGAGGCAATGTGATCGAGCCTCCCAATATGGCTTC
The DNA here is from genome assembly GCA_025617555.3 of Puccinia polysora. Classification (NCBI taxonomy): domain Eukaryota; kingdom Fungi; phylum Basidiomycota; class Pucciniomycetes; order Pucciniales; family Pucciniaceae; genus Puccinia; species Puccinia polysora. Next base: position 57,820,564 of record CM062627.1, read on the forward strand.
TGTAGTTCTTGTTGAGATTGGAAAACCGAGCACTTTCTTCTTCCAAGGCTGGAGTGAGCTGGAGTCCTGGGGTGCAGGATGTTGAGATGGCATTGAGGTTTATGTTTTTCAGCGCCGCCAAACCCTTATAAATGTGCATAGGCAGTGAGAGAACAATCTTGTGTGGTGCTTGATTCACTTTCATACCCAAGAGAGTGTTGGGACAATGGCTGGAAGAGTTCCGTAATTTGTTTAGAAAAACTGTCTCAAATTCTTGGGAGTTTCCGCACACCAGGAGGTCATCCACGTGAAAGAAAAGCGCAGACTACTTGGACCTGTTGGTGTACAGGCACGTATCCGCATCCAAGGGAGTGTAACCAAGACTTAACATCCAGTTGCAGAGGGTGCGATACCAGTTTCTTGGAGCCTGTTTAAGACCATAAAATGATTTCTTCAGTCTGAGGATTGGAGATTTTCTGTTGCAAGCAGGTGGTTGGCGGATGAATGCTTCTTTGTCTAGATTGGCGTGGAGGAAGGAACCTTTAATGTCCAGTTGAAGAATATCAAGGCCTTTGTCCAAAGATAGGAGCAGTAGAGTTTGTAGTGAAGTGGTTTTACCTGTTGGAGCGTAGGTGTCAAAGTAGTCAACACCAAAATGTTGCATGAATCCTTGGACGCAGAGCCTAGATTTGTGAGTAGGAGGTTTGCCATGTGCGTTCTCCTTTATTCTGAAGACATAGCTGGTGTTCAGGATGTTTGATGGTTTTGGACCAAAGTAATCCTCCCAAACTCCAAGAGCCTTGCAAGTGTTGTTTTCCTTTTTTAGGGTAGTTGCCCATTTGGGTATCTTCAGAGATTTGGAGACAAACTTTTTCTGGAGTGGAGGAACTTGTTGGAGAGCCTGACTCAATCTGTTGGATTTTGGGTTCAGATTCAACAGGATCCATGTCTTTACGGGACAGTCTGGTATTCTCTGGCAAGTTTTCCAACGGAATTGAGTTGTTTGATGGAACTGAGAATTCTGGGTTAAACGCTCCAAACTTGACATGTTTGGTCTCAAATATTGATCCAGATTGGTTCAAGACACAATAGGAGTGGAGCCTAGGCACGTATCCAATCAGGATTCATGATTTACCTTTTTCTTCAAATTTCGACCAGGAGTTCTTGTCTTTAAGGTTCAGGTAGGTCAGGTGGGATCCAATTGGCTTTAGTTAGTGAGTTGGAAGAGAGCTTCCGTGCATGAGCACCCAGGGAGAAGGCTCACCAGAAACTTTTGATATTTGGTTCAGGGCTACTGCGCAGGCTTTGATAGTCTCATGCCATAGGTTTTGAGGTGGTTTGGTAGATGAGTGAGTTGCTCTTACGGCTTTGGCAAGTGTTCTGTTTGCTCTTTCTGCCCTTCCATTGTTCTGGGGATGGTAGGCTTCCAAGACAATTTTTTTGACGGATTTGGATTCAAGGAATTCCTTGAGTTTATTGTTGATGAACTCCCCTCCTCCATTGGAGCAGACTTCAGCAGGCAAGTAGCCGCGTTTGTGATATTTGTTTGTGAGAAAAAAGATAAGGACGTTGGCAGCTTTTCTTTTGAGTTTCAAAGGGAAGGCACCAATTTAGCTTGAGAAATTGTCCACAAGAGGAAGCAAGTATTGGTGATGGCCTTTTGACTGAGGAAATATTGGTCCAATGAGATCAAGATGGATTTTTTTGAATACTTTGCTGGCAGGGTTGGAGGAGGCTGTAAAGGAGTTTCTCTTTATCTTTCCCAGGTTGCATCCCATACAGGCAAAGTTGCTTTTTATCTCTTGTCCAAGAGGTTTTCCCATGTATTTTTCCATTTAATCAACGCTTGCATGTCCCAAGGTTCTATGTAGGTGGTGAACTTCTCCTATGCTCATTTGCAAGGAAAATAGAAGATACGGATCATCTATCTTCAGAATGTTAAGAGAGATTTGACCGGAAAGACAGGTTTTGTCTTGACAAACGAGTTGGAACCAAGAGAGATCCTTGGTGTTGTCTACGAGAAGGGAGAATCCTTTGAGAAGGAATTTTCCTAGTGACAGAAGATTGATATTAGCATCAGGGACCCAGCAAGCGTTATTCAACGTAATCTGGTTTGACCCAACAGTCAAGGTCGCAGTCCCTTCGCCTCTGATGGTCAGGGTTGCTCCAGGATTTCCAGTTTTGATTTCATCCGTGCATTTGTGCGGAGAAAGGTTGGAGAAATATTGCTTGTCATTGAGCAGGTGAACAAAACATCTAGAGTATAGCACAAAGCTGTTTGATCCCAAGGAATTTGATTGTGTGGATCCGCAGAAGAGAGAGAAGAAATGCGCTACTTCCTCTTTTGTTTTCTTTCCCAGCTTTTTCGTCTTAGGATTGGCGGGCCTGAGATGAGGAAATTTGGACCAACATTCTTATTGTTTGTGGTTTTGGACTTTTTTTTTGTGAACAACGTTTGTGCATCTGGGGAAATCCCAATTGTAAAGGGAGATTTTGCTTTTAGAGGTGGCTTCCTCTTTGGTGGCTTTGATTTTGTTCTTGTTTTGGGTGAGCTGATTAAGTACGTATTTGACTGTGATCTTCCCCACTCCGTGCATGATTTGAGATTTCATTGATTTGAGAGATGGGGGAAATTTGAACAAGACCAGATATGCGAGGATGTCGGATGGGAGTTCTATCCCGGCCTCCAAGAGTTTGTTGAGATGAACTCAGACTGTTGTGACAAATTTCTCTATAGCTTTCTCTGAGAAGGAAAGGTACAGGAATTTATTGGATATCTGGGCTCGGTTTGCAGATTGTAACAAAGCAAAGTGAGTCCTTGCTGCAACCCATATGGCTTTTGCACTTTCTTCATTCTCAGAGTTGATTATGTTGGAGTGGGTAGATTGTTCCAGTCAAGAAAGAAGATAAGCGGTTATTTCTTCATTTACGTTGGGGTCCAGTTGATCCAAGGTATCTTCAGATGCCATGATAGGGAGAATTCTCCTGAGCCAGAAAAGATTTTGGAATTTTGATTTCCAGATGGAATAATTTTCCTTGTTAAGCAATGGGATTGAATTTTAGATTCCTTTGAGAGCCATGTTCTTGGAGGAGTCGCCCCCTGGTCCTGGATGTTAAAATACGTACGCACTTACGCGGGTGCTACGTATAAGTGTAATCCAAATGGGATGCACAAATGGGCCTCTGAGGCCCATTGGACACACACACGGACCATACGGGCCCATGTGGATGTTACAGAGTTGGGGAAACTGGCCTCAAAACGCGTGAAATAGACCCATTGGTACACGGGCCCTAACGGGCCCGATGGGGTATATGGGCAAATACGGCCAGATGGGCTTGTATGGGCATAATTGGGCCCAAGGTTTATTTTGGACATACTTGGCCAGACGGGCTGGCCCGCAAAAGTAGTCTTTTCTCACAATTCGGGCTTGGGGCGGCCCATTAGGGTTGCCGCCCGTGTCGCGGCCCGCTCGGGGCCGCTGCTCGCGTCGCGGCCCGTTCGGGGCCGCCTGTGTTCCTCGGCACGGCCCACGCGGGGCCCGACGGCCCGCACGGGGCTGTTGCGCGGCCGAGGGATCCCGCGCGGTGCAATGCCACGCGGGCCCGGCTGGTCGCGACCGGCGACCAGCGCCGCGGAGCCGGGGCTCGCGGCCCCGGCTTGCTCCCCCTCCCCTCGCTCGCCGTCGCGAGGGGGAGGGGGCAGGCTGGCTGGGTTGAACCAGCCAGCGACCGGCCGCAACAAGGCGGTCGGTCAGGGCAGGGGGGACCTGACCACCCCCTTGCCCCAGGAGGTGGCGGCGCCGGCCGCATGGTATGCGACCGGCAGGTGGGGGGGATTTCATCACCCCCCCGCCATTGTAGCGAACTAAGCGCGAAGGGGCGCTCTCCCCCCCCCTTTACCGAGGGGGAGGAGCGATGGGCCTGGGGGGACCTGACCACCTCCCAGGCCAACTTTCTGTGACGACGCCCTGGGGGGTTTCAACCCCCAGGGCCCCTGGTGAGGGGATTTGACCGCCCCCACCAGGGATTTGTAAGAGATAGAGGGGGGGACAGCATGTCAGCTGGTCACACCCCCCCATGTGAGGTTGAAACCGGACCCAGGTGAGCCCTGGGTCCCACCTGGCCCATTTCAGGGGCCAGGGGCTGGATGCATGAGGCAACCAGCCCGTAACAGGGGTAATGAGGCCATCAGGGCCGGTTGTAATAGACAACCAACTAAGGGACTGAACAGCAATGGGCTGGTTCAGCCCCGTAACGGTGGAAACACAAGAATGGACCGGAATAGTCTGGTTGTAAGGGTTCAGGGACTAATGCCATGTGGGCTGATGCAGTCCAAACCAAGTAACAAGGCCTGTAGAGCCTGTAGAGCTCTTTTGGGGCGGAAAATTTGCCCTTTGGCTTGTTGTATCATGGGCTCACAAGAGGCCAATCTTTTGTACTTAAGGAGCTCTTCTCCCTGCTGTTTTCCATCATTCATTGATCATCCAATTGAATTCATCCAACATATTGCCCCATTGTGAGAGCCCCATTAGCCATTATTGACACACAGTGTCCAGCATTTCTTTTGCTTTAAATACTGCTCATTTGCCTAAGCTAATTGCTGGCCATAATTATAACACTGGAAAAGGTGATGCCATTTTGGTGAGCTGGTTGAGTTTTGGCTTTTAACCGTGAAAAGCTTAAATGATTTTGAGAAACCAGGACCACTGCCAATTCATTGCAAGTATGTAAGTCGTGAGAATAAGAACAGAGCAATAACAATAAGAAATACCAACGGTTGAATTGGTCAGATGATACTCTGATTGTGGATGGCAAGTGAGGACTTGGATTGATCAGGAATGTTGCAGCTAAGACAATTGTAATATGAGTGACAGGATTCTAAGAAGAGAGAGATGAAGAATCCGTACGTCTGAATGGGCCTGGAAAGTCAGAGATTGATGAACACAGATGGGAAGTGACAAATGAGAATGAATCTGAATGAAACGGATGTCATCAGGTTGATGATGGGCATTGGATCACTGATTACAGGATTGTACCAGTCAAGTTTCATCCAGAGACTTTGATGAGTGATCTTGATCGGACATTAATGATGCTTGATCCAACAATGACAGTGATGTTGAGAAATGTATGACAAGAATGAGAAGAGTGGATGAGAAATTAGAAAGGAATGATGACCAGGTTGTATCAAGCCAGCCTGTCCTGTGAGAGGAGAGTGATCAAGCGGCTACTTCAAGTCAAAGTACGACAACTGGGCGAGAGCTCAAGCGAGTGAAGAAGGGGAAGATCTCAGTAAGTTCCAACACATCTTTGAAGTTTGTTTTCTTTCCAAAGAAGTGTTGAAATTTTTAAAGCAAGAAGATGGGGAAAGCTTTACCAGAAAAAAATTTCTTGAAAGCAATATAAAAGATAAAATAAAGAAATAATTTACTTCTTGTAAAGCATCTTCTAAATTTTTCCTGATCAATATGATGACAACCTTGTCTGATAGGTGGATAAATTCATTGAAAAAACCCATCAGATGTAAATTTGGCAGAATTTCCTTGCCTCACCCTTCATCAGTATCATTAGCTAGAGAATTAAACCATATTTGCATAATGGATTTCACATATAGGGAAAGGCATTATAAATCTCCCTTGTAGAGACTTTTTTGAATGGCTTTGAAAGGCCAAAAATCATCAATTAATTGTCTCTGATGCGCCATCAGACCAAAGAATTACATTTGGATGGAGAATATATACCCCAACTGTTTTCAACAGACAGAGATTTGGCTCTAATGAATCTAATTGTGGGTCACTTTGGGGAATATTCCCAAGAATAAATTGAATCAAATTTGAAATTTGTTCATAGGGTGTCATAACCACAACTTGAATCAGTCTCCGGAGCCATACTAAACCCTCAGCCATTCACAGTCCAGTACGATCTACCTTCTACAACTGGATCCACATGCTTTACATCCTGAAGTATCCTCCTGCATACCCTGCAGTCCTTTGGTAATCTCCTAGGCATACCCTCCACCTCTCTATGGCTTGGTGCATCCTCATCTCTCCTTCAATTCTATCTAGTATGAGAAGTACATACATTAAACACATAGTACATACTCCTGGCTGGACAACCCTTACTCCAGTTCAGTACATGCCCTTCCTGGACAGAACAATTACTCAATCTGTCAAGCCACAGCCTACAGCCCAATTGGTCAAAATGTAATTCCATGGGGCATCCCAGCCCAACACCAGTCATCCATCCTCAAGGCCACCTCTCAGTTCTCACATATACTGGCCTCTCTTCTGTTGAATTACTGAGATTGAAGAATCAAAAAAAGAAAACAAGATTTTAAGAGGGCTAGAAAGGACAAAAATCAGCAGATGAGAAAGAAATGAAGAAAAAGTCAACAAAAGAAAGGTTGAGGTTGAGTAAACAAATATCAAGACGGCCTTGGTATATTTTTTAAATGGAGGAAGATTTTTGTAGAGGTTGAGAGGGGATTGAAGGGTTTGATGACAGACTGATGATTCATGATGAACAGTCAGCATTAATAGGCAGTCAGGTGGAACTTTGGAAGTATTGCAGTTAGTGTTACCAGACATGATTGATTGGAATTTGAGACCAAGGGTACAACCTTGAGGTATTGAGTGAGTTGAGGTTTGAGAAGTTGACAAGAATTGAGTATGAGAAAGAGTAGAATAATCAAGATTAAGAAAAGGAAAGAGAAAGAACAATTCAAGAGAGAGAAGAAAAGATGAGCGCCATGCGGAGGTCTGAAGTTGGATGAGTCAAGCAGAGTTGTTGAGCAAGAGTTGTCCGGGTTCCCCATTTAGAGGATGGATTGTTTGCACTGGTGAAGTGGTCAAGTTACATGCGCGGTCTCATGTGTGACCATGTGACATTAAGAAGAAAGAGAAGTTAAAAAAAAGAAAAACAAAGAAGAAAAGTAAAGACAGCAAGAAGAGAAGATAGGACAGGAAACAGGATCATCTGTGAGTTAGGGTTATGAGTGCATATATTTGACACCCCCTGTGGCTGGTAGGACTGGGTGCGGTGCAGAGTGCGCAGGGTTGATGAGTTTGAGCAGATTTGCCAGCGTGTTCAAGAGAAGAGCCTTAGTGATTCCTTTGGCTTTCATTTCAGGAGAGGGAATTAATTTGATGATGAGATTAAAAACTTTGAAGCTGTATTTCAAAGTAAGACCAAAGGATTCTTAAAAGAAAGATGAATGAGAATTGAGAAACACAAATAATGACGTGGAATGCAAGATGAGATGAATTTGTAGGACTTACTGTGGGAGGTCAAATGAGAGCTGAGAAGAAATTGAAAACAAAGAATTGGCATAGGAGGAATCAAGGACAGCAGATAGATCCAGGAGAAAGGGGATAGGAAACTGGACACAGATGTTAAAAAATTCCCAAAAAGAAATGATAGATTGACAATGAGCCTCACAGCTAAACAGGAGATCAGAGTTGAGATGCTGGTTATTGTATGAATGTGAAACCAAGGTCAAGGATTGGCGCAGATAGGTTGAGATTGGTTGAGGGCTGGAAAGATCAATGACGGAGTGTGATAGGGAGAGTAGATTTGGGAATCAGAAGTGGTGAGGATAGAGGATCAGGGATGGGATAATCAGAGACAGTGGAGAAGGTCCAGTGAGAAAGAGAGAATGGGATGGTGGAGATGTAGGAGACGGAGACGGAGTCAAGTTGGTGGGTGAGAATGTGAGAGTAAGAATTTGAGAATGGGGTTGAGAGACGTCAAGGGAGGTGGTCCGCCCAAAGTTTTCAGAGTAGAAGCAATGAGTAAAAAAGGGAAAAGCAATCCCAGGGTTAGTTAGGTTTGAAGTGTCAACACTGGGGTGCGCGGGTTTATTTTGAGGAGGCCAGCTGTAAACTCAACAGAGATGACCTCAAGTTAGCTCCTCCTGTAGAGCTTTGGTCTTGATGTCAATGTGGCAAGTTTTGGAGTTGATGCCAAATTTTCTGAGCTTGTTTTCAAGGCCCTTATTGTTGATTTGGTGGAGAATTGGTTTGATTTCTTTCTTCCAGAGTTCCACTAATAGTTCTTTCATCCAAATGGCTTCAAGAAATGAGTCAACTAAAGGGTTTAGTTCAGCTTCTGTTGTTGAGTGAGTAATGTTTCTTTGTTGGTAGCTGCTCCACAAGATGAGCAAACCAAAGAGAAGAGATAAATGACCTGATTGAGAGCATCAATTTTCTAATTCATTGCTCCAGGTTTCATTTCTGAAACATTTTATTTGGGTATTAATGCTGTGAATTTGAAGAGTGAGCTTGAGGTTTTTTGTGAACTTGAGGTATTCCCAGCAACACTTGAGTTCCTTCCAGTGACAAATTCCCGTTTTTTTGCAGAATTGAGCCAGGCTGGAGACTGCAAAACTGAGGTCCGGTCGAGTGAGGAAAGCTATATAATTCATGAGAAATACAGCTGATCTATACTTAATTTTGAGAGCCTTGAATTCCTCTTGTTCTTCATCTGAGGCAGTAGTTAGGTTTGCATTAACCGTGAGTGGAATGGAGCATGGGTTGCAGTTGCTCATTTTGAGTTCTTCCAGACCGTGCTTGATGTTTTTTTGTTGGGAAAGCATAATCTTGTTTTCTGTTTGCTCGTACTTCATACCCAGGATTGCGTTGGGTTTGTGGTGACTTGAGTTTGGAAAATGCTTGAGGAAGGCCGTTTGAAAGTTGTTTCCGGGACCCACCAAAATGAGGTTTTCTACATGGAAGAATACAATTTAGTTGCGATCTGAGTGGATGTAAATGCATGTGTCAGAGATCAATTTGTGAAAACCTTGTTCTTGGATCCAGATTGTAAGAGTATGAAACCAATTTTCTGGAGCTTGTTTTAGTCCATAGAGCAATTTCTTGAGAATGAGGAACTTGGGTTTTCTTTTTGATCCATTGGGTGTTCTGATGATAACCTTGTTGGATAGAGGAGCATGGAGGAAGGCGCTCTTGAAGTCAAATTGCATTATTGGAAGAGAGTAGAATAGACCAAAAAGAAGTGCAATTCAAAGAGAAGCTGCTTTCCCGGTGGGTGAGAAGGTGTCCTGATAGTCTAGTCCATAGATTTGATTGAATCCCTGAACGCATAATTGGCTTTTGTATACAAGACAATCTCCATGGCAGTTGTCCTTGAGTCAAGAAAACCAGGTTGTGTTGAGAGGATTGATGGGTTCCGGCCCTTTGTAGTTCTCCCACACTTTGAGGCTTTCAATCCTGTTAAGTTTGGTGTCAATGGAAGCGTCCCACGTGAGAGAGTCAAGACATCTTTTTGCTTGTTCAAAGATGCAAGGAATGTAGTAGTGGTTCTTGTTGTCTTTTTCTGTTCATATTCTGTAACTAACAAATTTAGTTACCTTTATCTCCAAAATACTTTTTCAATTAAATAACTACTCATGTCTCAGGCCCCCTCTGGAGCTCTTCAGTTGTCACTAACCTGCTGTATTAGGCCCATTTTGGGGGTTCTCTGGTTGTCCATAAATACTGGTCCTTCCCTTGGACCATGAATAAAAAACCATCTGATTACCAGTCAACAATACTGGAGTGCCCCTTCCTCTTCATCAGATCAGTTCCTCTTGACTATACAAGAATTCTCCCCTCTCTACTGGCTTTTTGTAGCCTTATTATTCCTCCTCATCTGGGTCTTCCATAGCCTACCATTACCTTTTCATCCCTCATGGCAATATAGTCATTCTTCAACTCTTCACGGTTAAAAGCCAAAGTCTCATCCCACTAAGCTATCCAGTCAACTTCATTGTTCCAACTGGTTTACTTATCATTATCTTCTCAACCCATCTTGCCCCTTTGCCAATTTTCTGCTCAGCCTTGCAACTCCTATTACTACACCTCTCATTGGATCATTCATCATTCATCCCATCTTTATACCCGCTTTACGCCTCAATCCTCCAACCCCACTCATCCATCTGCCCATCATCCTCAACCAACCCATCCGCATCCACACCCACATCAATACCGGCCTTCGTTCAAGAGCTCAGTCTGAACTCACCCTTGACCTCTGCGCCGGTCCACCTCCCAAATTAAGAGCACTTCTCATTGACTTGGATCCTATAAAAGTCTTCAATTGTGTTGTCTCCCAAATTGACCTTGAGAGAAGATCAACAACTCAACCAAGTCTATCCTCCTCATCCTCATCCTCATCCTGTCACACAACCACCCCACGTACTATAGGGCAATTCTTAGATGATTGTGAGCGCAAAGTAAAGCTGAGTGCAAGGGCAAGTGCGAGTAGCAAGAATCAGTTGCAAAGTGCAAACTTGATTACACCACTCAACAAACGGCGAGAGGAATGGAATGTGTTCTGAGGAAGGAAACTCAACCTGAGTCCAATGTGATAACTAGGTTGTAGAAAAATTCAAGAACGTATGAAATTAACTAACTGAGGAGGAAATCATCAGGCAAGGGGATAGCCCTTATAAGGTAATCCAAAGTGACTAGATACAACCTGGTGATGAGCTAACTACAGTTGAAGCGGTGAGGCAATGAATGACAGGAACGGGATAGGAAATGAAGCAGTAGTAAATTATCCAAGGTCATAGCGTAAGTGTGAGACAATAGAATCTGAGCGTATACTTGTATGACAAATTGGGACAGAAGCAAGTGACATTGAAGGTAATTCAAATGAGAAGTAATAGTGTATGCAGGGTAGGGACTAGTCCAATTGCGAACTGTACAGGAATGATGGCTTAGTTAGACGTAGATGCAAACAAACAAACAATGCATGACCAAAGATGGAAGTCCAAGGCTGTTGATTGGCCAGGGAAGGAGATTGGATCTCATAATGGATGGCCAACCGGTATGGAGTTAACCGCAAAGTTTGCAAGTATATACTGAGTTGGTTGCCCAGATTGGGAGGTCAACGCAAGCCAGAGGAAGTAGCCGATTGCACCATTGATGTTGTGCTTTATTTTTGTCACGCTTTTAGACTGAGGTAGATGTTACTGAGGAGAGGAAATGTCAAAGTGATGAAGACAATAATTGCTAAGTGCAAGGCGTGACAGTTGCCCGGGTATAAAGACGCGAGCTCCTGCAAGCGCTCAGAAAAATTTTCCCATTGATTTCAAGTTGTTAATAATTACTGTGTACCCCTTACACATTATTTAATTCATTAATCAATAGATTTATAATTTATATAAAATGTTGTCATTGTTGTCCCGCCGTTGGGAAAACTGTATTTTCAAAAACGAGCAATGTATCCCTAGTACTGCCATCCAAGGCCTCCAAGGCAAGTGCAAGCAATGTCGCCTTCGCAATGTAGCCTGTAATTTCCCTATAAATGTTGAGTCGACTGTTGAGGGTCCCGCGGAGTCATTGAGGGAGATGCGGAGTCGTAGGTCCTCGCCAAGGGTTAACTACAAGATACCACCGTTGCTGGAGATCAAATACTTGGGGACTCAAGTTCCTGGTGAGTACTAATCTGGACTGACTAATGATCATAAAAATAGTAAGTGGATTTTGCTTGTTTAGCTAGTGTTGCCCTGTTTCCAAAGGTATACTACAAATACACCACCGCCACCACCACCTTATTGGGGACCGCAGACTGAACTCCCAGGGGCCCAGATGAATGCCAAGGTGCAAGGCAAAGTTCCCAGTGCGGAAGTCGTTGGAGTCATAATCGAGGAAGCAAGGGAGGAGGAAGGAAACAAAGCGGAAAGAGGATCGAGAAATGGAGGAGACAGAAATGGAGGAAGAGAAGGAACAGAAGAATTAGGAGAAGGGAATGGAGGAGATGGAAGGGATGAAGTGCATGGAACGGAAGGAATGGAGGGCCGAGGCGAAGCGGATCTGGTGCGAGTTGTAGGGCCGGTTAAAACGGATGCAAGGTGGCTGATGGGCAATATTGGAGAAGGCATGTTGGGAGGCCAAAGGAAGAGAGTGTAAAAAGAGCTCTTGGAGGAAGGTGGATTGAATGCTTGGCCAAAGCAAGCTTGGATTGCAAGGTGCAAGGAGATCTTCAAGAGGCATATTGTAACAGAAGTGCTATTTCTCCAAAGGATGTCCGCCCTAATCAATGATGAAGACCTGGATACTTTTTGATCCATGGTTGCCGAATTGACTGCAAATTGGGAGGATGCAAAGAAGGAAGTAAAAGAAACTTTGTAATTATTTATTATAAATATATATTTTCTCTCTTTTTTTTTTTTTTTAAATTATAAATAGAAATATTTTTTTTTATAAGGAATGAAGTTTTATTTAGTAGAAATGAAAGGGAAATGAGAAAAAGGAATAACATGGTGAGATGGGGGATTTTACTCATGGGATATTGGTGTGAAATAAAATGGGGTTAGATGAGATGGAATGTGGAATGGAATGGAACTGGATGAGATGGAATGTGGAATGAAATGAGATTGGATGAGATATAATGTGGAATGAAATGGGAATGGATGGGATGGGATGGAATGTGGAATGTAATGGGATTGGATGGGATGGAATCATGGTTGTGAAGGTTTGCAAGGGTAGCTCGCATGGAAGTCTTGAATCAGATTGGGTGAATTGCAAAGGTGATGGGCTGGTTCCCACAAGGTGCAATGTTTGTCGGACTGGAAGCCAGACCATTCAACAAGGTATTGAAGTTTTCCTCAATCCAGAATACGGCTTACTTCCCACTCTTGATGATCGAGGACAGTGACCAGTTCAGGAGGGGATGAGTCTTGCCCGGGTATAGGACTCGAGCTGGATCTAGGAGAGACACATGAAAGACCAAGTGGATACCTTTCCATTTTGCAGGTAAAGTAAGTTTAAAGGTGTTATGGGAGATGACTGATTCTACTTTAAAGGGGACAAGCTTTCTTTTGGAGAGTTTGCGAGTTGGGCAAGTGCTGCAAATGTTGCAAGCATCAAGCCATACTTGATCTGCTACTGCAAAGGTTGGAGCTGAAGTGCGAGATTGGTCTGCTTGCTCCTTATAGCCCTGGTTTGCTTCTTCGAGGTTGGTTCAAAGTTTCAATTGAAGGGATTGAATTTTTTCAAGGTAATTGGTAGCAGGTTGAGAAGGTGCTACGTGAAGGGAAGAGAAAGTTGGGTTTCTACCATAAAGAGTTTGGAAGGGCAACTTTTTTGTGGAGGAATGAGTGGAGTTGTTTTAGGCAAAATTGGCTAGTGGGAGCCATTGCAACCATTTGTCTTGTTGATTGGCAACATACATTCAAAGATATTGTTCAAGAATCTGATTAACTTGCTTGGTTTTCCCATCCGTTACCGGGTGGTAAGCTGTTGATAAATTGCGAGTGATCTTAAAATTTTGGCATAGCAAGGTCCAGAAGCTTGAGACAAACAGAGATCCACAATCACTAACTATATTATCAGGGAGACCATGTTTTGAAAATACACATTATATGAAAAAGTTATCTAAGTCTTTTGAAGAGGCCATCACATTACTGCGCAGAAATAAAGCCATCTTTGAGAAGCAATCTACTATTACTAGAATAGCATCATATCCACTAGAAGAAGGTAATTGAGAGATGAAATCCATAGAAAGCAAGTTCCAAGAGCAAGGCAGAATTGGAAGTGGCTGAAGCAGCCCATACTTCTGGTGTTTCAGGGACTTGTTACAATTGCAATCATAGCACGCGCTAACATAGTCTTTTACTTCTTTGGTCATACCAGGCCAGTAGAAGTCTTGTGAAATCAATTGGTAGGTTTTATCCTGCCCATGATGACCAGAACGTGGAGAATTGTGCCGTGGCTCAAAGATATCTAACTTAATGTGAGAATTATCTGGTACTACTATACAATTATCATAGACTAAAAAGTCATTATCATCAATACTGTAACTACTATCTAATAAGTTTGCACTTTTGCAAAGTTTGATGCACTTGGGGTCATTGCGTTGAGCTTGTCAGATTTTGCAAGCCAAATCTTGCAAGTGAGCAATGATCAAACTGAGTTGGGCAGATTGGGTTGAGAAGAGTGTCCTAACGTTTTCAGGGTTGTTTTTGGCAAAGGTGCTCCCCCCCTGGGCAAACGTTGTCCCGAGGTGATAAAGCATCAGGAACTATTGCTTGTTTCCTAGGAAGGTACGTGATTTTAAAGTGGAACTCCAAGAGGTATTCCGCCCATTGTGCCTGTCTATGTGTGAGGAATTTTGAGCTCATGAAATACTTTAAAGAATTATGATCAGTTAAAACCTCAAAGGATTCTCTAAGGCTCAAAAGGTATGAACACCATTTCTTTAAGAAATAAACAATTGCCAGAAGTTCCTTGTCGTGAATCTCATAGTTAAGCTCTGCAGCGAGCAACTTGCAAGACTCAAAAGCTACGGGATGAAAGAGAGAGAAGTGGAGGAAGAGAACTGCGAGATTACTCCTGCAATTGCATAAACCTTGGGTCTGTTTTGACAATAGTGCAAGCTAGCTCGTTGAAGTGAGCAAGTATTGGAGCAGTGGTGAACGCTTTCTTCAGAGCTTTGAACTCCAAAGCAGCTTTTTTGGTAAAAACAAAAGGAGTTTCTTTTTGAAGAAGGTTAGTAAGATTCATGGTTTTTTTGGCGTAACGCGCAATAAAACTTCTATAGAAATTACTGAAACCAAGGAAAACTTGAAGGGATTTAATGGAAGAAGGTTGGGTCCAGTTCAATATGCGTTTGCTTTTGGCTGGGTCCATCAATAGTCCTTGCTGCAAGGCTACAACACCTAGAAACCGAATAGAAGAGGAATGGAATTCACACTTAGAGGCTTTTGCAAACAGATCATTCTTGCAAAGTCGCTGCAGCACCTCTTGCACATGTGCAATGTGATCTTCAAGGTTCCTTGAGTAGACTAGTATATCATCAAGATATACCACAAGGTATTTACCTAAAAGATTGGAGAAAATGTCTTTGACAAAATGCTGAAAAGTGGACGGAGCGTTACAGAGGCCAAAATGCATGACGGTATACTCATAACTGCCAAACCGGGTTCTCATTGCAGTCAAATACTCATAACCTTCCCTAATGCAAATTAGGTTATAGGCACCTCAAAGGTCTAACTTCAAGAAATAAGCAGCTCCATGGAAGAGGGTGAGGAGATGTGACATTGGCAGTACTGGATAGGCATTCTTCTGGGTTACCTGGTTCAGTTTCCGTAGTCTACACAAAGGCAAAGTCCGCCTTCCTTTTTTGGAACAAATAGGACAGGTGAACCGGTATTCAAATCGCTTGGTTGAAGAAATATTTTTGCTAAATTTTCCACAATATAGTCTTGAAGCGCAATTGATTCTTGTGTCAAGAGAGAGTAAACTGGTCCTGGTGCCGGAGGTGGGCCAGTAAGTTTGATCTTGTGATTGTAAGGACGGGATGGAGGAAGTTTATCTGCTCTTGCAGCTGAGAAGAAGTCAGCAAAGTCATGATAAACTGAAGGTAAAGACTCTCGAATCATTTCTAAATCTTCAATCTTGTCATCTTGGAGCACCGGGTTTGAGGTGCTTGCATGGTGCAAGAGGATTAGAGAGCTCAAAATACACTTTTTGGTTGTTTTCTGTTTCTCTTTGAAGGAAAAGGATAGAGGTAAGCTGGATAGGTAAGCAATAACTCATAAATCTGAAGAGGGAATTTGGGAATGAAGGTTGGGATATTGAAAATCTCCTGGCGGAAAAGTGTCATCCAACTCAATGAAAGTTCCAGGTAGGCTGTTTAATTCCTGATTGACGGAAAGATTAGCGTTCTGGGGGTGCAAGGTTCAAAGGTTAATTACTCCTTCGTGCCAATTCACATCCAGATTCCAGTAAACTAGGAAATCATGGCCTAGAATGGTATCATCCATTCTTGGTATAGCCAAGACAAATAAATCCTATTCAAAGCTGGGGAAATTGGAGAATGCAAAGTTCCATTTTGCCTTTTGGGAAACCCAATAAGACGGTTCAGTTGCACTACTTACTAAATAGATAGGAAATTTATCTATCTCGGAACGCATAAGATTTTTGGAAGTGGCAAAAGATTCACTGATGAAGGAAACATTAGCGCCGGAGTCAAGTAATACTTGATAAGGAGTGTTGTTTGAATGGAATAGGATAAATATCAAACTTGGAGCACCTAGTGACTCGCAAGTGCAAAGATTTACTCGCGATGATTTAGATAATGTGTAGTTTTCCTTGCATGTATCAGAAAAACTACAAGCTAATTTTTTGACTGCTTAGCTGCTTCACCCGCTTACCTCTTTGCACAACTACTGACATCATGTTTTCCTCCACAATAAATACACAGCCCATTCTTCTCCCTTTGTAGCCGTTCCTTGTTTTGTAGCATCCCGGTTTCTTTGTCCAAGAACTTCGGAGTTTTGGCGTTTTTCCCTTTTGAGTTGGAGTTCAAAGTTGGGGTTGGTTTTGATGGTTTTGGGTTCTTCATGTTTTTCTTTGAGGAGTCATCCACCCTTGGAGCCAAGGTGGACGTTCCATGGTTGTTTTGCCAAGAGCAATTATTGTCGTGATATCCATTATCAAGCTCAATCACTCAATCAATTAGCTGCTGAAGTGAGGTTGTCTTATGAACCCCAACTGAGAGCTTTTTGATTTAGCGTGCCGGTAGACCCTTTTGGAAATGGAATAGAAGAGCAGCCTTGTTCCACTGGATGCAAGACTGAAAGGTTCAAAAATGAGAAATATAAATGGAAGCTCTACTATTTTCCTTCATAACTAAACTATTAAGCTTTTATTTGGCGTTTCAAACTTCATTGGGGTCGCCAAACAGGGTGAACAGTTTTTTCTCAAACCTGTCCCAGTTGTTGAGAATACACATGGGACTGTCGTTGGACAAAAGTTTGAGGTACAGTTTGAACCACTGCAAGGCTCTACCTCCTGAGAAGATTGAAGCATACATAACTTTATGTCTATTGGAAGGGAAATTGTTGGATTTTTTTCAAAAGATTATTTTACAAGACTGTAGGTAGGATCAAAGCTTATGAGGGTGTTCTCCTGTAAAGTGATTGGGTTGTTTCATGCCCGGTGTGCGAAAGCTAGGAGTACTTGGACTAGATTTCTGGGCACCATGAGTGAGGGCCTGGATCAATGTTGAAAGAAGGGTTGGAGGATAGGGCTTGGGAGCAGTAGTGCGAACCCCTGGTCTACCACAAGTTGAGGTTTCATCAGAAGAATGGTCAGAATCTGCGAATTCTGCAAGAGGGTCCGTTGGAACATCCCGTGAAGGAGTCCAAGGATCATTGAGGGGTTCAACAGATGGCAATTTTGAAGTAGTAACGGAATCTAAGGGTTGTTGGGCCCAAGGAGCACTGGTCCTCCCTACCCAATGGATCTCATCATTTTAAGGGGCAAGGGAAGCGTTCCCAGTTGATCGAGTATGTGACATCAAAAAAAAGAAGTCTAGTATAGGTTGGCAAGCTACAATAGATGACTTGAGTTAGTCAATTTACTGGTCACACAACTGTCACAAGGGCTGCTGACATGCAAGCAGGGCTTGGCACAGAGGGGTCTCTACCCACAGTAGGCTTGGGGGCAAGGTTACTGAAGGAGGCTAACAGGAGCAGAGGAGGATTGTGTTGAATGGTGCTGAATGAAACTTGCTGGGAAAGATCTCCTAGTAAGAAGTAGTAAACTGATTTCTTGGGGGAAGCATCAGGAAGAGGAAAGAGGAGGCTTATTAAATAGACAAGAGGTTGGAACTACAACAGAGGTACAAGTGATTGGGGCTCAGACTACACACATGATGTCATGGGAACAGTCTAAGTAACAGAGAGGGCTGATCAGGGATGCTACTACATTAGGTTAGGCTGCTTCTACATTGGGACAAGGTTCCAGGTCTGAGCTGTCTAAGTTGGGAGAGTACAGTTGAAGGATGTACAGTGTACATGGGAGTCATGACACTATGTACTAATTAGAGAGAGTATGTAATACAATCTGCAGGAGGATGTACATAAAGATTCCCAAAGGATAAACCACACAGAGGAGGTATGGGTTAGACAGAGAGATAACCCAAAGAGGTACGGGTTAGACAGAGAGGTAACCCAAAGAGGTATGGGTTAGACAGAGAGGTAGAGTAGAGCCTGGGAGATTGAGTATGTGCAAGCCTATGGAGTCTATCTGTGTATAGTATGAGGTTAGACTATATGTAGATATGTACTGCATGAAGATCCTGAGGTATATAGTTACTGGAGACATATTGATGTAAGTCTCCTGAGCCCTGAGGTTGAAGTTCCTAAGAAAGTAGATCAGGCCTGAGGGTAAGACTGAGGTTAGACTGAGTTTGGTGTCAGTATGACAGTACCCCCTGGTGAAGAAGAGGGCATCTCCTGATGAACATAAAAGGAGAGGTTGAAGAGGCCATCCAGGTTGTCCTTCAGCCATGTCTAACTTGAGTTTTCCTTCCACTTACCCACAACCATCACCACCATCCACCCCATTACCACCTTTATCTCCTTACACCAGATCACCTACACCAACCTATCCAATGGAGAAGACCAACAATTATCATCCAGTCCAGCAATACTACCCAAGTTGTGATAGGTGCGTCAAGCTTGGAAGAATCTGCACCACCAGTATCAAGCACAATTCTGCCAAATGTGAAAGTTGTAGGCAGTATGGAAGAATGTGTGATATGGATAAGCAAGGCAGAAAGGCCTTGGGGCCAACCTTATGGGTCCTGGAGAAGAGTCAACCTTTTGAAGTAAAAGAGGCTCCAGATGATGATGCCATGACCTTGGGTTACTCATCCAGACTTGATTAATATTCAGGTAAGTTCTTCTGGATTTAGTATTGGAGGTGCTGGAGTGCTGATAAAGGTTTGCAATAGTCCGTTTGATGCAGGAGAGATTGAAGAAAACGCAAGAAAAGAGGGAGGCACTGCGTCGAACCGGTAATTTGGCCATAGATGGTACGTCAAGCCGTCCACAGGAGGAGTGTGGTGAGGCATTTATACAATGGGGAACCCCTCATGTAGATTTGGACAAGGAGGTGGTTGAGGTCCCCCCAAAAAGGGTAAGAAACAAAGGCATTTTGGAATCCGTCAAACCCGTCAAAGGAAGTTGTCAAAGCATCAAAGGGGTTGGTCGAAGCGTCAAAGGGGTTTGTCAAATCGTCAAAGCAAGTCGTCAAAGCGTCAAAGCAAAAAGTCAAAGCGTCGAAGCTCACCGTTGAAGGGTCAAAGCTCACCGTTGAAGCGTTGAAGCTCACCGTCGGAGCGTCAAATGTCAAAGCGTCAAAGCAATTCATTGAAGCGTTGAAGCCCACCATTGAAGCATCGAAGCAAACCGTTGAAGCGCCAAAGCGGATTGTCAAAGCGGGGATGATGATGAAGACGCCAAAGGGAGTTTGGAGATGGAATTAAGTGATATGGAGGAAGATAGAGGAACGACCAAAGAGATTGTTAAAGGAAAAGGAAGAGAGATCATTGTTGAAGAAGGGGGAAGATCAGATGACTCTTTGGAGTTAGTAGATTTGAGGAACAAGATGAAGGATCTGGAGGTAAAGATGAAGGTGGTGGAAGACAGAAGGAATAGAAGGAAAATAATTGAAAGAAGAGGTGAAACTGAGGTCTGGTTGGAGGAATTGGAAAGTGGGGAAAGGTTATTGGAGATGATGGAAGGAAGAAGATTCAGAGAAGATTCTGTTTTAAATGAAGATCAAGTTAATCAATCTTTGGAGATTTATAGTAGGAATTCTAGAACTCTAAATTCAAATTTTCAGGAAGGTTTAAAGAAGGGTTGGGGTAGTAAGATAATAAAAGAGAAGTATGGTTTTTTAGAAGCTAGAAAGAAAAAAGTTTTAGAGATAAAGAAAAGAATAGCTGATATTTTGGCTTTAGCTGGGCATACTTTTGAAGTAGGGACTACTATAAGGGGGCCAAATTCTTATCAAGTTGCCAAGTTAAAATTAGTAAATACTTGGATGTCTAGATTAAAGAGTTGGAAGAATTGATGTGTGAAGCTATCTAAAGAGTTGTTTATATAAAATTTGTTTTATTTTATTATTATTTTATTTTTTTTTGTTTTTATTTATATTTTCTTAGAGGGGAGTAATTGATATTTTCTTTTTTTTGCTAAGGTTGAAGAAAGGGAAAAAGGAGAGAGAATCATTATTTTTTTTATCATGTTATTGATATATATGTATATATATTTTTTGAAAAAAAGAGTAAGGTTTGTATTGTTTTTATTTTAAGGATGAATTTGGTTTTGAGGGATAGAGTTTATGGAAGTCTTGAAGTAAAGTAGGGCATTTGTGAGATGAAATCCATAGGGAGTGAAGTCCAGGAAGAATCAGGAACTGGTAAGGGTTGGAGGAGTCCAAAATTTTTTTGGTGACTGGCTTTGTTTCTGCTGCAAAGGTAACAAGAAGAAACAGAATCTTTGATAAAGGAAGTCATATTTTCCCAATGGAAATCTCTTTTGACTAGATCAGCTGTTTTGTCTTGTCCAGGGTGGCCAGAGAGGGGAGAGTCATTTCTTTGTCAAAGTATTTCAAGTTGGAGTTGTTCATCCTCCTTGGGAATTGCTATTCTGTTTTGGAAAATAAGAAGTCCAGTGTCTGGGTCTATAAGGTAACTCTTTACTTGTTCCTTTTTATGTAGTTTCTGAATAATCTGCTGGGTTGATTTGTTGGAGATCTGGGACTGAATTTGAGAACTTTAGAATTTTATTTCAAAGTAGGACCAGCTAGATTCTGGTCACAGGAACAAAAGGAGTAAACAAAAGGAAATGGAATGAAGGAAATCAAGCGTGTTGAAGCACGGGAGTCTCACTGGGTTGATGGTTGAGTAACAATGGAAGGTTGGCAATAAGACACAAGACTGAGACAAATAAACTGGACAGAAGAGGACAAGGACAGGGGAGGAAAGGCTGGATAGAAACAAAGTCAGGGATGATTAAAAAACGCAATTTCAAACGGAATCTCACAGCTAGACACCAGAATTGCAACTTGAGGAGTGACTTCAAAGAGGAATGTGACGTTTGGGGAATTGGAGTTGAGGTGAGATTGAGAAGATTGATTTGAGACTTGAAAACAAAGGGCGGATTGAGGCAAGACTTGCGGATGGAGGAGATTGATGGGAGTCAACGGAACAGGAGGTTGATGGGAGTCAGGGAAACAAGAAAGGGAATAGGAGATGTTCAAGGAGATGTTTATTAGAAAGGGACATGAGATTCTGGTGTGGAAGAGATGATGGATTGAAATGAACACTTGGGTGAACACGGGAGCTGGCAGACGGGTAAAGCAGAATTGGAGTGTCCCCACTCCTGAGGAAGGTTGAGAGCGTAAGGAGAGAGACATTAGGACAACACACTGCCGTGTCTAGTTGTGAGATTGTGAAGAATCACAGAGGAGACTTGTGATATGTTTCATCCTCTCACAGTTCTCAAAAATCCCATGCGTACACATCCCTCTGTGAACACTCCAAAAGGAGGTCACAGTTGTGACGTGCACATCAGTAGCCGCACTTTTAGATGATTTTTGGAAGAGAATCCTCAGGGTCTCCTCTTCGGAGGTTCTTCAATCATTTTCAATTTCATTTTGTTTTCTATTTCTTTTCAAATTCTCCTTTGGTATCTCTTTCATATATACATACAATCTAAAAACCCCTGTCTCTTCTCAAATCATTCAACCTCAAGCCAAGACTCTCTTCTCAAATCATTCAACCTCAAGCCAAGACTCAAGACGATAGACAACCGTGATCAAACAAATCATTTGTCTATCATTAACACTCTGCCTCTCTAACTGGTGAGACCAATCCACATTCAAGATTGTCGGAATACAAATCAATCTCTGAACGTTCTCTCACTGTTTAGCCTCATCATGTTCTCTCCTAGTCTCCTCTCAACGTCATAGTGATTTAGTCCAGTCATCATCATCCTTGTGTTTGTATTTCTATTCAATTGTTCTATTATCTCATTTGATTATTGATTCTCATTGATTGATTATTCTGTTTAGTCTTTCTGGTTGAAATTTATAACCATCAATTTTAGTAATACATTTGAAAGCCAAACGCTCACGACGGCCAGCAAGAACTAATACTATGGCGTCAACTTTGGGATTCTCTTTGGACTCTTTCCGTCAAGCCATGCTCAAGATGGCTCTGGAAACTACCCCAATCTTGACCAAAGAAAACTATGGCATTTGGAGAGACTAGATGATGGCCCTACTGAAACTAAGAGGAGTACTGGAGACTCTCGATTCACCCAACATCAATCTCTCAACCCAGGAAAATGACGAAATTCAACTCCTTCTTATTTCCAAGGTTGATTCCATCATGCACAATAATGTGATTAGTGCAGCCAACATCAACTTGGCCAAAAATATCTGGCGTGCAATCAAGGAACAATTTTCTTCCTCTCAGGCATCCAATAGAGAGAGAATATTCAATGACTTCCTTCAGGTTGGTTTCAGAGAGGACAAAATCACTCAATTTGTAACGGACATCAAAACGTCCATCAAGAAGATGATTGATATAGGTATAGAGTTACCTGACAACATCCTTGCTTACCTAACGATGTTCAAGTTTCCACCAAATCTTCAAGACCTCAAACGCCAACTTATGCACTCAGATAAACAAATTTCCGTCGAGTTTGTCTGTAATCACCTCATCCAGTATCATAACAAGATCAAAGCTGAAAATGCCAAAAAGGCTCAGAGAGGTACTTCAGAAACTGCCCTAGCCTCCATGAAAACCAAAAAAAAAAAAATGCTCTTTCGAACAGATGCATTGAAGGCTATCACAATCTGAAGCAAGATAGACATCATTCAGAATCCGATTGTTTCCATCTACATCCGGAAAAAGCACCCAAATGGTGGCGTGAGAATCAGAGCAGATGGAAGGAGAAGCAAAAGAAGTCTCAGGAAGCCCCCACTTCCATGCGTTTGTAACTCGGTGGATAGACTCAAAGGCTGAAGTAGAGAATAACATATTGGTTGATAGCAGAGCGACTTCACACATATCCAATGAAAAGCAATTCTTCACTGTACTGAAGCCATATACGGGAGAACATATAACGACTGGTAAAGCGGGCGCGAATCTACCTATTCTAGGATCAGGAACTGTCAAACTGGTGTGGAAGAAGCACACTATCACGCTCTCTAATTGTCTATACGTTCTGGATATTGTAGTCAATCTAATCAGTCCGGGGAAGCTTCTCGAACAAGGCTGCACGTTGAAGGCCCAATATGGGAGTTTTGAATTAAAAAGAGGTGAAGAGAGAATCTGTCAAGGCACAATTATGAACAGTTTGTTTGTATTGAATAAACCGCGGAAAATCAGCAACAACCAATGCTACTGGTCTCAACGAGATGATTCTCAATCTCTGAAAGATTTACATCTAACCTATGGGCACGCTTCCGTTGGCCGTCTGTCTAAAATCAGAGGCTCTCATCACAGTCCGGCAGACAGGGAAAAATTTGAATGTAAGTACTGTCTTCTGTGTAAGATCACAAAATCTCCTTTCAAATCTACCTCCACCTCAGCAACCAAACCTTTTGAACGAATCCACCTAGACATCATAGGTCCTATTATGCCTGAATCCCATCGACATGAACAATATATCTTAACAATTGTAGATAACTATTTGGGTTACATCTCTGGAATCCCCTTAGCTCCAAAGGATGACACGACTTGAGTTCTCATGGAAGTGATAGAGAAACAAAAGAATATATGTGGCTATTACCCAGCAACGGTATGTTCTGACGGTGGTAGTGAGTTTGTAAACAAGAAGTTAGTTAAGTATCTCGATGAGAGATTTATCAATCGTCTGGTAACTGAACCGTACCATCCTGAACATAATGGCAGAGCCAAAAGGGATAATCGTAAGATAGTCAAAAGTGTGAGAACTACACTAAGCTCAGCAAAACTGCCTTGGAAGTATTGGTCGGAAGTGCTAAAAGCCTGTTGCCTGAGTCTCAATCAAATACCGAAGGAATGTCTTGATCAGTCTCCCTGGGAACTCATTAAACGAAGCGAGTTACCTATCAACTATCTTCAACCCATAGGTATTACCACCATTGTGTTGAATCAGAAAAGAATGAAAGGATCAAAGTTCGACCCTAAGGGTTTAGAAGGAAAACTGGTAGGTTATAATCCTGAGTTCCTCTCATACCGGATTCTCATGCCCAATGGACAGATCACTCAATCCAAACACGTTTGATTCCTGAAGCAGTCAGTAGACCAATTGGGAATCAACTCAACCTTAGACATTGACTTCAACATCCTCAAAGATTCGAACTCTGCCAAGATGAATGAAAAGAATACTGATTGGATGAACTACAGAGATCCGCCTGCAGAGGTGGCTTCATCTGATGAAGAATCATCCAATCCCAATGCTGAATAAACTTCAGAGAGCGACTCGCCATTGGATCAAGTGCAATCCATTGAAATCAACAATAGCGCAAGAACCCCAACTCCTGAACCAATCGTTGAACCTCCCAGAAGATCTCTTTGTGACCAAGCGTCGATAAAACCTCCTCATCAATACGGGTTCCACCATTACTTTGAACCTAAGACGTTTGATCAAGCCAGTAGGTGCGCTGACAGCTTCAAGTGGGGGGGGCAATCAAGAACAAAATAGATGAATGCGAAATACTTGAAGTCTGGGAAGATTACAAAGGGGACACCCCTCTGAATCTGCTGGACACAACCTGGATCTTCAAGATCAAAGACAATGCTCACAATGACGCAATTATTCACAAAGCCCGGATCTGTGTGAAAGGATTCAACCAAGTTCACGGACTCGATTTTGAAAAAAAAACATTTGCTCCGACTGGAAAGATTGCATCATTGAGGGCTATCTTTCTGTGTGCCTTGAAAAACAAGTTGAACATCCGGCAATACAATGTAAAGGCTGCATTTCTGCATGCGCCGTTAGAAGAAGAGGTTATCATCAGAACACTGCAGGGATTTCAACGTAAGAGTCAATACTTGAGATTGAAGAAAAGCTTATACGGCCTCAAACAATCTCCAAAGAATTGGTACGCCACTCTCACTGAATGGATCAAGTTGGTTGGTTTCAAGGAGTCGGACAGCGAACCCTGTTTATACAAAAGCGACGACAAAAAATCCTTTCTTTTCTTTCATGTCAATGACTTGATCCTCATGGGTGATGGCAACGACTTTGATGCAAAATTCAATACTTGATTCAAAAATTCTCAATCTCATGAGCCGGATACCATCCTAGGTATGAAATTCGAAAGAACTACAAACGGTATTCTGTTGAGTCAACCCAAGCATATCAGTCATGGCCTAGAAGAACTCGGCCTGCTTGAATCAAAACCATCCTCTGTACCATTAACCCCGCATCTCCAGCTCTGTGAAGCTTCAGATGAAGACTTTAAAAAATTTAAAGAACTTAACATAAATTACAGGTAGGCAATAGGACTCCTCAACTACATCGCCAGTAGGACTCGCCCTGATCTCAGTTATTCTTTCTCCAGCTTAGCTTGATTACAGAATAAACCCGGGTTAACCCACTGGAAAGAACTTAGAAGAATGTGGAAATATCTCAATCACACCAAGGAGAAGAAACTCCTTCTAACTTATGACAATTCAAAGGGACCTATTGAATGTTTCAGCGATGCGTCATGGGGTGAAGATCCGACCAGTCGCAAGTCTCAGTTGGGCTATATTTGTTTCTCCTTTGGTTCGCCACTCACTTGGAACAGTTACAAACAACAGAACATCACCTATTCATCCACTGAAGCGAAACTAAATCCACTACTAGACTCATATCTTGAAGGTAAATGGCTCCGACATTTGTTGGGAGAAATCTTTCAAATGGAACTCCCGTCGCAAAACATTTCATAGATAATAAAGTATTAGATGACAAATTGAAGAAATTTGGATCTAATGAGAAAACCAGACACATGGACCTCAAAACTAAGGGGCTTTGAGATGAACTGAATGAAGGAAACCTAACCATTCACCTGACCAAAACTGAGAAGATGCTAGCTGATCCATTGACTAAGGCTGTCAGTCTAGACCAACTGCAAAAATTCACCGATACGATCTTTGCGAATTGACCACCAGTTAAGGGGTGTGTGGAGAATCACAGAGGAGACTTGTGATAGGTTTCATCCTCTCACAGTTCTCAAGAATCCCGCGCGTACACATCCCTCTGTGAACACTCCAAAAGGAGGTCACGGTTGTGACGTGCACATCAGTAGCCGCACTGTTAGATGAGTTTTGGAAGAGAATCCTCAGGGTCTCCTCTTCGGAGGTTCTTTGATCATTTTCAATTTCATTTTGTTTTCTATTTCTTTTCAAATTCTCCTTTGGTATCTCTTACATATATACATACGATCTAAAAACCCCTGTCTCTTCTCAAATCATTCAACCTCAAGCCAAGACTCTCTTCTCAAATCATTCAACCTCAAGCCGAGACTCAAGACAATAGACCACTGTGTTCAAACAAATCATTCGTCAATCATCAACACTCTGCCTCTCTAACTGGTGAGACCAATCCACATTCAAGATTGTCGGAATACAAATCAATCTCTGAACGTTCTCTCACTGTTTAGCCTCATCATTTTCTCTCCTAGTCTCCTCTCAACGTCATAGTGATTTAGTCCAGTAATCATCATCCTTGTGTTGGTATTTCTATTCAATTGTTCTATTATCTCATTTGATTATTGATTCTCATTGATTGATTATTCTGTTTAGTCTTGCTGGTTGAAATTTATAACCATCAATTTTAGTAATAGAGATGACAGCAAGGTTGAGGAAAGAAATTCAATGGAAGGTTTAGTGGCTGCTTTGGTAAGCACATTGGCTAGCATATTGCCTGACGATATTAGTTGAGCTATAAGGAGACCTTTGTCACGTTGTTCTTGGAGCCATTTTATTTGGGTGTCAACGTGTTTGAGGGCTCCATGATGGGAGTCTAAGGTAACTAATTTATTTAGGGCCTTGTTATCAATGTAGGAACAATGAGTGAGTTGGAGACTTGGGTTGATTTCTTTAATGAGGTTGAGAAGCCAGAGCGTTTCTTGAGTGGCAAGAATGAGAGCCTTGAGCTCTCCTTTGGTGGACAAAAGGGAAACAGTGGCTTGTAGTTTACTGTGCCAGGACACCGGACAGCCATAAAGTAATACAATATAACCAGAATGACTTTGTTGGGTTATTGGATCATTACCGCCGTCAGAGTCACTATAGCATTCCACGTCAAACTTGAAGGAGGGAGAATGGAGCTTAAGACCTAAATGTTTGGTGGTGTTGACATATCTCCACACTCGCTTGGCTTTGTTCCAATGGGACAGGCCGGGTTTGTTGTTGAATCAAGAGAGGCAGGAGACGGAGTGTGATAGATTGGGGCAAGTTTGGCTTGCAATATAATTGAGGAAGCCGGTGGAGGTACAAAAGTTGATGTTAAGTTGAAGAAATTTCTGGTGGTCTTCTTCTGAGGCAGGTTCAAGTTTGACATTGAGAGTTAAAGGGGTGCTAATCGGCTTGGATTCTGTCAGCCCAAGCTCCTCCAAGGCGGTGTTAATGTGATTAGGTTGACACAATGAGGGGAATCCGCTTTTAGATTTCACAAAATGATTGCCCAATATTTTGGAAAGGGGTCCATCATGAGATATGCTAAACCTACGTTTGATTCTAGCAGAGAATTCAGATGAATTCCCTATTATTAATAGGTCATCAACGTAGACAAACAGGCAGAGTGACTGAGATTGATTGATGTATAAGCAAGGGTCAGCAGAGGAAGCCCAAAACCCATCATTGATCAACCACTTTTTCAGGGTTTTGTACCAGCTCTTTGGAGCTTGCTTTAGACCATAGAGTGCTTTGTGTAGTTTAAGATAAGGATATGGACAGTTTTAGCCTTCAGGAGTTTTGATGTAAATTTCTTCATCAAGTGGGGCGTGAAGAAAGGCAGACTTAATGTCCATTTGTTGTAGCGGAAGTTTGTGATGGAGAGCAAAGATCAAGAGAGCTCGGAGCGTCACTATTGAGCCAGTGGGAGCGTAGGTTTCGCCGTAATCAACGAATTCTACTTGTTTGAATCCCTGTACACAGAGTCTAGACTTAAATTGAATGCCATTGTCGTCGGGGTTGTCTTTGATCTTGTAGACCCACACGGTAGTAAGAGCTTGTTTGCCTGTGGGTAAAGTCAAACAGCCTTCCCACACCTGGAGAAGATCAATGCCATTGGTCTCTCTCTTCATGGACTTGATCCAGTGATCTTTATTGGGAGATTTGAAAACATCTGCGTAGCTCTTGGGAACAAAGCAAGTAATGAAACCGTAGCGTTGGGGTTTTTGAATGGTTGAACAATCACGAAGCACAGGTAGTTCAGAGGGAGTTGACTGAACAAGTTGATGTTTGATTAACGATTGATCTTGAGATTTGGATGAGGAGGAGGAGGAATCGGGGAGAGGAGTGGATGAGTGTGAGTTCTCATCCTCAGGATGATTGGATTTAGAGCAGAGCAAGTTGTTATTTGACAGGATGGGAGGATTGGTGTTTGAGGTGAGGAGATCAGTTAGTAGATTGTTTTCCTTGAAGAAGGAATCAAATGGTGAGTTGGATAGGGAGGTTGGATTGTCAGATTTAACATTTTCGAAGATTTTTACATGTTTTGAGCAAACAACATGTTTAATGGAGGGACAGTAGATTCTATAGGAGTTCATTTGGATATCAAAACCAACCAAAATTCCCTCAATTCCCTTTTCTTCAAGCTTTGAGTGATTGAAGGTTTGATTCAACACAATTGTTTTAGAACCCAGGGTCTTTATGAGGTTTAACTTGGGTTTCTGATTAAACCAGAGTTCAAATGGAGATACTTTAGTCTTTACAGAAGGAAGAAAGTTTAGTATGGTGCATGAGCTGACCAGGATTTCATCCCAGAGTTCAAGAGGAATTTTCATGTCAATCATGGAGGTTTGGGCAGACTCCAGCAAGGTTTGATTTCCCCTTTTGGCTACCGGGCTATGTTGAGGAGTATAGGGTTCGGAAGTTGAGTGGGCAATGCCATTTTCAGTGAAGAAAGTGGACAGTTTGTGGTTGAGAAACTCTCCTCCGTTGTCCGAGTGGAACTTTTTCAACATGTACCCAAATTGGTTAGCGTGAAGTTTGACAAATTTGATCACTTCATCGGCAACATCAGATTTTACTTTGATCGGGATGCAGGTCTTGAATTTGGAGAAATCGTCAGTGAGGAGAAGAAAGTATCTGAATCCGGAATGAGAGATAGGATTAATGGGTCCGCAGACGTCAGCATGTATGAGTTCAAAGGAGTGTTGACTCTTAGGAAGATATTTATCAAAAGGAAGGCAATGAATTTTTCCTTTGGCACACAAAACACAATTGATTTGATCCCATCTGATTTTTGGGAAGTCACTCAAAATTAACTTGGTTTGATCGGCCTGTGGATGACCAAGTCGTCGATGAAGCAAAGAGATAGAGAGAAAGGAATAGGCCGTTTCAGAAGGATGGGAGTTGTCTTCATGGATGAACATCAAGTTGTCCTCAATGGTGCCGCTGAGAATTGTTTTTCCCCTGTAGAGTACTCCAAATGTTCCAGTTTCAATGAGTTTTAAGGAGAAGCCTTGACTAATTAATTTTCCTAGTGAGACCAAATTTATGGCGAGGTCTGGAACAAAGAGTGAGTTCCTCAACCTTAAGGATGCGTGATGGGTGTTCAGCTTAGCAACTCCAATTCCAAAGGAAGACACGCAATCGTCAGGTTTCCCAGTGTGTATCTCAGAGTTGTCAGGGAGAAGATCTTTGAAGAAGTCTGAATTGTTGAACATGTTGTTTGATGCTCCTGAGTCCAGAAGAATTCGGTGTCAATCCAGAGCGCGGAAGTGGGTCATGGCAAACATGTAGGTCAGATGAGCCAATGGGGAACTGCCTGAAGGAGTGTTGCCCATATCAGAGTTGCTTTGAGGTTGATCTTTACTGGGTCGGAGATGCGGAAACAATTGATAACACGAGCTCTTGGGATGACTTGCTCGGGGATTATGCCAGGTAGGTTTCCAGCGGGGAAGTTTGGTTCTACTAACCAGTGCAGATGCGTACGTGCCAGTTGCAACCTCATTTTTAACTTGATTGAAATTTCTGAGAACAAGATCGCCATCAATGCAAGTTTTGCCAAGGGAGTGGGTGATGGTCGTTTTGAGGTGTTCTAGCTCAGGAGGGAACTTGTACAGGATCAGATACGCAATGATGTCTTCATCCATACAAATCCCAATCTCTGATATCTGGAGTAGACAGGCTTTCACTGTGGTGATGAATTTTTCCACTTGTCTTGGGTTTAACTGGAGATTAAGGAAATTGAAGAAGACTCAAGATCCATTTGCGGTTTGTGAGGAGGCGTAGAACTCATTGATAGACTTCCAGAGGTCAATCCCGTTATTAAGGTGATGCTCTTTCACACAATTAATATACGTCCTGTTGTCCAATTTAGCCAAGATATATCTGACGATTTCCAGGTTAATTTCTGCAGGACATTTGTTGGGTTCAGGGTTGTTTAACCAGTGAGAGATACCTTTCAGAGAGAGTATAGTGAGTATCTTTGATCTCCAGAGTGAGAAGTTAGATTTTTTGAGATTGGGAATGGAGTTGGTGAATGCCTTTGGAAGGGAGGAATTCAAATCTACTGGTCCAGGGGAGGTCATGATGGTTGCCTAGTGAGCTTGGTCGGCAGAAGGTTGTTTTGGCTTTTAACCGTGAGAACTTTAGAATTTTATTTCAAAGTAGGACCAGCTAGATTCTGGTCACAGGAACAAAAGGAGTAAACAAAATGAAATGTAATGAAGGAAATCAAGCGTGTTGAAGCACAGGAGTCTCACCGGGTTGATGGTTGAGTACCGATGGAAGGTTTGCAATAAGACACAAGACTGGGACAAATAAACTGGACAGAAGAGGACAAGGACAGGGGAGGAAAGGCTGGATAGAAGCAAAGTCAGGGATGATTAAAAAACTCAATTTCAAATGGAATCTCACAGCTAGACACCAGAATTGCAACTTGAGGAGTGACTTCAAAGAGGAATGTGATGGTTGGGGAATTGGAGTTGAGGTGAGATTGAGCAGATTGATTTGAGACTTGAAAAAAAAGGGCGGATCGAGGCAAGACTTGCGGATGGAGGAGATTGATGGGAGTCAACGGAACAGGAGGTTGATCGGAGTCAGGGAAACAAGAAAGGGAAGAGGGGATGTTCGAGGAGATGTTTATTAGAAAGGGACATGAGATTCTGGTGTGGAAGAGATGATGGATTGAAATGAAGACTTGGGTGAACAAGGGAGCTGGCAGACGGGTGAAGCAGAATTGGAGTGTCCCCACTCCTGAGGAAGGTCAAGAGCGTAAGGAGAGAGACATTAGGACAACATAATTAAGGTTTCCAATTGTTTGTCAACCTGTTTTGCAGAGATAAAGAAAATTCTAGAAGGTTCAAAGTCAGTCTGTTTCAAGAGTTGTTTGACATTTGCTGGATTCTTTTCTGCATAGGGAATCCCCCCTTTGGGATGAAAGTTGTCTTGATGTGACAAGACATCAGGCACTATTGATTGCTTTCTGGGTCTATAGACTATAGTGAAGTCAAATTCAGACAGAAACTCAGCCCAACGGGCTTGGCAATGAGTCAAGACTTTGGAGGTCATGAAATATTTAAGAGATAAGTGATCAGTGAGAACTTCAAAGGGAGAAAAAAGACTGAGGAGGTAAGCTCTCCAGATCTTGAAGGCCCTTATAATGGCCAGGAGTTCCTTATTGTGGATTTCATAGTTCAGTTCAGCACTACCCAATTTCCTGCTGTCAAAAGCAATTGGGTGTTTGGATCCATCAAGAGAGACTTGGGTGAGGACAGCCCCTAGGGCATAGTCACTGGCATCAGTCTCCAAAAAGGTTTGTAAGGAAAAATCAAAATGTCTGAGTATAGGAGCTTTAGTAAAGGCTACCTTGAGGTCCTCAAACTGCTGCAGAGCCCCTGGGGATAAAGGAAAGATGGGGTCTGCTCCAGTTAGAGCAGTGAGGAGGTGCACCTTTTGGGAATAGTTAATGATAAACCTGCGATAAAAATTAGAAAAACCCAAAAACTGTTGCAAGGCCTTTTTCTTTGTTGGTGGTGGCCAGTCCAAGATCTTCTGGACCTTGGATTTGTCCATTTAAATGCCACTTCTGGAAATGACATATCCTAGATAGTCCACTGAGGAGGCATGAAATTCACACTTAGAAGCTTTTGCATATAAGTTGTCTTTCCAAAGTCTGTTCAAGACTTCACACACATGAGCTGTATGTTCTGTTAAGGTTTTGGAAAAAATAAGAATGTCATCAAGGTATACCACCACACAGATGGTCAGAAGGTCTGCAAAAATGTCATTAACAAGACATTGAAAAGAGGCAGGAGCATTGGTGAGTCCAAAAGGCATTACCAAATATTCAAAACTCCCAAACTGAGTTCTGAATGCTGTAAGATGTTCATCCCCTTCCTTAATTTGAAGGAGATTATAAGCACCCCTGGGGTAAATTTTGGAAAAAATGGTAGAACCAGAAAAGACTGTTAATAAGTGAGTCATGGGAGGAATGGGATACCGGTTCTTTCAAGTCAAAGTGTTGAGTTTGCAATGGTCAACACACAATTGCAACCCACCATCCTTCTTTCTTACAAAGAGGACAGGTGCTCCAGTGCTGGAAGTGCTGGGGCAAATGAAACCTTTCTCTATATTTTCCGTTATATAGGCTTGTAGGGCCTCCTTCTCATGGTGACTAAGGGAGTAGATAGGCCCAACTGGAGGCATAGGGCCTTCCAGTTCAATATGATGGTCGTAAGCGCGATGAGGAGGGAGTTTATCAGCGTTGCCCTTGGAAAAAACATCTAAAAAGGTATGATAAGCATCAGGAACTCTCTCCATCACAGTTTCCATTTCATCAGTTTCCTCATCTTCATCCAAACCTTCTGCAGTAGCCTGCTTTGGGTTAGAGTCAGAAGTGGAAATAATCATACACAAAACTTGAACGGATAGATAATTCTCCATATCCTCCAAGAATTTCAGAGAATGTCCAAAGAATATCCTGTTCAGAGAAGTAGTTGTTGAACTCAAAGGGAAGTTTTGTGAGTGCATAGATTCTGAAAAGGGGACAGGAGCTGTGACCTGCAGGTTCACTGGCGGAAAGGAAGTAGTGGCCAAGGAGAGTTCAACGGAAGAGGAATGATCCAAAGTTGGTTGGTGTCTTGGGGTGATCAATCCCAGTTGCCAATTTACCTCTGGGTTCCAGAAATGGAGGAATTCAATACCTAGAATAATGTCTTCTTTGGGTGGAGTATCAACAACCAAGAAATCCCATTCTAAGATGGGAAAAGAGGGCAAAGAGAATTTGAAGGAAACCTTATGGGTGATTTCCTGGGAAGGTGAGTCAGAACGACTGAAGGTAAATAGGAAAATAGGAGTGGTCAGGGGTTTGAGTGATAGAGAAAACTTTAAAACCATAGATTTTGAAATAACAGATTGAGTTGCTCCAGAGTCAACAAGTACACTTTAAGCCTGGTTATTGGTCAAGCAAACAAAATGTAAGTGTTTGGAAGGAGGGTTAGCGTCTTTTCTTTCCAAAGTTTGTACTCAAATATAAGGAGGGTGATGGTCAAGAGTACCACATTCCCATCACCTAGTCTTTTCCCTTTTTTGGCTTCATAGGATTGGGTTTCTGGCCAGGTTGAAAATCTCAACGTTTCCTGCAGAGGCTAATTTTGTGAGTTCCTCCACAGTAGTTACACAAACCCTCTCTTTCTCGTCTAGCTTTTTCTTCAGCTTTGAGGTGTCCATCCTCTCCTACATTCGGATTAGGGACATAGTTTGGAGTAGAATTAGTAGGTGTTGGCTTGGTCTTCCCCTTAAACCTACCTGGTTGGCTGGTCTGTTGAGATTTCTGAGGATTTGGAAGACTGGGTCCAGGTCTTGAGGTCTGAGGGAGAGTGAAGGACTTCTCCCAGATCCTTTCATGGTAACAAGTGTCATACTTAAGAACAATATCCATTAGGTCTTGCAAGGTTTCTTGAGGTCCATCATAACCACCTAGTTGATCCAGTAATCTGGCTGGGAGACCCTGTCTAAAATGAAAGAAAAAGGCTTTATCACACCACCCAGAGACCTTGGTCATAAGTTTCCTGAATTCAGTGATATAGTTAGTAGCATAACCACTGTCTTTCATCTTAAGGAGGGTTAACTCCTTCTCAGCACGCTGGATTTCTAGACGATCCCCAAAAATGGTATGAAGCTGTTGAGTGAATAGAAGCCAGGAGTTAAGTATGAAGTCTGGCTCATGATTACCAGTGTGAGCAAGATAAGGTTGGATCCATCGACTGGCATTTCCTGAAAGGTAAGAGACTGTAAAAAATACTTTCTTTCTTTCATTAGCAAAAACTCTCTCATCATTTGCAAAAGTGAGTTCACAAGCTTGAAGGAAATGTCTAAGCTTGGTTGGGTTAGTTCCATCAAATTTATCTGGGGAATTGATAGATGGAGATTTAAAGTTAGACGAGGGTCCATGGTCAGCAGGTTTAGAAATTTGAGTCATTGCAGTGGTCATTTGCTGAAGAATGGCCAGCAGGGGAGGATCAGTTGAAGGAGCCTGAGTGGTGGAAGGAAGGTTGGTGTGCGGGGAAGGTGAAGGGGCTGCTGTTGCATTAGAAGTTTGACTAGGATTACCCTCTGGGGATGGTAAACCCAGGCCACTCAAGATTCTGGAATCAAATCCTGAGTCTTCATCCTCTTCAGCTTCCTCACCTTCTCCTGGGATTGGGACCATGCTTGCATCATAGGCAGGAGAGTCCAAACCATGGTAAACTGGGCTTGGAAACTGACCGGTGATCCTGTGGAGGCTAGCATTGTCAGAAGAAGGAATAGTAGAAAGGGATACTTGGGGAATAGGTTCCAATAAACCTGTATCCATAGGAGTGGAAGTGGTAGCCACTGGTGCAATCAGGTTAGAAAAGGTCCTACCTGTTCCACAAGATCTAGGGGTAGAATGGTCAGTAGGTTCAGTGGTACCTCTCCCCCTAGAGCTGCGGGTGAGTGCTGGGCTAGAAATGTGAGAAAAAAGAGCACGTTGTGGGGGCATTCTTACTTCTAAGAATAATTAGTTACCCAAAAGTTGTTCTTCACCTTGGAGCAAGAATATAATGATTAAAAAAAAAGGAATTTTTTCTTCCTCTGATTAACTTTATGGGACAGTCAAATACTTGTTACTATACCTTGTCTAAGTGTTGAAGTGTTGAAGCGTCAAAGCGTCAAAGCATCAAAGCATCAAAGTGTTGAAGTGTTGAAGTGTCAAAGTGTTGAAGTGTCAAAGTGTTGAAGTGTCAAAGTGTCGAAGTGTCAAAGCATCAAAGCATCAAAGCATCAAAGCGTCAAAGTGATACTTAGAGGGTGGAGGGCTGGAGCTCTGAGTAGGTTTGACATTAAGGTAAGGGAAGCAATGAAAATGGCCACAAATCAAATAGCCACAAATCAAATAGCCAAGTACAAGGTAGGGACAGAAATAAAGCAAACAAAAATTGCCACAACTCAATAGCAAAATTTGATGCTGTCTAAAAGGATAGGGAGGGTGGTTGGTGAAGAAGGGGTTATTGGGGAAGAAATCAGTTTAATGTCACAAGGGCTGCTGACATGCAAGCAGGGCTTGGCACAGAGGGGTCTTTACCCACAGTAGGCTTGGGGGCAAGGTTACTGAAGGAGGCTAACAGGAGCAGAGGAGGATTGGGTTGAATGGTGCTGAATGACACTTGCTGGGAAAGATCTCCTAGTAAGAAGTAGTAAACTGATTTCTTGGGGGAAGCATCAGGAAGAGGAAATAGGAGGCTTATTAAATAGACAAGAGGTTGGAACTACAACAGAGGTACAAGTGATTGGGGCTCAGACTACACACATGATGTCATGGGAACAGTCTAAGTAACAGAGAGGGCTGATCAGGGATGTTACTACATTAGGTTAGGCTGCTTCTACATTGGGACAAGGTTCCAGGTCTGAGCTGTCTAAGTTGGGAGAGTACAGTTGAAGGATGTACAGTGTACATGGGAGTCATGACACTATGTACTAAGTAGAGAGAGTATGTAATACAATCTGCAGGAGGATGTACATAAAGATTCCCAAAGGATAAACCACACAGAGGAGGTATGGGTTAGACAGAGAGATAACCCAAAGAGGTATGGGTTAGACAGAGAGGTAACCCAAAGAGGTATGGGTTAGACAGAGAGGTAGA
This sequence comes from Puccinia polysora, assembly GCA_025617555.3. NCBI lineage: Eukaryota > Fungi > Basidiomycota > Pucciniomycetes > Pucciniales > Pucciniaceae > Puccinia > Puccinia polysora. The sequence continues at coordinate 57,856,655 of CM062627.1, forward strand.
GTAGAGCCTGGGAGATTGAGTATGTGCAAGCCTATGGAGTCTATCTGTGTATAGTATGAGGTTAGACTATATGTAGATATGTACTGCATGAAGATCCTGAGGTATATAGTTACTTGAGACATATTGATGTAAGTCTCCTGAGCCCTGAGTTTGAAGTTCCTAAGAAAGTAGATCAGGCCTGAGGGTAAGACTGAGGTTAGACTGAGTTTGGTGTCAGTATGACAACAACCACCCCATGTACTATAGGGCAATTCTTAGATGATTGTGAGCGCAAAGTATGTTAGGCTTATAAATTGATTATACCGTAAACTGGGAACTGATGCAGATGGGAATCAACACAGGATGAGTAGACATGAGAAAAAGAAAGGAGATAAAAAACATCTGGCATAGGCGTGATTGAGGTGAAAGAGCTAGGTGAGGAGCAGCAAGACAAAAGATGACGACAAGAGATGATGAGGACTAGACCAGAAGATGAGTCAATATGAGATCAAGGAAAGATGAGGAAATAGGAAAGTAGAAATATCTCACCGGGCACACAGACAGGGCGTGAAGCATACAGACGAACAGACAAGGAAGGGAGTGTTGGAGATGAGGTGGTTGGATTGAGGCGTAGTCAAGATTCAGGAGAGATGATGAGGTTGAGAAGCTATGAGGGAGAATCCGGGTTCAGAGGTTGAGACAAGAGGCGTAGCCGGGATCCGGGGCCATGAGGCATAAGCTGGATTTGGAGTGTGAGTTGGAGTGTCCTCACTCCCCTGTCTGTCTGTCTGAGTGCCGCATCCGCGCTAGTGTACCCATCAAGGGGAGAAGACCTAACATGTCTTAACATCTTTACACCCCACCATGCCCAATGAGATATTACAGCACAGAGGCGAAGATAAGAGTGTTAAGGAAAAGGAAACAATGAGGAGAAGTTCAGGATCAGGATTTGTCAGAGAGGAGGAAAGGAAACAACAATGAAATGCTATGAACGGAGGATGCTTTAGTTAGCGCATCAGCCAACATTACCTCTGACTTTATAAATTTGATTTCTATTCTTCTTGCGTTAAGTTTGTCTCTCATACCTTTGGTTTTCAGATCTAAGTGCTGAGTTTTAGAGTTTGACCCAAATTTTCGTATCTTATCGTCTAGTTTGCTGTTTTCATTGTTGAGGGGAATGATTTGTAAACATAAGTCAAAGATTTCATTAACTAATACCTTGATCCATGTTGCTTTGTGATATGCATCTACCAAGGCATTCAACTCGGCGTCAGTAGAAGACCACGTAATATTCTTTTGTTTGAAGCTGTTCCAGGAGACCAGGCTCCCAAACACAGTGCATAGGTAACCTGTTTGGGATTTACAAGTGGAAGGGTTGTCTTCCCAGGATGCATCTGAGAAAGTCTCCAGCGCATTTGATTGAGGTAGGTGCCTCAGTTCCAACCTGTAGTGTTGCGTTGACTTGAGGTATTTCCAGGTTTTCTTCAGTTCATTCCAGTGGGTGATCCCTGGTTTAACGTTGAAGCAAGAAAGACTCAACACCGTAAAGCTAACTTCTGGCCTTGTATAAAACGCTATATGGTTTAGCAACCCAATATCAGCTTGATAGTTGTTATTTAGCGCCTTGAATTGCGCATTTTCTTTGTCGGTGGCGGGTTTGAGTTGAAGGTTACGCGTGAGAGGTGTGGACAAGCCCTTTGCTTCCTCCAGGCCTAGTTCTTCCAGGCCGTGCTGAATGTGGTTCCGCTGGCTGAGCATTATTCTTTCCGCCTCCACCTTGATTTTAATTCCGAGAATGGTGTTCGGACCTTGACACGTTGATCCCTTGAACTTGCGTACAAATTTTTCTTCAAAGCCTTGGCCATTGCCAACCAGTATTAGATCTTCAACTTGAAAGAACAATTGTGATTTCCCGTCCTTTGAAAGTTACAAGCATGTGTTGCAGGTTGATTTGTAGAAACCGATCTGTTTGAACCAGTCCGTCATGGTTTCATACCAGTTTTTGGGTGATTGCTTCAACCCGTACAGCAATTTCTTCAATTTGAGAAAATTTGCGGATCAATTCAAGCCTTTTGGCCTTCTGATAATGACTTCTTCTTCAATTGGCAAGTGTAAGAATGCACTCTTCACGTCGAATTGGCAGACCTTTTGAGCGGACTACAAGGCGTATAACAGTAATAGTTGCAGAGATGAAGGTTTGCCGGTGGGCGCGAAAGTTTTGAAGTAGTCTATCCCTTTGATTTGGCTAAAGCCTTGCACGCAGAGTCTTGCCTTAAATTTGACAGGATCACCATGGCAGTTATCCTTTAGTCTGTAGATCCAGGTTGTCCAAAGCGGGTTTGTTGGTTTGGGTCCCTCATAGTGCTCCCACACGTCAAACAATTTGATTGAACTTAGCTCCGTAACCATAGCTGAGACCCATTTGATGCTTTCTTTGCTTGTCACAGCGTCCTTGTAACTTTTTGGCTTGTAGTAATGGAAAAAGCCATAGCGTTGGGGAGGTTTAATGGTTGAGCGATCTCTTAGACTTCTCACTGATTGAGTTGGTGGCAAGGTTTCAGGTAGCGGTTGAGCTGAGATGACTGGAATAGGTGAGTCCTCCCTGTTTGACAATTGTGAGTCGGACGCAGTACTAGCGTCAGAGTTTGATGATAGGTTGGTTTCCGGTATTTTCCTGTAGTTTGTGAAGGATGGGTTGTCTTGCCGACGCATGGCATCCCAGTTCAACTCCGATGGAGCAGGAGAGGTCTTGGCCGAGTCATTCATGCAAGGCTTGTCCGCCCAGTCATCTGTTGAGACAGTCAGTATTGAATTTGAAGGGCTTGGCATCTTGAGGAACTTCACGTGCTTAGAGCAGATGATGGATTGCAATTTAGTTAGAATGCAATACAAGTCAAAAAGAGGATTGAAGCCTACTAGAGTTCCTTCTTCCCCTTTTCCCCTGAATTTGTGCCCTTTTTCTCATTGCATCAACAAGTAGACACACGGACTCCTTATTGGTTTGAGGTAGGACGGCGGCAGCAAGCGGCCATGTAGTCGAGACCAGGGTGAGTCAGGGTGGTCTTCCCTTGGGATTTTATTGAGCATTAGGGCACTAGATTTGATCACCTCGTTCCAGAGGTTTGCAGGAAGATGGGCGTCCTTGAGGATGGTGCAAGTTGATTTGACAATGGTTCTGTTTGCTCTTTCCGCTTTGCCGTTGTGTTCAGGGTGATAATGCTCTGAGATGATTTGGCGTATGTGGTTCTTGTCGTAGAAGTTCTGCAGCTTCTTATTCACAAACTTGGATCCGCCGTTGGAGCACACTTCAGCCAGATAGTATCCCCTTTTTCAATTTTCTTTCTCTATGAGATCTATCACAATTTTGGGGGTTTCTTCCTTGGAGACTAAGGGAAAAGCGCCAATATACCCCGTGGCGCTGTCAACCAGCGTGAGAATGAACCGGTTTCCTCCCTTGGACTGCGGCTTGAGAAGCCCCATGAGATCAAGGTGGATTTTCTCAAAGGGTTTCTCAGCGTTGACGGACTTCCCCTTGAAGGATGATTTGGAGATCTTGTTCTTGACGCAATGGATGCATTCAAAGTTGGTTTTTGCCTTGGATGGTATATGTTTTGTGATTGTCTCTAGTCTTGCAATGGAAGCGTGTTGTAAGTTTTGGTGAATTTACATGAGCTCCTCTTCAGCGGTCCAGGCAATGTTTGCTGAATGATCTCAAATGTGATTTTGATTTAACCAAGGGGTGTCAAGAGTGTAGAGGTTATCAACAATATTCCCACCAAACACCTTGTGCCCATCCCTCAAAACCTTGAATTGCTTTTTGCTTGCTTTCAGCGAGAATCCCGAATGATTGAGTGCTCCCGCGCTGATTAAGTTGATGGTAAGATTGGGAACGTAGAACACGTTAGAAAGTTCAAGTGTGAAGTTCTCCCAAATGATTACCACAGTGCCCCTGCCTTTGATCTCTAGTTCTGCTCCCTCCTTGCCGGTTTTGATTGATTGGTTGTCGCACAGAGACATATTTTTGAAGTATTGACTGTTGTTGATCATGTGAATCAAGGCGCCGCTGTCCAGGATGAAGCAAGATTTGGGGTTTCCATGGTAAATCCACATTGAAAGCAGTGCGAGATAATGGGCTACCTGGTTTGAGTTTGATTTGGATTGGCTTTTGCGAGACTTCCATTTGGCTTGTTCTTCCCTCCACCAGTCGGGCGCAACTCCCGGATGTAGATGCCAGAAGTTGTCGGCTGAGTGGTATTTGTCCTGTTTTGGATTATGGTACCCTTCAGTACACCGACGCAGCTCTCCATATTTGTTTTTGTGATTAGAAGCTATGGGTTTTGAATTTGTCAAGGCCACTTCCGTCTGAGAGTGCTGAAGATCTTGAGTTGTCTGCGCTTTCAATTCATTATTCAGTTGGGTGAGGTGGTTTAGAATGTAATCTACTGAGAGTTCCTTATCTGTGTGCATGATTTGCCGTTTGATGTTGCTCATAGAGCCAGGAAATTTGAAGAGGAGATGGTAGGCCAAGATATTGTTTGGAAGGATGATACCGACTTCTGACATTTTCTTCAGGCAGACTTTGGCTTTGGTTATGAAATCATCAATGTGATCAGACACAAATGGCAGGTAGAGAAATTCGTTGAAAATCCTGGCTCTGTTTGAGGCTTGGGAGGAGGCATACTTGTTGATAATGGCTTTCCATAGAAGTTTGGCGGAATTCTTGTTGAGTGAGGTGACTATGTTTTTGTGCGTGGCAGCTTCCAGTCTGAGGTAATAAGAAGCTTGATTTTGTCGTTCACATTGGGGTCAAGAACAGAGTAGTCATTGTTAATGGGTGTGGAGCATCCACAAACATCAAGGATGGCGTCCATTTTATCTTTCCACACGCTGTAGTTGTCTTTGCTGAGCCTTGGGATTTTATCGAGGGCAGTTTTTAGCATGGCCTGCCTAAATCCCTCCAAAGTTGAGCCAGCCATGATTTCCCAGTTATTTGGTGACGTTTGAGATTGAGAGTGGAGAGCTGAATTTTGGCTTTGAACCTTGTTAGGCTTATAAATTGATTATACCGGAAACTGGGAACTGATGCAGATGGGAATCAACACAGGATGAGTAGACATGAGAAAAAGAAAGGAGATAACAAACATCTGGCATAGGCGTGATTGAGGTGCAAGAGTTAGGTGAGGAGCAGCAAGACAAGAGATGACAACAAGAGATGATGAGGACTAGGCCAGAAGATGAGTCAATATGAGATCAAGGAAAGATGAGGAAATAGGAAAGTAGAAATATCTCACCTGGCACACAGACAGGGCGTGAAGCATACAGACAAACAGACAAGGAAGGGAGTGTTGGAGATGAGGTGGTTGGATTGAGGCGTAGTCAAAATTGAGGAGAGATGATGAGTTTGAGAAGCTATGAGGGAGAATCCGGGTTCAGAGGTTGAGACAAGAGGCGTAGCCGGGATCCGGGGTCATGAGGCATAAGCTGGATTTGGAGTGTGAGTTGGAGTGTCCTCACTCCCCTGTCTGTCTGTCTGAGTGCCACATCCGCTCCAGTGTACCCAGCAAGGGGAGAAGACCTAACATGTCTTAAAATCTTAACAAAGGATAGCTGAGCGCGAGGGCAATTGCAAGTAGCAAGACTCAGTTGAAAAGTGCGAACTTGATTATACCACTCAACAAACGGCAAGAGGAATGGAATGTGTTCCAAGGAAGGAAACTCAACCTGATTCCAATGTGATAACTAGGTTGTAGCAAAATGCAAGAAAAAATGAAATTAACTAACTGAGGAGACAATCATCAGGCAAGGGGATAGCCCTTATAAGGTAATCCAAAGTGAATAGATAAAACCTGGTGATGAGCTAACTACAGTTGAAGGGGTGAGGCAATGAATGACAGGAACGGGATAGGAAATGAAGCAGTAGTACATTATCCAAGGTCATAGCGTAAGTGCGAGACAATAGAATTGGAGCGTATACGTGTATGACAAATTGGGACAAAGCAAGTGACTTTGAAGATAATGCAAATGAGAAGTAATAGTGTATGCAGGGTAGTGACTAGTCCAATTTCAAACTGTACAGTAATGATGGCTTAGTTAGACGTAGATGCAAACTAAAAAACAATGCATGACCAAAGATGGAAGTCTGAGGCTGTTGATTGGCCAGGGAAGGAGATTGGGTCTCATAATGGATGGCCAACCGGTATGGAGTCAACCACAAATTTTGCAAGTATAAACTGAGTTGGTTGCCCAGATTGGAAGGTCAACGCAAGCCAGAGGAAGTAGCGTATTGCACCATTGATGTTGTGCTTTATTTGTGTCATGCTTTTAGACTGAGGTAGATGGTACTGAGGAGAGGACATGTCGAAGTGATGAAGACAATAATCCCTAAGAGCAAGGCATGACACATCCTCATACTCCTCCTATTCCAATCTCCATCTCCCCACTGCTCTCAACCCCAAACTAAGGCTCAATCAGATCTTACCCACCATCAGATCCCTCACCCTAGCTCAATTGGCCTCCCCTCAAGCTCTCATCAAGTCATACCAACCTCAATCTCTACAAGCCCTCAGGCAATTCTTCAAATCCCATCCTCGTCCACTTCTCCCCCACAATCTGATCCCCATTCCAATCAATCAGATTGTTACTTGGTTCACCAACGTATCCAATCCCTTGTTGGATGAACTAGATCCAGAGAACATCTTACCATCTACCATCACCTCCAATCCGACCACAATCATCCACTTCAAAGTATCCAACCTCAAACTCTGCTCTACCACAGACCAAGCCCTCAATGAGATCCCAATCCCTCATCTTCAACGAGTCAACAAACTGATTGAGGATGGATTGTTGGTTGGAATCGTCAATCCCAAAGTCACTAAACTTGTTCAAACCGGTCTTGAGTTTGGTTTTGTACTTTCAACTCATTCAATCCAAACTCGATATAGACCATCTTCCATCCCATCCCAACCAACTCTATCTGATCCTCAATCCATCCTCAATCCATCATCCTATCATCCTATCATCCATCATCATCAGATCCATTCATCAACCAAATCATCATCAAGACCAAATCACTCAAACCCTCACTCAATCTCAAATCATCCAACAAGCCAATAGGTTTCATCAATCCCCTCATCATCCCTTTGATATCTTACTCACCGAACCCATACTACAAGGTATCTATTCACCCCTTTGTTTCATCCATTAACCATAACTTGCCCCTCCTCCTCACTCCTCCATCTCAATCACCCCTCCTCAACCCTCAACTTGGATCTTATTGGATTCGTACAATCAATCAATTTGATCAAGATCGGAGTTCAGAGTGGTGATTGGGTCCTACTCTCGACCACCACCACACATCAGCATCATTGTTTGATCAAACTCTACACCGCCAACCATCATCACGATCTCAACTTGATCTATCCTAACTCATCCAACCTCATCCTTCTATCACCCATCCTACTGTTCAACTTGATTGGCACTATCTCCTTTTCCTCCGCCATCCGAGCCATTGATCATCAACCATCCCTACCTCCGATCTCAGCAATCACTACCTCCTACTCAAGGAGGCTTGCATCCGGTCCCAAGAATGATCATCCGAGCCGCTCAAGAGCATTGACCGGAAACCATGATGATATTGATCTACTCGCCAACTCTGCTCCCATGGGATTCTTGGCAAGATATCGTTCCAAAAGCCATCAGATGTAGTCTATCCCACCATCATTGTGCCCAATGGAGTTTCAATCGCTCACCAAAACATTGTCTCCAGTCAAGACCTCTCCTCCTCCCCTCTGCCTGTCTCTCAATCATTTAATCAAGACTGTCAACATCATCCTTGTCAACTGTCCAATGACTTGATCACCATCCCCATCACTTCCCCATCAACTCATCCTTGACAAAGACCAACTCTCAATTGTTCAGGTTGGCTGCCAAAGCTTACACCCTCATTGGACAGGAATCTTGTTGGCATCTCCACAAGCTCATCCTCTCACCAAATTGCTCCATCTCTTGCTTCCTCCCTTGCAACCTCGCTCTTCCACCTCTCAATCTTGCTTGTCGCTTCTCATCCCCAAATCGCTCCATTGCTCCATCTCAACCGCTTGCTTGCTCCCATCCATCTCCTCCGCTCCACCTGTTACATCACCAAACCATTCTCCCATTGCTCCGGCCGCTACTTTTTTACTCGCTCCATCTCCAACATCAATACACCCATCATCAATACAATCCAATCATCATTCCATCCATCAATCATATCAACAACATACAACTCTAATCACCATCAACAACATTCAATTCAACCTTAACAACATATCTATATTCCTTTTCATCTATTATTGAACAGGCTGGTGTGTTTGAATCCTTCCCTTTTTTGTTCAATACTATCTTCATATCTCCCTATCATGCACCCTCCTCATTAACATCACCACATTCATTACCATTCAATACTGTCATCACCCACCATCATAAAATAACTGTCACCACTCCATTCCAACTTCATCTCTAAAACCATCACTATCACCATCACCATTACCATCATCATCACCATCACCATCACCATCACCATCACCATCACCATCACCATCACCATCACCATCACTATCATCATCATATCATTCTAACCCATTAAGCTATACCATTACCCTCATCACCATCATCATCATCATCATACCATTCTTCCCCATTAAGCTAGGCAACTATGCCTGAGGTCCTTGTTGCTCCTCTTAAAATAGGCTATCATTCCCCATATCATGCTAGGCAACTATGCCTGAGGTCCTTGTTGCTCCTCTCCAAACAGGCTATCATTTCCCCATCTCATATCCTGACAAGGTGGTGTCTTGTCATTTATTACTCAACTCTCATATCTCTATCATTCTCATATTCTCCTCTCATTTCTCATGAATCTCTGGAATGTTTGCTGGTCTTAAATTGGTTCCTAAATTTGTCAGTTAAGGTGGTGTGTTGTCTTTTTCTGTTCATATTCTGTAACTAACAAATTTAGTTACCTTTATCTCCAACTTACTTTTTCCATTAAATAACTACTCATGTCTCAGGCCCCCTCTGGGGCTCTCTAGTTGTCACTAACCTGCTGTCTTAGGCCCCTTTTGGTGGTTCTCTGGTTTTCCATAAATAATGGTCCTTCCCTTGGACCATGAATGAAAAACCATCTGATTACCAGTCAAAAATACCGGAGTGCCCCTTCCTCCTCATCAGATCAGTTCCTCTTGACTATACAAGAATTATCCCCTCTCTATTGGCCTTTTGTAGCCTTATTATTCCTCCTCATCTGTCTCCTCCATAGCCTACCATTACCTTTTCATCCCTCATGGCAATATAGTCATTCTTCAACTCTTCAGTTCTAACAGTAACATTGAGGAGGATAGATAGAGGACTGGTCCCTCAATTTGTATATGGGGTCTAGCTGACTGGCAAAGACGTCAGAGGATTCAAAAAAAGAATTGGAAGAGTGTTTTTTGGGCTGAGGTGATGGAGGAGTAGGAGTAAAAGAGGAAGGGATGGGAGTTTCAGGAAGAAGAGGAGGCGGAGAAGTACAAGAAAGAGGAAATGGAAGATTTTTGTCCATCTTTATTAAAAGCGGTTCATCAGAAGAGGAGGAGGAAGGGGAAGCAGGAGGAGAGGAATTAGAATTCTGGATGATTTTGATTTGTTTGGAGGATATAATTGTTTTTTCAGGAGTGAGGATCTGATACAATAAGAAACTAAGGTTGGAACCCACAAGCGTTCCAGTGATTCTGCGGTCTTTAAATTTTTTCCGCAAGCAATTTTGGTGTCTAAGTAAGCAACTTTAGAGCCAATGGGATGGAAGTAACTGTAAAGAAGAGTTTTTTTAGTAAATATACAATAAGGAGAAGGGGAATGAGGATTTTTGGGAATTTGGTTTAAGGTGGGACAAGCCATTTTGGAGGTTTTGGCCCACAGGTTATGAGGAAGCTTGAAAGTTTTGAGGATAGCTTGTATTGATTTGGTAAGATTTCTTTTGGTTCTCTAAATTTTACTGTTTTGTTCATGGCAATAGGGTTCATTGATGAGATGATGGATGGAGTTGGAAGAGAAGAAATCTTTGAGATTGGAGGAGGTGAAATTGCCTTGGCCATTGGTTCAGATGGTGGCAGGGAAGCAATTTTGTTTTTGAAATTCTTGGTTAAGAATTATTTTGAGCTGATGACCAGCGTCGTATTTGTGTTGGAGTGGAATTGCTGAGATATACCCAGAGAAATCATTGAAAACTGACATAATGTAATTCATATGATTGCCAGAAGAGAAAGAGATGGCTCCAATAAAATTGATGTGGAGTTGCTAAAAGGGTCAAGACCTCGGTGATTGGATTTTCTTGAATGAAAAATTGGTGATTTTAGAGAAAACAAAATCTTCACATTGGAAATTGGCAAGAAAGTCGGAAGAGAGATTGGGGAACATATTTTTCAGATGATAAGGACTGGCATAACCAAGAGATTTTTGGATATATTTGATCTTGTCAATTGAGAACAAGTTTTGAGAGAGATATAAGAGTTTGTGGTTAGGGCCAACAATAGAGGGAAGGTTGAGAATGAAGAGGTTTTCTCAAATAAAACCAGAAAATACCGGAGTATTCTTGGATTAGAGATGAAATTGGGAACCATTTGATACAAAAGAGAACTCTTTAGATGAGATAAGTTCTCCGGGACTGATGAGATTGACAACTAGATCTGGAACAAAGAGACAATTAGTCAAGGTGACCACTGAGTTCTTTCAGGTGAGTTTGACAGTTCCTTTTCCTTTAATGGGAAGTTTGGCGCCTTTCTTCCTGGTGTTGATGAAGTTGTTGCCAGAACAGTTGTTGAGATGAACAAAGAAATTGGGAGAATTGAACATGTGACAGGATGCTCCAGAGTCAAGAATTATTTGATACATTGGACTGATTTCCTTGATCCACGTTGTGAGCAATGCGTGGTAGTTAGTAATTTCTTTGCCTTTCAAATTAGAGTTGAGTTGCACTCTCCAGTTGGCTTGAGCCTCTTTCAATCAGTGCGGAGAGAGATGTTCATGCTTGTGCCAGCACTTGTCCTTGGAATAATCAGGAATGAGGGGATTGGGAAAGCCTTTTTTGCATCAAAGTTTGAAAGTTACGGGTTTCTTAGGGTTCCAAGGAGTTACTAAAGCGGTGTCAGTGGACTTGATAGCCTTTGAATTAGATTTGGATTTGTTTTTGAGATGAGTCAGGTGGTTGAGAAAAAGATAAACTGTAACGTTTTTATCAAATTGCATAATCAGTTGACAAAGAGAATGGAGAGACAAGGGAAATTTGAAGAGGATCAGATACAAGGGAATATTGTCCGTCAGATTGATTCCCATGTCCAGAATTTTCTTCATAGAGATCTTTGTGTTGGTGATGAAAGAGTGAATAGCTTTGGGTCTGAGCTGTTGATGAATAAATTGATTGAAGACCCAAGCATGATTAGCCGTTTGAGAGGAGGAAAATTTTTCCTTAATTTTTAGCCAAAGGAGTTTGGCAGAGGAGATGTTTGAGGGATTGAACACGTTGTTGTGGGTGATGGAGTTGATTTGCAAGAGGAGGATAACTCAAATTTCCATGTTGTAATTTGAACCAAGCTGTTTAGAATTGTCTTCCAGCTCTTCTTTAATGCCTTTTAGTTCCATTAGCATTGTCATCTTATCCTTCCAGATGGAGTAATTTTTGTCCGTGAGAATTGGAACGGCTTCAAGAGTGGCCTTGAAGATGATTTTTCTGAATCCATTGTTGCCAAAGCTTGATCCCTTCATTGGTTTGGTGAGAGTGGTTGGGCTGGCTTTTGGCTTTTAAAAGTGTTGGATTACTGAGATTGAAGAATAAAAAAAATAAAACAAGATTTTAAGAGGGCTAGAAAGGACAAAAATCAGAAGATGAGAAATACATGAAGAAAAAGTCAACAAAAGAAAGGTTGAGGTTGAGTAAACAAACATAAAGAGGCCCTAGGTAGATTGGGTAAATGGAGGAAGTTTTTGGTTGAGGTTGAGAGGGGATGGAAGCGTTTGAGGACAGACTGATGATTGATGATGAACGGTCAGCCTTAATACGCAGTCAGGTGGAGCTTGGGAAGTATTGCAGTTAGTCTTACAAGACAAGATTGATTTGAATTTGAGCCCAAGGCTACAAGGTTGAGGTATTGAGTGATTTGAAGTTTGAGAAGTCAACAAGAATTGAGTATGAGAAAAAGTAGAATAATTGAGATGAAGAAAAGGAAAGAGAAAGAAAAATTTGAGAGAGAGAAGAAAAGATGAGCTCCATGCGGAGGTCTGAAGTTGGATGAATCAAGCAGAGCTGTTGAGAAAGAGTTGTCCGGGTGCCCCATTCAGAGGATGGAGTATTTGCACTAGGGAAGTGGCCAAGTTACAAGCGCGGTCTCATGTGTGACCATGTGACATGAAGAAGAAAGAGAAGTAAAAAAAAAGAAAAACAAAGGAGAAAAATAAAGACGGCAAGAAGAGAAGATAGAAAAGGAAGTAGGATCATCTGTGAGTTGGGGTTGTGAGTGTGTATATTCAACATCTTCCCCTTCTGGAATGATTCCCCTCAGGGAATTAGTATACTACTTCTTATTGGTTATTCCCTCTTCCAATGGGTTTTAACTCAGAACAAGAAAGCCAACCAGCCAACCCTTACTCATATCACCTACCCCTTTGGTATGAATATTTTAGGATTTGCCTGTCTACCTCCTTCAGAGCTTTACTCTTGGATGAATTTCTTTATCATTTTCCTTACTTTACTTTGTAGATAATCCTGTGGGATTATATAAAAAAAATTAGCAAATAGCTTGCTGGCAGTACTTGAAGGGAAATTTAGTATTAATCCTACTCCTTTAGAGTATTATTAAATAATAAGGGTGGTTTTGATTTTCCTGCCCTTCTAGTACTATAGTAAGTCTGCACAATAATTTATTTAAATTAATTGATAGTTTCTTTTAGACTTAGAATAGGTCTCATATCAGACCTAGATTAGTTATTAGTTGTTATTGGTAGGGTTTGTTGAATAATAGACCAGATGTATTGGGTTATTGGTTATTTATTGATCAGATATGTTTGATTTTAACCAATATCCCAATATTGAAGGTTTCAAGGTTTTATCAAAGGGATGGTTCAGGAGAGGACCCAAGGATGGGTTTACCCACAGGGGGCTGGGTAGAGAAAAGGTTGGTGGTTTCTTTTTTTTGTGCTCTCTTTCTTTGTGAGGGTTATTTATTGATTAAGGGGTGGTTTTTCTTTAATATGGTTCTGAATATTTAGGTCACAGAAGAACCCTTATTCAAGCACCTTTTGGGTGGTTTAATTGGTTAAAGATGGGTAATAACTTGGTTTCTGATTTCTTGTTTCCTTTTATAACTGATTTGCTGATACTATTTATCTGGGTAGGTACCACAGATGATTAGGATGGATTGAGCTAGGCCAGATGGTATAGAGGTGGATGGGGATGTGGATGGCATGATATGGTACAACCTGGATAGGGCATAGAGGCCCTCCTTAAATAGAAAATATGGTCATCAGGGGATGCTCAGGGCTTCCCCTGAGGGCGCACTAGGGCTTCCCCTGTTACAGTGGGATACAGGTACATGATACATTTTAGTTGGTTGGAAAAAGATACTGCATGGAAATGAGGCAATTCTGCTGGTTGTACAAAAGAAACTGCATGAAATTGAGGCAATTCTGCTGGTTGGGAAAAGATTGTACAGGGTTTTCATGCCTGCACAGCCTTGCATAAATTTCTGTGAGGTTCTGATCAGGTTGGTCTGGTGCTGGTTGCTTATTTGGTACTGACTGTTCTTCCTGCATGCATTGATGTGCATTCATTGGTGGTTTACTTGGTGCTGCATGGTCTTGACTGCTTGAATATATTGCTAGGTAGGCCTGTGGTACTTGTACTGGTAGTTTTTTTGGCATCACATGCTACTTGCTGCATAAATTTCTGTGTTTTTCTGTGGTTGTTTGGTACTGAATGGTTCTGGCTGCCTGCATATATTGCTGTGTAGCCCTGTGGTACTTGTACTGGTGGTTTGTTTGTTATCACATGCTTCTGAATACATAAATTGCTGTTTGCTTCTAGGGGTTGTTTGTACTGGTAGTTTGTTTGGCATCACATTCTTCTGACTAAATAAATTGCGGTGTGGTGCTGGGGGTTGTTGGTTCTGGTAGTTTGTTTGTCATCAAATGCTACTGGCTGCATAAATTGCTGTGTGGTGCTGGGGTGGGTTGGTACTGGTAGTTTGTTTGGTTCTGGTTGAGACTGGTTTCACTTCCTACTGCCTGAACTGTTCCTGTTTACTTCTTTACAGCCTCCTGTATGTTTATTTGCTTGTTTTTTTGGTGAGGTGACAGGAGCTGAACTAGCTGCACTGCCTCCTGTATCTGTATTTCTGTATTCTGGCTGAGGTGATAGGGTTGTATGGTAATGGTGTTGAGGGTAATCTATTTCTGGTATGCAATTGAGTTTTTCAAAGGTTTGTCTTCATGCCTTCCACAGAGCTGTGACACCTGGTTGGGTATGAGTTTGCCACAGTTGGAGGTTTTTTGGGCTGTATCTTCTAATCCATGAGAGATAGGGGGGTACTTTGGCTGAGTGACTATGGGTTATTTCTGATGTTGAATCCATTTATGAGGTTAATTTGAATTTTTGAGCTGTTGTTACACTGGAAAAGTGAGTCTGATGGCTATAGGAAATGTTTGGACTACCACAACATCCTCTCCTCATTGAAATCAATCTCTTATCTCTATCCTGAGTCCTGTGAGCATTAGTGCCTGTTCCTTCCGCCTCTTGCAAGCCAGGGGCAGTTGTGAAATTATACTCATTCCTTCCCCTTGATTAATACCCATCTCTATATCTCAATCAACCTATTCCATCCACCTACCTCAACCCATTCCATCTCACAGATAACAATACCTAAAATATTTGTGGGTTTTTGTGGTATAGAGCTAAACAGGGTGTGGCCTCCACATTTCCAAGGTATCTCCCTGGGGAATTCATCTCCTCCCACAAATTGGCCCTGAAAACAACTTTGACGGTGTGGTGCTCCAAAACCTAACCTATAGCCATCAGACTCACTTTTCTAGTATAAGGACAGCCCCAAGCATCCATTAGACCTCACAATTGGATCCTACACCAAAAATAACCCCTAGTCACTCAGCCAAAGTACCCCCCTATCTCTCATGGTTTAGAAGATACAGCCCAATTCAACCCTGGCCTACCCATACCCCTACCAGGTGTCACAGACCAGTGAAAGTCATGGACATACCTTGGATAACTTCAAGTAAATACCCCATACAGTACAACCATACAGCACCAAACAAACCTGCAGCAGTATACATAATTAATATATGCAAGGCACTGCATGAATGACCAAACAAATGATCAACCACCACTATACAGAAGTAATTTATGCAGGGGGCACCTGTATCAATGCAGCACAGCAATGCATGCAAGGGTGTACATGCATGTAGATCCTGCACAGCCTCCTCCTCTGACCAGCCAAAATGCCTCATGAACTGTATTCACTGTATCAGGGAGACCCTCAGGGGCAGCCCTGAGGGTAGGATTTTCTATAAATAGAGGGCCTCTGTCCTCCATCCAGGTCCCATCATCAGATCCCCCCAGGTTCCCAGCCTGAGGAGGTCACCCCTTATAAAAATACTAAGCCCTTATAAAAGAATACTAAGCCCTTACAAAAGAATAGTAAATCCTTATAAAAGAATAGTAAACCCTTATAAAAGAATAATAAACCCTTATAAAAGATATCAAGCCCCCCTATAAAAGGAATTCTTAACCACCATCAACCCTTACCATTATCTTCTACCATAACCCATATTTTTCTCATCACCCATACTTTTCTCATAACCCAAACTTTTCCCATAACCCATACTTTTTCCATAACCCATACTTTTTCCATAACCCATACTTTTCCCATAACCCATACTTTCTCCATAACCCATACTTTTTCCATAACCCATACTTTCTCCATAACCCATACTTTTTATCATAACCCATCAGTTCCCCCCATCCTCCCCTCCAGGGATCACCATGCCTCCTAGGCACCCTTAACCCATACTTTTACCATCCTCAACCATTATCCAATAACCCATACTGTAACCATCACCAATCCCATATCCCATACCAACAAACATCACCATCATCATCATCAACATCAATCATCACCATCAACCATCAACCCCCACCATTACCCTTGGCCATCCACCATCATCAACACATACTTTTGACCATGACCCAACCCAATAATCCATACTTTTGACCATACACCACCACCATTATTTACTCAATAACCCATACCTTTGAACATCACCACCATTTACCCATAACCTGAACATCATCATCATCATCATCAGTCATCATCATCACCTACCATCATCATCATCCACCATCACCATCATCAACTATCATCATCACCTACCTCAACCATCATCATCATCATCAAGCATCATCAACCATCATCATCAGTTATCAAGCATAGTCTTAACCATTTCAGCTTTATCACTCAACACCTGTAACATCAAGGGAGTATTCATCAGTAACCAATAAAACTAAATAAAGAATATATAAAGGATAAGACTAGAGAAAGGATTCTTCCCTTACTCAGCTTCTATCCACCAGGTCACCTATCTGTTCCACCATTTCTTCCTTATCAAGCTTAAATATATTGATCCTAGGTCTGATAGAGACTACTATAGTAGCAACTCTATTTGAAAATCAGCCACCAATCTCTTTTCTTTTATTGTTGTGAGACTACTATAGTACTTAGAGGGGCAGGCAATTCAAAACCACCCTTAGTCTTCATCTATCTTATTAGTAGTTGTAGTACTAAATTCCCCCTCAAGTGACTGCCAGCAAGATATTTGCTAAACTTTACCCAATCCCAAAGGAGTCTCCACAACGGAACAATCAGGCTTTACAATGGGAAATTTGAACTTTGAAACTACTTTGACAGCCCAGAAAAGGTTCCAATAGCCGCAATCAAACTTTGAAAAAATTCAATTGTGACCCCAAACTTTTATTTTGACTGCTTCAAATTTGACCTTTGACTTTGCCACTTTGAATTCAAACTTTGACTTCAACACTTCAACACTTTGACACTTTGACGTTTGAACCTTTGAATTCAACGCTTCAACCTTTGACTTTTACCCTTTGAGCTTTGACTTTGACCCTTTGACCTTTGACTTTTACCCTTTGACCTTTGACTTTGACCCGCTTTGATGGAATTTGTACAACCTCAAGATTTTTTGCAGCAAATCCTTTCTCCTCTCTCTAGGTACTCTCCTTGGGTCACTTTGTCACAGAATAACTGGAAACCATGCCTCCTTGACGTGCAAAACCTTCCATCATCACCATTAAACCCCTAACCAGGGAAGACAGAGGAGGTGGTTCCACCTCAGATTTTCAGAATCAGGACCAATCTATGCCTCAAGACTGTGGAGGTGGGAGGAACTTTTCCAACCTAACTCCGCCAGCCTCCAACAAAAATGGTTACTGGTATCCTTCCTCCATATCCTCCACAAGCTTCTTTGTCCCCTGCTTCTCCTGTTGTCAGACCGTTTTTTAATTGTGTGACTGGTCAATATTCCCAAGCAGGCTTTGGATTTTATTCCCCTTTGTAAAATCCCAACTTAATACCTATCCCTGAGGATGAGGAACAGAAGGAACAAAGCATAGATTTGGGCTTTGATTTGAGGATTCTTAGCAATCTTGATTCACCAACCTCTGAACCTCAGTCAGAGGCTTTCCAACCTTTGCTTCAAATGCAATCCCTGCTCCTCAAAGCCAACCTCCTCAAACTCCTGCTGTGGACCCTACTCTACTAGCCTTGCTCCAAACCATGACTTCAGCAGTATCTAAACTCTCTCAACCCAAAACAACGAGTACTTCCCACTCTGGAACCTTTAAAACTCCATTGATGAACACGCCAGCCATATTTGAAGGCAGTAATCCTACCAAGCTCAGACCCTTTTTAGAAGCTTGTGAGCTCATCTTTGCAAATGATGAAAGAACTTTTTGTTTTGATTGAAGGAAAGTCTTGTTTGCTGTCTCCTACCTAACTGGAAAAGCAATTTGTTGGATCCAACCCTATCTGGCTCACATCTGCAATCAAGAGCCTTCATTCCTGCTCAAATCCTGGAAAAAATTCACCAAAAAACTTCATACTCTCTTTAGTGACGGTCTCAAAGTAGCCAAAGCAGAAAAGTAACTGTTGAATTTGAAGATGAAGGACTCTGGATATGCTTCAACCCACATCACAGAATTTGGCACCCTTATGACCAAAGTTTCTGGATGGGGGGATAGAGCCTTCTACTTTGATTTTTGCTAAAGTTTCCCTTCTCAACTTCTGGACCAGCTAGCTGGTTATTATGGTTCTTTGGAGACCCTCCAAGAGCTCATGTATGAAGTGTTGAATTATGATACCAGGTAATACAAACAAGTCAAGGAAAAGTCTTTCCATCAAAGCCACTCTAAACAGTAAAAATGCTCTCAATCCCAAGCTAATTCCTCTCAGTCTGACAAGGGCAAAGGTAAGGCCAGAAAGAAAGACAAATAAGCAAAGAAGCAATCTTCCCAAACCAAAACTACCTTGGAATTTGTTCCTGATGGCAAACTCAAGGCTGAAGAAAAGGCAAGAAGGGAGAAGGAAGGACTATGCATGTATTTTTGAGGAAAGCACTAGACAGACTAATGGAAAAAGAAGCTTGTCTCCAACCCTTCCTCCAACACCAAATCTTTCTCTACCTCCAAGAAAAAAAAATTAGGTTGTTTTCCTGTTGTACTCCAGGATTATCACCCTACTGATGTCAGGGTACAAAAGATAAAAAAAGACTACTCTGACCAACTTTGCAAAGGTTTGCGTTTTATTCTGTTTCAAAAGGACTTGATGTTTGGTGTTTTGATTGATTCAGGTGCTACTCAAGCTGTAATGGCTAATACCATGGTTCTAAATTTTTCATTTCAGCCCATTCCTCTGGGAAAACCTACTCCTCTTTTCAACCTCATTCCAAATGAGTCACCATTTCAACTAATTACCTACAAGGCAAGTTGGGTGGTCTCTCTTCCCTCTTTTCCTAGCTTTGAATGGGAATTCCACCTTGTCAACACACCTTGCTCAGAAAAACCAATCCTGGGAATTGACTTCCTTCACCACTGGAATCCTGAAGTAAACTGGAAGATGGGGCTGATCACCCCAAGACACCAGCCAACTGACAAACTTTCCTCCAAATCTGTTGAACTCCACATGTCCAACCTACCTTCAACTTGTTTCCCTTCTACTCTTTCTTTGGAACTGTAGTCCATTGCATTTCCCCTCACTTCACAACCTTTGAATCTTGAACACTCCATCGAATTTCCATTGAGCTCAACAATTTCTCATCTTGCCTGGATATTCACTTTTCCCTTGACTATTCCTCTTGAGGAGGAACCTAGGGATTAATCCTTGCATATCATGCAATTGGTTACTTCTTCTAATATTTCTGTTACTCCCCATATGAATACTTCAGCTCACTGGGATGATTTTGACATTGAAAAAGACCCTGAGGAAATACAAACTGTTTACAAAAAAGTTCCTGCTGATTACCATTCTTTCCTAGATGTTTTCTCCAAGGTCAAAGCAGATCAAATCACTCCTCACTGCGCTTACAATCACCATATCAAACTGGAAGGACCTCTTCCTCCAGTTGGGCCCATCTATTTGCTATCCCAAAGCAAGGAGTCATCCCTACAAGCCTACATAGCGGAGAATTTACAGAAATATTTCATTTTTTCCAGCACTTCAAGCACTGGGGCACCTGTTCTCTTTTTCAAAAAAAAGGTGGGAGTTTTTTGTTGTATGTTGAATATTACAAGCATAAAGCTGTCACCATGAAGAAACAATACCCAATTCCTCCAATGAATTTATTAATGAGTGTCTTTCCAGGTTCTTCCATCTTCACCAAAACTGACTTCAGAGGCACTTAACAACTACTGCACATCAAGGAAGGAGATGAACACTTAAAAGAATTCAGATTTCAGTTTGAAAGCTATGAATACCTAGTCATGCCCTTTGGGCTGACAAATGCCCCAGCTTCCTTCCAAAACCTTATCAATGAAATAATTTCTGATCTTCTCACAGTTTATGTGGTGGTTTACCTTGAAAATATCCTCATCTTTTCCAAACCCTTATGGGAACACATTCCTCATGGGTGTGAAGTACTGACCAGACTCAGAAAAAATAAGCCATATCTAAAGGACTCCAAATGCAAATTCCATGCACCTTCTGTGTGTAAAGTTAAGAGGCACCTAAAACCAAATATCATTTCATCAGAATAAGAAACAAAAATGTACAGAAGAGAATGAAATGGTTAATAAACTAAAACTAGGAGTTGACAAGAGTGAAACTGCACCAGTAAAGAAACTTTTGATGAAAGATATAGAAATGTTGCTAAAGATGATAACCCCAGACACAAGCTTAAACCTAAAAGAAACTAATTTTATCAGAGTGAGATAGAAATAAGAAGTGATCTGCTCATGAATACAAATACTGAGGATGAGGCTTAACTGACTCAAAGTACCCTCAGACCAATGACACAACCGTTTGAGTTATGTGAGGAACAGGTAAGAGGGGTGCGCAAGTCAGGTCTTAAGTAGCTTAGAGTTCCCAATCTAATATAGAGTATTGGCACTGGAGTTGGTATGAAAGAAGAGCACGCGCGTTGTAGCTTGGCAGAGACCACGACATGAGAGTGAGGTATACAGAAAAGACTTGAGCGTGACACATAAAGAGGCAAATGAAAGAAGTAAGGAAACAGTAGGTGGAAATGATAGAAGCTGAGAAATAGTTAGAAAGATTCTGAGCTTTCAACACTGTGGACTACATTGGCTGTGTGATCTCAGGGTATGGCATCTTGATGGACAAAAAAAAAGTCAAGACCATACTTTCCTGGCCTGCTCCTGAAAAAAGAAAGGCCTTGCAGCCTTTCCTTGGGTTTTCTAACTTCTATTGTGGGTTAATAAAGAACTACTCCAAACAGGTCTCCCACCTCACTCTATTGCTGGAAACAGCTCTCCTTTCACCCTAACCCCTGAAGCTTTGCAAAAATTTGAAAACATCAAGAAAGCTTTCACCCAAGCTCCAGTCCTCCGCCATTTCAATCACTTCCTAAGAACTTGTGTTGAAACTGATACCAGTGACTATTCCCTGGGTTCTGTCATACTGAAACCTAACTCAGTCTAATTTCAGTCTAATCTACTTACCTCAGGAACTTCAACCTCAGGGCTCTGGAGACTTAACTAGTATATTTCCTTCCACTAAATATCCTCAGGATCTTCATGCCTTAAATATCTACATATAATCTAACCACATGCATTATACATATAGAATCCTTAGGCTTGCACATACTTAATCTATCAGGTTCTCCATATCCTCTAACCTTCTTCACTCCGTCTATCCCATACTTCATAATGGTTTATCCTTTGGGAATCCTTACTTACATTGCCTTTCACATTTTATTACATACTCTCTCTACCTAGTACATAGTTTCAGGACCTTCATGTACACTGTAAATCCTCTCACTGTACATTCCCAACTTAGACAGCCAGACCTGTAGCCTAGCGCTAATGTAGTAAGCAGCCTATCCAAATGTATTTAGCAGCCTATCCCAATGTAGTAGCATACCTGATCAGCCCTCTCTGTTACATTGAATGTTCCCTTGTCATCATATATGTGGTCTTAGCCTTCCACACAACCACCCCACATAATATAGGGCAATCTTAGATGATTGTGAGCACAAAGGAGACTGAGTGCAAGGGCAAGTGCAAGGCAGAAAAGCTGACTGAAAAGTGCAAACTTATGGTGGGTAACTCAACACACAATGAGAGGGATGAATGGTTCCAATGAAAGGAAGCTAAAGCCAAGCACAATGTGATGACTGTATTTAGAAAAATCCAAGAATGTATGAAATTAACTAACTGAGGAGACAATCTTCAGGCAAGCAGAATTGCGTTTATAAGGTAATCAAAAGTGAATAGATACAACCTGATGGATGGCAAAATACAGTTAAGAGGCAATGAGGCAATGAATGAAATGAAACAGATTGGGAAATGAAATAAAAGTATAGAAGTTTCCAAGGTCATAACCTAGATGCAAGGAAATAGAGTATGAGTGTACAAGGGCGTAATGGATGAGATAGAAAGGATTGATGTGAGAGACAATTCAAATATGAGGATGTAGTTTATGCAGGGTAAGGGACTAGTCCAATTTCAAACTATACAGTTGGTGTGGCTAACTAGCATGGGTGCAAGCTAGTGAGAGTGCATGACCAGGAATGGGAACCTGAGGGCTATTGATAACCAGGGTGGAAGAGCGGAGCTCAAATATATATTTGACTGGAGTAGAGTTGACTGCAAGGTTTTCATGTAGGTGCTGAGTCAGTCTCCAAGAATGGAAGGTTGTTATGCAAGCCAGAGTTGATAATCAGAAGGCACCAATGATGTTGTGCTTCTATTTGTTTCATGCATATGGACTGAGGTAGATGGTACTGAGGAAAGGGCATGTCAAAGTGAGGGAGACAATAATACTTAAGCTTGAAGCATGAAAGTTTCCCCGGTAAAAATACCCAAGCTCCTGCAAGTTTTCAGATAATTCTCCCATTGATTCCAAACTTCATTGTGAGTACTGTATACCCCTAGTTGGTATCCTACTTCTTTGCATCTTGAATAAATTTATAATTAAATATGTTTTCATTGTCATCCCATTGTTGTGAAAACTGTATTTGTTAAAATGAACAATGTGTTCCTAGTACTTCCGCAAGAGGTCTCTGAGGAAAATACAAGCAATGTCCCTTGCGCAAGGTTTCTTTTGCTTTCCCTATTAATAGCAAACCATCAGTGGATACCCCGTAGCATCTCAGATTGAGGTGCAAAACCAAAGTTCTGCGCCACAAGTGAACTACCATATAGCTACAGTGCCAGAGATCAAATTCTTAGGTGTCCCAAACCCTGGTAAATTTAAGACTTAGGGACTAAAAATAAATAAAATAAGAAGAGATGGAACTAATATAATTTTTTAAGGTAACCAGTGGGTATTCTGGAAGGAATCCACCTATCTCTACGTGCACGTGGATGACATTGCATTGTTCATAAAATACCCAGCCTCTTTTATTGGCAAGCTAGTGAAAAAGTTCAAAATTAAAGACCTAAGAAGGGGGTCCCTCTCACTAGGCATGAATTTTTCCCATCATTCCAACATGTTCAAGCTATACCAGCATCCTACATCCAACACATATTCTCCCAATATCTGCTACCAACACACAGGAACTTCTCCACACTGTTCAGACCACAAGGAAAGCTATTCCCTTCCAGTGAGGAAGATCATGCCAACTTCTCAGCTTCAGGGGCTAACTGTTGGAAGATTGTGGGTGAGTTGAATCACATCAGCACCTGCACCCAACCGGATATCACCTATGCGGTGAACTACCTAGTGCAGTTTTTGTGCAATCCCAATCTCTATCACTAAAAGGTTGCCCTGTAAGTGCTGGACTACCTCAAACACTCAGAGGCTAAGGGCCTCAACTTCATCAAGTCAGGAGATGATGATAAAATCCACGCATATGTAGATGCAAACTGGGCTACCTGCTCTAGTACTTGAAGTTCTATATATTTCCTACTGATCCTATGGTACCTTAACTTTGTTACATGGAAGTCCTAAAAGAAACCAAAGCTGTCTCTATCAACTACTGAGGCTTAATAAAAGGCCATTTGCTATGCCCTCAATGAAGTCAACTAGGTCTGTTCACTGCCACTTGAGGCTTTTCCATCTGGCTCCAATAAGCCTGCCATT
Source organism: Puccinia polysora (assembly GCA_025617555.3). NCBI lineage: Eukaryota > Fungi > Basidiomycota > Pucciniomycetes > Pucciniales > Pucciniaceae > Puccinia > Puccinia polysora. Next base: position 57,880,480 of record CM062627.1, read on the forward strand.
TTCTATTAATACAATGAAGGGTGTATCAATGTTGCTTTCAATCAGGCAAACCACGCTGGATTTCACACCAAACACATGGAGCTGAGGTTCCATTACGTGAGGAGAATAATCCTCAAAAAATTCATCCAGCTCCAAAAGTTGTTGCCAGAAGGGAACTTGGAGGACTTCCTAACAATGTTGAATTTTAAAACACCTTGCCCTACCAGGAAACCCCTGGGGGAAAGACGCAACCAGAAAACACAACCTCCTGTATTTAATTTGATTTCTTCTATTTTAAATTGTTCTTCTTTCTCTTCTTTGACCACTTGTTTTTCTGCCTCTCTATTTTCTGCGATCTATGACTTTAATCTATCCCTCTTCAACCAGCCATCTATAACTCTCAATCAGCCCTTCTCAACACAACAACAGTATTGGCTTCTCAACTGTCCACAGTCTTCATACTCTAACAAACTATTGACCTTGATTTTTCCTCCATTCTTCCTGGTAAGACTTCAATCCAACCAACCCTCTCACTTCTCATCAATAGCCAGATGCCTGTTCTAACTCCCATCAAATTCTCAAATCATCTCATACTTCAAAATTCTCTTTTATAATCAACAAGTCCCAGTTCCCTCAATCTCTGATCCTCAAACACTCAAAACCATATTTCATCTGTTGTACCTGAGCCTTTTCCTTCTTGATGTTTGTTCTCTTCAGATTCTCTTTGTTTCTTAATTATTTCTGATAATGTTTTCTTCTATTGTAGCCCTCTTAAGTTTATTATCTTTGAATGGCCTCTTCTTGAAGTCCAATATGGTCAAAAGCCAAACTAACCTGCAAGCTAACTTGGGACCCATGGAGGGATCAAGCATCAATGTCTTTTGACAGATAATCCTCAAAGCAGCACTCCAAGAAATTCCTGTTCTGACTTATCAAAACTACTCAATATGGAAAGACAAGATTTCCATCCTGTTGGAACTCAAGAATGTGAAATACTTGCTGGAAAACAACTCCAAAACCCTAAATTCTACAGAAGATATGGAAAACCAAGTCATTCTTCTCTCCAAGATCAATGCCATCACTAATAACAATGTTTTCATCCACCAGAACACCTCATCCTGTAAGCTTCTATGGCAAACCATCAAGGAAAGTTTTGCTTCCTCTCAAACCGCCAACCAAGCAAGGATTTCTAATGAATTGCTATAGCATCAGTTCAAGCCCAATGCCATTGATTTTTTCATCACTGAAAAAAAAAAACCCTCAACAAACTGATCAATGTAGGAATTGATCTTCCCAAAATACCCTATCCTATCTCTTTCTCATTAAATTTACCTCTTCTCTCCAATACTTGCTTCAACAAATCATGCACTCCAATAAGGACATAATGGTCAACCTTGTAATCAACCACCTAACCCAACTGGATAACAAGACCAAATCCAAATCAAAAGAATCCAAACATTCCAAAACAGCTCTTGTAACCTCCAAGATCCCAAATAAATCAGTGCCTCCTGAGCTACTCTGGAAACATGGATAAATCAATCCTCCATTGCCCAATCACACCATGGACAAATTTTGGCACAAACAGGAGCATCTGGCTCCCAATTGGTGGAAAGAAGCTCAAGCTAACTGTAGAGCCAAATTCAAATCCAACTCCAAGTCAAAGGAAGTTGCCCATTATAATTCTCTCCTGACTGCCTGGACAAACAATTTCAATCATGACAATAAACTAATTCTAGACTCTGGTGCCTTTTGTCACATTTTCAACTCCAAGGATGTTGTCACTGATCTTGAACCCTGTGCTGACAAAAAATCAATTTTGAATGGAAAAGAAGGTGCCAGACTCCCTATCAAAGGAAAGGGAACTGTTAAATTACCTGGAGAAATTCTCAAGTGACAGTATCCAACTGCTTCTTTGTACCAAATCTCATCATCAATCTTATCATCCCTGGAGAACTCATGACCTCCAAAAATTTTTTCCTCTCATCCTATCTAAATGACTTCATGCTGACCCGCAAAAATTGAACGGTCCTCTCAGGCTTCATTCAAGAAAATCTCTTCATTCTTAACTCTCCCTCTCTGATCAGAAAAAATTCCAAACTTTGCTACCTCACTCACAAAAATCTTAACTCTTAAAGGATCAATTATCTCCACCTATCTCTTGGAAAAGCTAGTCCTTATCTTCTTAAAAAGCTTATCTTAAAACTCTCTCCTAACTCCTGTTCTCAATTTCAATGCAAAGATTGTGTCATCTCCAAGATCACCAAATCATCCTTCAACAACACTTCCACCCCTTCATCTCAAACCTTTGAAAGAATTCACATTGCCCTCATTGGACCAATCACTCCCACCTCCAGAAAAAACATGAATTACATTATTTCTCTGGTCAAAACCTTCTCTGAATACATCTCCGCCATCCATCTCCAACAAAATTTCAATGCTGGTCCTCAGCTCAAGACCATCTTAAATTTTGAAAAGCAAAAGAAAAATCAATATGTGGCTTTCATATGTACTGATGGTGGCAGAAAGTATATCTGGAATGAACTTAAGGACTTCTTAAAATCCAATTCCATTCAAACATCATCACAGATCCCTATGACCACAAGCATAATGGCAAAATTGAAATTTTAAATTGCACTCTGATTCAATTGATACAGGCCATCCTCATAATTTCTAAACTTCCCTACAATATCTGCGCTGAAATAGCCAAAATTTCCTGTCTCAGCCTCAATTCAATTAACAAACTGCCAAACTCTCCTTCTATTTTTGATCTATTCACAAATAAATCTGTTTCTCTTGACTACTTCCATCCCATTTGTTCAAAGGTAATATATCTAGACACCAAAATTTCTCACGGCAAAAAACTCAAAGTTTGGGGATAAACAGGAACCCATGTGGGTTATAATCCACACTTTCTCTTTGATTGAATTATCAAACCTAACAACTCTATTATATCTTCTAAGCATTTTGAAATAATCAAGAATTCCCCTCTTCTCACCTCTTCTCCCTCCTCTGCCTCTGCTTCCCCATCCTTCACTGAACCCTATCTTGTTAAGCTCAGCAACAACCTTCCTATTGCCCTTTCTTCTCATCCAAACTTTGAAAACAAGTCTTCCAACCCCCCAAACAATCCTCCTTCAAATTTTCCCCTCCTCAATCCACTTGAAGATTCATCTTCAGAACTGTCCCCAGAGTCTGCATCATAATCATCCAACATTGTGGATGCCCACATCAAACCCTCTTACGGTCTTCAAGATCAATCCTCACTCAATCTGCCCGTGAAATATGGATAACACCACTATTTTATGCCCAGATCCTACCAAAAATCCAGGAATTTTTTAGGATAATCACATATGGTACTTATCAATGGATTCTGAACTCAATGGAATCAAAAAACTTGTATTTTTTGAAGAATACAAAGTTCCCAAACCCATTAATCCTCCCAACACCACCTGGGTGTACAAACTCAAGGATAACAGCCACGGTGACCCAATAATCTACAAAATTTGACTTTTTTTTCAAGGCTTTGACCAAATCTATGCCATTGATTACTAAAACACCTTTTCTCCCACTGGAAAAGCTTCCTCCCTTTGCATTGCCCTTCTCTTTGGACTCTTCCATTCTCTCCCTATTATACAATTTGACATTAAAAGTGAATTTCTTCATGCTCCTATCTCCAACACTTTCATCATCAAGCTTCCCAAAGGCTCCAAGCAAAAATCCAATTATCTCTTCCTAAAAAAGTTGTCACTCTATGGGCTGAAAAAAGCACCCACAAACTGGTTTCAAATCCTCACTACTTGGATCACAAGTCAAGGGTTTTGCAAGTCAATTTTGGACCCCTGCCTCTGCATCCACTCTAGCAAAAAAGTGGTTCTCTTCTTTCACATTTACAATCTAATTCTATTTGGTGCTGGTGAAAATTTTCAAGCTGCCTTCCTCAAAAGATTTGCAAACTCCTCTCACCACAAACCCAATACAATTCTAGGAATCAAGTTTGAGTGTGTGGGCAAAAAGATGCTCTTATCTCAACCTAAGCACATTCAACATGGCCTTGAGGAACTCAAAATGACATACTGTAATCCCTCCTCTGTGCCTCTTACCATAAACACCAACCTAGCACCCACTTCTGAGAAAGAGCAACATGAATTTGAAGCTCTTGGTGTCAACTATTTCTCAGCTGTCTTCCTCATGAACTACATTGCGTGCCTCACTCAATCTGATCTCAGCTTTGCAGTTTCAAGACTTGCTAGATATTGTTAAAAACCTGGCATTCAACACTGGAGAGAATTTAAGCAATTATGAAAGTACCTCAAAGCCACAAAAAAATCTAAAACTCACTCTTCAATTTAAGGACACCAACACACAAATTTTATTTTACAGAAACACCACTTGGAGTGACCATCTTGAAACTCAACACTCTCAATCCAGCCATCTTTCATTTGTTTTCTGCTCTCTTATTTCTTGGAGAAGCTACTGCCAGTGCAATGTTACCCAATCAACAACTGAAGCAGAACTGAATCCACTAGTGGATCCATTTCTTGAAACCATCTGGATGCGTGTATTAGTCTCTGAACTGTGGAAAAAAAATATAGAACCTAGCAAACACCTCATCTACAAACAAAGGCGTTGACAACAAATTAAAAACATTTTGATTTAATTCCAAAACTTTCCACATTGAAATCAAGACCAAAGGTCTTCCCAAAGAATTAAATCTTGGGAATCTGTGCATTGAATTCAATCCCTTGTCCAAAATGAAATCTGAAGGCCTCACCAAACCGCTCCCTGCTGATGCACTTAGTAAACTGACCTCTCTTTTCCAGTCTTAAAATCTGCATTGAGTCTTACCTATCACGTGGGGTGTTGAATGTTTAAAAAACTCCCCCTACCAGGAAACCTCCAGGGTTTAAAGACCCAACCACACAACACAACCACCTGTTTTGATTTCCTTCCTTCTATTTCAAATTTCTCTTCTTTCTCTTCTTCAGCCACTTGTTTTTCAGTATCTCTCTTTCCTGCCCTCTATTGCTTTCATATTTCCCTCTTCAACCAGCCATCTATAAATCTCAATCAACCCTTCTCAACACAATTCAAGTCTTGACTTCTTGACTCTCAACACTCTCCATACTCTAACAACCTATTGACCTCAATTTTTCCTCCATTCTACCTGGTAAGACTTCAATCCAACCAACCCTCTCACTTCTCATCAATAGCCAGATTCCTGTTCTCACTCCCATCCAATTCTCAAATCATCTCATAATCAACAAGTCTCTTGTATACTTGACTAGTTCCAGGTCCCTCAATCTCAAATCTTCAAAAACTCAAAACTCTGTTTCCTCTGTTGTACTTGGGCCTTGTCCTTCTTGGTGTTTTTTCTCTTCAGATTATCTTTGTTTCTCAATTATTTCTGATAATTGTTTCTTCTATTGTATCCCTCTTAATTTTATTATCTTTGAATGGTCTCTTCTTGAAATCCAACAAACAAAACCTGTTTCCCGCACAACTCTGAACCACGCCTTTGCTCAACTTTAAATAAAAGAATGATTAAGCAAGGGAGGATGTTGGAGTTACTCAAGCAGATCCTAAATGTATTCTATATATTCTTATTACCATGTTGTGTATCTTCTCTTTCCTGCTGCTGTTCTCTTCTACTCTGTTTTGTAAGAGAAATTTAGGAATGATAAACCTGAACCAGGATATTCAATGTGCAAGAATGGAATGAGAAAATGAGAAATAGCCAGAGGCTGGAAGCAAAGAAAAGGAATAAAGCAACAAAAATGAACAGCACCTCTACTGGCTAGATTATGGCCTAGAATAGACTATGTAGAGATTTAGGAGCTGGTTCTTCAAATAGACCAATCTTCCCAGATAATCTTGATGGTTAAGGAGAGAAAATTATATAGCCATTACTGAGCTTGAGTTGAAAGTTCAGTGGGAACCTACCGCAGTGTCAAGTATGATGGTGATCAGGATAACAAGATTGTGTTTTTGTCCAATCCTGCCTATTTGTGTTGATAGCTGGGTTCTTTGGAGGATTAGTTGGTGATCAGGTTCGACAAAGGATGAGATGAAGCCTTTTTTGAGGTCAAGCTGGTAGGTGGTTGGGTGGTGACTTGTCCCAAGGCAAGTGTAACCTTCCTGGGAGAGCAGCACTTGCATGCATGACAACCAACAGATATAATAAGGAAATGAAATAAAGAATGAATAAGGAAATGATGACAAGTGAATTTGAGAATGAGAAACAACCAGGATAAACGGAGCACAACCAGGAGTGTATGGAAACTTGGGAGACACTGCACAATATTGAGAGCTAGGATCAACACACCCTCTCAACTCAATGTAAGGATAATTCTATGACCCACAATACTTAACTAGTTGTTCCACGGATGATTTGCTGACTGCCTTAGTAAGGAAATCAGCTATTATGTCTTGTGACAAGATAAGCTTAATGTCAATTAGCTGATTGTTCCAATCATTCCAGAGGCTCTTCAGCTTAATGTCAATGTATTGAGCATGCAACTTACATTCAAATTTCTTGAGTTTATCATGTAATCATTTATTTTCAATTAGATAAATGGGCAATTGAGGTTTGGATTTCCAGATCTTGCCAATCAGATGATGAATCCACCGCCCTTCAAGATGACTGGCTGAAAGAGCGTTGCACTCCAACTCTTTAGAGGATTGAGCTATTCTCTGCTGTCCACGGCTAGTCCATTAGATAGGGAATCCTTTGTAGAGACAGATGAATCCCATTTGCAACAACCAAGTGTTGGGATCATCCCCACAGGTTGCATCACTGTAAATGACCAGACGAGAGGCAGGAGCCTTGGCCCAAAAGATGAGTTGGTAGTCAATATCCTTCAGCAGATACCTCCATACGTGTTTGACTTCCTTCCAGTGTTGGATACCTGGATTCTCAGAGAATCAAGGTTGATTAGACACAGAAAAGCTGATGTCCGGCCTAGCCAAGGTGGAAATGAAGTTAAGTAAACCAATTGGAGAGCTATAACTCTTTTTCAGCTTCTTAAAGTCTTCCATCTCTTGATGGTAACTGGTTTTAGGTGTAGGCCCAAGGTGCAGGGATTATTCATTGGCTTAGCATTGAATAGGACCATCTCTTCCAGTCCTTTCTTCAAATTATTGGGGAGTGACAGATCTATATAGTCTTTTCCAATATTGACCTTCATACCTAGCAGCGTATCCACATTGTGAGCTGAAGAATCTTTGAATCTGTTCAGGAACTTAGCCTTGAAGCCATCAGCATCTCCAACAACTACAAGATCATCAATGTGGAAGAAGAGAGCGGTGACATTGTCACTGTGAAGATAGAGACACGGATTGCTGTCACTTTCTTCAAATCCATTCTCTTTGATCCAGGTGCTGAGAGTATTGTACCAGTTGAGGGGAGCCTGCTTCAGAACATGCAGGGATTTGATTAGTTTAAGGTATGTTGATGTTCTTTTTGATCCAGCTGGGTTCTTGATGAAAACACTTTCCTCCAGGGGTGCGTGAAGGAATGCTCCTTTCACATCAAACTGAAGAATTTTCAGATTTTTGTCCACTGAGTAGCTGAGCAAGGCTTGTAAAGAGGAAACTTTCCCAGTGGGCGCAAAGGTGTCACAATAATCTATCCCATATCTTTGGTTAAAACCCTGAACACAGACTCGGGCTTTCAGGGTGGAATCTACAGAGTGAAGGTCTTGTTTACTTTGGAAAACCCAGGTTGTGTTAAGAGGATTGAGAACTTCTGATTCATCCGCATCTTCCCAGACACCAATATCCTTGATAGTGTTGAGTTCTTTCTCAATTGGGGGAAGCCAGAAGGGGTCCTTGAGTGCTTCATGGATACTGCTTGGTAATTCTTTGTGGCGGTAACCATACCACTCAGGGGCTTTAAGTTTTGACAAAACCCTCAGTCCCGACTTCAACAATTCTAGAGCTTTGGAGTCGGAAAAGTCAGATTTGGAAGAGTTCTGGTCTTCACAGTCATTAATGTATGGTTTCTGTTCATTCAAGTCTTCAGCTACAATTTCTGCACTGGAGGTAGTTCCTTCAGCCTCTCTTGGGGAAACTGATACAACCACTCCATCTGGGATATTGTCATCCAGTCGTAATGGATCCTCAGTTCTTTGGTCTTTAAGGAATCTCACGCGCTTTGATTTGTTTATTGTCCTGGATTTTGTGAGCAATTTGTACGAGTGAAGACAAGGGTTGTACCCTATGAATAGTCCTTCTTCTCCTTTTTTTGCTTAGTTGAGATTTGATCTTGTTGTCGCTCTGCAAGTAGACAACTCTAGTAATGATTGGTTTGAGATAGTCTTTGGGCAGTTTAGTTTCATGCAATATTTCCCAGGGAGATGGCTACCCATTTTTGGATGGTATTTGGTTCAGAGCCAAACAACAGCTTTGGATAACTACGTGCCAGCAGTTTTTTGGTATTTTTTTAGAGCTGAAGATTGATTGAAAGGACTCCATAATGGTTTAATTGGCCCTCCCAGCTTTCCCATTGTGTTGTTAGTGATAAGGCTCGCTGACAAGATGATTGATGGATTTGGATTTGAAAAAGCACTGGAGAGACTTGTTGACAAATTCGCCTCCTCCGTTGGAGATGACCTCAGAGGGATACCTGTTTATCTTCCTTGCTTCATTCTCTATCACAAACTTAATGGTTTCCGCTGCTGTGTCCTTCAAAGGCAAAGGAAAGGCCGACAAATAGCCGGACTTGTTTTCCACCACAGTGAGCAAGTACCTCATCCCCCCTTTGCTAGTGGGATTAAAGGGACCCATTAAGTCAAGGTGGAGTTGATTGAAAACTTTTGACGCTGGAGTTTGGTCTTTGTTGAATGGCGCCCTACTTATTTTGCTCTTCTCACAGGCTATGCATTCAAACTTGCTTTGGGTTTCCTTCTTGATGCAGTACCCAAGGTGCTTCTCCATTCAATCAATGCTTGCATTCCCAAATTTGAGGAGAAGTTCCTGGAGTTCCGCTAGGAATAGATAACAGGAAGAATCTCGATCTTTTTTGGCTCCGCTAGTGACAGGGGACATAGCTTTTGAGGAATTTTCCGTTTGGATCATGAGGATTTTGTTCTCAATTTTTCCAGAAAGAATCTGGGCTCAACTGCGTTATAGGGCAAAAACAGGTGAATCTGTCTTGGTATTGACTTTGAGACTGCATCCTTTTAGCAGCAGTTCACCAAGGGACACCAGATTGACCATGGCTTCAGGGACCCAAGCAGAATTTTTGAAATGTATTTTCTTCCTGTTGCAGATTAGCACAGCTGTGCCAATACCTTGGATAGCAATCCCCTTGCCTTTCTTCCTGGTTTTAATGAAATCCTCTCTGGACCTTTCGGAAATCAACAGAAAGGAATTGCAATCGTGGAACATGTGAATTGAGCGCCCACTTTCCAGGATGTATTGAGCTGTGTGTGAGTTGTCATGGAGGTTGGATGAGCAAAAGAAGGAGTAGTCGTAATGGTGGGACTCTGCCTGAGGCTTTTTCTTTGAACTACCTCTTCCCTTGCTTGAAGGTTGATCAGGTCGAAGTTCCGGGTTTTCAGCCCAACAGGGAGATGAAGTGTGGGATTTTATGGAAGGATTGTGTTTGCCATTTTCACATTGTGAGCAGTCAGCTTCTTTTGGAGTGTTAGAGTGGTACATTGCAGTATTGGTGTTGGAAGTTTCTGCCGCTTTGCATTGAACTTTTTTCTTGTGTTGAACCAAGTGATTAAGGACCAGTTAAACTGACAATTTGCTGCCTGAGTGCATTATTTGAGGTTTCATTGTCTTGAGAGAGTCTGGAAGCTTGAAGAGTATGAGGTAACTGAGAATGTCACTGGGCAAGTCTATGCCAACTTTTTCCAGCTTTCCCAGATGTTCCCTCACAGAGGTGACAAAGTCATTGATGCCTTTTTGGTCAAAACCCAGGTAGACAAAATTGAAGAACATTCTGGCTCTGTTTGCTGCTTGACTTGAGGCAAAATGATTCTTTGCAGCAAGCCAGATCAATTTGGTTGAGTCTTCATTTTCCAAAGTTATGATGTTGGTATGAGTGCTGGGATCCAGTTTTAACATCAGATAACCAGCCATCTCATCGTCATCAGGAATTTTGACAAGAGGGTCAATAGAGTTTACCAGATCAAGAATGCCTTTCATCTTGAACAGTTGCCCCATTTTCTTTCTCCAGATTGAGTAGTTTGTTTCTGACAGTAGTGGAGTTGATTCCATGAGAGATTTGAGAGCCAGTGCCTTGAAATTGCCTTTGACTCCTGTTCCAGGGGATTCTGTGGTTCTTGCCATGTTGGTTGGGCTCAAACAATCCATATTTTGGCTTTTAACCGTGTAAGAGAAATTTATGAATGATAAATCTGAACCAGGCTATTTGGATTGCAAAAATGGAATGAGAAAATGAGAAATATCCAGAGGCTGGAAGCAAAGAAAACAAATAAAGCAAAAACATGAACAGTACCTCTACTGGCTAGATTATGGCCTTGAATAGACTATGTAGAGATTTAGGCGCTTGTTCTTCAAATAGACCAATCTTCCCAGATAATCTTGATGGTGAAGGAGAGAAAATTATTTAGCCATTCCTGAGCTTGAGTTGAAAGTTCAGTGGGAACCTACCGCAGTGTTGAGTATGATGGTTATCAGAATAACAAGATTGCCTTGCTGTCCAATCCTACCTAGTTTTTTCAATAGCTGGATTCATTGGAGGATTAGTTGGTGATCAGGTCAGACATAGAATGAGATGAAGCCTTGATTGAGGTAAAGCTGGTAGGTGCTTGGGTGGTGAATTGTCCGAGGCAAGGGTGACCTTCCTGGGAGAGCAGCACTTGCATGCATGACAACCAACAGGTATAATAAGGAAATGAAATAAAGAATGAATAAGGAAATGATGAAAAGTGAACGTGAGAATGAGACACAACCAGGATAAACAAAACACAACCAGGAGAGTAGGGAAACTTAGGAGACACTGCACAATAGTGAGAGCTAGGATCAACATGTTTTGGTTTCTATCTTTTCTTTTCTTTAGTTTTTTTTCATTTTCCTTTTCATCTCTGCCGCGCGCCTCACAACACCAGCTTGCACTGTCAACGTTCCAAAACCAGTAAAATAAAAAGTCTCCACCTCACCTCCTGGCTCTGCAAGCACGGCACCCTCTCACTAGGGATCCGGCCACACTCATCTGCTTCCAACATTTGAAGGCTCATCAACATTCCATTTCATGCTCAACTGCTCCTCACCTTTATATCCTCAAACGCTGAATATCCTTCAGCAACTGCTTCTATCTACCATTCCCATGTTGTTCCATCATCCAAATTTTCCTCATTAAATATCCCTGCTCAACCACTCTATCTCTTTTCTTTTATTTTCCTTCTCTTTTTATTTTTTTCAAATCTTATCCATCATTCTCCACCTGAGCCTGCCTGTTCCTTTTAGTTACTATCCTAGTCTCCTTCTCTCACGTTTTCATCCCTCTATTTTTCCTTCCACTGAAATTTCTGGTTCAATTTAGCCACAAGTTCCTACAAAGTGGTGCTCCACACCCTCTTTAGAAATGTTTTCTTGGGGTTGATTCCCCCAGGGCATTGGTTCAAATTTGGGCTGGGGGGTGGCCAGTTCCCCCACAGCCCAGAAAACCTCCCCCTTGGTAATGGGGGGGGGAGTCTCCCTGTATGGTGGAGGGGGTGATTTCCCCCACCCCACTTCTGGTTGCTTTTCCTCCTCCCTTGCAGCAATGTTGGCAAGGGAAGGGATGGGGGGAAGGAAACTTTATCCCCCCATTTTCACTACAACCAGACTGGTTGCAGCGTCTGCACCATGGCCCCAAGCAGTCCTGCAACAATCAAACAGGGTGGAGGCACTCCATTTTGAGCCCTTCTTCCCCCCATGGGCTTTTGGGCCCCACAACGGGCCAAAAAAAAGAAAATGATATGGGTGGCAACCCCAACAGGCTGTCCCAGTCCAAAAGTGAGGAGAGATTATACAGCTTTGATGGGCCAGCCTGGCTGGCTAAGCATTTCAAAAATGAAGATTATTCCCACAAATGACCCCTCCATACCATTTGGCCAGGGTGGCCCATCCACCCCAATGTGCCCATGAGGGCCCATGTCCCCAATGACTTATTTCATGTGTTTTAAGGACAGTTTCCCAAAATCAGAAACATACAAACAGGCCTGCATGGTCTATGTGATTGTTTAATGAGCCTTAGAGTTCCATGTGTGCATCCCATCTGGATTAAACTCATACATTGCAAAAGGGTAAGTGCCAAAATATTTTAAAAATTTGAATTCCTTAGAAACATTTATACTTAAAATATTGAATTTAATCAATTGGTGTCTATATTTGAATTCTAAAAAGAATTCTTCCCAAGAAAGACCCCATAGGGGGTGCAGATGACTTAATTAAGCCCCCCAGGGCCCCAAATAATGATTCAAGTCCTTTTGAGGGCCAAAGCAACATCACCTGGTGTTTTATTGCATCCAAGGGACCCCTTAAAATATTCAAAAGGCTCCATTCCTTCCTGGGATTGAATCCACACCATTTGCAATCATTGGCATGATATTAGTAATTTTTTTACCATGATTTCAGCTTGGCACATTATTCAATACTTTTTGTTTATTATCAATTATCAAGTATCCATTATTCATTATTTAGGGGATTAATTTTTTCACAGCCCCTCCCCTCAGGGTCATGGGCTATATTTTATGTCTCCTCGCCATCAGCCACACATGGCAGAATAATATTCTAAATGGATCTTTCAAGAATTTTATTCTTGGAGAATTTGAAACTTTAGCCCTGTATCTTGGCGTCTTGAAACAATGAAAAAAAAACTTTTGAAAATTTTTGAAGCCTTGGAACACGTTCAAAAATTCAATCATAAAAATTATGAAAAAGAAAACCTCATTAAAACTTCTGCAGCCTAATCCATACCAGTTGCAGGACCTCAGCCGCCTCCAAAGGCTCCAACCAAGGAGGAGAAAAACTTCTGGACTGAGTAGTCAGTGGTGGTGGTGGTGTCGGCCCGCCAGCTTCTGACCAGAGAGGAAACAAAGGTGGGACGGTTGATCCTGGAGTATTTGTTGGCAAAATCGCACCCGCTAGCTTTGAGAGACCTAGACAAAAGATTTTTCCCGGCCAGACCCCCAGATGTAGAAACAAGAGGGGTGATACCCCCCAAAGTTGTCCTCAAGTTCCAGAAGTTATTGATCTAAGCGTCTGTAAGGAGATTGGATGCGATGATTTGAAGAATAGAGAGAGTGATGATAAGATAAATTCCTTCCTTCCTATCCTTCCCATACCATTCCCTGGTGGTCCGGTCATAATCCTCTATGATCTATATATCTTGAACCAACCTGGAGTTGAGAGTGAGGTATTTTTGAGTCCTCCCTCTCAACCCTAACCTAGGTACAACCACAAGCAGCAAGATAGATGAAATATAACCCCAAGTACAGAACCCTAGCTCCACCCTAACCCTACCCCATACCACCCACCCCCTCTGAAACACTCCCCTTTGATATCACGTAAGTCCGGTTAGTCCTTCTCATGGCGCAGCCCTTTCCCGCGCCCCCGGGTTTATCCGTCCGTGTGTTTGCGGATCCATCAATATGTGGGTTGCGGCCCGCGCTTATGCCCGCGCAAACCTCCCCGGCGTTTATAACCCCTTATTGCCCCGCCCTTGCCTTCCGGAATAGCCACCCAAAAGCTTGGTTGGACCGGCTCCATCACTTGGTCCGCATTCCCTGGATGGGTTGCGGCCCAGTGCCCCCCAGAGTAGGCCCAACCCGCACCTGGTGCCGAGCCCCTCAATCCCTGCTGCTGAGCCCTCATCCACTGATGCTGAGCCCGCAGCAGGAAATTCCAAGACCACGCGCAACCAAATGCTGAGCCCAACCTACCCCACTGCTGAGCGCGCAGCCCGCAATGCAGCTCCCAAGCAAAGGTTATAAATACAACACCACACTGTTGGCCATACTAAATCTCTCAAGTCACTACTATCCATGGCCGTCCAGAATAACCTACATCTCTTTCAGTTTGAAGTCAAAACTGCCTTTCTGTACAGAAACATAAATGCAACCATCTACGTGGCCCAGGTAGCCCAATTTGAAGTGCCGAGTAAGGAGAAGTGGGTAGAGAGGTTGAATAATTCACTATATGGAACAAAGCAGGCGCCAAGGTGCTGGAAGTCCAACTTCTTTCCAACTCTAGCCAAACTGGGGCTTGTTCCATCCCAAGGCAATGAGTCCCTGTTTTTCAACAAGGAAAAATCAGCCATGCTCCATATTCATGTTGACAAAGGGCTCCTTGTGGTTTCAAATTGCAATCAACTACTGATGCTCCTCAAACGCCTGGCAGAGAGCTACAAAATTTGCACTCTCTCCTGTCTGAGTTGATCTTGGTCAAAGAAACTTTTGCCTATCCCGCAGAGCGCCCTTTGTGGATGGAGTCCATGGCCAGGGAGAACACCTCACTGATTGATTGCAACACCGGCACGCTTGTACCACCGCCTGATGACAACATTTTAATTGGAGGTATTTGGCATCTGGTCAGAAAGAAAAATGAATTTGGGGAGGTTGTACGCCGCAAGTCTGGATGGGTGTGTTTTGGCAACCATCAGCATTTCCCCAAAATTACCTGGACACTTACTTGTCCATTGGCCGTACCAAATCTCTCAAGTCACTTTTATCCATTGCCATCCAGCATAACCTAAATTTCTTTCAGTTTGAAGTCACAAACGCCTTTCTGTGCGGCAACATCAATGCAACCATATACGTGGCCCAGGTAGCCAGATTTGAAGTGCCGGGTAAGGAGAAGTGGGTATGGAGGTTGAATAATTCACTATATGGAACAAAGCAGGCGCCAAGGTGCTGGAAGTCCAACTCCTTGGAAACTCCAGCCACACTGGGGCTTGTTCCATCCCAAGGCAATGAGTCCCTGTTTGTCAACAAGGACAAATCAGCCATTCTCCATATTCATTTTTACAACGGGCTCCTTGTGGGTTCAAATTGCAATCAACTACTGGCGCTCCTCAACCGCCTTGCAGAGAGCTACACAATTCGCACTCAGGAACGTCCGGCACAGCATGTTGGTTACTCTTGAGTAGCAGTCCAATGGTTCCGTCATCCTTCACAAACAAAACTTCTGCC